>JAWXYG010000002.1:44747405-45947405 GCA_034222035.1 Acacia crassicarpa | reverse complement strand
AGTATTGATGCTTACTCGAAACATCCAAGGCCAGCAGCTAGGTGGCCAGCAAAACTGATAGCCAGTCTTATCTCAATCCTACAACCAATCATCCAATTTAATCTTGCAGCTTTCGCCATATCAATAATGTTAAGGGCCCCCACTACTCCAAGTTTCGCAAGCTTAATATTAACCACATCCGCTAGGTTTCCCTCTGCAATTCTGGAAACATCATCAAAACTTCGACAGCTCTCATCAGCTGCCACAGATACACCATATTTATCTCTTGCTATGAAGCTTACATCTCCAATGCCTTCCCAGTTGTCTCAGTGAACTGGTTGTTCAAATAGAATTGGAGTTACCCCCATTCCTGCAATTGAAAATACTTTTTTTAAGTTAATTGGCTTCATTACCCTGAGCTTTGCAATAATGTCGCAAAAGTTCAATAATTTAGGTGCATTTGTAGTTCAACAATGTTGGCATCATTCGGAGCATATATCCCAGCGGATGAGATAACTCTATGTTATGGTATTTTCAGAAGAAAGGAGAGAGAACTAAGCCATGCCATTCACAATAGAATCTCAAGTCTGATTACAATGGGTATTAGACCCTTATTTATAGGCTAGAGTGACTTAATGATCATGCTGAACCTAAAAATAACTAACTTCTAACGGATATATCCCCTAACAAACTCTAACTAACTTTTATTATATTTCCATATCACTATATATGTATAGACAGCTTTTTACCATGTAGTTTTTGAAGAACCTCCACAGCTTCATTAGCTTTGTATCTCTGATTGGCATCCAGAATAAATTGACACTCAGGGTGGGCAGCACGTATAACTTGAAGAACTTCAATGTCTGAGTTCAAGTTTTTGCCTACTTAGAGCTTCAAAGTCTTAAATCCTTCTTTCCAATACTTTGAAGCCAATTTAGCCGCATCAGTTGGGCTGACAATCGGGATCTACGAATATAAACTGGTTTATATTTGTTTCCAGCAAGAAAAAATCTTTCAATTCCTTTTGTTTTGGCATTCATGAAGATGAGTTCAAATATTACATTTTTTCTGAAAGATAGAGCCTGTTGCAAAGTAATGACAAGCATTTCAGTTTGGGAGTAAATAAGCCCATTACTGTTATATCAGTGGTTATAGTATTTGAAGCTCCACCCAAAAGCCTCCAAAGAGGCACACGTATACTATGAGCAACAGCATCAATTAATGCCATATCCACCCCAGCCCTGACCTAAAATATCACAGACTTCATGACAATAAAAAATGTTTAAATTTACAGTTTAAAAGACATTTCCAAAATGATAAATAGTAGGCAACTTTTTTGTTGGCCAGAAATAAAAGTAGGGTATTTTAAAAAGTTACAGATACAAAGATGTTTTCTACTCCTAATTGAAATGACATTGAGTTGTGCAATGGCTCCTACAAAAGTGTGCAAAATCCTCAAATTCAATAGTATTGATATATTATCTCAGTTCAGCTTATGCATCAGACTCCATTTGCTTTAGATATAAGACATATTTACCTAATTTGATTAGATTAAGGAAGTTAATTAATTTAGTTAATATGATATGTAATTTCTAAACACCTAGCCATGTTCCTTAATTCCCTCATTCTCTCTCCTCATTGATTATTGTGGAGGGAGGTAAATTAGGCAAACAAGGCCAACTCTCAAAATTATATCATTTCTCTCCCAAACGGTCACCAAGTAAAAGACTGTAGATACTACACATCATTCAAATTCAAGGCAACTGCACCAGACCAGAGCTATAAACAATCACATTATCATAATAGCAATCAACAAAACCAATAAATAGAAAGGAAACGAAGTTCAATGTCACTCACCGAAGCAAACTCATAGCCTGGAAGAATAGCCCCAATCTCCTTCAACAAGGAGCCCAATGTCATCACAGAAGCTTGCCGCAAGAAGTCAAATGCCTCAGCCATGGCAGTAGGTATGTCCTCCGCTGTAACAAAAGGCGAGATTGGTGTCTCTCCCCGACCGGCCGAACCATTCTTCAATTCAACTCTAACAGCCACGTTCTCCACCTTTTCTAATCTCGAATAAGCGATTGTAAATGGGGCAGTCAGGGGCACTTTCAATGGCCTGTTCTCTGCTCTTGGCACATCCACAGTGAATGTCTCCATCAAATTCACAAAACCTTGGCTTGTGGGTGTTGCTGCAGGCGTCAAAGCTGACATCTTTGCCCGAAAATCGCAGAAATTTTTGGCGGGGCAGGTGGAGATGGATAGGGATTGTTGGGGTATTTTCGTGAACAGAGGAGGCTGAGGGATAGGGACTTCATAGCGATAGGCTTAGATTCCGAGTTATGGAATTGAAAGGGAATACAGAGGAGAATGCGAGATAGTGACAGCGTTAATGTGACGAGGTATCCGTCAAAGAAAGAGTTGATTGAGAAATTTTTAACTCAAAAGATGAATGACTGCCTCGGACTCGAAGCATCGTAATATGTCCCCCAGTGTATCCATCAACTTAGGAAGGAAATAGAGAAATGGGGGCTTCAAATCCAGGATTTTTCAAGTTCCTGATACAGCTGAGTGTATATGGAACAAGCGTCCCAGAGGATATTTCAGAGTTGAGGTTGGTTGATGCCTTGCTGAACAATCGGAGACATGTGTCAATATTTGAGTCTCGTGCTGGTTTTGAGGAAGATTGTCCTCCCAAATGTCTGCATCGACGCTTACTTAATAATCTGAGACATGCTCATGCTACTTGTGGCGGCGCGATATCATTAGTAAAGACGACGGAGATTGATTTCTTAAAATAATATTTTATTTTGAGGAGCAAAATTAAAACTTGTTAAATTAGGGGTGCCTGGGGCTAGATGTCATCTAGATGATTCAGATTTTTTTTTTAAAACTATTGTTTCTTAAATTTAAAAAAAAAATCATTTTTAAAAAAATGTTAGTCAAGAGATTATCTTTATTTTAGATTCTCTACCCATTAAAATAATTTTTTTAAAAAAAAAATAGAAAGTAAAAAAACAAGATTTAGACCGTCTAAATCTACTTTGAACAGTCTAAGGGAGGGGAGCTACGGCCTCGCCTATCCTTTGGATAGGTAGGAAACTGGATCCATTGAGTTGAATTATAGGGACTAATTATTAAACTAACCCAAAATTTTATAAAACTATAAGGAATAAAATCAATAATTTAGAACTATGTGAACAAAAAAAAAAATTATCAAACTATAAGAATTAACTATACTACATAGTATAGGACTAAACTCTTATTTTTGGTACCCATAAGAAGCTAAATCTGAAGAAATAACAAGCTACATGCTTGGTTACCATTCTTCTACCTCAACAAATCTATTAAATTCTTTGCATCTGACTAAAAGATAACTCTCTTGAATCCCACCAAACATGTGATCCAACCCTTTTCCCCCCCTAGGTACAGGTATTGTTGGCACTTACCTATTAATTCCGGCATATAATATTAATAATGTTTATTTGGGGGACTTATTGTACGATGACTTTATTTGGGTACCAAAAGAGTGCTAGGCCCAACAAGTAAAGAAAAGTCTCGTATTAAAGTTATGGACCTTGCCACAACTCATCATAAAACATTCTATCAAAAAAAAAAAAAAAACACTCATCATAAAACAATTACTCAAAATGCAAAACCCAATAATGATAGTCCAATTCATGGTAGTGAAAACGTAAATTTTACCTAAAAACGGAAGGAGAATGAAAAATCGTAAAACGTAAAATCGTAATACAAAACGTAGATTTTACCTGCACACACACATATATATAAAAATTCAAGAAAAGTAAGGGATCTGCCATCATCCATACATATACTCAATGTTGTCAAACTCATAAGTTTAAGCAAGCTCATGAGAGATATGTAAACTCAGAAACGTAAACTCGTATCATAGATTCGTAAGAGTTTACCATTATTAATAAATAACAATTAAAATTAAATGAGAAAATAATTAAAATACTAAAAATAACAAAAAATTAATTTAAATATATTTTAAATCTAAATAACTGAAATAAAATTAATTAACATTCATAATTTATCATAATTAACATTAACGTAAAAAATTATGTAAAATTCATGTAATAATATCAACGATATAGCTGTGTTATTTCAGTGGTTTTTTTTTTTCTGTAGTAGTCATTTTAGTTACTTTGGTTTTGTTGCATTAGCTCTTTGTCGTTTGTTGCATTAGCTCTTTTTGTTTGTTTGTAATAGTTTTGTTCCCAGTAATGAATATAGCTAGAAGTGTTCCCAAAAAAAAAATCAAATGATTAAACATAATTAAATAATAATTATTATTATTATAAATTGAACACGATTAAAAAGAAGAAGAAGAAGAAGAAGAAGAAAGGACGAGTTACCTTACTTCTGCAAGTTTTTGGTGGTCTGGTCCTTGGCTTTAAGACTAACACTCTAACAGTCTAACCTCACGTCCAACCTTCACTCAAGCTAAGAATTATTTTTCATAAAAAACTTGAAAAAAAAAGGTAGCGTACAGAATATAGACTAAAGATTACAATCGCGTCAGTACATCACACCCCTCGGTCCTCCCGTATCACGATTCACAAGAAAGAAAGGCAGAAGGCACATATCACACTGCTCACATATCACAAGACGCAAAGACAACTTGCATCGTCATAGGTCAAAATTGAAAACTCATTTTTCTCAATAGTTTCTCTTTCTTCTACCTGTTCTCTCTTTTTGTCTTCCTCTTATTCCTACCTTCTTCTCAAAAACCAGCAAGAACAAGCAAAGGCGATGGAGAACGAAAAATAGAAACTGCAAACTTGGGAAAGAAGGACGGTGGGCGGCGGCATAAGGTCTACAAGTTTAAAATGGGCAACGTCTCCTGCTGTTCAGATGCCAGTGTCTCCCAAGAAGGACGAAGGACTCGCAGGTTTAGGGCAATTTATTTTTTTCTCATTTTTTCCTTAAACGGCTCGATTTCACGTTTTTGCGTTTTTTAGCTGCGTTTTTTGCGTTTTCACCCGAATTACGTTTTTTGTTACAACGAAACACGTTTTTGTTGAAATTAAAACGTAAAAGCAACGTTTTTACGAGTTAAAGCGTGATTTTAACTACCTTAGTCCAATCAATAATTTTGTAAAATTTGAAAGAATTATCATGATCAACAAAATTAACTGCACTCCTCGTACTTGGGTTCAACTAGCGAAGGGGTCGGACTTCTTCACCTAAGTTTGGTTTGAGGGGAGGGGAGGGGGAAAAATGAGAGGAGGAGAAAATTGTACCAAAATTGTTTGTAGTGAGGCCCACAAAATTTTCTTCCCCATCACATTTTTTTCTCTCCCCTCCCCTTCCCTTCCCTCAAACCAAACTTACCCAAAAGGAGGGGATTCGATTATGGAGTTAGTCAAGGCGCTAGGGGAGGCATCTTAGAGGTCTACGAAACAGCGGTAACGCTGAGCGAAGGTGGAGGTATGTGTACTCTCTAGCCCAGTATTCTCTGTAGAATGGGCTTCAAGCGCCCTACCTATGGATTATAGATGAGCCCAACCCCTTTCCTAAAATTCTTATATAGAAAAAAAAAAAAAACCCTGCTTCTCTTGATTTATTTTTCTAATTTAGGAAAATTAAAGTCCAATTTTGCTTTGAAGTTGTCAAGGAATGTAGCCCCAAAATATTTTTAAGTTTAATATCACTCTAGAAGTTCTCAAAACATAACAATGTTACCCCATAATTATACATGTTAATTTTTGACTTTCAATTAACCAAATATGATGAGCTAGTAGGTGCATGTGTCATCCACATTACTTTTATTTTGGGTTAATATGCAAATTTTTCCTAAAAATTACTAGTATCCAAAAGTTTCTAAATTACAGTAATTTCACCTGACATATTATCTAGGTTAAGTTTGATGTTACTTTGACCAATCATGATAATATGAAAAGTATATATGTCATCGGCTTTATTGAAATTTTTCCTAGTTTGACTTATATAAGGAGGGAATTTAAAAATTGCATCACATATAAAGGATTGAAGAAAATCAAATAGGTGGGAGCAACTTGTACGTTCAAGAGAAAATTGAAACTTCTAAGGTTAAATTGAACTTTGAAAAACTTCTATTGGCAATATTACTCTTAAGTGAAAACTGTTGTGGCAAATTTATAGCTTAATAAAAATATCGTAAATCACATGTGAATTTATCAGCCCTATATATTAAATCAACTAATAGTTAAATTTAACCTAAATAAATGTTTGACGAAATTGGTAAGATTTGAAAATTTTTTAGGCGACATTTAATTTAAAAAAGCTTTCAAATGGAAAAGAAAAATGTTCTAGATAAATGTGTACCTAAGCTAATTATAACTGCTTTTTTTTTTTTTTACCGTATCTGTGAATTTCAAAACTAAATCTTATATTTAATAAAAATGGGGTATAATCTCATTCTTTTATCTTTCTTCGAAAAAATAATTTCATAATTTATTTTCTATAAGTTTTTTTAGAATTTTGCAAATTTTTTTTTTATTCTTTGTTTTCCATCTCTTGTGCTATGTCACTACCATTTTCTATTTGAATAGCGTTCACTTTTGGTAGGAGAAAACATCTATTCTCCACTTCGTTTTTTTCTTTTTTCAATTTAACCGAATCAAAAATAGCAAGGCAGGTAAAAGTAGTTCTTACTTTTTTTTAGAAGGCATTGTTTTTTATTTTGCATAACAACTAAACAAAAAACTAATTACCAAACATTTTTTTGTTTTTAATAAAATTGTTTTGAAAATAAGGAATAAAAAAAGACCAAATTTTGGTAGGACTAAATCAATCACTCTCCCCAAATATTTACCATTTTTCCATAACCTAAAAGATCCTATGTATCATGTATTTATTGGTTTTATTAGTGGAAACAAGAAATTTTAATCAGATCAATGGAATACCATATATTACAAGAAAGACAAGCCTCCAATAATATTTGGTATGCCATTGATTGACCAAAATTAGTCTCCATACTCAACTAGTACATCCGATTTGGATAAACCATTTAAAATGGATATGTGATTTGTATCCCATGTCGTTCCTCCTCTTTTATAACCTTGGTGGCGCTCCTCTTCTTGAACTTATTTGACCGATGTGGGACTTTAGCTATTATTTATTTTGTAATTTCAGTGCTTTGCCAAAAACATAAATATTCCATGTAAGAATATGTTACTAGAATTTATGCCTTATATTCCTCTCTATCCACCCTCACTTTGCTAATTAATTTTTCCCAAAACACAACAATTGCACACAAGCTATATAGCACATTGCTTGTTAATCCACTACTTTGGCATATTTGAGCATTGACTAAAATAAAAATGGTGTACATTTAGTGGTAATTTTAAAGGTAAGAACTAGGATGAGAATCACAATGTAAGAGATTTTCCTAAAGAAACTTCTAAATACGCAACACTATTTTTATTTCGGGTTAAGACGCAAATTTACCCTAGAAATTTTTAGGGAAAATTCTATTTAAATACCAAGTGAATTTGTAAAACCCCCAGAGGACCTCCGAATTTGCAAAAAGACTGAGAGGTGACAAGGACCTTTCGGGGTTATGCAAATTCGCGCCAAAAGACCATTTTGCCCTTAGTTATAAATATTTTTTTTTTAAAAAAAAAAGGAACCCCCCCACCGCCGCCGGTGACCGACGGCCACCGCCGGCCGCCGATCACTGGCGACCAGCCACCACCCCTGCTGGTCACCGGCGGCCGCCTGCTGCCGCCGCCGGCGGTGGTCGCTGGTCGCCGGTGGCCGACGGTGGCCGCCGGTCCCCGATGGCCGGGGGGGCGGCGGTGGGGGGGTTCCTTTTTTAAAAAAAAAAATTATTTATAACTAAGGGTAAAATAGTCTTTTGGCGCGAATTTGCATAACCCTGAAAGGTCCTTGTCACCTCTCAGTCTTTTTGCAAATTCGGAGGTCCTCTGGGGGTTTTACAAATTCACTTAGTATTTAAATGGAATTTTCCCAAATTTTTAATTAGAAATACTAGTATTTAAAAGTTTCCAAATTGCAGTAATTTCACCCAACATGTTATTTAGGTTAAGCTTGCTGTTATTTTGACCAAACATGATAATATGAAAAATCTACGCGTCATCCACTTCTTTGAAAAATTTCCTAGCTTAGTTTGACTTATAAATAAGGGGGTATTTAAAAATTCTTCACATATGAAGAATTAGAGAACATCAAATAGATGAAAGTAACTTGTACGATGAGGAGAAAAGTGAAACTTCTAGGGTTATATTAAACCCAAAAAAACTTTCATGGGCAATATTACTCTTAAGTGAAAACTTCTAGAACAAATTTATACCTTAATAAAAATAACGTGAATCATATATGAACCTATCAGCTTTGCTTTTAATCAACTAATAGCTAAATTTGACCTAAATAAAGGTTTGGGCAAAATTGGTGAGATTTAAAAACTTTTTAAGCGGCATTTAACATAAAGAAACTTGTAAATATGCAACACTTTGAGTGGAAAAGAAAAATTTTGTAGATAAATGTGTACCTAAGCTAATTATAACTGCCTTTGTACAGTATCTATGAATTTTAAAACTGAGTCTTATATTTAAACACAATGGAGTATAATTGCATTCTTTTATCTTTCCTTTTTGTGCAAAAGTGAATGCTATTCAAATAGGACACGGTTGTGACATAGCAAACGAGATGGAAGAATTTTTTTAAAAAAAATAGAAAAATTCTAAAAAAAAAAACTTATAGCAAAATAAATTATGAATTTAATTTTTAGAATGAATTTTTGGCAGGAGAAAACATCCATTCTCCACTTTTTTTTTTTTTGAATTTAACCGAATAAAAAATAACAAGGCAGGTAAAAGTAGTTCTTGAATTTTTTTTCTTACTTTTTAGACGGAGTTGTTTTTTATTTTACATAACACTAAACAAAAAACTACTTACCTAAACATTTTTTTAAAAAAGAAATGTTTTGAAAACAAGGGATGAAGCAAGAACAAATTTTGGTAGGACTAAATCAATCACTGTCCCCAAATATTTACCATTTTTCCATAACCTAAAGGGTCCTCCTACGTATCATGTATTTATTGTTTTTATTAGTGGAAACAAGACATTTTAATCAGATCAATGGAATACCAAATATTACAAGAAAGACAAGCCTCCAATAATATTTGGTATGCCATTGACTGATCAAAATCTGTCTCTGTACTCAACTAGTTCATCCGATTTGAACAAACCATTAGAAATAGATATATGATTTGGATCTCATGTCGCTCCTCCTCTTTTATAACCTTAGCGCTCCTTTTTTTGAACTTATTTGACTGATGTGGGACATTAACTTTTATTTATTACATAATTTCAGTGGGCAATATTACTCTTAAGAAAATTTTTGGAGCCAATTTACACCTTAATAAAAATAATGTAAATCATATGTGAATCTGTCGGTTCTGCATATTTAGTCAACTAATAACGAAATTTGACCTAAATAAAGGTTGGGCCAAAATTGGTAAGATTTAAAAACCTCTTAGACGAATTGAACATAAAGAAACTTGTAAATACGCAACACTAAGTGGAAAAGAAAAATTTTGTAGAAAAATGTGTACCTAAGCTAGTTATAACTGGCTTTATATAGTATCCATGAATTTTAAAACTGAGTCTTGTATTTAAACACAACATGAGTATAATCTCATTCTTTTACTTTCCTTTCTGTGCAAAAGTGAATGCTATTCAAATAGGACACGTTTGTGACTATGATTGTCAAACTCGCGAGTTGACTCTCCGAGTTTATCGTTTTTATGTTTCTACCTTATAAAAACAAGTCGCGTTAGTAGTAAACTCATATTAGTCATAAATTCGGTTAAACTTACGAGTTTACACACTAAGTTTACTCCTTTTACGTTTCTAGCTTACAAAATCATGTTAACTTACTCTTAAATGCATGTTAACTTTTTTTAATTTGATTATACTCAATGGCTTTATGTAGAAATTTTGTAGACATTTCTTTATTAAATATGATAAACGATAAATGTTGATGGATTTAATTTCAATTATTTGGATTTAAAATATATTTAAATCAAATTATTGTCATTTTTATATTTTAATTATTTAATTATACACTAGTAATACATATTCAGTAATGAAAATAAACTTTTACGAATTTACGATTTGAGTTCACGATACGAGTTTACGTCACTGTCACGAATTTGATTAAACTCGTGAGTTTAACAACCTTGGTTGTGACATAGCAAACCAGATGGAACAATTAAAAAAAATGGAAAAATTCCAAAAAAAACTTATGGCAAACTAAATTATGAAATTAATTTTTAGAATGAATTTTCGGTCTCCACTTTTTTTGTTTTTGAATTTAACCGAATTAAAAATAACAAGGCAGGTAAAAGTAGTTCTTGAATTTTTTTTTCTTATTTTTTAGGAGGCATTGTTTTTAATTTTGCATAACACTAAACTAAAAACTAATTACCGAACATTTTTGTGTTGTATAAAAAATGTTTTGAAAATAAGGAATCAAGCAAGACCAAATTTTGGTAGGACTAAATCAATCACTCTCCCCAAATATTTACCATTTTTCCATAACCTAAAAGGTCCTACGTATCATTTATTTATTGTTTTTATTAATGGAAACAAGACATTTTAATCAAATCAATAGAATACCAAATATTACAAGGAAGACAAGCCTCCAATAATATTTGGTATGCCATTGACTGATCAAAATCAGTCTCCATACTCAACTAGTTCATCCAATTTGAATAAACCATTAGAAATAGATATATGATTTGCATCTCATGTTGCTCATCCTCTTTTATAATCTTGGCGCTCCTCTTTTTTATCTTATTTGACCGATGTGGGACTTTAGCTTTTATTTATTAGGTAATTTCAGTGATTTGTAAAAAAACACAAATATTCCTTGTCAGAATATGGTACTAGAATTTATGTCTTATATTCCTCTCTGTCCACCCTCACTCTCATTGCTAATTAATTTCCCCAAAACACAACAATTGCACGCAAGCTATATAGCACTTTGCTTGTTAATCCACTCCTTTGGCATATTTGAGCTTTGACTAAAATAAAAATGTTGTACATTTAGTGATAATTTTAAAGGTAACAACTAAGATAAGAATCACAGCTTAAGAGACTTTCCTAAAGAAACTTCCAAATACGCAACACTATTTTTATTTCAGGCTAAAACACTAATTTGCCTTAGAAATTTTCAATTAGAAATACTAGTATTCAAAAGTTTTTAAATTGCAGCAATTTCACCCGACATGTTTTTTAGGTTAAGCTTGATGTTATTTTGACCAAATATGATAATATGAAAAGTCTATACATCTTCCACTTCTTTAAAAAATTTCCTAGCTTAGTTTGACTTATAAATAAGGGGGTATTTAAAAATGCTTCACATATAAAGAATTGAAAAAACTCAAAAAGGTGGGAGCAATTTGCACGGAGAAGAGAAAATTGAAACTTCTAGGTAAACCCAAAAAAACTTTCATGGACAATATTTCTCTTGAGTGAAAACTTCTTGAGTGAATTTGTAACTTAATAAAAATAATCTGAATCACATGCGAACCTATCAGCTCTGCATATTTAATCAACTAATTGTTAAATTTAACTTAAATAAAGGTTGGGATAAAATTTGTAAGATTTAAAAACTTCTTAGGCGACATTGAACATAAAGAAACTTATAAATACACAACACTTTGAGTGGAAAAGGAAAATTTTGTATATAAACGTAGCTAATTGTAATTGCCTTTGTACAGTATCTGTGAATTTTAAAAATGATTCTTATATTTAACCACAGTGGAGTATAATTGCATTCTTTTATCTTTCTTTTTTGTGCAAAAGTGAATGCTATTCAAATAGGAAACGGTTGCGACATAGCAAAAAAGATGGAAGAATAAAAATAAAAAAAAAAAGTAGAAGAATTCTAAAAAAACTTATAGCAAAATAAATTATGAAATTAGAATGAATTTTCGGTAGGAGAAAACATCTATTCTCCACTTTTCTTTTCTTTTTTCAGTTTAACCGAATTAAAAATAACAAGGCAGGTAAAAGTAGTTCTGATTTTTTAAGAAGGCATTGTTTTTTATTTTGCATAACACTAAACTAAAAACTAATTACCAAACATTTTTTTTTTTTGGTTTTAAAAATAAGGAATCAAACAAGACCAAAATTTGGCAGCACTGAATCAATCGCTCTCCCCAAATATTTACCATATTTCCATAACCTAAAAGGTCCTATGTATCATGTATTTATTGGTTTTATTAATGGAAACAAGAAATTTTAATCAGATTAATGGAATATCAAATATTAAGAGAAAGACAAGCCTCCAATAATATTTGGTATGCCCTTGATTGACCAAAATCAGTCTCCATACTCAATTAGTTCCTCTAATTTGGATAAACCATTAGAAATAGTTATGTAATATGTATCTCATGTCGCTCTTCCTCTTTTATAACCTTGATGCTCGTCCTTTTGAATTTATTTGACTGATCATATGGGACTTTAGCTTTTATTTATTATATAATTTCACTAATTTATCAAAAATACAAATATCTCATGTCGGATTATGTACTAGAATTTATGTCTTATATTCCTCTCTACCCACCCTCACTTTCATTGCTAATTAATTTTCCTAAAACCCAACAATTGCACACAGGCAACATAGCACATTGCTTGTTAATCCACTTGTCAAACAATGCCCTGTCCTTTTGCATATGTGAGCATTGACTAACACAATTCATGCTACAATGAACGCATTAAAATAAAAACGGTTTTCATTTAGTGGCAATTTTAAGGTAACAACTAGTGTGAGATTCACAATATAAAAGACTTTTTTACGGATGAATAAGCATAGACTAGCTCGAGTGAAGAACACGGGTTACACCAATTTTTTTGATGAGCTAGCAAAACACTAACTCGAGCATGCCAAGGCGAGCTATCTTTAATAAAGTATTAAAAATATACTTAAAAAGGAACTTGTAAAAATGTATTTAAACTATAAACTAGGTCTTATATTACTAAGATACTAATATAATTTGTCTACTAAATTTATAATTTTTTAAATTTTCATATTGATTGGACATATTATTTGAGAATCCGAAAAAACACTTTTCCGTGTAAAAATACTTTTAAATAGTTAAAACAAACAGACATTTTAACGTGACTCTCCATAATCCCGAAAGGCCAGCGTCCTTAGAGACGGTATTATTAATATAATACATAAAAAAAGTTTAAGTCATCGGTTTGTATTGGCTAACATACGCCCTTCCATCATGAGTCACTAAGAAATCTGGCTGTTTGGTCATTATCTTTTAAGAAGGGACAGTTTTTTGTTTTTTTTTTTGCTAAAAAAATTTTAGGAAAGGGGTTGGGCTTACCCACAGTCTAAGGGCAGGACGCCCAGTCCACAGAGGATACTGGCTAGAGAGTACATATACCTCCACCTCTACCAGTGTTACCACTGCTTTCTAGATCCCTAAGATGTCTCTCCTAGCACCTTAACCAACGCAGGGATCGAACTCCCTCCCTAATGGTGAGGATGACCGACCCCACACTAGTTGAATCAAGGATGAGGGATTAAGAAGGGAGAGTTAATTGTTTGGGCTGAATCTTACGTAATTTTTTCTTTGTCAACAGTTGAATCTTACGTAATGAGATTGGGTTCGATGACATATTAAGACTGTTTCTCCTTTTACAAGCTCACGTCACGACATCATATTTAAGAGACTCCATTATTTACCAACTGTGTCAGACTATTATTGGTACTTGAGTGACATATTTCACTTTACAATTACTTACTCACATAATATCTCAAATGAAGATATAGTGTGTTTTTTTTTTTTGGTCAGCCACCTCTAATTATCTTTAAAATTAAACTCACAAAACTTTTTAATATAAAAATATCGCCAACTTGGTTAAGTCGCGCATGAATTTTTCAAATTGAAAATCCATGCCTGACATTTTATTTAATAAAATAAAATAATTTTTTTATTTCTTCATTTTTTTCGCCAAACTAACATTTTTATTCAAAGCAAACAAATTTGAAAAAACAAATGCTGGAATTCTCAGCTTAAGGATCATATTCAAACAGATAGTTCTATGAATTCCACTAACCTTCTTCACAATCCATAAGGTCCTTGTGACCTTGCTCACAAAACTAATTCTTCTACTCGAGGGACCAAAGATGCAAAATTTTCTGTATTTTTAGAAACCAGATATTCATAACTAAGACAGAAAATTCGATTGGAATTTCAACCTCTAGTGGTGCTTTGTGACGCTGAATTCGAAACAGAGCAAAAAGTAAGAACATGTGTAAATGGAGCAGAGAAACATATTAATGAGGATTTTCTATGCCAACAATGTACTGTAATTGGCATCCAAATCCCACTACTGACTAAGTGGACATCCTAATAACCTTAGTTTGTAACTGTTGCAAAGTCTTTTTTATTTTTTTTGACGTGTAAAAAAACTGAATGATTAAAGATATCAACCACTAGGTGAAATAATTGCATTTTTGTATATATACGCAGTTGTTACTGACTTAGTTGGAGCCTCCCCAAGTGCACCACTGACCTCTGAAATCTCATAAAAACTTGTCCATCACAATCCCACCATTCCTCTGTCTCCAAAACTTGACAAACTTTATCTCACGTTAGCCTCCACAATTGAATTCATTACAACACACTGCATCAATTATTGCACTTCCAATTATCACTTATTCCAACTTTTTCACCATTTTCTTACTGTACACACACACTCATAGATAGAGAGAGAGAGAGAGAGATTTGGGAAAATCCCTTTTAAGTCTCAAGGAACAAAAGAAAATGTAAACAATGTTCTAAATAAACTTCTAATGCCAAAAATTTCTTATTAACAACTCCTTCGGTAAGGTATTAATAATTCAATCTATGAGTTTTAACAACCGTTTGAGACATTTTTTACATCAGAATTTTCTTTAAAACTCTTTTGGGATTTTCTTGGTCTCTTGGAATCTTAAAAAGATTTTCCCTAGAGATTTCCAATAATAACAAAGCCTTACACATTAAGTGGGGTTAGCTACATGAATTATACAACGCCATTGAGCTTGGTTAAAAACCATATCTCTGGATAAGTTGTTAACTAAGTGATCCTACTCAATAACCACATTGAACTCTGTCTTTAGTCTTCCTCTTTTCCTTTTAACTGGCATCCAAATAACTTGATCTACCCTTTTCATTAGTGCTCCAATGGCCTTCTTAGTTTGGCTGTTAGTACCACATTAGAAGACTGTAGATTTGGCCTTCCATAATGCTTCTTTTTTTTTTTTTTTGGTCTGAATAATGCTTCCAACTTTACCTTTTCAACCCACCTACCCATGTGATGCACGAGAAAATTCATATGCTACCAAGAGTCCTGAGTAAAATTGAAAGCCTGGAGAATTTTGTTTGAGACACGTGAAGGGATGGAATTGGAAACATTAAAGGGCAAAAAGAGACAGAAAGGAGACAAATTATACACCAAGTCACATGAAAAGTTCATTGCTATAGGCGCATACTGTCCCCAGGTTTTTTGGTCCTGAAATCTCCCTTGTATTTACTATCCTTAAGCTGATTGGAATAATAAATAAAAGCCTGCCACAGATTTCTTTAATATATAACACAGGTTTTTTTTTGCTCGAATATATAACAGAGGTTCACAAAGTATTTATGCAGAAGAAAACTTAACAAAAGTTTTCATAATGGAGAGACTAAATTAAAGAAGTGACATTATTAAGTGTAGTGTAGGATTAAATAAAAAGTCAACAGATCTAGCAATCCTGACAGAATAATTTAATTCCACAACATTAGCTTTAAGACTCATATAAAAAGCCTAAGCACAAGTGTTCTGCTCTCACTTATTCCTGAAAGAGCAAAAACAAAGCAGCTTCTCATAGGAAGGAACAGATGGCGAGAGAATGGAGAGAGCTGAGCAATTTAGAAGCAAGGCTTGGAATGTTTGGGACCTTGTGGGTAGCTTTGGTTATGTTTTGCTTGATAAGTGCAATAATATTTTCTTGTGCACAAGGTGTATCCAAAGACAAAGCTTCTGGGGCTGCAGATTCAGAGCCTTATGGAGCACCATGTGGTGCTGGATGTGGCGCTGCTTGTGGTGCATGACTCTGTTCTTCCTCCTTCTGACTAATTCTCACACAATCCACAGACAAGTTAAACAGAACTTAAAAGGGTTTAGTCACAGATCTGTTGTTAGTTTTCATGCCTCTATGAGCAGCAGAAAGCTGCCAGAAAGTCTGAGATTAAATGCTAACTACTTTACTCTTTTGTTCTGTAACCACAAGTTTTTGCAGAAAATTGAGTTGGAACGTTTTCATTGTTTCGGGATTCCATAGCTATTCATAGCAAACTGAAGGTTTATTGTATATCGAATGCCCTTGGCCATAGCCTTACAATTCTTAGTTTGTTTATTTTCCTTCACAGCCATAAATCTTTTTGTTTGACATATTTCTCCTGTTCACGCAAATGCAAAACTGTTTGTGTTCTGTTTTGGAAGTACATAGCACGAGAAAGGACGCTAGTTATGAATAAAATTGTAACTTGAGTCAACATGACCGAATTAGCCTCTGTTTTTAAATAACAAAGGGTTGGTCTGAAAAGAGTGTTTGAGAACCTAACGCATATAAATTAATTTACGTTTGAACAAAATCCTCTGCATCTCGGTGAGGTGAGGACACACAACGTTTAAATGAAGCAATATGGCAAAATTAATCAGTAGACAATGGCAGACTATTTCCTTAAGAAAGACGGCCCAGTATACAAGGCCACCATGTGAGATCTATGAGGGATATATGTACGCAGCCTTACACCGAAATCAGAAACGCGGATAGGCCGTTTCCTGAATTTGAACCTGTGGGTATATGGATAAATGAACAAATAAAATTGAATTTTGAGAATTTGTCTCTGAATCTGCAGTCCAAGCATAATGGGTAGCATTTCACGCAAGCAGTCCAAGTAAAACGGAGTGCATTGTTGTGGTTTTCAGATTCATGTCAACTCTGTTTCTCAAGTTACTACTACACGATTCAACCACCCTCCATTGTTTTTCAGTTTAAGGCAATGGGTTTCAAAATCCTAAGGATGTCTTAGTGCACCTTCATTACCATCAGAAGAACGGTCAGAACAGAACGCTGAAGCTCAACGCAAGTACGCAACTGATGACAAACTTGGTTTGCAGTTACAGAGTTTTCTATTTCAAAAGGATCACTTGTCATCTTTATTTTCTGTTGTTCTGTTTTTCAACCTAAAAGGCTGAAACTAAATTATTATGGCCTAAAAGTAAATTAGAACTACTTGAGGGTTTTCTTCTTCCATGAAACATTTAGGCTCCAATTCTTCTTTGCACACAATTCCTCGTCGCCACCTTCGATCAATCTCATGCTAATAATACTCGTCTCCCATCCTAAGTAGCACTTTGGGTAATTTTACTACTTTATTTACTCCTTTGGTATCCCTTTCAATGGATTCTATGAAAGCATTGTCATGAGTAAATAGAAGAAATAATGATCAGTAATTCACATGAATATTGATATTGATTTATCCATCTTCGAAAATTTTGAATGATTCTTACTTCTTCTTTATTGTTGTTATCATGTTGCATTCATCAATCTATAACTTCCCCTCATGTTTTTCTTACTGTTTGTTTTATATTTATATCTGCGAAAATTTTGATGTCTACACTTTTGCTTGCCTAAAGGAAGAATTGAATAATTTAGTAGTGTGTCTGTATTAGCTTATTTTAAGTGATTTTACACTTTACGAAAAAAAATATGTAATAAGAGCTAACTCATAAAATACAAAAAAGCATTTATTTATAGCTAAATCAAACATCCACAGGCCACTAATACTAATGTTCGTGCTGATATGGGGGGCTTCTATTTGCATTATTGCAGCTTTAGGCAGTCTCTTTTCTTTTTGTAGCGACCGGGTTTACCAAAAAGCAGTTAAGCTTAAACGGTTGAGTCTAGGACTCTTGGGGAAACCAGTTTCACTGCCTACTTAGGTGCTCGTCCTATCAAGATGGTCCATATTTGAGTTTTTTATTTTTTATTTTTTTAAAAAATCATTATTTTAATGAGTAAAAAATCTAAAATAAATATAATCTCTAAACTAATGTTTTTTTCGAAAAACAAATTTTTGATTTAAAAATCATACATTTAAAAATATCAAATCTGAATCATTTAGATCTCATCTAGATGATCCAGATAGGGCAAGCTGATGCCCAAAATTGGTTCCAACTCTTGGGTGATTAGTTCAATTTTCTTCGATTTTGTTATTCCAGTTCCGTAATCTGCTTTGTTAGTTATTACTAATCCAACTTTTAAACACCTAAGTAATTGAAGACGCCACAGGTCACAAGAAATGTTGCTGAAAAGATAATACCATATCCCAAGCTCTGGTTATGTTTGGTATATAGTGAGAATGAGATGCGAATAACCTTCTTGAAAATCAGAAAATCTATTTTCCTCTGGTTTGAAGCCTGAAGGTGTATCATTAATTATTAGCATATCAAGCACGTCTAACTTTCCCTCTCTAGGAAGAGCTTTTCCTCTGTACCAAACGTAACATTACTTCTCCATTTTTCAATTTCAACGGGAAAATTCTATAGATGCCTAGGTTGATGACCAGAATATTAACAAGAAATGCAACTTTCTATAAGAGGAGCTCCTGCTCAACCTCTTTTTACAAAGATTAAAGAGAGACTGAGATGTACTAGGAAGAATGAGCGATAAATCAAATCCTCTAAAAACAAGCTTAAGTGACCAAAGATTGGGAATAAAATAAAAATTATACTTCCCAAAATTCACAGTAATCATAAAAGGAAAAACAGCATACTTTGAGAGCACCCCAAAAATCCCTTTTCCTTGAGGGATGGTATTTATGGTTCATTTTAACTAACGGGGGCGGGGAACTCAACTCAACAATGGATTCAAGATTGCAATTTCATCAGAACTCAGAAGCGTTCAATAATCAGCCTGCATCCCATCAATCATCAATTATGTACATCAAACGATATTATTGGAGAAATTTCAAAATAATCTTTAACAGATATCTATCTGTAAGAGTAAATTCTCCCCGAAATCTGTAAAGAGTTAATATTAATTTCAGGCCGCCCCAACTTGAGAAAAAAGAATGAAGCCTACCAAAAATAGAACCAAACTTAAATCCGAGGCCAAAATCATCAGCTTGATACAGGTGAATGTCCGCCAAACCTGAATGTTTCAAGCAGGAATTTGATTAGATTCTCGCAATCTCATGGTCTTGGCATGCAGCCTCTCCATAAATGCTGGATTGGCATTAAGCCTCCCCTTCACATATGACACCCGAGCATCATGCGCCAATTTGTTAGCTTTCCCAGCCTCCTCAATAAGGGAAAGAAGTGTCCTTAAGCAGTCTTTTCTGTTTTCTTCCCGATGTTCAAACCTTCAAAATAGGGGGAAACAAGATTTTAGACATAACTGTAGTTGCTTTCATGTTGTAAACAAAGGGCCAAGAACCAAAGGGTTATAGAAGTGGACATTAAATCAATCAATTATTAACAGATAGAAAATCACCTCTCGCTAGTTATGGTAAGTTCGTCTTTCCCAGGATGGTAACGTTTTCCAACCAGTTCCCTGAGTCGACGAAATTGGTATTTTGAAAGCCCAAGCTCCTTTACTGTAACAGACAATTTCACTTTTCTGTTTTGTGGATGCCAAGCATCACCACCAGGTGCAAAGACTACCCGAGTTTGCCATCGGAGAATTGGACCTTCACCAGGTGGGTCATCTAAGTCCTTTTTCTTGTCAGGTAAATCAGTTTTGTCAAACTGTGGAAGCTCCTCTGTTTCCATCATCTTCATGTATTCTGCGACCATTTCATCCTCAAACTTCTTAAAATGTTCATAAGCTTCCTCAGGTTCAAGCTCCCCTCTTTCACACATATCCCCTAGTTCATTGAACTTTTCTTCCACCTTCTTTTTTATTTCATCTAGAAAAGACATTTCACCCAACACAAAAATCAGCAGATTATCAAATGTAGCTCAAATAAACAAAGTTGAAATTGCTCACTAATTGCCTTCCAAACCATGCAGTGAATGTCTGAAGCATGCCATACTAAGATTTAAGGCGTGCAAACAGGTTAAATTCAACCAAGATCAAACCCTTAATACGTACTACAATGTAACATAATCTGTTTAACCAAAAATACCAAGCACCAATCAATTAATGGAATGAAAACAAATCCTGTTCAGGAAGATACTTATTACACCAAGGACCCCCTCAGAGGCACAGATTCTCAAAAAACTTGTATAATTAACCCTTTGCACACAATACTGACCAAAGGATATCAAATGCAAAAAAAACATTCCAAATTTCAAATATCATATATTTTACCAGATGATTAAAACTGGGAGCCAAGCGAAGATAGCAAATTTTCCTAATCATCATTTTCATAATTATGAACCATACAATTTGATAAAACAACATAGGCATTAGCAAGGTTCTTAAAAACGAGTTTTTACCTGAAAACGAAAGAAGAATGAAAAATCGTAAAACGTAAAATCGTAACGTAGTAAAATCATAAAAACTTAAAAGCGTTTGGAAAATTAGTAAAATCGTTTTAATGAAGAAGAAAAAATCGTAAAAACGTAAAATCGCAATGATAAAACGAGTTTTTAAGAACCATGGGTATTAGAGCTTGCTTGGGCATAGAAATGAAATTGCATAGATGACAATGAAACAAAGGTATGCCTAAACTCACAAGGTTTTACCAAAGGCTAGCCTCTTGGAAGTGAGGTGTAATGTCTAAGAACACAATAAATTAGATGACTAGAACAACCATCTGCAATATTGACAGCATGACTGGATAACAATATAGCATCCTCAATCAATCAGTTGTAGCTTCTTGGATACTTCAAATCAAAGATATCGATAAAGAACTCTTGTAAATAGAATCTCATAATCCTCATTCATGCGTCTGTTTGATGCCATCCAATATTACTACTGGAAAGAAAAAAATGAACCAAAAATTTCACAACAAAAGAAACCATAGATAAAAGCAAAAGGCCTAATTAAAGAATAATTTTATACCTGGAAGGAGTTTGTCCCAGCTAAGCATATCTTCCAGAATCCCCTCGCACTCTTTTGTGTCCATAAGCGCTCCATGTTTAACCCCGTCCTCAACAAGCTCAGCCCACTTCTTCTCATCCATGTTGAAGTATTCGTCTTTTGCCATCCTCTTCATAACAATGTCCCTTGCATTGTATAAATCATCAATCTCATCATCGGTCTCATGAAGCTCCTCAAAATCTGATTCAAACTCCTGGTCCTTAACATCATCAATTGGCTGCATCTGGAGTTCATCCAGCAACTCATCATCTGTCTCCTCATGCTTCTCTACTAAGTTTCTCCGCAAAATTGACTCAAAAATAGTTGGAAGTGCTTCCTCATCACCCCCGAAGTACTTCTCTATCTGTGTTTTAAGATCTAAAAACCAAATTGTCCTTAAATATTTTGCGGGGCATAAAATTAACTCACAATAAGTCAAACGTATGAAGTCCAAGATTAAACATTCAAACGAACGTATAAAGTAAGTCTGCAGACATAAAGTTCATCGATAAATTCAGGTACACTAATATAAACCAAATCAAGTGGGATCACCCCGTTACCAGATCTATTATACTAATATCTTAAATGGCGTACACTGGAAAACACGTAAGCTGCCAAAAATGAAAAGGAATGCTAAATAAATCTAAAGCATTTCCAGTACAACCAATCCAATCTACTTCAGCCTGCTTCATATAAGTTAAGAGCACACTACGTAAAAGCGAGATGAGATAAACTACATTCGCAACAGCCAACAGGCATCTCTGTAGTTACCTTTGTTACTGACATCCTGAACGTCGGCAAGGACATCCTTTTTCACGGGAGGCGTCACGCTCGTTTCAGTAGAAGGGTTGGGGTTTTCATTGGAGTCGTCGCCGCCGGAGGAGAAGAATCTGAGGTGGGAGCGGGAGGAAGTGGCGAGTGGGGCAATTGAGGAATTAGGGTATGGACGGTGTAAGAAAGGAGAGTGGAGGAGACTGCGAGTGCAGAGAGAGACATTGTGGAGCAGAGTCCGTTTCATGGCTCTCTAGGGTTTAAACCTTGATCTGACTCGGAGTTCAGCGTCCACCCATGGCGTTTCAAGCTTCTTACCACTTCCTACTAACCCTCCTCTGCGACGCAAAAAATAAAAATAACATATTTCCGGGGTAAATTTTTCTTTTTTGGAAAAATTCTAAATAAATACCCTTTGAATTTGTAAAATCTCCAGAAGTCTGTCGAATTTGTAAAAAGACTGAGAGGTATAAAAGAACCTATGAGGGAAATGTAAATTCGGGTCAAATTACCCTTTTACCCTTTAGTGTTAAATAAATAATAAAATAAAATAAAATACCTCTACCCCCACCGCCGGCCACCACCACCACCGACCACCGCCACCACCACAGAGGCGGAGCCAGAAATTATAGTTAGGGGGGCGAATTTTATAGAATAAAACTTAAATGTTTATGAAATTACATTTCAGCCCTACAAATATTTTAATATTTCTATTTTAGTCCCTAAACTATAGAAATAATAGGGACTAAAATGAAAACAGTAGAACTTTTATCAGGCTGAAATATAATTATATAAAAATCTGGGTCATCATCTGTATTTTTTGGGGGGGCGGGGGCCACCCCTAGCACCCCCTGCCTCCGCCCCTGCACCACCATCGGTTGTCGGTGGTGGCGGTGGCCGGTGGTGGTGGCCGGCGGCGGCGGCGGTGGGGGTAGGGGTATTTTATTTTATTTATTTAACACTAAAGAGTAATTTGACCTAAATTTACATCTCTCTCATAGGTTTTTGTACCTCTCAGTCTATTTACAAATTCAACACACTTCTAAAAAATCTTACAAATTCAAATGATATTTATTTATAATTTTTCCTTTTTATGAGGGGTCAATTTTACAGGATAAATCACCTTACAAACAAAGAAAATTTGTAGTATAAATTGAATTATAAATTTTATTTTATATTTAAAATTAGGGGAGGAGTATATATCAACACGGGAGAAGGGAGCTAATAGTATAATGAAATCACCTCCCTACCTAACCTTAAAAGAATGTAATTATTCATAGTATGTATCTTTAGAAATTTTGATTTTAAATGGGAATATAGCATTATTTTATCATCATATTTATTTTTAAAAATTTTACCTCTGTCGTACATGTAATATACAAATGTTTTTATACTTGCTTAAAAAGTTCTCACAAATAAATTGTTATGATCAATTAATCACAATGAAATTGTTATGATGAATTTTATTACCATGAAAAGTAAGGGTTATGTTATAATTTAAGATAATTAAATTTTATTGTTAGAACCAACAAGTTGTTGATTGAGATGGTCAACGACCTCACCCCCATAAAGAGTACAACACAAGTTCAAATCGGAGAAACATATATGTTGGATAAGGAAAATCATTTGTGTTCTAAATCTCCAATGGAAAACCCTTGATTATATCCGGAAAAAACATTATTGCTAGGATGATAAAATATTTTGAATATTATATCCTCTCCCCATTTTTAATATAAAACCCAATTTTGAGCTGTATAATGGCTCTTTTTAAAAGACGCTTTTTTGTAATCATAGGAAGAGTTCTAATATATTTCATGATATGTGATCAATAGTAAAATTGTGCTAATCATTATACTTAATTAAAGAATTGAAAACTTGGGCAAAAAAAAATTAAACATTAGTTAATTTTAGGGATTAAAATTTTACTTAGAAGTTTTCACTCAAAAACACTAGTTCATAACTATATTTTTTGGCTTGAATGTTGACAGCAAAGACGAATCTTAAACAAGACAATGGGAGCCATGCCCCCTCCCAAAAAAAAAAAAATTGTTCTGAATTTTTTTAAATTTAATATAATGTAAAATTTAATGTATTTTTACATAGGCAAATATTTAGCCCAAGGTCATGACTCCAAAAAAAAAATTTGTTCATGAACTTTTTTAATTAATTAATAAGTATTTATTAGAATATTTTTTCTTCTCATTTCAAACAATTAACAATAATTTTTCTATGGACTTTTGGGAATCTCTTTCCTTTATATATAAGCCATATTGCTATTTGGCTCCCCAAATATTTATCCTAAGGCCCGCCACTGGTTGACAGTTCAATTTGCATTCAAGGTTTGTCTTTGTTGTATCCTGTAGAAAATTCACCAGTCAATCCAACTTTCACCCTAAAAGATAGGTATAAGTAAGGGAGAATTAAGTTTAAAAGAAAGTTTTGCTCACACACTGAAGACATTGCACACTATTTTCTTTTTCATCTCTTCTTATTTTTGTACTGCTCAGAGATCCAGTCCCTCCAATAATCTTTAAGCTTAATTCCATAAATACAAATGGTGTCTTTTGAATGAGTAAGGATGTAGATGCTACATGCCTGCTGGATGGCTTCACCACACCTATAGCTTCCTTGATCTAATTAAATTATGTAAATCTAGGAGGGGAAGAGTATTTACTTTGACAGTTAAAGAGTATTCAAATGTATGTTTTCCCAACAATTTATGTTTCACTTTTAATCATATAGGAGGGTTATTTATAATTTTATAAACAAAATGTCTTTATCGTATTTTTTATTTGGCATAAACATAAAGAACTGCCTCAAAATAGTTATCCTAAACCGTAAAACCAGAACAGTCGGTGGAACCATCTAGAATGATATCGAGCCTATTTGGGTTGGAGGTAGGACCCGTGGCTTAAATGCTATTTGATTTTAGAAAAAGCTCGGTAGGAAAAAATTTAAGTTATAAATAATGATTTGTGTTTAGATTGATAGTAATAGAAGTGGCGGGGCCTATGTCAAAAAGCTGAGAGCTTTTTGGAAAAAGCTCCACCATGAAGTTTTTTCCTTAACTAGCTTTTTGAGCTTTTTTGACTTAAAGTCAAGTGAACTTAAAACTCAACCCAAACACTTTTCACTGGACTTTTTTTTTTTTTTTTCATTGAAGCTTTTTTCCCAACGCCCAACAATGTTTTTTGCCATCAACGCCCTCATAACGCAAATACCAAACAGGCTGATGAGGTTTGTTGCATTGCGTCTGAAGCATGGTAGTTAAAATCTCGATTTATCACTGCGATTTTACGTTTCTGCGATTTAGAATAAGTTTTGGGCGAATATATATATATATATATATATATATATATATATATATATATATATATATATATATATATTCTCCGCTTCTCTTTTAAATTTCACGGAATTAAAAATAACAAGGCGGGTAGAAGTTGTTTTAATTTTTTTTTTAAATCTTCTAGAAGGCATTGTTTTGTTTGTTTTTTTTTTTTGTATAACACGTAACTAAAAACAAATTATCAAAGAAGTTTTTTTAAAAAAAGAAATTGTTTTGGAAATAAGGAATGAAACAAGACCAATGTTTGGTAGGACTAATATCCATTGCTGTTCCCAAATATTTACCATTTTTCCATGACCTAAAATGTCCAGATAAGTCTCATGTGATTATTGGCTTTTTAATACATTGATTGGTTTTATTAGTGGAAACAAAAACTTTTAATCATATCAATGGGATACCAAATACCAAAAGAAAGACAAGCCTCTAATAATATTTGGTATGCCATTGAATGATTAAAACTAGTCTTCAATACTCAACTTATTCACTCGATTTGGATGAACCATTAGAAATTGTTGTGTGATTTGTATTTCATATCGCTTCTCCTCTTTTATAACCTTTGCATTTCTCTTTTGAACTTATTTTATCGATATGAGACTACAATTTTTACCTATTGTTCGATTTTACTTATTTGACCGATATAAAACTTCTACTTCTAGTTATTATGTGATTTCACTAGATTGTCAAAAACACAAACATCTAATGTTGAAGTATGGTACTAAAATTCATGCCTTATGTTTTTCTCTATCCCCTTTCACTTTCATTGCTAATTAATTTTCTCGAAACACACAGATTTATTATTATTTCAATATATTTAGCCAAATAACAATAAAATTTACCTTGGATAGTGGCTGAAACAACATTACTATAATTTAAAATTTTTGAGGTAATATTAAACCCAAAGGAAACGTTCAAATATACAGCTCTTTCGATGAAAATATAAAACTTTTAAGATAAATTTACACCTTAAACCTAATTTTAGTTGTCTTTATACTACATTCCTGAATTTCAAAATGAATCTTTAAATTAAGGACAGGTGGATGCTATTCATTCAAGTAGCAAATAATAGCTGTGACTTAGCAAACGAGATAGGAAACAGAGAACAAAAAAACAAACAGCAAAATAAATTATGAAGCTAAATTTTGGGCAGGAAAAAAAAAACAATCCTCAGCCTCTTTTTTCAATTTCACGAAATTAAAAATAACAAGGCAGGTAGAAGTTGTTTTGATTTTTTAATCTTCTAAAAGGCATTGTATTTTTATTTTGCAAAAACACTTGGCTAGAAAATAATTATCAAACAAGTTTTAATTTGTAAAAAAAACAAGAAATTGTTTTGGAGATAAGGAATGAAACAAGACCAAAATTTGGTATGACTAATATCCTTCGCGCTTCCCAAATATTTACTATTTTTCCATAACCTAAAAAGTCCCAAGTCTCATGCATTTTTTTGGCTTTATTAGTGGAAACAAATTTTAATCATATCAACTTGTTCACCCGAGTTGGATGAACCATTAGAAATTGTTGTGTGTATCCCATGTTGCTCCTCCTTTTTTATAACCTTTGTGCTCCTCTTGTTGAACTCATTTGACCAATGTGGGACTTCCATGTCTAGTTATTATACGATTTCAGTGATTTGATCGATATGAAACCTCAACTTTTAGTCATCACTGATTTGTTAAAAGTACAAATATTTGATGTCAAAGTATGATACTAAATTTATGCCTTATATTCCTTTCTATCCACCCTCACTTTCATTGCTAATTAATTTCCCAAAACACATAGGTTTATTGGTTTAGAATATTTCGTCAATTAATGATAAAATTTTAACTTGGATGACAGTCGAAAAAACAATGCGATGATTTAAAATTTTCTAGGCGATGCTTAATCCAAAAAAACTTTCAAATATGCAGCTCTCTAGGTGAAATATTAAAATTTTAAGGATAAATTTACACCTTAAGCCTAATTTTATTTAATTGCCTTTATACAATATTCATGAATTTCA
The DNA here is from genome assembly GCA_034222035.1 of Acacia crassicarpa. Classification (NCBI taxonomy): domain Eukaryota; kingdom Viridiplantae; phylum Streptophyta; class Magnoliopsida; order Fabales; family Fabaceae; genus Acacia; species Acacia crassicarpa. The sequence continues at coordinate 45,920,192 of JAWXYG010000002.1, read as the reverse complement.
AAACGAATATTTAAATTAATGAATGACAAATGGAGTATAATCTCATTCTTTTATCTTTCTTTTTTGGGCCGAAAGTGAATGCTATTCATTCAAGTGGAAAAATAAACGTGACATAGTAGTAAAGGAGATGAAAATAGAGAGCAAAAACAAAACAAACAGCAAAATTCTACCAAAAAAACATACAGCAAAATAAATTATGAAACTAATTTTTAGAATTAAGTTTTGGGAATTAAAAATAACTAGGCAGTCAGAAGTTCTGAATTTTTTATCTTCTAGAAGGCATTGTTTTTCTTTTCTTTTCTTTTTTTTTTTTATAATTTTGCAGAACACTTGACTAAAATGTAATTTTCAAACAGTTTTTTTTTTTAAAAGCAAGATTTTTTTGTTTTTGGAAATAAGGAATGAAACAAGAAAAAATTTTGACTAAAAAGTAATTTTCAAACAGTTTTTTTTTTTTAAAAAAAAAAATCAGTCTCCAATAATATTTTGTATGCCATTGACTGACCAAAATCAATCTCCATACTCAACTTATTCACCTGATTTGGATGAATTATTAGAAAATGTTGTGTGATTTTTATCTCATGTTCCTCCTCCTCTATTATAACCTCCACGCTCCTGTTTTTAAATTTACTTGACCGATATGGAACTCCAATTTCTATTGATTGTACAATTTCACTCATCTGATCGATATAGAACTTCAACTTTTAGTTATTGAGTGATTCCACTAATTTATCAAAAATACAAATATCTCATGTCAGTGTATGTTACTGAACTTTATACCTTATATTCTTCTCTATCCACCCTCACTTTCATTGCTAATTAATTTTCCCAAAATACAACAATTACATACAGGTAATATGGCACATTGCTTGTTAATCTAGTGACAAACAATGGCACATTAGAACACACAAAATAAAAATGTTGTTCATTTAGTGGCAAATTTAAAGGTGACAACTAGGATGATATTTGCAATATAAGACACTCATTTAGGGATGAAAACATAGACCTCTCCATTCAAAAACACGCAAGAAAAATTGCAGAATGAACAGAAGCCAAACTGTAAAAGATAAGAGGGTTAAGGGACAGAAATAGCAATATAAGCTACATGGCTTTCATGGAGTTACTTCTCAAGATGATATCCCAAAAATCCTAAGCCCGTTTAAGGATGAATAAGAAAGATAAAAGTTAACCGCAAATCTTTTTTTTTTTTTTTTTGGTGAGGTACGTGCAAATATTTATTGGTTATAGAACGGTATATATACCATAAGGCTAGTAAAAATATGCTTAATAATATTCTATATAGATTAATATCTTAGAACTTATAACTTTTGCCCATCTCAAATATGAAAAACAAGTAAATTAATTACAATCAGGCATTATCACATGATATTATAATATTACAAAAAAAATTATCACATGATCAACCTCCTTTGAAAGAAATGTCCTTAAGGTGATATATAACCATTTTTTCCCTTTGGAATGCAGTGTTATACTCTGCCATTGATACCCAAATGACATTTTCAGAAATTTCCCCCACGATTTAAGAAACATGAAATTAGCAGATTCATGCCTTTCGCTCATTTACTTGCTCTCTGTTTCTTCTCCGATTAGCCCATAAGAAGATCTTTCAGCTAATGCTACCCATATATAGTGGCCTCTGCCACAAGAGATAGAATTGAAGAGAGAAAATCCTTAACATTAAGTAGCAGCTAGCAATTAATCATTAATGTATAAAAATAATGTTCAAAGATGTAATTTCTTCTTAGTTATTGACCAATGACCACATAAGTGGTTAAAAAGTGTCTACTAAAATGGCAATAATGCCTGAGAATTTAGCACAAAACAAACTTGAGCTGTGAGCCTATTCTTCATCGGTCCCACTCATCTCATCATCAAGATCAAACTCTAAATCTTCATTATTATCAGATGACTCTGTTTCCTCTTCATCTGACTCAGTCCTCTCCCCCAAAAGTTCTTTCTTCAACTCATTATGAGCTTCTTCGGGCTTCCCCGCCAACATTCTCGACAATATCCCCTCAAAGATCTCAGGTATAGCTTCCGTATCACCTTCCTCGAGCTTCGATATGCGCTTCTTCAACTCTAAAACCGTAAGGGGAAAAGGAAACAAATTGTATCAAAGTCAAGATTTATAGGGTTTTCACCATTGTCAATGCTTATAATTTAATCAAATTTTAGTTTTAGACCCTCTAGCTTCAGATAGTTGGTTTTGGACTTTTGGTCCATACAACCACCAAAACCAAACTGTAAGTACCAATAATAACTCAAATATATATAATGAAACACACAGGCGATTGCCAAAATTAGCGAACATCAGCAGGTGCATTTCATCGAACATCTTAAGCGCCCCTAAACAGGAACACGTCAAATGTGTTGAAACTTGAAAGCCTAAAACTGAGGAATAACTCAAAATGAAAGAGAGTGTAAAAACAGAGACAAGTTTTAAAGTTAAAAGATTGAATTTGAATCGTTACCTGCGTTGCTGATCACATCCTCAGAAAGAGAGGGATCATCTTTTTCTCTGGAGTGGGCTTGGGAGGATGCAACTTGATTGGACAAATTGTTGGTGGAAGAGAAGAATCTGGGTGCGATGGAGTGAGCAGAGGAAGAGAAGAGTGGAAGAACATGGTTAGGGTTATGGTTATGGTTGAGGCTATGAAGGAGGAGATCGCGCGCACAAGAGGAGAGATTTCTGAAAGCAGTTCTATACATCGTGGGTCTGCAGGGCTGGGTTGCAGGTCGGCCAATCTCTATGCTCTACTCGCTATTAAATATGAATTAGAATAGGGGAATTTTTTTTAATGAGCTCAATATATATATATAGGAATAGGATATTGTTATAACTTTTTTTTTTGTTATAACCAATGTTACTACCACTTTTCCACCGTTAAATCAGAATCTTAATAGGAAAGAGAAATTATATAGGTAAATGAGATTCTGATCTAACGGTGGAAAAGTGGTAGTAACATTGGTTGTAACAAAAAAAGGTTATAACAATCCCATATATATATATATATGGGCAAATAATTTGTCCCGTGGATCTAAGAGTTTCTCCTATAAACCAAAATTATATCATTTGATTTAGTAAGGGTGCGCCAAAGATTTAAAAAAAAAAAAGAAAAAGAAAAAGAGTGTCGCATGCTTTTGTGATTGATTCCGATTGATTCTCGGAAATTGCGATCAAACATTAGTCGTGAGAATCAATCAGAAATTATAGATCTGGAGATAATCACTTCCAGCATAAATTAAAACCTTATATTTAAATTTAGAAATCAAATCGCTAATGCATCAGTAACAAGCGAATGAACTAAATCACAGATGGTTCCGGAATTTGAAATCAAATCACAGACAATTTAATTCTAAAATCAAATCGCTATCAATAAGGATCACAAGTGCAGAATAAACAATTATGGCTATTTCCGAGCAAAATAAGTGCGATTTGAATTAATCTGATTTGTGGGATTGAATTGGCGTCGGTGTCGCGCCGGCAAATGGTTTTTTTGTTTTTTTTTTCATTCAACAAAAAAAGTGTCACGGATCCTCACTAAACAAAACAATGTAGTTTTGGTTTACAGGAGAAATTATTAAGTCCCGTTATTAGACAAATCATTTACCCTATATATATATTTTAAAAAATATGTTACTTGAATTTCAAAATCCTAAATGAATCTTATTAGTTACAAGAGTATGGGTACAATTCATTTCAATAGAAAACCACTTATTTAAAATTTTAAAGTTCAGGTGGTATTTTTTTATAATATATTTTTTAAAATTTTCAATGTCAATGTAATTTATTATTTATCATAATTTTTTCCCACATGTCATTATGTAATATGGACTCTATAGCAATTAACCATGCATGAGATTTGACAAACTCGGTAAGAATAGAGTGTATAAAAAAAAAAACTCAGTAAATAGAAAAATGTTTAGTTATGGAATCAATAATTAATGATCAATATATTGTTGAAACATTAAAATTAAAAGGAAAAAAGACATATAAATACTATTTGAATTAGGAAAACCCCACAAAATCTGTAAATGTATGGAAAGGACAAATAGGTTCAAGAGAATAATCTGAGATTTTGAAATGTTGTGTTTTCACCAAAACATCCTTCAAGTTATTTTTTGAAAAAAGAAAGAACCCTCATAGGTATCAGAGCTCCACTAGTGCGGCACCACCCCTGCGGTAGCCAAGCTCCAATGATAACTTAAATAATGTAATTGACTACTTGAGTATAAGGATTGATTATTTGAGATCCCAGAGCTTCAGTGCTAGCGAGTGTTTTTCCTTTTAAAAACAATTGAGGGGCATTTGGTAAAAAGTACATCATTTTAAAATTTCATATTAGTCCCTTGAAATCTATTTGTTATTTCCATGTTTTAACAAACTTTTAAAAGTTTTTCAAGTTCAAGTGGTATTTATTTAGATTTTTTTTTTTCAAATTAAAATGTGTAAGAATGACAATAATCATGTCATGATCACTCTTTTTATGTGTTTTTTAGCTTTTTGTTGGAAATTTTTAGGCTATCTAATGTAAACTTCTTCCTAATGCATGACTTATTAAAAGCATAATCCCAAAATTCTTTTTTACGTATTTATTAGTTTCTTTTTGTTGAAACAAAAAAGGTTTAATCAAAACGAAATACCAAATATTGTAAGGAAGACGAAATTCTCAAATAATATTTGATCGATATCCCATTGACTGACTAAAATTAGTGTCCATAATCAACCAGTTCAAATTGATCTAGATGAATCATTAATCATGGTTGTCTGATTTATAACCCCAGCCATGTCAATTTTTTTCCCCCCTTTTGTAACCTTAACTCTCTGCTTGTTATACTTTTTTGATCGATATGGGACTTCAGTTTTTACTTATTGTAAAGTGTAGGTATTCTATCTCAGAGCAAGATATATCAAGATTTATGCCTTCTAATCCTTCCTAGCTACCCTCATCTTCGTTGCTAATTTATTTTGCAAAACGTACACAACAATTAAGTTGCGAACAGAAGATACATTGCACAGTGTTTGTTAATCCACAAATCAAACAATTGACCTATGTCTAGGCATACTTAAGGAATTTAATGTGCTCCCCAAGCCTAGAGGGGTTGGAGCCATCAATTAGGACAGAGTAATAAGCAGGTTGGACAGCCCGAGACTAAACCTATAGCCCGTCCATTTAACTTTAAACTAGTGTGGCTTGGCCCATATCCGTACCTCAACCTATTTAAACCTGTGTAAAAAATGGTTATCACATAAATGGGACAGACTAATCAGATTTTGGGTAACTTATTTACATTTGATCTGTTTATTTTTTCGGAAAAAAAAAAACATACATACATACATAAGCATAACATATCCATTCAATTTTATCATTCTAAATTGTGAAATCTGAATCTTCAAAATTTAATAATCACAATTTATTGAAAACAACATAAATTTAGACAAGTACCATCATAATATAAATTAATTTAGGATAGGGAGTCAAGAAACATCTTTACCTCATGCCATAATGCGGAATGAGATAAGTAGTTAATAAAAAAAATTATACTAAATGAGTGGGTACTGCAGCCCATAGATGTGCCTATATCCTACCCATTTAAGTATTAAAAATTTTTTTTTGGGGGGGGGGTTCTAACCCATCCCATTATGGGTCTTTTTGGATGGGTTCAAAATGATCCAATTACATTAGGTTATGGGTTCTATGCTTAGCCCTAGCATCAACATCAATTACTTGGTCATATAAAAAAAAAAAAAATCAATTACTTGGAACCTGAATAGGATCCTGGTTCCTGGGTGCGGTAAGGATTAAAATATGGTGGTCTAGGTCTGGAGTAGATAAAATGAGGTTTAGGACGAGGCTGAGGCTTGTTTTGTGGGGATAATTTTGGTGGTGACAGTTGAGCAAACAATGGATAATTGAATTTGAATTGTTTGCTGTAATCTGCTTCTTCTGGGTAAGCTGTAGGTGATAAGGGAAACAAAGGGGCTGGAATGGTTGAGAATGAAGGATAGGGCTTATAGATAGCCTGAGACTGCTTTTTGGCTATATCCAATTCAATTCTCTTCAAATCTTGCTGAATAGCCTGGAGTTCAATCTCTTTCTGCTTAAACTGAGAATCCATGTATCCTCTTTCGATAAGAGCTTTTAATTCTGCATCCAACTTGATAGCTTGCTACTTCTGGTGGAGATACAAATTCTTTACCTCTTCAGATATCTGATCTATCTGATATGCTAATCCTTCTGTCTTGGTTGTCAGAGAGTCAAGCTTGGAATCAATTCTTTACAAGGTATGGTTTTGACAAACAGCATTTTGAGTCTGCCAATTTAAAACTTCTTCAGCTTGTGAGGACTGGAAGTTTCCTTGGGCATCAACTGTGCTAGGATTAGCATGTGGTTTGGATAAGATCTTTTTGGCTTGATCAACTCTTCTTTCAAGGGGAGGAAATTCTTTTTCTTAAGGATTGAGCATAGCAATACAGGAAATAGGTTTCGGAGTAGCAGGAGTTGTGGTCACAACAACGGGTTCTGGTGGAGTGCTGGGAACAACATCTGGGAAATATCTTCTAATAAGGTCATGATGACCTTTTTCTAACATCAATTCAACAAAGAGACATTTCTTTTGAAGATATTTTTGGAGGAGGAGGCGGTTGCTAATGACGTGTAGAACGTCGTGAAGAGACTGGCTGTGAGGAGCCATGATCATCATTGTCATCAAACTTATTGTGATTGTGAGATTTGCAAGGAGATCTAGGAGAAGATTTATTCTTTAGTGCCTACTTGTGAGCGTACTTACAAGGATATAATCTTTTTTCATCATTTGAATCTTCCCACCATTTAAGGGTATCACATTCACATTCTGGAGCACACATTCCTGATCCTGGAACATCCTATAAGAAATGACCATTGACATGCGGGACATAACAAGGCTTGGCATCTAATAGCTGTGTTTCAACAATAATTATTAAAGAAGTTTAATTGATAGTAATTTCATATCTTAAAATGTTAATTTGAAGATATTAACCATAACATTCATAAATAAAATTATTAGTCAATTCAATAAAAATTGTATAGGGTTATGAAATTATTTTTTTACATGAAATACGTATTACACATTAATAAACGAAATTACAACTCATAAGCCTATCTAGCATATATGATCATAATATCTCCGAAGTACATAAGATAACTTCCAGTGTATCATAGTTTGCCTTTGTGTTATCCTAACATGAGACTGTTTAGAAAGATTTATATACAACAAGTTACAAAATTATTATCAAAGGAGTATGATAATTTTTCCAATATATCATTATGTGATATAGACTCTATGGATTGGCCCCCCAAAAAAAAAAAAAGATAAAGATAAAGATATAGACTCTATAGCAATTAACAGCTATATTTTATATATGAGACTTGATAAACTCTGTAAACAGTGTGTGAATAAAAAAATATTAAGTTATGGACTAAATAATTAATAAGTAATATATCGTTCACACGTTAAAATTAAAATGTATAAAATGCTAATAACAACGTCATGATAAAAATAATCACTCTAAATCAATCTAAACTTCTTTCTAATAACAGATTAAAAGCCTGGGCAAAAAAAAAATAAATAAGGGGGATTAAAACTAAACAATTAATTCTATTTAGTGATAAACTAAACAATTAATTCGTTGTTAGAACATTAAAATAAAAATAAAAATATATATAAAAAAAACGTCACAACAAAAATAATCATTCTAAATCTATCTAAATTTCTTTTGGTAACTAACTAAAAGCATAACCTACAAAGTCCTCTCCTTCACAAGTTTGTCGGTTTTTTCAGTGGAAACCAAAAAAAAAATAAAAATTAATCAAATCATAATACCAAATATTATGAGGAAGACAAAAGCCTCTAATAATATTTGGCATTGAATTGACTGATAAAATCAGTCTTCATATTCAATCAATTGGAATTGGCAAGCAAACGCTTGCAGACGCAAGGATTAAACTAAGATCAGAGTGATCCAAGTTTAGTTACATACCATTGCACTATTAAGGTGTTGGTTTGTTACTTTGTTTCCTGTGCCTTCCCTCCTCATTTATAACCTCCACTCTTCCTTGACATACTTTTTTTTTTTTTACGTGATGCATTTGGTGTCCTAGGGTAGACTATCTTTCAGTTACATCAACGAACCCAGACTAATCCAGACAGAGACCGGGTTGGCCCCTTTCAGGGGAAAACCTCTACCACCCATGCACGCTGCATTCCCACGTCTCGAACTCAAGACCCGTGGTTAAGTTAGGACAACTCCTTACTAGCTGACCTAAGCATTTGATGGACAACCCCTTATGCAATTTGTCTGAAGTGTGAGCATCCTGTGTTAGAGCATGATATATTAGGATTTATACCTTCTATTCCTCTCAAATCTAAACCCACCCTCATCTTCGTTACTAATTTATTTCGCAAAACAAAACCATTAAATTACAAAAAAAAAAAAAAGGACAGATATAATATAGCACAATGCTTGTTAATCCATTAATCAAACAAATTACCTATCCAAAGGCATACCTAAGCTGTGATTAGGGCAACTCATGCTGCGAGGGAATGCATCAAAATTTCAAGGGTAAGAACCACAATGCAATTCACAACAAGAGGACAATGCGATTCTCTATTGTCTTTGGAGAATTCCTTTATGATCAAATCCATCTCTTCTTTAGTGTTAAAAAGGCATTCTTAGTGTTCCCACTAGGTTGATCTTCAGCAAATATAGCATCACATAGCATGAAATATTGGTTCACATTAAAGATTTTCATATACAATATATTCATGTTATTTTACAATCAGTTTATTTTACTCTTTTTTTTTTTTTGGTCAATTTGTTTGTTGTATTTGCTTTGGCACTTTATAAACCTTTTCATTTAAGTAATATCATCATTGTCTTTTGAGTAAATACCCTATTTGGTCCCTGGAAAAAAACACGGATGCCTTTTTCGTCCCCAGGGATTAAAATGAGACATTTTTATAGACTAAAAAAGGGTTTTTGGAAATTTTCGAGAGACCAAAATGAGATCCTTTTTTTTTTTGGAAATGTATCCTTTTCAGGGACTAAAAAGGGGTTTCGTTGTTTGAGGGACCAAAATATGGTCTGTGTTTTTTTTTCAGTGACCAAATAGGGTATTTACTCTTGTCTTTTTATATATTTTTTTAAAAAAGCTTGGTTGGAGAAGGTAAACTAAAAATAGGAAAAATTACCTTTAAGTGTATGATTGAAAATTTTATTGTTCATAAATAACTGGTATGTCTTTATAGTTCACAAAAAGTTTTACTCCCTCTTATCATTTTTATAAGTAACTTTCTCTCTCATATGAGTGCTCCTTAATATAAATATATAACTAACAAATCCATTTTGTTTGAAATTTTAAACTAGTTTTTTTTAAAAAAAATTTTTACCCCAATTAAATATATGCCACTTATTATCTTTACAATAAATTTTCATCAATTATCTCTCATGTGCTCTTTTTATAAATAAGGGTATAATTGAAAAAAAAACAATATAGATTTGATCCATTTATTACTCTTAACTTACATTTTGAACCGTAATTTAAGTTTTTTTTTTCTTGTAAAAAGGACCAGAAGGAGCATTATATACCAAGAGACTTAGGTCCTAGAGAAAGAGATATTGGCTACTCAAATATGAGGTCTTAAGTTTGAATTTGAGTTTGTGTGATTGCAGAAAACATCTTTGAAAAAGTTATTCCTAATTTAACATAACAACTAGTCAGATGGTCATATAAAAAGGGAAAGTATTGATGCTTTGAAGCATTTCATACACTAAAAATGTCAATATTCGTATTTAAGTGATTATGAGTAATTAAATTTTTTTTTTCTATTGCATCCAGTTCACTAGAGCTTCGCCCTGCCTAGTCCGGATCGAGGTTCTGTCAGGCGCATACACGGGGACCTCTTCCAGAAAAGTTTTTAAATAGGTGCTTATAGACAATTTTCCCTTAAAAGTATCGGTCATAATCACGGTTGTTAGGGAGTACCGGAAATATGAAAACGGGCCCTACGACTTATGGCCCATGATGATAGGCCCATATTTGTTAAAAGAACACAACCCCACTTGACGGCATGAATCTTGACGAACATGACCTTTTTTTAAAAAACAAAGTCAACTGATAAAGTGCTTACAAAAGTTAAATAGTAAACAGGAACGTGCTTTGAAATTCCAAGCAAGGCAATACATTGGAAAAAATAATAATAATAATAATCGTCTCCAAGTATTCTGGGTTTTCTGAATCTGCTTCTTCTGGCTTCATCACCAGAGTTATTCGGTTCATTATAGCAAACCTAAAAAGTTCACAGGCTTTGATAATAATTAATTGGACTTTTCATCAGGCTTGTGATGGGCAGGACATGTTACGACACTACATAATCATTAATCATGGCATTAAAAATAATAAAATATTGGTATGGAGATGAAGATGGGAATGAGTAAAGGCAAAGAAATCTTGGAAAAAGAAAGCTCTCTTATGATAACAAGCATCTTCAGATGTGCCAAAAAGGAAGGAAGATATCTATATTTATGTAATATTTCTTGGTTTAGGGGCAAATTTGTCCTAAATTTTTTTACCAAGGGACAATTTTTCTCTGAATTTTTTTCAAGAGACAATTTTGCTCTAGTTGTTACCCCGGTTAATTTCGATCATTAGTTTAGATCCATATTTACCTCAAAAGTTTTAAATTTGACTTTGAAAAAAGATAAAATAAATGACAAATAGACTTCCGATGCAGATTTACTCCTTAACAAAAATGGCGTGGATGGGATATGGATCTATCATCTCAGTATATTTTGTCAACTAACAGTCAAAATTAATTGGGATAACAATCATGACAAAATTACTTATTTTTTCACACTTCTGAAAAAAATTGTCATTCGGTGAAAACTTTCGGAACAAATTGCTCCTTAACCCTGTTATATATGTTGCTGAGATTATTGATTAAAATTAACTTATATTGAGTTATTTTATTTTTATTTTTATATTAAAAAAAGCAAGGGTAAAATTTCCTGATTTTCTTTGTCATTTTCAACATTACTTTTAATTGGAGAGAAGTGGTATCTTAAAATAATGTTTTGGAGGTCTTTGTCTTCATCAACCAAAAACTATCATGTGAGTGAGTTGCAGACAAAAAACTATCTTGCTTCTTACTTTAAAATAATGACTTGTCAATTTAACAAAATGAAGAAAGAATCTAGGCCTAAATCTAACTTTTTTTAGGCACTTTTTTGAACAACAAGTTACAAAATCTATACTGAAGATGCAAGAAATAATTTTAAAATGGAGGAGAAACTACTAATTATACACTCCTTCAATTTTAGATGTAAAGAGTAGAATTAGTTTTGGTCATAAATGTAATTTATCTAATCTATAAATTGATATATTATAATTTAATGTCACATGAGGTATATATTTTAGGAACATCATGTCACATTTATTATAATTAAGTAATCTATTTATTTTTCTTAATCCACCCCAATTAGTTAAATAATTTTTACATTAAGGATTGGATAAGAATTTTTTTAATAACATATAAGGGATAAAAAAGGCAGAATGATATAAGATCATGAATGATTGAATTAATGGCTTTAAAGTTCAAATAATTTTTTTTTTCTCAAAAATGAATTAGAGATATTTAATTAAATGGTTTCAAATTCATGAGTAATATAACTTTCAAATTTGTAATTGAAATTATTGTTTATAATTATCTAATCTAAATATATATGCTTAGCTCTTTTTTTTTTTGAAAATTTAAATTTCATTAATTTTTTTAAACTTAAATGTTGTTCTTCTCCCTAAAAAACTAGTAGAGCCCTCACAATTTTGTTTTTACCATAGGCCATAAAACAACGTCAACAAGTTTAGGTATCAGTGGGGCTCACGCTGAATTGGCCACAAGCCTAAGTCAATATAATTTTCATTCCAATTAAAAAATAACAAAGACAGAGGTGGGTAATCTTTCATTTATTTAAAATATTTCAGGTAGTGATGAGAAAAATACATAATTTACAATGCATGGACTGTGTGGTCCAATTCTTAAAATTTTTTGTAAACAACATTAGTTTTTTTTTTAATGATAACAACATTAAAATTTAAAAAGCAAGAAGCAGCATATAACTCATTCTGCTAAAATAAGAGTAAGATCTAAAGACATAATCTCCGATCAAATAAAAAAAAAAGAAGTAAAATAAAAATGAATTAATATAAACTAAAACAAGTCATAGATGACTATTACTAATCTTAGGTTAAGTAAAAACAAAACTTAATATTGTCAATGACAAGTTGTCTCATTGATAAACTTGTCCAACACATTTGAATGAGGTTTCGATCGGATTTAAACATGACATTGACATATTTTTATGTACACATTTAGATTGACTATTGAGTATATATAATAGCAATAGTAATAAAAAATTCAATATGTTTTAAATAATGTTGGGAATTTAAATTTTTATAAATTAAACAGAGTGCATGATTTAAATCAAATTATTATAATGTGGTTGCTACATTTGAATTTTTATGTCACACAACTTTCGGCTCAATGTCAGGCCTTAATCTTATTGGACCTTCTTAATAATAATAATAATCATAATCATAAAAATGTTTAATTATGTGCATAATTCAGCATCATATCGTAGCTTTTCCAAAGCTAGGAGAATCCCATTGTGCTCTCTAATTAATTAATTAAAAATCATAAAAAAAACAAAACTAGTTGCTTTTGCATCGCCAAAGAGAAAAGAAATTTCCTTTTCTATGATCACTATGATTGCAATCTTTGAGCCACTAAAATTCAAACTAATTTAGGTCTTCTCTGATCCTATTTATAAATCTATTTTAACAAAAAAGTTGAGTCTTTATTATAAGTTGCATTTGTTACATTTTTACCCATGTTAATTGCAACAAACAAAAGGAATTTATTCATATTGACTTTTGGAATCAATAATGGATAAGGACAGAATTGGAAATTCAACTCATAACTAATGAGTTAACTAACTCTCATTAATATGTAAGAATTAGTTAATTTGAACTCATAAATAGTACTTGGGTGGTACTCCCTTTGATTCTTATTATAAGACACCGACTAACAAGTACATTTGGTTATTTTTATAAAACACATGCTTATTTTCAAAGAGCATTAAATATTTTTTCTATGTGTGCCTATAATTGATAATGGTAGTGGATGAGAGTAATAATTAATATGATATCAGGATTTAATGTAGTTAGTAGGAGTAGTATTGAAAATTACTTAACTTTTAGAACAAATTTAATAACTTTAACTGTTTTTATTGGTTTATGAGAATTGTTAATTAGTGTATTATAATAAGGATCAGAAAAAGTACATATATATCACTTTAGTCTTATTTATAAGTTATTTTTAACTAAAGCACACATATAAAGGAGATATAGTTAGCTTAATAATTATGGGGTAAATTTTTTATTTTGCCATCATTTATGTATATGTGTCTTTCAACTCTTTTTTCTCTCTATTTTCATTGGTAATATGGGCAAAATTTTCACAATCTCATTTATTACCTGAAAGAGGACTTATAAATAAGACCAAATTTTTATAAAAAGGAATTTATAAACACGACGTATATCAATGAACCAATTAATTAATCAATGATATAACCAAAAAAAAAGCCCTAATTATCCAAGAACCTTTGCGGTAAAGAAACAGAATTCACTTTCCAACCTAATGGCTTAATTATTGTGCAGATGACAAATGAAGTGGTTGAGTGGGACAATTTAATCACAGCTTTCATAAATTAATGAAGCTAATTAGGAGCTAATAGTATGTAATACACAGTTCAGCATTAACTGGATTGAATCATCATGTGACTTCTAGTATCTGTTAAGAATCTGAGTCTCCACTAATATATATATATATATATATATATATATCAATTATAGAAACCATTACTGAAACAAGGTGTCTAATCCTTTTCTTAACCTTGTGGATTATACCAAAGAAAGAAGTGGAAAAAGGGGAATATACTTGGCGTTCATTTTCTGAATTTGCAGCCAATCACGCCGTGCTTATCTTTTTTACAAGTGCTTTTAATTGCTTCATCAACCCAATCAACAACTACTTTGTCATATAAGCCAAAACATGGTATATATTTATATCTCTGCTCCTACTTCTAAATTCAGATTAATTAATTTTCACGTATCAATAAGAGTTAGTTAACTCGTTAATTATAGGTTAAATTTTCAATTTTTCCTTTATAAATGATTGATTCCAAAAATCAACATGAATAAATTATTATTATTTATTGCAATTAACAGGGACAAAATATTAAAAAAAACATATTTATTACTCTGTAAATAGACTTATAATAAGGACCAAAATTTTTAGTTAAAATTGATTTATAAATAGGACAAAAAAGTATTTAGAAGAATTCAATAATCGATTTACGTGATTTAAGAAATTGATTAAAGTTAGTTAAAAATAATAAGTATGTCCGAAATAAACTTTGTTTTTCAAATATATCCTTATTTATAATAAGCAAAAAAGAGAGAGAAATAAAAGAAATATTAGTATCACTAACCTTTTAATTGATGTAATACATATAATTAATTAGGGTAAAAAAAACTCATTAAATGATCAGATAACTCTTATCAGGTTCTTACAAAAAAGATCAAGGTAATCAAATTTTAGACTATTATAAAAAAGATTGAGGGAGTACCGACCCTTACTATAGCTCACTTCTAAGTTGTAACCCATGATCACTTATTAAAGAATCACGGTTAAATAATTAAATATATATTAAATTGATAATTTTTTTTAAAATTTAGCCTTATTTAAAATAATTAAATATATATTAATTTTATTCTCTCCCTACGGCTACTAATTATTCTCATCTTCCCCATTGAATTATATTTGTGACCAAACTTCTTTTAATTTTTTACCTACAAGTCACTTATAATAATGATAGGAAAGGGTCACAGTTACATCCTAACAAAATATAAGGGTTCAAATCAGTATTAACTGGCCTCTCTTCCTTATATTCAGGTTCAAACCCTGGACCCTCCCCTACCATGATGTATCAAAAAAATACACTGTTAAGGGCTGTTTCATTTCAGTTTTCATCTCTGTCCTTCTACAATCTCACTTCCCAAATCGTTCTTTTGTCGCCAATAACGTTAACATGTGGTCCAATATTCATCATGAACCAGAGCGTCTCACTGTGACCACAGGAGGAAGCAGACGACACCAAGCTAAAGTCCATGGATTTAACTGTGCTGTCTTGTGTTTTTTGTTCTTTTGCCTTTGTGCTTTACCCCTTTCTTCAATTCCAAGGTTATTATATTCTTTAATAATAATATTGATCACATCGTGTTTGATTTCAAAGATTCGTAAGCTTGAAACTTGAAACAACAAAAAGAAGCCGTGTATTTTGGTGAACTAAACATCTTTTTGTTGGGAAACACACCATCATATGGTTCAAGGGTCATCAAGAGACAAAGATAAGTAAGTTCAGATGTCATTAATTTTATTTACACCAAGAAATGAGATCTATCAAAAGAAAGAGCTTCAAGTCATTCGCTTTCATTTTGCAATTCTGCTGTTTTTTTTTTTTTTCTTGGGTTGGTGTAATGTAATGTAAATGTAAGTATCACGATGGTCGAATTACCAATACCCAATTGAATGAGACGCAAGAAAAATGATTCCTTTGGCCAAAAAAAAACGAACTTGAGGGGTACTCTATACTCTCTCTCTAGATGACAGTATAATATAAGTCACCTTAAGTAATTTGTAGGAATCAAGAAAGAAATACAAGGAGTTATAATTTAACATTGATTATAGAGGCAAACTTGATAAAGAAGCACCAATTACTCTCAGTATAATTTATATTTTAATGTTCATTTTGGGGGAATAATAAACAATGAAATACTATAATGCGATGACCCTGCAATGGACCAAAATGCTACTACAGCTGTGATGATAATTGATAACAGAGAAAGATGAAGGCTTGTCCAGGAAGACATTCCTTATTGAGCGGAATTCAGGGGTTGGTAAATTGAATGATAGCTTATTATAATCCCAATGCACTCATGTGGGTTTATGACCTTGTGAATCGTGATTTCTCTCTTAGTGGGTCCCTTTAAAATGGGGTCCCCTCTCATCCCTGAAATCTGACTTTTTTGCGTGGCTCTCTGTTTCTTTTTTAATATTTGGCCATGACATTGCCTCCATCTCCTTCTTCTAGGCTAAGGGCCTTTTCCAATTCAACCCTCAGCCACTCTAACCCCAAGAGGGGTGTTATGTGTGAATAATGTTGTTAAATTTAAGTTTCTATATAGTTACTGAGGAGGAGGTGGTAGAAACGATACGAAACTTAAAATTTTTACTTTTTATCACTTAAGGTCAGAATTCAAAATTATATATATATATATATATATATATATATATATGGAAAAAAACGTAAATCAATACTCAAAATTCAATAAACAACTTCATATTTAAAACATATAAGTAATATAATTATAGAAAACATAAAAAAAACTATGGAAAAACATTAAAAACCATAGTAATTTCGAGTTCAAGAAATACAGCGGAATGAGGGTTTTTAACTTTTTATCTTTTTTTCAGATAAAAAAAATTTCATCCCCTTTTTTCTGGGTTAAAATAAAATAAATATTTGAGTGGAGTTTCTATGATTTTCGTTCAAGACAATTTTTACTTATATTTTAATATGTATAACCTAATAAAAACATAAAAAGGGAACAATAATTTTTGATAATAACGAGTGTGAGTGTGGAATTAAAGGAAGAGACTCTCGACTTTTCCCGTGATAAGTAGCGTCGTTGGATTGATATATGTGCATATTTATATAAATGATAGCTTAAGAGGCACAAAAAGAAGAAAAAAGATGGTCACAGATTCCAGAGCCTCTCAGTCTACTATGCCCACAATTCCAGCAACAAGACAAATCATAGCCCACCTAACAACTCACACAAAGCCAACCCCATAATTAAAAAATAAAAAATTCCAATTTATTTCTCCTTCAAAACTCAATCTTTTTTGCTCCTCTCTGCAGCAGACTTAAATCCGTGCACTCCCTCCATAAGTTTTGTTTCATTTCATCTCTCTTCTCTCTGGCAATCATGCCTATTGTTTCAGATGCTTCTGCAACTGCAGAACGCATGAAATGCAGAAGACCAAGAAGCCATTTTGGTCATCTCATTCAAGAAGCAGATCCGAATCCGGCTATCCCATCAATCATTGAGTTCACTGACTGCAAGTCAACCATCTCGTCTCTTCTTCTCTCTACTTTCTCTAACAACTCGACGAATGAGACTATGCAGAGCAACGGCATCAACATCGCCGGCAGTGGCCGTAGCAAGAAGAAGAACAATTTTTCGGCGGCTGCAACCTTCAGAGGGCTCGGATGCACCGCCGGTGCGTCGCAGCAGGTTTCTGTTCCGGCGGTGATTCGGACGTCGGCGGACTGGCAAGGAAAGAAGGCTAGAAAGAAGAAGCACAAAAGAAATAGCACCAAAACCTGCCCTGGGGTTCTTGATGGTTCTGGTTCTGCTAATTGCGTTGATTTTCAAGATGTTTGGTGTGGTCCTGGAATTGGGTTTTCTTCAGATGCTGCTGCTTCTGTTGATTGCGTCGTGGCGAGGAAGAATGTTTCTTCAAGAGGCAAGATTGATGTGGAAAGGATGACTCACAGAGAGGTATTATTATTGTTTCTTTGCTTCTTGATTCATCCTTCTTCCCCTGTCTCTTCTTTCACTCTTCTTTAACCAAATCTTATAATCTGCTACCGGATTCTTGTCGAAATAAATTTCCCGTTTAATAATAATAATAATAATAATTTATTTATTTTTTCGTGATTGTTTGATCTTTACTTTCTAAATTCGTAATGGGAAATTTGATATCTTGTCAACATTAGGCCTTGCTTACTTGTATTAAGTACTTCTCTGTTTTTTTCTTCATCATGATTCATCAGGATGATGAGGGATCGGGTTTCTTCCTTTCTTCAAGTTTCAACTTGATCGTTTTTTATGTTTGATACCTTTTTTTTTTTACAGTAACCAGCGTTACCATCCCTCATTTACGCAATTTTAAAAAATTTCCAACTAAATATTACAATTTCAAATTTTCCAAGCTTAAAAGTTTTCGGTCAAATTATTTTTTAATCTTTCACATGTGATAAAAGCCGACAGATTTGAAAAAATTATTCACCCACGATAATATAAGACACGGTCAACTGAGGCAGCTGATTATAATATTAGTGGTCAGATGACGTATGAGTAGCACCAACCGGCTGATCCAGCCGCCTACGCGCATTTATTTTCCTAGTTGAGGACGCTAGGCAAATAAGTTAATGACTTTGGAGTTGGCCAGGAAATAAGGTTTTATCCATTATCGTAGGATTGTTGTGTGTGTGAATGAAGTAGGCAAAAGTATTGAGCTTTTGTTGATAGATGTTTAAAGGATTAGCTGATATTTTGGTTTCATGCGTAGTATTGTGTATCCTGTTTTCCGTTGTGAGATTGTTTCAAGGTCTGATGGTGGTTCTTCAATTTGGCCAGCGAGTATCCTATCTGGGAAGACGAACAGTTAACCCAGAAACCATATCGTTTCTGGACAATGATCCTGATATCTTCCCAACTCGTCCTCCTGCTCCTGATCCCTATGCAACTTCAAGATATTATCGTCATGTTCGACATCCTTCATCTGAAGGTTTCGCTGAGGTTGGTTCAGGCTTTTCTATTGTTGATCTTATTATAATGGTCATATTTCGTTGTTTGATCATCAGGATTTTTCCTTTTCTTTGAGGGGAGTAATAACAGTTGAGAATTCTGAATTTGGAGTTGATTATTGGAATATGCTTTTCATAATTTGACTGACTACCTGGAATATGCCTATATGCCTTGTTATTTCCTTCTAAAAAGTATTACATGAATTTGTTAGGCTACATTTTCTTGTCCTGAAATGAAATGAACATTACTAAAAGGTTCGTGACAGCTGAAAAGTACCAATTATCCTGCATTAGGTTAGCAAATGGCACTGAGATCTGGTTTCTAGGTAGTGGGAGTGACTTTATGGACTTCGGGTTTTATAAGGCAATGATCCGTTGGAGAACAAAGTAATGTAGAGGCATGCCAGTTACCCCGTTGCTGGCTTATGCAGTTTTGCGCACAGGTTGATGATATGACATAGATTCATTGAAGGAAGGTTAAATAATGTTCTGGAGTTATGTGATTTGGTGATTGAATGGTTTATTTCTTCTCATCAAGAGGCTGACGGCTTAGTTCTTTGATCTTTATGTTGGCTTTCAGCTCTTCCGAGAACTGATATAACATGGCATTTGAGTTTGTTTTAGTGGTTAATGAGTCAAGACATATTGATGGACATGGAATGACCATAACATCTACTTCATGCCATCCAGTTATGTTTAGATCAGAACAGGCCTGCAATAAGTAATGAAGCTTGGTGATGGACTTGAAGAGTTTGGAATTTTGTTTAATCCTGTTGGTCAAGTGTGACGTGTTTGTGCACAAATATGTGGCGATCTGGTTGCAGATTTTTCTGTGAATATCTGGCTTCTAGACTAATGGAGTAACAACGATCCGGTTAAGTTGACCATTTGTAGACTTGATTCCTGTGTAATTTGCAAGACTAAAGTCTCTGATGCAGACAGCCTCTATGGTTCTGCCTCAAACTATTCAATCCTGAACAAGAATGAACCAGTTTTGCATTTTGGATAATTGTAACTTATTGAAGCAAAAAACTAATTTATTTGTTATGGATAACCATGTTCTAACGAAAAATTAACAAGAAACAATACACTTCAGGTTCCTTTTTTTTGGGAAAAAAATTATAGTTACCATGATAACCATTTTTGGATATTTATGAATGAGTCAGTTTCGCCAGATTACTTGACCACACAAACTAAATATTTATTTATGAATGTAGCATGAAGGGCAATATCTGTTATATGCTTAATGCTCCCATGATCATCATGGGTGAGCCCTTAGGTTAGGTTGATTACGAATTTGTCATGTCTTCTCTAGCCGTTTCTGATTTATAGTTAGAATTTCTTCCATCTCTGTTTTGTTCGTTTTTATCAACCTATCTGGTCATTTATTTGCATTTCTGTAAATTATCGCTGGATCCCTGTAGATAATGATGCTTCAAGGAGGTCTGCTAATGGGAGGAATATTAGATTCACATGACCAATTCAGAGACTGGAGACTTGATGTTGATAACATGTCATATGAGGTTGGCTCTCTCCCCCTCTCCTAAATTTTTCTTGGGGGAATTACAATGAGGTTTCAAGGAAAAGATTTAATTACCCAAAAGTTCAATGACAATCGAGGAGCATATAATGACAAGTTCCAATGCTAGAAATGACTACAGGGTTATATTTCTCACTTGTCATTGGAACTTTTTGATAATTAAGATTGAAGTCCCTTCCTTGCGATCGTAGTAATTCCCCCTTTTTTTTTCTTTTGTAATAATATTCTCGTAATAATCTCTTGTCTCTGGTTTTTCTGTGGGCTGCAGCAACTGCTTGAGCTTGAAGAGAAGATTGGTTATGTCAGCACTGGTCTTAAAGAAGACGAGATAGGATGCCACATAAGGAAAATTCGATATCCATTTTTGAGCGAAGCATTGAAGCACCATATTAACAAAAAGTGCAGCATTTGTCAGGTGAGTTTCCAAATCTCTACAACCGGATTGTCGGCAATCGGCTTCACGTTGTGAAATCATACTCTCTCACACACACACACACACAATGTGATCTATCTTATCTTAATCTGGTTTGTGATGAACAGGAAGAATATGAAGGAGATGATGAGGTGGGGAAGCTAAATTGTGAACACAATTATCACTTTGAGTGCATCAGACAATGGCTTGCACAGAAAAACTTCTGCCCTGTCTGTAAGCAAGAAGTTGTGGTTCGTCATTAGGAGACTTGACTCTCATATTTTTTTCCTTTTTTTCTTTATTTTTTTTCTTAAAACAGTATGCTTATATTCACCCTGCAGTTGGTGTATAGGTTTTTCATATCTCTAATATACAAGTGAGATTCCATTCTTTGCTTTCAATCTTCTGTTCATTGAATCTTTTTGGGTCTTTTTATCCTGCATTGTGAGTCGGCAACATGTTATATTTGTCAATGATAACGAGACTCGCCAAAATCATACGCCTCGCATTTGACTTGGTAATACTTGTTTATGGGATTGTGTTCTGGAAATGCACATGTTCAATGCAGCCTAATACTTTCATCATGGTTTTTTTTCCCCAGAAACTTTCATAATGAAATTACTAATTCAAGAGTCTCTTTATATATCACTCTGATACTATTTATAAATTATTTTTGATAAAAAAAAATTTGGTTCTATGTATAAATCTAGTTTTAGGGTAGTAAATAAGAGTATGATAATTTTATCTATATTAATTGTATCATGACAATAAATTTTAAAGATACAGTTGAGAAATACTCATTTATAAATAAGGATAAAGTTAGAAATTGACTTTATAATTATTGAGTTAACTATGTCTGATTGATATGTGATATTTAGTTAAAAAAAGATTTATAAATAAGACAAAAGTGATATAAAATATTAGAAGCTGCAACCACCGATGATGATAAGACCACCCACCACATTTAAATGAGGTCTTAGAGTTTGACCTAAATATTAATATGTTTCTGTGTGTACATTTAATTGTATTAAATTAAATGGTGCAAAAAAAAAAAGTATTAAATTAAAAAAGAAAGCCAACGAGGACAAGTAGAAAGTAAACACTCGTGATGTCTTTATTGATTAAATGGGTGGCTAAAAGCCTAAAACTCTTTTATCTGTTTTGTGAAAAAAGGAAAGGGGGCAAAAGCAAACTCTTCACAGCTCACAATATTGCAACATTATTTCATACTTTCCCTTGGAAGATCATTAATGTCATTAAAGTCACGCAGCACAAGAAAAAGTCATCCAACGAAGGAGACAAAAGCACATGGTGGGGACCAAACATTTCCGTATTATATACGCACAATAGGATCTTTTTGAATTATCTATATATGAGAGTGTGTGTGTGTATCTACAGGATCCTTTTTAAGAATTGATCCTAAAGAGAGAAATGGACTCGTCCATGTCATGATGAATGGGAAACTCCTCTGCAAAGAATTGATCCTGTGATCCTTGAAGTAGAGGAAAAAGAAAAGATGGTGCCTGTCATCTAAAGAGAGAAATGAACTAATCCATGTCATGATGCATAAGAAACTCTGTTAAACATGGATACACATGATCTGCCACCTGCATTCAAACAGGAAAAAAGTGACAACAATAAGAAATTACCAAAAAACAACTCACTTGGTCAGATTATATGCAATCTGTGTCTCTAAGTCAGAGAAAAGAACAGTCAAAATAATCTCACCTTGCGACCGCCAACCAAGTCATAGTGGGCATAATGTGGACCTCCAGGCTCACCGAAAACCTTATAGGTGATGAATTCTTCAGGAATAAGCTTAGCCGTTTCTGTTTCATATATGTGATCACATCCATCATAAAGCTAAATATAGGTGCATTTTATATGTTTTGATATGTTTCTTCAATAAAAATACATATGTAAACAACCCTTCTCGACTCCACATACCGTACACAGCTTCGGGAGGGCAGATTAGATCTTGGTCACCAGCAATGGCTAAGATAGGCACCTTGCTCTTGGGGAGATGTTCTTTGTAGAAGAAAGATCTACTCCTATCACATAAACCACCCTTCTCGAAAACTGATTTTAACTGCAAGAGAAGCTTTGAAGGTATAGTACCTTCCATTTTTATGATTTCAGTCTTCGAAAGTTGGGATAAATATTTTTCAGAAGCATGCGTTGTCTACAATATTTAAGAAGTTGCATAAATTCCAAAACTAAAGCCAAAGGCAACACTTTCAGATTTGTCACTTACAGAAGTTGTTCAAAACAAGTTTTCGGAACAGCTTTTGATCCATTTCTTGAGCTGAAATCTGATAATTTAGCCAAGATAAAGCATAAGGAGGATAGTTCGTGAGAGGAAAAACAGCGGCAAGTATCGGCCCTACTGGTATAACAGGAATCTTTAATGCCTGAGTAGGATCCGCCTGCAAAAGGACTGATTTATTCAATTTGTTATAGTGTTCAACTTAGAGACATATCAGTGGAGGGAAAAAAAAGGTCTCATCACAGTTTCATTCATCACTTGCCAGGGGTAAAAGCAACTTGAGAGATGATCTTGAAGGTGAATAGTCAAGTGACGATCCCAATGTAACAACTGATGCCAGCCCAGAATCCTTTCCATGAAAACCTGAAATTGCAAGCATCAAGAACTTCACCAAATTGTTTAAATTCTTTGCGAATGAGATTTTGAAACTCAAAAATAACCAACACCCCTCAACACACAAGTCATTCTAATCACAGACATTACACTGTTGAGTATGAATGCAGAATTTCACTTGGGAAATAAATGGATTAGATGAGAGTCATGCAAGTGAATTTACTCATAAACCTAATGTTTTTAAGATTTTGATTCTAGCTCAATAAAAGTCAGAGTATTGTTTCTTCCAAGTCCAAATGGGAAACAATTTTCCCAGCATTTCTAAGCATGTTTGGCCCATAATAGCTTATAGATGGGTTTGCCACTACCAATGGCTGCAAGATGCAGCTGAAATTCAGGTTAGATCATGAACTATGTTTTGTTGATAAGCTTGCACCAAAAGCAGGGAAAATTTATTTTGATGATTCTTTCATAGAAGCATGAAAGTAAGTAAAAAAGGAAATTCAGCAAAACTTACAACAGTGTGAGAGAGTAGCATATAACAGGATACCCCCCATGGAGTGACCAATAGCATGCAACTTGCCATCCTTTGGTTGGCAATGAGTCCTTATGTACTCCATCTAAGTGCGAATCAGAAGTATGAAATCAATGATAAACTTATGAAACGATACTACTATAAATTTACTACAGCTTGTAGGAATTTGTGTGTGTGTGTGAAATTATCATGGAGTGTCACCCCACCGCAGCAGGCACATCCTCTTCCAGGTAATGGTCAAAGTCCCAATCATTGTTCGCAACCAGCTCAAGTTGTTCTTGAAATTCTTGCATGATGGCTATAAAACGCCCTTGCAGCTCCAAAACGTCATCCAGGAAAAATGGCTGATCCCCTGCAGTAATAGCCTGAAGCCTACGGTTCAAATCCCTGATTTGACTATCAATAGTAGAATTTCCCCTCATTCCCCGCAAACCTGAAAAAGAAAATATCGTTCCATATTGTTAAATTATAATCATAAAATCAATAGATAATAAGAAGTAGAAGCTCTCCAGATTATGACACAGATCCCACTGATTAATTCTGAGACTTTATTGGATAATCTTGTAAAGACATCCATCAGCTTCGTTGTTGGTCGCAGTTCCTCATATTTAGTCACTATCTCAGATTCTAACCCTCTGATTTTCATGTAAGGAGTTTCTGAGTCAAACGAATCACCAGGCTGGTCGTTGAAAATTTCCTTTAAGTCAACTCCGTGCGTGCTTAACCCAGAACCTCGAACTTCAAGGGTCCATGTATCAAATCCTAGTGCTGACATATACCGAGCAAATGAAGACTGAAAGCAAACAGATTGGTCATACAAAAAAGAACAATGGTGAATCCTGAATTCATAATAGAGAATAAGATTGTCAAGTTATATGACATTCAATAGGAACAGAGGTACCTCGGGAGAGAGGTCAAAGCCAATAGCATTGGTTGCAATGCCTGACAATAGTAACAGTGGGTGGTTCCTAGTAGGTGCCTGAAAATGAAGTTTTACTTAATTTTCAAACCCAAAAAAAATGGAATTCTATGATCCCCAGGAACAAGCAAAACTGAATCATACAAACATACAAATTGAAATTACAAAACTGACAAGATGATAAAGAGAACCAACTACCTTGGGAGAAGGCAGGTAGCGCCAGAGAGCAAGTTTCCAATCGGAGTCGGGAACGGAGACATAGTGAAGCTCATCGGCAGTGCATAATGACCGACGCTTATCATTTTTCCTCTCTTGAAACCAACCGAGAAATGCGACAGGCCTGGCCAGAGACGGCACCGACACCCTCCGGCTGGCAAAATTCAGAGCCTCCGGTTTGGGGTCAAGGTGGCAGAATCCAGGGCTAACCCCGTTGAGAAGCATAATTTGGTGTGGGAAAATGTAAACAAGAGATACTTTGTGAGAATGAGAAGGGGATATTTATGGAAATGAGGCTGAAACTTATTTGATTGTAGTCAATGTCAAGGAGAGGCGCATTGAGAACTAAGAAGTTTGGATTAATTTTGGACGGAACATAAAATTTTTCCAATAAGCATGGCAGGTTGGTGTCTGTTTTTTTTTGATAAAAGGTTGGCGTTTTTTTTTGATACTGATGAATAAAAGGTTGGCGTTTGTTGGAAGTAATTTGAAAATGTCAGAGGCGTGGCGACTAGTGAAGAGCCGCTCAGGTGAAACGGCCCAAAATCTCAAATCCTACTCAACTGTTTCACATCAAAGGGGAAAATGGATAATCTCATTTGAATTTTCAAAGCCAATGGGATAAGTTACATTACGTGGCGTAATGGAAGAACTCAACAAGTAACAACGTTAAATGGATATGGTTTGGTGTGGCGTGTTGTGTGTGTGTGTTTTTTTTGGGTAATAAAAAGTTTTGGAAGGGTTCGGTATCAGTCTCCCACCAAGGCCAGGACACGGTCCCGGACTCTATAAGCACTTACTGGGAACTTACGAGATCGCTTACCAAAGGAGTCCCAGCGACGGCAGAGGAAATCGAACCCACGACCCAAGGACCTAGTCCTGAATCCCTTACCATCTATGTCAACTCTCATTTATTGTGTTGTGTTGTGTTGTGGTGTTTTTTTTTTTCCTCTGCCTTATTATTGTTATTATTTCAGAAAGTAAGTCTTTGGACAGGCCTGAGTAACTGTAAGGATTATTATCATGTGATCTAAAAGTTATGGATTGAAATCCTAAAAACAGTTTATTTACTTGCGGTTGCGGGCCTCTCTAAACTCCACTTGGTGTGACTTTGGTGGACTCCCCCTCTCTGATTATTGTCATTAGGATAAAGGTGCTAAAATAACACCATCGAGGACAGCAGTGCAGTGGTACAGCTGGTGGTATTGAGATGCCTTATATCTCCCCTTAGGTCCTTGTTTGAATCCCCCTCCCCTTGCCTTGTACTAAAAAAAAAAAAGGTGCAAAAATAACTATTAACTTATATTAAAAATGCAAAAATAACCATAAATTTTTTTTAACTGCAAGAATAATTACAAACATTATAAAAATATAAAAGTGACACTGCCATTAAGTTTATCATAATGTTTATAGTAACTTTTACCCTAAAAAGATTTATGATTATTTTTACACTTTTGATTTAAATTAATGGTTATTTTTGCACCTTAAGACATTTGACACTTTTTTGGTTAATACTATCTTTGGTCATAAATATATGATATAGTTTATAGTGTAATCTACATTACAAACTATATCTTATATTTATGACTAAAAGAGTAATGGGAATCCTTTTTTAAAGTTTTTGTCTTCCGCAAAGCAATTATTTACAAGAAAATTCAAAATAGCCTATGCGTATAGATTCGGATTCGGCAAGAACAAAGATTAGCAATTAAAAATAATGCATCCCAAAAATTCAGCACCAATGACCAACCAGAACCAACACATAAATATCTATCCCTTCTCATGAAAATGACATTACAAAAATGAGGAAAAGGCGTTACTTGTGGGAATCACCAATGATATATTTGCAATAGTGGCACAACTTGTAGATCTCAAATGTCAAGATCCAACTTTGACTTTCGTTTCCCAAAAAAAAAAAAAAAAATCACTTTTTCAAGTCCAGAAATGCTTCCATGCACAAAATAAAGTTCTTCATTTTAATTCTCCAATCTAACCTTTAGATTTGAGCTCATTGATTTACTCAACTACTTTAATATCTACATCACATGAGTGCTCATTTTAAATTATACTACTCTGTTAGGAAACTCAGGTTCTGCTCTAGACAGGACAAAACTGTAGATAAAAAATTGAACTTTTCTGAAACAAATGTTTTTGTTTGATGAAGACAAAAGGCTAAAGTGACTTTCAAGTTTCAACTCCACACACACACGACACTGATAATAATAATGTCAATGAGCAATGTTCACCGGAAAACAAATCCAACGGCAGTAGCTTGCCCTATTGAAATGAATTTCGGTGATCAACAGAAGAACACAAGATAAACTAGATTTGCTTTATACGATCTCACACTGCATTCATCTTTTCATGTAAAGATAATAATGGTCAAAGGAAAAAAGAACAAAGAAACTAAACACAACCTAGTTCTTATTAAGATCCTGTAAAGCAACTTGAGTATCTCCATTATTAAAGAATGAAAGCGATATTCCAAGTTCCAACCCCAAATATGAATTCCCCAATCTCCCTCCTCACATCACAATGCCTGTGGTGTGGTTCTGTTCGGCTGCTGAATGCTCTCTGCCGGAAATTGCTTTGATGCATCTGAAAGTGCCCCCACCGCCGCGGCTGCAGCCGGGGTCATGGACTGGTAGTGAGAAGGCAAAGTAGGAGTAGTGTTCTGCTGCTGCTGTTGTATGTAGTATGCTTGTTCTTGTGCAAGTCCACCATAATCATAACCATAATTATTACTTGTAGTAGCAGGAGCAGGAACAGAAGCAGCAGAGGAAGCAACTGCTATGGATTGTGGTTGATGATGGATTTGAGGCACGCCCATAAATTGTTGCTGCTGATATTGTCCGGAAGGTATTTGAACAAATGCCTGAGTGGGAGGCACAGGTATGGAAGGAGTGGCTGGCTTAGTGGGGTAAACAGGAGGAGTACCAGCAACACTTTGGGGTGGTATTAATGGCCTGCTTGAGGCTATCACATTAGGGTCAGCTTGTACAGTCATGTTATAAGGTTGAGCATGTCCTACAGGCATTACATAAACTGGGTACTGCTGATTAATTGGATGAGGAATTTGCTGTTGTGAAGGTGTGGCATAAACTTGGTAGTAGGATGAAATTGGAACTTGACCTGTGGCTGTTGCTGGGTGGGTGATATAATGGGTAGTGGCAGGAACAAATTGTTGTTGTTGTTGATGATGATGTTGCTGTAGTTGCTGATTTTGATCCATTTGTGGGGTTATTGTGTAATTAGAATCCTGAACTCTTTCTCTTTGGTATCCAGAATTGGGATCTGATATTTCACTCTTAGAATGTGATAATACTGGTGCTTTCTGATCTGTATATGCAGCTTGGACTTGGTCCTGATAGTAAACAGACCTTGAGAAAGAGGTTGCTGAAGCAATACTGCTATCACTGAACACAACAAAAAAAGAACATTATGAGAAACAAAGAGACATGTATGTGTATATATACTGACGTTTGCTAAATGAGAGTACCTTGCCACTGAATCTGGAGAAGGCAAGTTCAAACCACCACCACAAGTCTTTGGTTGTACAAGCTGCATTGGCAATGGAGGCTTTCGAAACCCGGAAGGTGCTCCTTGATCGGATCTTTCATCATCAGAGATGACCCGATTCAGATTATCACCAGTCACTAAAGCTGGTGATGTTGTCATGGTCAAAGGTGCAGGGATTGTAGGCAAAGGAGCAGACAACATAGTCATAGTATAACCTTCATCTTGCTTAATCCCAGAAGCAACAAATGTCATTTGAGCTAACTGTTCCTCAATACCTGTCCTCTGTTCTTGCTGCAGCCTGCTGTTACCAGTTTCATCGACGCAAACCCGAATTGGAGGCAGGTTAGCCATTGAAGGAGACGAAGAAGAAGACCCATATGAAGAACTAGTATCCACCAGAGGTGAGTCTGGTAAAGAATGAACCTCAGCCAAATTCTTGATCTGTTTGTTGTTGTTGTTGTTACCACCAGCCTGAAACTCTGTAGCCTGAGCTTCCAAATTATTACTCGAATCATTAGCCGGAACCTTATCAAGGTTCACGACGCCCCCGTCAACCGTGGCAGAATCCGACACGCCACGGGTCAGAATCCCGGAGTTGTTAAGAGCGTCCACGAACCAAGTCTCTGACTTGGCGTCATCAAGGAGTGACCCCATTGAAACTGTAGTCTCTGGCTTGAAGAAAAAGAGAAACAGCCTCAACCTTATGGGCCTAGGAGGAGATGCCGCCGCCGTTAAACGCTCGTGTTCTTCGATCATGTTCTCTAAATCTTCGTCGGTGGAGACAGTTATGAGATTGTCGAGATCTTCATGAGGTAGTTGGTATTTGAGTGTGAAGGGTCGGCCATTTAGGAGGGTACGAGAGAGCCGGCAACAGAGCTCCTTGAGGGAGGAGTGACGATCGACGACCACGATACGGGTGTCGCCGCCTACGTAAGAGAGTGTCTTGTCATGTGGACGTGGCATGATGTGGCCACCATAACTGCACATCAAGCGAATCTTGGCTCCGGGAACAGGAGGAAGAGGCTCATCAACCCAGTTTTCAACAATGCGGGAACGAGGAGAGCTTTCCAGTGACTCCAGTCCGTTCATCAACTGAGCCGGAGCTGCTTGAACCGGTGGTGCCGGCGGTGGTGGATCCATCAGATACTGTACTGCCTCTGCGACTAAACTCTATTAAAGCATGAGAAACAGGGAGAGGAAGTGGAAGGAGATGATATTCTTATAGGTAATTCGGGTTTATCTGGCTTTATAAGTGAAAAGCAACCTTACGAATGGATCTTCCCAATGGGACGCTGAGTAGGCTACAGCTTGTTATTCTCTTACTAATTTTTTAATCTAAACGATGGCTTTTCCCAAAGTATTCAATGATAAGTTTCATAGAGTATAAGTATAGCAGTTTTAGAATACCAAAGACTTATCACCACAAAAAATAAAAATAAAAACACCATAGATTAGACTACCATTGAAGTAGCAAGAATCACTTCAAGTTCGACCTTAGGCCTATATTTAAAGAAACTCCGTTCATTATTTTACCAGTAACGAAGGCATTAAGACATATCTTTCTGCAGAGTTTATGGCAATGGCTCTTGTCGGCACCTCATCATCACTTAGAATACAAATCCAGGGGCAAGTCAACTCTAACGGTAGTGCTCAAAATGTGACATCTCACATGATATCACATTCATATTATATAGTATTCTGCAAGTAATGAACACATTACGTAACAGAGGGAAAGGGTCACATTAGGTTTCATTTTGACCCAAGTTAACTTAAAGTTCATGTTCTTTATTTTGTCATGAAGAAAACATAACAACTCTATATATATCATACACCGTCTTTGTAGTGTTGCTTGGGTTTCACTTGTGGGTTTTGCTTTGCTTTAGCTTGAAAGTGGTAACATACAGTCAAAGTTGTGTAGGGGAAAATAAGAGGAAAACAGGTGCACGTGGGGTGATGTGTTGGTACTTGTGCATAGCTTGTTAAGTTACAGCTTGAATTGAGTGGTTGTTTATGAACGCAACACAGGCAGTTATGAAGTTTTGTCCCCCTCTCCTTTATTCTACATCATTGGATCTTTTTGGTCAATTTTAGAAATATAAATACTGGTGTCATATTCTAGCGACCTACTGTATTTTCATTTTTGATGATGAGTCTTATATGCATGCTTAGAGGTGTAAAAGATAGAGTAGCTGCATAATCGCTCAAGCCTAAAATCTTATCCCATCTGTTTTTCTTATAAATGCCCAAAATTTGAATTATCTTGACTTTTTTATAGGAACTTGAAAAGAGTTGTAACATTTAATGAGTTTTGTTTTTCCAATTTTACACCTCATTAATTATATGCATTGCATTAATTAAAATGTTAGCGATACTCATACCACTTTGGTCCTATTTATAAGTCACTTTTTGACTAAATAACACATACCAAGGAGAGGTAGGCAGCTCAATGATTATGGGGTAGATTTTCAACTTTATCCTTATTTATGAATGGATACCTTTCAATTTGTTATTCTTTCTCTATTTTTATTGGTACAATAATATGGGCAAAATTGTCACAATCTCATTTTTTTGGTCAAAAGAGACTTATAAATAGGGTGTCAAAAAAGACTTATAAATAGGACCAAAGTGATATTACTTTATTTTTCTCTCTTACTTGCCCCTCATAAATAAGAGTATATGTGGAAAATACAGATTATTTCAGACATATTTATTGTTTTTAACCAATTTTAGTTGTTTTCTTAAATCGAGTAATTCAGTTACTAAGCTCTTACAAATAGGATAGGAAGAAGTATTTGATTTCGCATTATTATAAGCCACGTTGGATTTAAGACTAGTCATTTTCAAGACTTACAGTATAAATAGTTTTCGTTTCTCTCAATAAATATACTACCTGAGATTCGAATTTATATTGTCTTGGGATAAAGTCACTTATCACCTTAATTAACAGATCAAATATAAAGTATAAACTCTTTTAAAGAGGGGATTCTTGTATTATATATTCACCGTATTTGCATCCATGAATTCTTATTCACAGTTGGCATTATTTAAAAATTAACAACAATAAAAACTGTACCTTGTTTTTAATATAATATTTTTATTGTTGATGGATTGGTCTTCCTTCAGCCACGAGGGAGGAGGGCGCAATGGTTGAGTAAAACACAGCCCAAGGGAGCAACTACAGGAGGACTAACATGGCCAACAGAATTGAGTAATATCTTTATTTTATTTTTTTTGTATTTACTAAATTTCTAGTACTTATTAATTAAACTATTTTCTGCGTGTTTTTGTTGATGTGTCAGTTTCTGATATTCTGAAGGCCATCCACATGCGTTCTTGAGATGAGCATTGTGGTGTTTGTGAGATGTGCTCCAAAGCTGTACTTATGTGGCTAGATGGAGAGTATGGTTCATTGGTTCAATGAATAAGTCAAACGAGTCCTAAAAATACATTCTCTTTTTAACTTCGTTTCTTGCTAGATACAGTTTTGAAGACTCCTATGTGTCGAAGCTTACAATTTGTATTCCTGCATCCCCAGATTGCATCATGTTACCAGCATCATTGGATCCAAATTTTCATCTCCGCGACAATAGTTTTGAATCACATTTTCCTTAGCTTATACTCCCTCTGGTCCTAATTATAAGACAATATTTGAGAGTTAGTTTTGGTCCTAATTATATGACAACATTCTAATTTTTGTTAATTTCTTCATAAAATACCCCTATTTTATTATCTCAAGTGTGTTTGGTTTTTGATGAATGTGATTATATATATGTGGATGTATAGACTCTTTCAATCATTGAATAGATATGTTACTATTAAAACAAACTGTAAATTATGAATAGCCTTCTAACTTAATGATATGATTAAAGCTCTTTTTATAGAGAAGGGTTTTTTTTTTCTTTTTTGATATTATTATCCTCCCATATTTGGTCTGAGGTTCGTGACTACACCTACCAACACAAGTGTCTCCAGTGTCTCCATTGAGATTCGAACTCGACACTTAGAAAAATCTAGTAATATCTTGCACCACTAGATTAACTCTCTATTAGTTCTTTTTGTACAAAATGTTGCTGGTTTAATATCGCTTACAACCCCAAACTATTAATGAATGTCCTTTATATTGGGGAAAAAAACTGTAAAGCTATATTTAAATGGAGAAAAATAGTACTTACAAAAACAATAAAAAAAAATTATTATTTTTGAGAGCTTTCCTAGTATTCTTTCCTCCTAAAAAAGTTATGGATATTTGAGCTCCTCAAAATTGAATGTTCTTAAAATAATTTTGGAAAAGAAGAGCATTCAAGAAAAAGTTGCGCATTTGCATCGTGATAATATATGGACCATATGGAGTATTGAATAAGATGACATTGTCCCGTTTCGATGAAATTCTTGCATCACCAAAAATTTGGATTCTGATTTTAGAATAAAGCTTAGAAATAATTGAATATACAACTGAAGAGATTGCCTACCTAATATTCCCTAGTTAAGATTAAGTATTTAAATCTTAAATTACGAACAACACTCTAGTAGAGTGCAGATTTCTTTTTTATTTAACTAAGGGTTTGTTTTTTCAAGTTTAGATCGTAAAGGGTTTTTTTATCTTCTAACAAATGCTCGGTTTTTGCATCATCCAACAAATGCTCTTTTCATAGTTCAAATTTGTGTTTTTGTTTTTCTGGGTTTACCATCTCAACTTACAATTTGTTGGTTAGGGCATAACTTTTGAATGATTAAAAAAATAGCAACAGTGTTAAACATTTGGTGGTAGAACTTTGCTTTCCTTATAGCCTTGTTTGACTCAATCTAGATAAGTATGGAGCTTGATAAATTCAAGTGAGATTGAGGTAAGTTTATGATATCAAATGCTCCATATAAAAAAAATAAAATATAAGAAGAAGAAGACTTGAGCTGGTATAAACGAGCACCATGACGAAATAAAATTAGGAAAAATGATATCAAGTTCCATTTTAAGAAAATAATGTTAGAAAAGTCACATAACTTATCAGTAACAAGTGAAAAAATAATTGTGACAAGCGAAAAAGCTATCATTAATAAATTATGAGATTTTTCTGATATTATTATTATTTAATTAGAATCTTAATATCATTTTCCCATAAAACTAAAAATAGGACTGCATTGATATTGGAGACGATGAATTTTGTCTTATAGAGTCATACTGGACAAAATGGGTACGAGGGATTTATATGACTTTGGAATTTGATATTTGTTTCTATCTGCGTCACATTATTACTTATATTTTAATTTCTCATTTAATAAGGTTGTATGTTGTTTAAGTTTTGAGAAACTTATTCGATTCTTTTGACCAAAAAAGAGACAAATTAACTTATTCGATTCTTCAATTATATAAATAATTTAATATGTTACTTCTGACGTCTTGTGATGTCTATTGCAATAAACAATTAGGCAATTAGCAGATCAAATGATGCTTTCTCTTGCAACATTTTTGCATCGGCACATGTTGCAGCACTTAAATGTATTAATTAAAAATCTTATTCTCTTTACATTTATGATACTTCAAATATTTTTTTGTTGGCTCATACGTTGATATAAACTCGGTAAATATTACTACTTCCGGTCCTAATTATAAGACATAGTTGACTTTATTTGGAGAGATTAAGGAAGCTAAATAAGTTACTTAATTATTTTATATGTTGTGTATCTTTAGATTATATATTAGTTTATTAGTCAAACTAATTACTTTGAAGAAAAAAATAAAAATAAAAATACTCTAAAGTGATTTAATTAGCTTCCTTAGTTTCTCCAAAAAAGTCAACTACGTCTTATAATTAGGACCGGAGGGAGTAGCAGCATTCAAATGTTTATTCAAATTATCTTCATTATAAACTGAGAGTTTTCTGCATTAATGCAGCTTAATTTAATTTACTTGACTTGTTGGTCCAATCTTTGTTAAGACGATCAGTTTCATAAGAGAGTTTTCATTTCGCGTGGAATTTAAAACTTTTGATAAGGTCTGTAGTCAATTATCAATTGTACGAGTATATACTTAACGTGGGAAGATAAACGGGACCCATTTTCAAACGAGAAAAAATAGTTTGGATAATAAAGTTACCAAATAACGGCGGCATTTGATTAATGGGGGATTGCGTAATACAATGAAGGATTAAGATAAATTTCAAATTAGACGAAAAATACAGAATTATAATTACATTAACTTTTATATTTATGTGTTTCATCAGAATTAAGATTAGGAATCATGATTATATTAATTTATGTTAATATAATTACATTATTGCCTTAAGAATCCCAATTATGTATTCTTTGAAAATGAGTTCCCCAAAAAAAAGCTCCCTACTAAGTTGATATATACGCATGCATTTAATCAATCCTTTATACAGTTCTGAGCTAAAATTTCAGTTTTAGAGATATATGAATAAATGCATTATAGTTCCAAAAAATTAATTCTGCAACGTATCATTAACAGAATTCACATCTCCGTGCAACACATGAGGTTAACACTGATTCATACTCTATGTACCACTCTGATCTTATTTATAAGTTCGTTTTAATCAAATCACACATATCAAGGAGAGGTAGGTAGCTTAATGATTATGGGATAAATTTTCAACTTTACTCTCATTTATGATTGGATATCTTTTAACTTTTTCTTCTCTCTCTATTTTTATTGGTACAAATATGGGCAAAATTGTCACAAGTCCATTTATTTGATCAAAAGGGACTTATAAATAGAATCAAATTTTTTTGCTTAAAAGGAATTTATAAATAAGACCAGAGTGGTAGTCATTTTTATAAATAAAACATGCACATCTAGTTTAATGGTCCAAAAATTCAAGTGGAGAGTAGGTAATGTGGCTTCTATTTATCTTAAATCTTCACCTTTTGTGGCCTATGCAACATGATCTAGCAACCTCAGTGAACATTCATCATATATATATCTAACCTTACCTACTATTGCGTGCCCCTTATCTATGGAATCCAATATCTTGGAACCTGTCGTTACTCGATCAAGCAATGTATATGCTATTAGTTGATCAAATACCCATGTCCATCTAACTGTTCAGACGTTGATATGATAGGGCAACATACACTTCTAGCTTCTGTTAAAAGACAAGATTGATTCCCTTTTAAATGATCAAGAGAAATTAGGTCAACGATCTATTTTGAAAGTTCATATTATGGCAAATTCAAGAGAGGATTCTCTCATTATCAACTCCCTCATCATCTCTCACAATCAGATCCGGATCGTCGAAATCTTGATCCAAGGGCTAAGAACATTTTTTCAAAAAACCCTGCGCGATAAAAATTTACCGCGCAGTTTTTTGAAAAAATGTTCTGGGACCTTGGATCAAGATTTTGACGGTCAGGATTGAGAGATGATGAGGGATGGGTAGAGAAGTGACAAGGAGAGAAATCGGATTCGGCAAATTCAGCTCCCTGCTAATCGTAGTCTTTTTGTATGGAAACTGTTGAATAATACCATTTCATCCTTTGATATTCTCAATTTACATCACCTGCGTCCTCTTGGATTATGTATTTGGATGCGATAATGAATAAACTCTCTCATCTATTTCTCACCTATCCTTTAGCTATATATCCCCATGATTTATTTGGTGACATATCAATAAGAATTTTCACTCATGATTTTTTTTTAAAAAAATAATTCTAGAGCTAGATAAAAACAACCTCGTGTAGAGCTCAACTGGCAAAGGGGTAGGACACTTTCACTAAAGGGAGGGGGTTTGATTTTAGAGTTGTTCAAGGTGTTGAGGGAGACATTCTAGCTCTTAGGTAAACGCCTAAGGGTAATAGACGGCTCGCCCTACCCAACATCGGTATCACCTAGGAGGAAAGGAGATTTCGCTCTGCCTTTGGATTGTAGGTGAACCCAACTCCTTTCTTAATTTTTTTTTATCAAATATATATATATATATATATATATATATATATATATATATATATATATAAAAATTTTCACGTACATGATGAGTCAAATCATATGCTTACTCAACCTTATTTAGAAGAAACACAATCTAGTTCTTCATAAGGGAAAGAGGCCACTCCAATAAAGTGTGATTCAAAAAAAAAAAAAAAAAGGACATAACTTCATTTGCAGCTTTAATTCTCATCTAATGATAGGGGGAAAAAAGCTACCCCTACTTATGTTAAGGATGTCTTCCATTATATTCTTGAAAGTTGGGATTTGGTCTCTTATAAATATTAATGGATCATCCACATTTTGGTGGTCATAGGAGTCTTTGCTATCGATGATCAATCTTATGCGAATACCTTTAGAGAAATTAGTCTGCCCTTGGTATCATTTCCCTATCTAAATATTTTAAAGCTTCACTTTTAATTTATGGAGGATCGGACCTCTTACCGTATGTAATATGTAAAACATTTCTTATTAAATATCATTTTGTCTTGAATTTAAAAAAAAATAACGGAATTGTGAGGTTTAGTAAACTTGTTAAAATTAGTTAAAAATAATAAATATGTAAAAAATGTATTTTTTAAAATATGTCATTCTTTATGAGAGGGCAAATGAGAGGGGAATGGTGATGAGAAAAATGATAAAAAAGATTATAAAAAAAAAAGATATGAAATTAATTAGAAGTAAAATTAGTAAAAATATATTTAATGAGCCACTAAATCCCAGTGTGACATATTCTTTCAATTGTGAGGACATGTAAAAGGTGAGAATATAGAATGGGGTGTGAATATTCGTGTTAAACGAAATAAATGAATGGTTTGTAACTGTTAGTGACTAATTCTTTTTAAGAAATTCTTGATGTAAGGGAAAATGGAATTCTCTAAACTTTGGCCCTTTTAATTATTAAATTTTATATTCATTTAAAAATAATGTTAAGAGTCTTTTTTTTTTGGGAAAAAATTGTACCTAAGTCCCGAGTAAGGGAAAAATACAAAATAGTCCTTTACAATTTTAAAATTATGGTGAAGTACAGTGAGACTTTTTCCCAAAATTATTCAAATGTGAAAAAACATAAATGTCCCAATGAAGGCTCATAAACTTGTCAAAATATACTAATAGACTTGTTAAAACAGTCTTATGGACTTTTAAAAACATGCATACCGACTTGTTAAAAATATGCTTATGGACTTATTAATACATGCACATGTGTCAACCCTATGCAGATGGATTTATCAAAACATGTATATGAATTTGTCAAAACAGATTCAAGGACTTGTCAACACATGCAAATGAGCAATTTGTATCTTTCACATATAAAAAATATTAGTACAAAAAAATCCCACAAGACTTTGAGATTTTAAAGAACAATTTTATCGTGTTTTTCTTTACTCAGATCCTGAGTATGAATGTTAAGAGTTTAAAGTCCATGGATTCAATTTTTATTATCTTACATAAAATTTCATTTATACCAGTTTTTTGCCAAAAATATTCATATTTGCCAGATGTTTTCTTTTTCACCCACATTAAAAAAAAAAAAAGTGGACGGTTTATTACTTTATTTACGTTCACATACAAATGATTTAAGCGTCAGTTAGTTTTTCCGTTAAACCTGTAATGTATTTTGCCAACCGTTAAAACGGTTAATTGATTGATATTGATTTTGTTCTGAATATAATTCATTGATAGGGAAACTGAAAAAAGTTATGCATCCTGAATCGAAATTGAAAAAAAAAAACCTAATCTTAGATCTTTTTTGGGATAATCTTATTAGATCTGATCATTGTTTTTTAAGTCAGATTTTTCTCTTTGTGATTATAAGCAAGCAGATCAACACAAATTGGGAAATTTTTTCTCTCAACCTTCCCTAAATTTTATTTTACAGGCAAAAAAAAGTCAGATACCTTTTTTTCCCTCTTATTTTCTCTTTTTTTTTTTTTGGATACATTTGACCAGCCTTATAATGGGCTTGTTTGGCTTGGCTTTATTTTCAGCTTTTTAGTACAAAAAAATCAGTGACTTTTAAGCTACTGGACATGTGAAAAAAAAGCCCAATTGAGTTTGTTTGGGTTGGCTTAATTACTGCTGGGCTTTTTATATAAGCGCCCATTTACAAAAAAGCTCACCCCTCTAGCTTTTATCCCACTGAAAGATAGCTTTTTGTGGGGCCCATTCATTTTCTGACAAGCACGAAGGACTTTTATAGAGAGAGGGGCGGTTTGGTGGGGGCAGAAGTAAACCCAATTTGCTATTACGTTAGGATGAGATGAGGAAGAATAGAGAGAAGGAAGTAGCATTGGTCTTTATTTTCATGGGGCCATTTTCTGACGCAAGGGAGAGAGAAGAAAAGGAAAAAAGAGAGAGAGAAAGAGGAAAGTTATACTAAATTGATATTTTAGTTAAGAACTTTATTTTATTAATCAATGATAAAAAATTTTAACAAATCATGATTTTTTGGATTATATATTAATTTATTAGTCAAACTAATTAATTTAAAGAAAAAAATAACAATACTCTTGAGCAATTTAATTAGTTTCTCCAATCTCTTAAAAAATGTCAATTCTATCTTATGTTAAGGTTCAGGGGGAGTATTTAATAAAATTCATACCATTTTTAGTTATTTTTTTTAATTTCAACTGACTTTTAATATAATAATCCAAACACTTTTTAGTTTAGAAAAAAGTAACTTTTGTAAAAGCTAAATGGATAATCCAAACATAAATCACACAACTTTTTTTTTTTACCGGGCTTTATAAAAGTCAGATAGCTTTTAAGCCACCGTTTCCACCGCCAACCCAAACAGACCCAATATCTAGCCCTTATCACGTTCTAGAATCCTTGCTAATGTCGTATCAGGAAGCGAAAAAACTTGAAACCTAGGCATACAAGATAGACTCATCTTTGCGAGATGATCCCTCTTATTTTCCCTAATTCTACTATGAGCCATAAAGGAATCGATTTTGATGCCTATCTAAAGGATAGGCATCATTTGATCATCCTATCTAAATCGTTCAGATAAGATTTGAATGATTCATATTTAATTTTTTTTAGTTTTATTTTTCTAAAATATTATTTTAATAGTAAAAAATCTAAAAAAAAAAAAAATTCTTAACTAATATTTTTTAAAAATGATTTTTTATTAAAAAATCATTAATTTAAAAAAATTAAATTTAAATCGTGCAGATTTAGAACCTAACAAATGAAACTGGTTCCAACTCATACGTTAGCTTGTCTTCTGTAAGCTACATGTCCAAGTCATACATTCCTGTTGGGCGCCACATTGCGAATCACGCACCCTCTCTTTCTGTATCTTTTACTGCCGGCCAGTGGAAACTTCTTAATCCCTGTAGTTATTTTGTCGAACGATTTGTTGGTAAAAACACAGATAAAAGGTACCTTTTGATTTTCGCTTTCTCAGAATTTAGTTTCGTTATCCATTCATTCATCTCTTCCGGATTATCAGTTTTTCCCTTTTCCCTATCTTCAGTTTTATTGCTGTTTCTTAAATGTCACGCCTAATTGATCGAGGTTCTCTCACTTGATCTCATACGTGCCATTCCTTCATGAGTCATTTTATGTTGCCAGTTTAAAGGTTCTTGTGTGGGATTTTTACGCGACATGTTTACTGGTTTGGATGATTGGACTAATACTATTACATAGGTCACAGATGCACTGGATTACTTCTGTCCAAAAATAGATGAACTGGATTGCTTCTCTTTACTCTGTGTTTTGGGCACATTTTATTATTCTTCTTGGTGAATACGAGTTTCGCATTTGTTGTCTCTAGTTGACATTGGGAAGGGTTACTATACTGACTGGGTCAGCTATCCAGCACTTGATGTTTCCCTGTTCCTCAACAATGAAAGATGTCTATGCTGTGAATAGGATATTTGTTTGTTAAAAACTTAGTTCAAGATGAAATTTTACCATGTATTGCCTCACAGTCACAGCT
This sequence comes from Acacia crassicarpa, assembly GCA_034222035.1. Lineage (NCBI taxonomy): Eukaryota > Viridiplantae > Streptophyta > Magnoliopsida > Fabales > Fabaceae > Acacia > Acacia crassicarpa. Next base: position 45,879,798 of record JAWXYG010000002.1, on the reverse strand, counting down.
TATCAATAGTCATCTCAGCAAGATTTTCTTGAAGCTAAAGCATAGATCTCGTACAGGTCAAGAACAGGAATCTGTTCTTTTTTCTACAGAAAGGAAAAGAGAAAAAATAAAATAAAAAAAGGACACTTAGCAATTGTGATTAGATTATTCATTTGAGTCTGTTTTCCCAGAAAACATTACATCAATCACCCATATATGTTACTCATGAATCTGCAACTTTATGTCTAGGATATTGGCTGGCATTGGTTATATTCATTTGGTTCTTGGTCGTGTCACTCACCTCTAAACTTCTATTTTTTCTTCATCTATCTGTTATGAAACAAGTGACAGAGCCTTTCCTTTTGTAAATTTGTGAATTCACAGATTATATGATGGTTTGCTACACTATAAAGTCACATGGAGGGAGGGTGGCAAGGACACATAAACTTGATTGGCTAGTACTTCTGCTTCTAGTGGTTATTGACTTATACTTGGATTCATTAGAACCTTTTCACCGCTTTGTGGGGGAAGGCATGATGACAGATTTGAAATACCCATACAGAGATGAAACCATACCCTTCCGGATTGTTCAAGTACGTTTATGTGTTGTACCAAGAATACACATTTGTCTGCTGATTCGTTATGTTGATATTGTGAATGAACAGGCTCAACATTTTTCATCTTTTCTGAAACAGATTGTTGCTGTATTATTTCCTATCGCCGTCTTTTTTATGTTCTACATTTGTAACAGGAATGTTTATGACTTGCATCACTCAACATTGGGTATTTTCCATTACGTTGACTTTAAAACTAGTTTACTTTTTTCCCCTCTTGCTCATGGCTCATGGTATCGTACCTGAATGAACTATTGGGAACTACAGGTATTCTTTTCTCTGCACTTATAACTGGAGTTGTCACAGATTTGATTAAAGTAGCGGTTGGTCGACCAAGACCGAGCTTCTTCTGGCGATGTTTCCCTGATGGTAAAGCGGTGTGTTCTCATATTCATTTTCAAGATCTTTTCTTCCTCCTCCAACCTCTATATTCTCTTTTTCTTTCTTCTAAAGGGGGCATGATATGAGGAGGAAAAGGAAAGTGGGGTTGGAAAATATTTTCTATTTCCCTTGTTTCTCTTGTTTAGTAATGGCAATTTTAGTTGTTCTAATGGTACTACCTAAAGGACTGTCTGACATCTGTTGATATGCAGGTATTTGATGCCATCACAAATGATGTAGTTTGTCATGGGGATGAGGAGATCATAAAGGAAGGATACAAAAGTTTTCCAAGTGGGCACACTTCATGTAAGTAGATTATCTATTTCCTATTGTTAGGGTATTCATGAAGCACCTCATCCTCGTATCTCCCAGTCCAAAATATCATTTTTCAATCTCGATTTCAGAATCTCTTAATTGAAGAAATGTTTCTCCATTTAATTAAATATACTGCCAATTTCAGACTCATTCCAGGGTGTGCTTTGTGCTGATATAGGAAAAACAACTTAGCATTTGGTTTATCTTATGGTTTTTCATTGGAGATGGTGTGTTTTATTGTGATGAAGTAGTGTGCTATTAGCCTTTTATGAAAGTTGGTACTTCAAATTTAATTAAGTGTATGTGTGTACGGTCATGTATTTTTTATTACATGGTTGAATAATGGAACATTAGTGCATTGTTTAATTATGGTCATCCAAATTGCAGGGGCCTTTGCAGGTTTTGGTTTTTTTGCATGGTATTTATCAGGAAAAATTAAAGTGTTTGATCGCAGAGGTCATATAGGCAAATTGTGTCTTGTATTGTTTCCTTTACTTCTTGCTGCTTTTGTGGGAGTTTCCCGTGTTGACGACTACAGGCATCATTGGCAGGACGTGTTTGCTGGAGGTCTGCTAGGTTGGTGGTTGCAAATTTCAATTGATCAAAATTCAGTGGCTATTCAAGAATTATTGCTGTAAAATAAATGCCTATTCTATCTTTTTTCTTGTTGTCCCTTTTCCCTGCAGGGATTATTGTGTCTTCAACCTGCTACTTGCTACTCTTTCCTTTCCCTCATGAATCAGGTGTGTATTTTTTCTTTCTAACTACTCAATTCGGTTTTTAATATAAGACATATTTACCTAATTTTTAAGTTAGTTTATATGACGTGGTTTTCTAAAACACTCTAATTATCTTCCTTAATTTCCTCATTCTTTTTCCTCCTTGATTAATATTAAGGGAGAATCAACAGGGGTAAATTAGGAAAATGTTTGACAAATATAAAAAATATGTCTTATATTTAGGATCAAGATCAACTCTCCAAGTTTGTCTTATATTAAAGGCTGGAGGAGTACTTTGTACTTTCTCAACACACATGTGAATTATTTTCATTATTGTAAGATTTGTTTTGGTCTGTCTTGAGGATTTCGAGTATTGTGCATGGTCGTCTGTTTGCGTATTGCATTCATGCCCTTGTTTGTAAACTTTGAGATGTTTTAAGAAGATTAACTACCAGCCTCTCAAGGTCAACAAACTAATCAGTTGAGAAAAAAATATCGTCTTCCCATATAATATTGGGGTTATAGTTTTGTCAATAATTCCGTTTCCTCTTGGAGGCTGCTTAAACAGGTAAATTCCATCGTAAATATTATGGTTCTTGATCTCTCACTGGGTTTCTGCTTATTTCCTAACGTGCAGGTTGGGCGCCTCACGCCTATTTTGAAATCATGGGTAGAACAGAAGGTAGTTCGACGGAGGACAGTCTTCCCATGCTGCAACCACAATTTAAATCTGCAAATGCAAGTGGCTCACAGGATTCAAATTTGCAGTTTGAATTACTGGAAGCTGGCAGAAGGTACTGAATGCTGACTCTTACCTTCAACCAAATGAAATACGGTGCTCCTCTTTGCTTGTGATTAAATATTGCCAAAGGAATTAAGCATGGATAATTATATACAATACCTTGTGATCTGTATACATGTAAGAAGGTAGATGTTGGTAACTGAATTTGAAAAAACGTATTTGGTAGGCCATTGATTGTGCTCTGCTTGTATATGCAAATAATTTTGCCAAAGCAAGAACAAAATCGAATGAGGAAGAAAACATGTTTGCGCTCTGCTCATTCAAGTCTGCAAGACCTGATATATATTACAAATGATGAATTACTATTATTAGCATTAGAAAAAGCTCATAGTTTCTAGATAATCTTCTATTCTTAATTAATACTCTGAGTACTTGGTAGTATGTGATACTAAGTCCCATGTCGAGAAGTATAGGATACTCAATGGAGCATTTGAATTATAGTTTTTCCACCTCAACAGCCAGTTTTTGTGAAGAGTTCTTCGTAGGTTGGTATTCTTATATGATGAGTATAGTCTTAGTGGAAATGGGTCCCCTGTCTCTTTCATGCTCTCCATTTGCTTGTATTGAAACTTTTTTGTTTACATTCTTCATAGAAATATGATGAGCACTGGAAGGAGCATCGTTCTTTGAATATTCTCAGAATCGCTAAAGCAAAATTTCTAACTTGCACAACTTAGAAGTGGTTGAATGATGAGTTTCATTCGGTGCATATATTTTTGAGGACATGTTTCAGTGTAGAGGGTTGTCACATTATGGGCCTAATTTTGCAGATTTGAAAAGGGGAAAATGGGTTGACTTTCAAGCCCACTCCCTACTTCCACTACAGATCTGCATTCTCCACAACATGGTATTTGTAAGTGTTATTCATGCCCCACAATGTAATTTTGGATTATTTTGAAATGAAGCTCACATTGGTAAAGAGGCCTCTCATGGTTAAGTTTCTCACATCGTCTTTAAATCATATTCGTTTAGTCAATTTGAAAGGTCACAATAAGTCACGTCATCAAATCATCACTCCTTCGATTTTTCTCTCATCTTCCTAATCAACGGTTCATATGGGCTTATAAGAGATGATAAGAAAATGAGATGATTAGAGGATCTACTTGCCGGTTTTGCCCCTTAACTGCTATGGGAATTCTTTAATTGATTTATTTATTTTGCAAATTTAAGTGGACATAATTAAATACGTATAATTTAATATTCAATTTGAATATTAAACACTAAAAGACTTTCAAAAATGCAATTCTTGTGATTCGAATTAATAAATTAACTTTCTGGCAAAAAAAAGAAAAGAAAAATAATTAATATATTAACTTTTCTTTAGGATTTTTATTTTTGTTTTTGATCGGTTATTAAATATATTTTGTTAATCATATTAAAAAATATATATATTTTGTTAAAAAATAAACGAAAAATTAAAATTTCTTAACCACGTGCATACTAAAAGATAAAAACAACATATTTGAGTTTTAAATTTATTAGCTCGTGCGTATTAAATTTATGAAAAAAGAAATTTCATTTTAGGTTTTTGTGGTCTTTGTGCATATTGAAAACGGGACAAGGCTGAAGTCTAAACATTCCCACCAGATTCTTTCATTCTTTTTAAAGCATTTCTACCAAAAAAATAGGCGCTTCTTTCTTGTTTCTTTTGTTTTTTTTGCCAATGCTAGGAGCTAAATGTCGTTTTGCACTCAATTTAATGGGAAATCGTCCATAACATACGCGGTTTCACAATGAATCCAATTCAATGCTTTGGCCGGTATCCATGGTTTTGAAATTAGGTTAAAGTACCCGTGTGGTCCTTTATGTTTGCTTCAGGTATCCATTTAGTCCCTTAAGTTTGTAAAGTGCTCGTTTGGTCCTTAAAAGTTAACACCGTTAAGTAGACTTAACGGAAAATACTAACTCAGCAATTTTAAACGATGACTGTGCACTTAAATGCTAACGAAGCAAGCTTACATGTTACTTTTTTAATAAATTCATATTTTAAATCCTGTAAATTGAAATTTTAAACGATGACTGTGCACTTAAATGCCTCAGACGAAGAACATATACCCAAAGTTTGCTTGAATAAATTTCAATTTACAGGATTTAAAATATTAATTTATTAAAAAAAATAACATGTAAGCTTGCTTTATCAGCATTTAAGTGCACAGTCATCGTTTAAAATTGCTGAGTTAGTATTTTCCGTTAAATTTACTTAACGGTGCTAACTTTCAAGGACCAAACGAGTACTTTACAAACTTAAGGGACTAAATGGATACTTAAAGCAAATATAAAGGACCAAACGGGTACTTTAGCCTTGAAATTATTAAATTTTATACTAATTAATTAGTTTTAAAATTATATCCGAGTCAGCAACTCAAACTAATTTAGATGATTATGATGGTAAAGAGTGTGAATAGAGATTACAAATTATAACCCTTCTACTGATATAACCCCCCCCCAAAAAAAAAACTATATATCTTTTCGTCGTTCTTTGATTGTTGAAACTCACTATGAGTCTAGTAGACCCAAACTATAAAATTTTTTGTTTTGTTTATAAAAGAATAATATGTTGGTCAATTTCCATGCTTAAACTAGTAGTTTTGGCTGGTCCTATACGCCAGAGTTGTCTCTCTAATTCTATTATTTACTTATTTATCGCTACTTGGTTTCTACCAAATTATATGTTTGAAAATAAGCGCATTTGACTGATTGATCAAATTATATGTTTGAAAATAATTGCATTGACGATTTGGGTCACTTATAGGGGAGAGCTGTAGAAAAACAAAGAATAAGAATACATATAATACAAGTGAAAAATGAGAAAGAGAAAATGAAGAAAACTTTCATGTACATAATAAGATATCTAGTTGAGAGGAGTCAATCTTACTCCCACCCAAGTGACTATGAGGGTTTTCTTAAATATTTATAGTAGTTTTTATTAAAGATATAACTGATATATTAAGGGATTTTCGTCATTTGTGGATCAGTTGAATAAATGCAGTAATTTGAGAGAATAAAAAAAAAGATATAAATATAGTTATAGCAGATTAATGTATAATCTGTACAAGAGGCCGATGTTAATATCTTTTTATATGATTAAAATCTATTTATAATATATATATATATATATATATAACAATATGATTTCAAGATGGGACGGAAAAGCCCGTCCTACATCTTGTCTAGTCTTAATAATAATTGTCATGCCTTGATTTTGTCCCATCTAAAATTTTTTCAAAATGGGATCGTCCAATCCTAAAATGACTGGAATTGAAACGGGACGACGGGACAATATTAAAGTAAACACCCCTACTCCCAATATGTAGAGGCTAGGTTTTATTGTTGATGGATGATACTACCTATATATGACAAAATTTGTAATATAATTAAAACTAAAAATTTTATCCTAAGTAGTCCTTATACAGCATCTCACTAAAAGTTTGGATTCATTCAAACGATATAAAAGAAAGAATTACCTTTTTATGTTTATTTCCCTCATAACTAAAGTAACTTTATTTGAAGTGACTTCTTCAACTTATGCACGTATGTAACAACGTATTGACAACTACTATTGTTTTTATTTTGTGTATTATTATGGAAATAAAAAACAATACATGGGCAGCTACAACCGTAAGGGCCCATTTAGATTAGAGAAAGGGTTAGAAATTAATGGAATGGAAAAAAAAAAGAGGAAAAATATTTTTCCTCTAACTTGTTTGGTTTTCATTAGAAAATAAAATGTGTTGAATTAAAATTTTTTGTTTGGTTGGAAGAAAATGAGATGCGAAAATTGGCAAAAGACCATTTTGCCCTTATTATTATTATTATTTTTCCCCCCATTAATTTCTCCCACTCCCAAATCCCAAATAGATCGCATCCCCGTTCCAAAATCCATTTTGGTGATGCTCATCCCCACCCCAAAAACTGAGATCGATGACACTCATCCCCAAATTATCATAAACTATGAACAGTACTTTGTGATACCTTCTTTCAAAATAGAGGTCAACTTTCAATGGTTATAACTCTTAAAATATAACTCCAAATCTAGAAAATGACCTATCCTCATAACACTCACTAAGTCCTCTTTCCCATGCAAAAAGAATCAACTTCAAACTCATTGTATTCTGACAGTTATGATCCAATGAATGAAAACTGTTCTGAAAACAGAGTGAGAACATCAGAATACTGACTGTCAACTTTTGAGATCCATATCTACTTCATCTGAATCTCTTTCAGCTTCCTCTCAGATTCTGTGAAACTCATTTTGAAACAAATTTCACCTCAATTGAATGTATATTATAGGAGATACATCCAAGTAACCTAACCTATTTTGAAATGACACAAGAATTTCTAGTGTCATCTTTTGAAAGCCATATCTCTTTGTTCCAAACTCCTTTGAGCTTGGTCTTGGTGTTTGTGTGACACATTGAGAGTATAGTTTCATATGAAACAAGTTTCACTTCATTTGGATGTGTTGTTTGTGAGATACATCAAAATTATTGAACATTTGTCTGATATGACGCAAGAATTCCATCGTCAACTTCCAAAATTCAAATATCTTTCGTCCAAACTCCTTTGAGCTTTATTTTAGTGTCTATTGATGTATTGAGAGTCTAGTTTCATATGAAATAAGTTTCACCTCAATCGAATATGTGGTTTGAGAGATATGATCAAATAACTAAACCTTGTTCATGTAAAACGTGAAACAAGGTAGAACAGAGGAACTGTAAACGCGATTACATTCAAGTGCACAATGTTCATACTTGAGTGTGCAGTGCAGTGTCTCAATTAAGTGCTGAAAATATGCACTAGAGTGTGCTGAAAAAATTCATGTTTAAAGTACTCGAGTGAGAACACTATGCATTTGAGAAAAATCGTGTTTCCAACTCCTCTATTTGACCTTGTTTAACTTGCATGTACGAGGTTCAGTAATTTGGTTATATTTCTCAAATCACAAATTTGATTGAGGTGAAACTTATTTCATATAAAATTACACTCATTATGAGACACATAGACACCAAGATCAAACTCAAAGGAGTTTAGATGAAAGAGATATGGATTTCAGAAGTTGACATAGGATTTCTCACCTTATATTAGACATAGGTTCAGTAATTTGGATGTATCTCATAACATACATATCTAATTAATTAATTTGAACTGTGTTAGCAAGTCTTCAATTATCGTGCAACGACAAATAATGAAAACATACGTTCAATTCTTTTTTTACAACTAGACGAAATAAAAAAAAAATCAAATGTCTGATATCATAACTAAAACATAATTAACAATTTAAAAAACTAAAAATTTCCTAAAACATAAATGAAACCTAACTAACTATCGGAAGTCTAATCATCAAGTCTTCTCTCAGGGGGGTTGAATCATCGGAGGTAACATCATCATTGTTATTGGCAGGAGACGAGGACGAGGCAGATTGATGTTAAACCTAGGCACCAGCCGGGGCCGTGGAAGCTCATTGTTAGGAATCGCCTGCCTCCACGCCATCAATATGTAATCTCGCCACTTGGTTTGCTGAGCGTAGAAAGTATCGGCCTGGTTTTGAAACTGCTTGACAATGTCCAAACAGATATATATCCTGCGCCATCTCTTGAACCATTACCTGAACCATCTTCTTCGTCGGCCTTCTAACGTTGGAGGTCCTTGTTGGAGAGGTGTCAGACTCAGAGGTGGTTCTCCCGTCGTATACCATACTAGACCTAACACCTATCTCCATACCCTTACAACATCTAGGGTGCTCAATTGGGCCCGGGCCAGCTTTCGAATAGGCAGTAGTATCTACAGACCCCTGTGACTTTGGGCTGTGAGACTGTCGTAGCTTTACCTGGGACTACTGAATCCACTCCTGGTGGATGCATTTCATAAAACATTACATTCTATAACAGTTTTTATGAGTAATCGCTACAAATGTGCAAGATTCTTTGCATTCTATAGCGGTTTTATTACTAAAACCGCTTCAAATTTAATTATACGATAATTGAAGACTTGCTCATATGAGTTGGCGCAATAGGCTTTATGATTATATAGTAATAACCATTAAGCCCATTGCGGAAATTTCTATCTCATTAACCGGCTTCGTCTTGTATATATAGCCTTCCTAATTTGAACTGTGTTAGCAAGTCTTCAATTATCCTACAACAACAATTAATGAAAACATTTGTTATGGGTTAATAATTTGAAGCATGAAGCTAAACATTGGTTTGAAACTACTTACCAACCACATGAAAAAAATGCAAATGTCTTGGGCTTGATATCATGTTACATATCACCTTCCATATAACTAGGATAGCCTATGGAAAACTCAGACAACTAGAGCTCTCCTGATTATATGGCCAGTGATACGTAATATAATACTAAGTACAGCCATTTGCATTTTTTTATGTGTTGGCAACTAGTTTGAAACCAATGTTTAACTCCATGATGAAAATTCTTCATCAATAACAGAATTTGATGAATTCTTCCTCGATAAGTAACCACTAAAAATGTGCAATTCTGTAGCGGTTTCTAAGATTAACTTCTACAAATGTGCAAGATTCTTTACATTTTGTAGTGGTTTCCTCGTATAACCGCTACAAAGCCGCAAACTCTTGGCCTCTGTAGCAGTTTTTCCATTTAAACCGCCACAACTTTTACGCCATAACCACATTTTTGGCGGTTTGTGAGAGGAAATCGCTACAAATTAACCCTATAAAATTGGTGCTAGCTTAGCGCCATATTTTGTAGCGGTTATTTTGTGATAACCACTACAAAAGTCATTTCGTAACCAGTGCGCCACTTGGCACAAGTTGTCCCATTGCAAGTTTGTAGCGATTTGGTCTGAAATTGCTACAAAATCTGATATTTGTAGCGGTTCAAATTAACCGCTACAAACTGACAAATTTTTTTTTTTGGGTTAAGGTGAAAAAATGCATATGTGCTTTTACCCCAAGGAGCGTTCAACACTAAATGCTTTTTTTAGGTATAAAAGTACACATGTGGTTACAAATTAGGTGTAAAAATACCATTTGACCATTAAATTTGACTTTTTTTTATTGACTGGACGATGACGTGTCTTTCAAATGTTCAAAAATATACATGTGGTTTAGCAAAAAGAGCACCCCAACACTAAGTAATTTTTTAATTTAATAATTTTATTTCAATTAAAAGAAAATTATTATTTCTTTAGGTATAATTCCAGGGAGGCCAAATTTTTTCTTCTGATTTCTCATTTTGGGAAGGAGGATTTATTCAATGGGTAAAAACTATAAAAATTTCATTTCCATAATTTATTTTATTTTTTTAAAAAATCCTTGTTAAATTTTCTAATTAATAATTGATAAATGAGTATTTATGCATTTTGAAATTATAAATAATATATTTACTTAAAAAAATTTAATTTTGAAAAATAAATAGTTAAAGAAGTAATTCATTTATTCTATAAAAAAAATAATAATTCATTTACTTTGAAAGAGTAAACTTTACAGCTATAAGTCTATAACATTTCTTAATTTACTTTCATTCATCATATAAATAGAAATAACTCATTTAGAGATGTAAACATTTATAATATATATTTCTTAATGAAATAAAAATTTAATAATATTGTTCGGTTTTGATTGAAAAATTATTTAAATAATTTCTGGTTTAATTTGTTAGATCAAAAGATTAAAATTATTTTTAATTAAATATAGTATTTATAATATCAAAATTCAAATGCATAAATACTCATTTATTAATTATAAAATTTAATAAGGATTTAAAAAAAAATGAATTATGAAAATAAAAAAATTTAGTTTTCCAGGAATTATAGCTAGAGAAATAATCATTTTCTTTTAATTTTATCCTTCAAACTCCATGTGGCACATAACCAAATGTGTTTGTTTTTGTGATAATGTATTTGCTTATAATAATGTTGGTATGTATGACTAGTTATGACTTTAGTTACTTTGAATTGAAGATTGAATCACTCTTAATGCTTACCTCAGGTCTTAATAACTCATCGTTTCTAATTGCATCGTGCTTGAGCAAATCAAAATAATCTACGTAAGTATATTTGTTGTTTTGCGTTCATTTCAAAGTTGAGTATTGACAGCAAATATATATCATACATATACTACTCATATTGGATTGGCGCTTGAAGGAGTAATCTTGGTTTCCAAATATAAGAAAAAATTTATAATGTAATTTGTACGATCAGCTTTATCCTATTTAGGGGAAAAAAAGTAGTATATTGGGAAAAAAAAGGAGTAATCAAAATAATCTACGTAATTATATATTGTTTTTTTTTTTTGGTTTTGTTTTGTTTTGTTTTTGCTTTTATAGTTCCATAGTAATGCGCACACACACAGGGTTCCTTTATATCTTTTTTTTTTTTTTAAAAAAAAAGAAAATTGTAATAGGCATAGTCGTTTTGCTGAATTTAATGGGAAAACCGGACCATGAGTGGAGGGCGAAATTTAGTGATTAATAGTATTGGGAAAAGGCATGCATGGTTTTTTTCAAATAGTTGAAGTTTAATTATAGTATTATTGGCAAATTTTCAGGGTTTCTAAAGAAAAAGAAGTTTTGATTGGTCCAGAATTGGTGCAGGTCAAATGTTGGCATAGTAATTTTACATCAGTTGTAATACCTCAAAGAGGGTTATATTTACTCAGTCATTTATTGCTAGTGGGTTTCTGAGAAATTATACGTATTGTCAAAATCATATAGCATGTTTGAAAATATGTGCATTTACTGATTATTCAAATATACAAGTTGATACGTTATTGTGTGAAAGTGTGTATAAATTGGAAGCCGATGAAGCAAATAGGTAGGGCTAGCTAACATTAGAGAAGATGGGTGTGTCGTCATCTCTTCTTCATTTTCTGATGTTTCTTCTGCTTACTACCTCTGCGCTCTTCGTGCAGTGCCCCCATGCTGGCGCAGGTATATATGTATTTATCTGCCTTTCTTTCTTCTTCTTAATAATGGCAAATTTAAAATATATACTCCGTCTACATCTTATTATAGGATACTTTCAACTAGTTCTCATATATTAAGGATTAATGACAATTATTAAGGGATTAAATTTGTCCTAAATAGATGAGTTTTTCTAACTCAGCCCCTCTTCAAATGATACTATCTCCGATCTTTTTTATAAGGAACAACTATCAAAATTATGCAGTTCAAAATATTAGTTAAAAACAATAAATGTTTAACTTATATACTTTTTTTTTTATAAAAAAATTAATGTCCTTGTTTAGAAATAGTGTATATGATAGTGGGTGGAAACTTATTATAGAGAAATATAATGAGTGACATATATTTATTGAGCATAAAAATGGAAAGGTTAGTTTAAAATTTCAAACAAATAAGATTTGTTACTTATATATTTTAAATATCACCCCTATATATAAGAGAATGTTCCTTATAAAAAAGATTAGAGGGAATCTAATTTTTTTTTTCCTAATTTGGAACTGAAAATTACTTTTAGTCATACTCTATAATAAGGAGCAATGTGTGCCTGCATGTGTGCGTATGTCTGCATGTGTCTGTGTGTTTGTATGTATGGATATTCATGGGTGGTTAATTGTTAACAAAAGTGATTAGAGAAAAATTATGGAGAAGATGAAGAGTCGTGTACTATTCGTATAAGAGCAATATGCTCATACAAAAACATAACTCACTTGGGTTATCGCAGATCTATTCTCACTTGAGGGAGATAACAACCCTACTTGGGAACTAGGTGCCTATTTGGTTAAGTGGTGTGGAGAATCGTGATCGTGATTTGCGCAAGTGACATTGGTTAAACGTGTCGTTGGTCAATTGTGATTTTTGTTTGGATCTATTTTATGACTCAAAATCGAATTATACCGGAAATTATTAGTAGTTAACGATCATAACATTAATTGTAATTTCAGCCTTAAGTCATGTCTATTGTCAACGAACGCATTGAGCATATATGACACGCACGTAATTTGCTTTTCTTGTTCCTTTTGCTTGTTTAGGATGTCTTATGCCTTTTCTGTCTTTGCATATTTCTTTTGTTAATTTTATCAGCAAGATTTTCTACTTAGATCAGAAGACCAGCCAATATATAATGCCCTAGCCAATAAAAAAAATAGTTTAGAATATACAAAGTTTCTTAACAATTTTCCTTGTTAGGATCTTGACTTGTTCACTTTTTAGTTGTGATGACACTTTTTCGTCTTGAGCATCTAACTTGATTAAGTTTTGAAATATAGAAAAATAGATACAATCTTTTAAAAATTGAATAATTTTTACAATTTTGTTAAATTAATCCAGACATCTATCCTTTATTTATTTATTTATTTATTTATATGGAACTCACTTATCCTCCCACAATAATTTCTTTATATTATCTGGATGGTTGGATGAGCCGATGAGATAATCTAGACAAACCCAACAAAACCCGACACCCTCAGCTCGCCTGGTCAATGGTCCCTCAATCCTCATGCATTACTCAAATATTTGAAACTAAAATGCTTGCTTTTTATACAATGCCAAATGTGATTAGATTCGACTTAATATGGGAAGAAATGGAAAATAAAGTTCCATGTTAGATGGACTAGAGCTTCAAAAAATATATAATTAGAAATAACTATAAATGTACTGCCCTTAAAATTTTGAATAACATGCGTCTTCATTGATTTAATTATATATATGTAAATTTTAATTATGTGATTCTTATGTACATTGACAAAATAACACCTTCGTCCCTCTATCTGGTCCTTAATACTAAAGTTACTTAATTAATTGGAGTTAGATAAAAAACTAGGTAAAATTACAAAGATTGGAGAATTAAGTTTTCCTAAAACATATATCATCAATGCCTGGATTTCACATATACTGGAAATAAATGGAGTTGCCAACAGAACTTCGAAACACCCCCCCCCCCCCCCAAAAAAAAGAAAAATAAAAAAAGAAAGAGAATGATGTCACAACCAAGAGAAATAATTTATTAATAAGTCCTGTAACTTGTTAATGGTAACTGTTTCACTTGTTACTTTTCTTTGTTCATTTGTCAATGATAACTTTTCTGACATTATTTCTCTTAGTTAAGACCTCAATGTCATTCTCCAAAAAAAAAAAAAAAAAAAAACCACAATGCTTGTGCCAGCGCTGGACTTGGGTTCAACCTTCATGAACAGTGAACACCATTGAATTTTGTCAATATATATTTATGATGATAATTGGGTCACTATGTTCTTACATTATTAACTGATTTAATTAATACACGAACGTTGCCATTATATTCCTTCCAATCATGCCGGAATCACCATATACCAGCAGAGTCGGAAATTACTAACGGAATTCCATGGTTAATATCTTCTGCCATGGTTTTCTCTACGATGGATGTTTTTCATAGGAAATCCAATTATCGACGGAAATTCCATGGGTAATAGGATTTCCGACGAAAAACATATGTCGGAGAAAAAACAGTGGCGGAAGACTTTACTCGGGAACTCAATGGATAATTTCAATTATCCACGGAATTCTGTGGGTAATTTCCGTTAGTAACAATTACTCACGGAATTCTATCAGTAATTTCCGACGGAATTTTTTTTGTCGGTAATTTCGTGGAAATCCGATTTTTTTTTTGTAGTACTACCAAAAGCCTATGTATATGAGTGTGTGAATCGTTTCCATAAAAAACATGTCTGTAATTATACTGTAACTCACTACTAGAAAATACTAAAATAGCTACGGAATTTGTGACGGAAAAAAATCCGTTGCAAATTGCAACGGAATATGCAACGGAAAATGAAATCCGTCGCAATTAGCAACGGAAACAAAATTCCATCGCAATTTGCAACAGAAACATAAATCCGTTGCAAAATTCTGCAACAGGAACAGCTCCAATCTCTTTTGAAGGACAAGCAAGAAAACAAGGATGAACGGTCGGCTCCTAGTGATGATGATGAGCATGACCATATAACTACTATGTAGACATTATTTTTAATTTCTGTGGTGTTTAGTTTATTTATTTTGGAAACATAGTTTATATTTCATTTTCTTTATGTATAATTTTTTAGGATTGCTACCATATATGTTTCTTCCTATACACTTTTTTCATACATATTTAGTATTGTTTAATTCGTAATTTTTTTTCATTTATTTCATTGGTTGTTGAAGAATAACCCTAATAATTATAATTTTTTTAAATAATAACAAAATTATTTCATTTTTTTAAATCACTACAATTTTCATTTATTTTCGACAAATTATTTTATTTTTTTCTAATTTTTTAATTTCTAACGGAATTATAATCCGTTGCAAATTGCAATGGAATATTACTCTGTTGCAACTTGCAGCAGAATTATAATTTTGTTGCAACTCGCAAGGGAACAAAAATCCGCTGGAATTTGCAACAGAGTAATATTTCGTCACGATTTGCAATGGATAAATTTTCCGTCACAAATTGCAATAGATTTTCGTTCCATTGCAAATTGCAACGGATTGATTTTCGGTTGCAATTTGCAATGGATTATTTTCCGTCGCGATTTGCAATGGATAAATTTTCCGTCACAAATTGCAACGGAATTTTGTTCCATTGCAGATTGCAACGGATGTTACAAAATCCGTTGCAAATATGTTTGCAACGCCCTTTTTTGTTACGAATTTTTTTCCGTTGCAAATTCCGTTGCAAAATCAATTTGCAACGGATTTTCTTTAATTTGCAACGGATTTTGTCCATTGCTAAAAACGTTTTTTCTTGTAGTGACTTAATTTGGAAACTTTTAACTTGGTGCAACACATTAGTCCTTGTTATTTTGACTCGATGCAACTTAGTAGCTATATTGTAAGCATATAAAATTTAGTAAAAAAAAAAAAAAAAATCAGTCCTTGCAATGCAATAAGCAAATGAAGATTGAACCAGTCAAAATGCCCGAGGAGGGGGCGTTCTCAATGAACCAGTCGTAATGCTATAAACAAATGAAGAACCTTTTATGATTATTAGCAATATGCTTGAAGGAGCCAAGTAATGATAATAATATACAAATGCACCTTTCTTTCGCCTTTGCTGGTTTCTTTTGTAATATAATTGAGTGATAAGTTGCTGTCACAAGTCCACGTCAACAGGGTTTCTGCGAGGTTACGTGGTTGAAGTTGAAGAAATGCACAATAGATTACTCAAGTCCAGCACAATTTATAATTGACTTGAAACATGTATAAATTTACACGCCATATATGAAGCTCATATGGTTATATGCAGCCTTAGCAACAAGAACATAAAGACACGGTCGGTGGACCTCTAGCCGGCGAGGGATCGGATACTTGCCTTTTAAAAAAAATAGGAGAGGGACATTTTGGTAAAAAACATAAAATTTCAATATGGCTAGTAATGGAAGAAAGAACCTTTATGTTGAGTATATGGGTTACGCGGTTGATGAGAAATCTATTAAGAAACAGAGAAGCAGGAATCTCAAGAGTAAAATAAAGTCAAGTTTGGACTTGACATGGGAAAATAAAGCCAAATTTATAAGGGATAATTAAATTAATATTTGAAGTAGGCTTGAGTAAAGTATTTCTCCAGAGATAAGTTATCTCCAGTGAACTCCAAAACTACGTCGTTTTGAATTAATAAATGGTGTGTTTGTAATTTTAGGTGAATAAATAAAGGGTATAAAATTACAGAAACACCCTTCATTAATCCAAAACGACGTAATTTTAGGGTAACTAGAGATAATTTATCTCTAGTGACTGACTGACTGGAGAAATCTTTTACCCTTTAAATATTGCAAGTCGTTGTAGGATATAATATAAAAACAAGTTTATTATGCTTCTCGTTTGCATCACATGGTCACCGGCACACGCTAAGTCCAAGTTTAACGTGGATTTGACTTTTTATGGTTTAGCCGGCCGAGCCATTTCTCTAAAAAATCTTATAAAATAAAAATATATACTGTACTGCAGATCTGATCCACATGAGAAAATTACAATATATATATATATATATATATATATATATATATATATATATGAAACTTTATAATCATATTAAACTAAAGTATTGTCAAATCCATAAGGCTCTGTGTAATATCTTATATTTTGGGAAATAATAGAAATAAAATTATATCTTGTAAACCGTGAACTAGGTTTCTTGGGTAAGGGCATATTATGAATCAGTGAATTTTTGTCTCGAAGATGGTGTCACCCGAAGTAATTTCTGTTTCCGGCAGTGTCCGACTTAAAATCTTTGACAGATTACGAAATATCCTGAATGAGGTCAAAAATTCAGTTGACCCAGATATTTCTAAAGAGGAAGAATAGAGCTTCAAGGCTGTGCTTCTGGATTTTTGAGAATTTGCAAAAGATCACGCGATCAGAACACCGAATAGGGAACTTTATTAGTAAAAAATAATATAATATTTAAAGGTGTGGGACCCACTGACAAAATTTTCTCCTCTCCCGACAGAAACTCTCGTGAGTTTGAAAATTTTGTCAGCGGGACCCACTCAATAATAATTTATTATTTAAATAATAATATTATATTATAATAAATATTAAAATATTATTAAAAATTTTAAATATTGTTCACGGGTTTCCTTTTTAGTTTTTAGGAAAATTACGTAAAACGACCCAGAGACGAAAATTACACTTAAGGACCCATTTTCCAACACTATAAATAGAGGCCTCACTTCTTCATTTTCTTCACACCAAACTCAGATCACAACGGTCGAGTTTAATAGAAGAGAGAGAATTCTTAGAGTTTAGAGTGAGAATTTAGAGTAAAGTTCTCGAAGCTGGAGAGAAGGAGTAAGAACTTCAAGGGTAAGTTCTTTGGTCCCTAGTCTTAAGATTTGGTAGTTTCTTTCGGTAATTATAGTAGAAAAGCCTGATAGAGTTTTTTCTGAGTATGCTCTGTGGCTGCAGCTTAGTCTGATCTGTCACATCAGAAAAGAATTATTCTTGGGCAGTAATGTTATTTACCAATACAGTAAATACTATTTACCAAACAGTAAAAAATTATTTACCGTCACGGTAAAAATATTTTTACTGGTACTATTCACATGAATAGTAAATACTATTCACATGAATAGTAAATCTTCAACGTAGAATTCCACAAGTATTGCAAAGTTGATGGCCACTGATAAATGTGATATTGTTCCTATAGGGTATCTGTGAACTTGTACCGCTGTTTTCCGTTAGAAGTACCGTTTTAGTCAAACGTACCAAAACATCATCAACGAAGGTACGGACGCGTACTGTAACCTTAACTCTGATGCTTATTGTAAATTTGTATGTGATGGATAGTCTGAGATTCTGTTTTTATAAAATTGTGCATACACATTCAGCTATATACGGGTTATAGTCATGATAATGCCGTTGAGTTTTCCTAGCGCTGAGGACACGGATGTACACCGTGGCACTGGGTAGTGCAGACTGGATTAAAATATGAGGTGGTTGTGCTGTTAAAATGTGATTATGCTGAAACTATCATGAATATCTATTATATATAAAATTGTTACATAAGCATGAGGTTAACTGTTACCTGAGGTTCAATGGGAATTGAACCTCAGCTCTTGCCATAGCCTCAGGTTCTGGCGGAGACAGGGTTGCTGACAAGGGTAAGCAGGCTGTATAAGGACTCGGACGGAGGATTGTTTATCTGTTGCTGTTTTCTTATGTACTTTGAGTACTTGAATATTTGGATGACTGTATTAGTATCAACACACCAATGTTGGTTAAATATCAGATACTCGTTTTGTTTTAAAATGAAAACTCTTTTCTGATGCCACACTGTTTAAATTATTCAAATCTCTGATAATCTCTTTTGAAAATCGCATATTGAAAGACGGGATGTTACATTTTGGTATCAGAGCTTGCATCCTGGCACGAAGTTAACTAGGTTACTTTAAACAGTCTTGTAAGGTTGTTTAAGTAGCAGAGTTAAGTTCTAGCCTTCAAAAGTATTTTATCTGGCATGAACCCGACTTAGTTATAACAAACCATTGGTGCCGAAGGTAGGGCCGAGTCTATGTGGATCAGCCAATCAGTCACCCTAGCACGGTGAGGCTCCCATGATAGACGCCTACCTGGCCAATCGGTTGATTAACTAAGTTAGGCTCTAAGCCATGGTTTTCTTTAAAAAAAAATATAAGTACTGATATGACCCTGGTGTTGTTGTAGAAATGGACAAAGAGGAATTTCCGTATATCAATTACTTTGGGAAAAGAAGACGTATTGCACGTCGGTCGATAGTCCCCGAACCAGTAAGAAGGAGATTGAACCCTGAGCCGATAAATCCACTCTCTGTACCAATGCCTGAACCTGTGCCGGTACCAGAACCACTCTACCCCGCTCTTGCACTTGATAATGATCCAGAACCAGAATACCATCCTGGACCTGAGTATCCCGACCATCTATATGACTCAATACCTATTCTTGCAGAGCCCTACTCACCAGAACCCGGAAATCCCAGCAATTCACATCACTCCTCAATAGGTGATAACTTTGACTATCCTCAGATACAAGATCTCGACTATGATTCTGACGCCAACTCTGGCAACTTGGAGTACGTCTTAGATGAAAACTCCATCTTAACTTTAGCCTTACACTTAGAATTTCTCCATGCCGCTCTCACTACTAAGACCGAGAAAGACAAATACCTACTGTATCTGACCCGAGTCAGAGAATTTTACCAGGCAAACTCTCGCTACCATTTTCCGTATCCTTCTAGAGACTGGGTTAAATCCACCCTTCATCACTTTCCTCGCACCCGTTTCTGGAAAACTAAAATCAATGAAATTCTGAATGAGGGCCACATCGAGGATGTGTGCTCGTGCATTTTTTGCCTCCAGCATTTAGTTCACCTGGTCATGTAGAAAGACAAAGACAACCCTACAACAGTTCAATGAACCATGGAAGTAGTAGTAGCAATAGTTTTGTAACAGTAGGACTAAGTATAATAGTAGTTTGTGTAATCACCATTAATGAATAAAAGGGGTGTACTATATACGCTTTGGTGTGATTCATATGAAATTTGTGATCTTATGTTATGTGTAATCTTTTTGTTTTCTAGTGTTTATATCTATTAACCTTTGCAATTTAGAATATGGCAACTTTGGGAGGCGCCGGAACTCCTAGAGGCCGAGGCCGAGGTCGAGGCAGAGGCCGAGGCAGAGGTAGGGGTAGGCAACTGCGAGTAGTACCAAACCCTGAACTCGAACAACATGAACCTCCACCACCAGTACAAGATGAACTTCAAGAAATGAGGAGAATAATACAAGAACAGAGAGCTCTCATCGATGCGCTTCTCGCCAACAGGCAGGGAGGACAAGGGGATGAAGAACAACAGGCTGAAGGAGAGCAACAGCAACAACAACGAGAGGGAGGAGAAAATTACGATGAACAAGAAGACGAGCGCAGCAACGCATTTGAGAGACCAGAACGATCTCAGTCATCTCCTCGACAGGAGAGAGTACTGGTGGAACAACATCAACCTGTCAGAGAAGCTAAGGATAC
This sequence comes from Acacia crassicarpa, assembly GCA_034222035.1. NCBI lineage: Eukaryota > Viridiplantae > Streptophyta > Magnoliopsida > Fabales > Fabaceae > Acacia > Acacia crassicarpa. The sequence goes on along the minus strand of JAWXYG010000002.1, from coordinate 45,859,537 downwards.
ACAATACTGGGTGACACAATTCTGCAAACACAAGCCACCAGTATTCCGAGGAAAACTTGATTCAGCTGAGGATTGGCTATTGCATCTTGAAAAGATCTTTGAGGTCTTAGAATGTCCGGATAACAGGAAGGCTCAATTGGCAATTTACAAGCTAGCAGGAGACGCCGATCGTTGGTGGCGAAACACCGCGGCAACCCTCCGAAGCCGAAACTGTCCCATCACATGGGAAACGTTCCAAGAAAAGTTTAACGAGCAGTACTTTCCACCCTCAGTACAGATGATGAAGGAGACAGAGTTCCTGCACATCCGTCAGGGTCGGGAAGAATCTTTCGATGATTACTTCGCTCGTTTCACCAACTTATCTCGGTACTCATCACTTCTGAGGCGAGATAATGACGAGAGCAGCATTGCAAATGTACTTGTGTATGGACTAAAGTATGAGATAAGGGAAAGGTTGGTATCGCACAAATTTCTGGAACTAAATCAAGCTGTAGAAGCCTGCCGACTCATCGAACGAAACTTGAAGGAGCTTCGCAAGACCAGAGACTTCAGCAGTAGCGGCCCCAACCGTAGCGGTTTCAATCGCAACAACCCAGCACAGAAGAGGAAGGCACCTTGGAATAATTCCCAACAAGGGAATAAGAGGCCATTTCAACTGAGACAGCAAAACTTTCCAAGAATGCAGACATCCCAAGCCTGTCCGCAATGCAGAAGATTCCATCCGGGAGCTAACTGTGAGGGAAAGCCAGTGTGCTTCAGGTGTCAGAAACCGGGGCATATTAGCTTAAACTGTCCTCAAAAAGCTTTGGAGGCGAGACCGCAGAACGCAGGACGAGTTTTTGCTCTGACTAATGAGGAAGCCAAGAAATCTCCTGAGATGATCAAAGGTACTATTTCTCTTAATGGAAATCTACTACAGGCATTGTATGATTCGGGTGCTAGTCACTCGTTTATTTCTTTCGATTGTGCAAAACGACTAGGAATGCAAGCCTATAGACTACCATATGATTTGATAGTAGCTACCCCACTTGGCGCGAAATCTTTAGCGTCTGATGCATGTCTTAATTGCATTGCGAGTGTGAACGGACGAGAATCTAACATAGATCTTATCCGATTACCGCTTCATGGCATTGATGTCATTCTTGGTCTTGATTGGCTAACGGCAAACAACGCGGTCATTGATTGTGGTAATAAAGAAATACGATTCTCACCACCACACGACCAGAGCAAGATCAATGTGAGTCTGAATTTCCTCTCTAGTGCAGAAGCAGAAAAATGCATGAAGCAAGGTTGCCAAGCGTATATGGTGTTCTTCTCAATCAAGATAGACGACGAACCATCACTCAAAGACATTCCCATTGTGAATGAATTCCCTGATGTGTTTCCCAAAGATCTCACCAAGTTACCCCCTGAGAGAGAGGTTGAATTCGCCATCGACTTGATGCCAGGCACTGGACCAATATCAAAAGCACCATATCGTATGGCACCAAACGAGATGCTGGAATTGAAGAAACAGCTTGAGGAGCTACTGGAGAAAGGATTTATTCGACCTAGTGTGTCGCCATGGGGAGCCCCAGTACTGTTTGTAAAGAAGAAAGATGGAAGTTTACGACTTTGTATCGATTACCGCGAGTTAAACAAGGTAACTATCAAAAACAAGTACCCACTTCCTCGCATTGACGATCTACTCGATCAACTATCTGGTTCCTGTGTATTCTCTAAAATTGACTTACGCTCAGGATACCACCAGCTGCGAGTGAAAACCAGTGATGTTCCAAAAACAGCCTTTAGAACCAGATACGGGCATTACGAATTCCTTGTGATGCCTTTCGGATTGACAAATGCGCCTGCCGTATTCATGGATTACATGAATAGAATCTTTCGTCTACACCTAGACAAGTTTGTAGTGGTGTTCATCGATGACATCCTAATCTATTCTAAAAGCAGGGAAGAACACGAAGAACATCTGCGACTCGTGTTGGGAATACTCCGTGACAAACAACTTTTTGCTAAATTGAGCAAGTGTGAATTCTGGCTACCAGAGGTAAAATTTCTGGGTCATGTCGTATCTCGCGATGGTGTAGCTGTTGATCCTAGTAAAGTGGAAGCGGTTCTGAACTGGAAGAGGCCGGAAACGGTGGCAGAGATACGTAGTTTCCTGGGATTAGCGGGATATTACCGCAGATTCATACAAAATTTCTCACGTATTGCCTTACCATTAACGAAGCTCACAAGGAAGAAACAACCATTCATATGGGACGATGATTGTGAGGCGAGTTTTCAAACTTTGAGGGAGAAGTTGACTACAGCTCCAGTATTAATAATTCCAGATCCAGACGAAACGTACGTTGTCTATAGTGATGCTAGTGGGCAAGGATTAGGGTGTGTTCTCATGCAGCAGGGCAGAGTTGTGGCATATGCTTCTCGCCAGTTGAAACTTCACGAGTTGAACTACCCTACTCACGACTTAGAACTTGCGGCTATTGTATTCGCCTTAAAGATATGGAGGCACTACCTCTATGGTGCAGTCGTAGAGTTATACTGCGACCACAAGAGCCTGAAATACTTGTTTGATCAAAAAGAGCTCAACATGAGACAACGTCGCTGGATGGACTTACTAAAAGATTACGATCTGGAGATCAAGTATCATCCCGGAAAAGCAAATGTCGTAGCAGATGCGCTTAGTAGAAAGACGGTGCACGCAGCATACATGATGATTCAAGAGCGGAGACTACTTGAAGATTTCAGAGACCTGAACCTGTCCAATCAGATTTGCATGAGACACTACGCGCCCGATGACGTGTATCTTGCAAGTCTCCTTGTTAGTCAAGGGGAATACGATCTGAGAGATACAGTTGAGGAAGCACAGCGACACGACGAATGGGCTATTGCAGCGCGAGAAAAGATCTCACAAGGTGAAACTCAAGACCTTGACCTATCACCTAGTGGTTTGGTCAGATACAAGAAGCGGATCTACATTCCGAAGGATGGTGAATTGCGACAGAAGATACTAGATGAGGCTCATAAGAGCAGATACACTCTACATCCAGGAATGGTGAAGATGTACCAGAACCTGAAATCCGAGTTTTGGTGGCCCAGGCTGAAGAAAGACGTAACCGAGTACGTGGGTAGATGCTTAACCTGTCAGAAAGTTAAAACTGAACACCAACGACCCCCTGGTCTTCTTCAAGGACTGGAAATTCCGGAGTGGAAATGGGAGAATATCACCATGGATTTAGTGGTAGGTTTACCCAAGATTAGACATCACGACGCGATTTGGGTAATTGTTGACCGATTGACTAAGTCAGCACACTTTCTCCCCATTAGTATTAATTACTCACCAGAACAATTGGCGAGGATTTATATCAAAGAGATCGTAAGACTTCATGGTGTACCTAAGAGCATCGTTTCTGATCGGGACCCGCGATTTACATCCCGATTCTGGGAGGCTTTGCATGCAGAGATGGGAACTAAACTAAGGCCTAGTACGGCTTATCACCCGCAGACCGATGGTCAATCTGAAAGGACAATACAAACACTAGAAGATATGCTTAGAGCGTGTGTATTGGATTTCAAAGGCCATTGGGATGAACATTTACCGCTGGTCGAATTCGCTTACAACAATAGTTACCATTCGAGCATACAGATGGCTCCGTTTGAGGCATTGTACGGGCGGAAGTGTCGATCACCTATATGCTGGACAGAATTGTCGGAGCGAGAATTCATCGGGACAGATTTAGTTGATAAGACCTCCAAGCAAATTGCATTGATCAAACAGAGACTCCTAACAGCACAAAGCAGACAGAAGAGTTACGCTGATAAGAGGAGAAGACCACTAGAATTCGAGGTTGGAGACCATGTGTTTCTCAAGATATCCCCGGTAACCGGTGTTGGTAGAACGCTTAAACGGCGAAAGCTAAGTCCTCGTTACATTGGGCCATTCGAAATCTTGGCAAAACGTGGACCGGTCGCATACCAGTTAGCCTTACCCCCGAATTTGAGTAAACTCCACGATGTTTTCCATGTTTCTCAACTAAAGAAATACCAACCTGACCATGACCATGTTATTCAGTATGAGGATGTCGAGGTACGACATGATAACACTTTTGAGGTCGAGCCGGAGCGAATTCTCGATTACCAGGAGAAACGGCTTCGACACAGAAATATTCCTGTTGTGAAAGTGGTCTGGAAGGGTTTATCTCCTAATGAGGCGACTTGGGAAACAGAGGGAGATATGAGGGAAAGATATCCGGAGTTCATGGCTCAATGTTTAGTTAGTATGGAGTAAATTTCGAGGGCGAAATTTTATTTAACGGGGGGAGAAATGTAATATCTTATATTTTGGGAAATAATAGAAATAAAATTATATCTTGTAAACCGTGAACTAGGTTTCTTGGGTAAGGGCATATTATGAATCAGTGAATTTTTGTCTCGAAGATGGTGTCACCCGAAGTAATTTCTGTTTCCGGCAGTGTCCGACTTAAAATCTTTGACAGATTACGAAATATCCTGAATGAGGTCAAAAATTCAGTTGACCCAGATATTTCTAAAGAGGAAGAATAGAGCTTCAAGGCTGTGCTTCTGGATTTTTGAGAATTTGCAAAAGATCACGCGATCAGAACACCGAATAGGGAACTTTATTAGTAAAAAATAATATAATATTTAAAGGTGTGGGACCCACTGACAAAATTTTCTCCTCTCCCGACAGAAACTCTCGTGAGTTTGAAAATTTTGTCAGCGGGACCCACTCAATAATAATTTATTATTTAAATAATAATATTATATTATAATAAATATTAAAATATTATTAAAAATTTTAAATATTGTTCACGGGTTTCCTTTTTAGTTTTTAGGAAAATTACGTAAAACGACCCAGAGACGAAAATTACACTTAAGGACCCATTTTCCAACACTATAAATAGAGGCCTCACTTCTTCATTTTCTTCACACCAAACTCAGATCACAACGGTCGAGTTTAATAGAAGAGAGAGAATTCTTAGAGTTTAGAGTGAGAATTTAGAGTAAAGTTCTCGAAGCTGGAGAGAAGGAGTAAGAACTTCAAGGGTAAGTTCTTTGGTCCCTAGTCTTAAGATTTGGTAGTTTCTTTCGGTAATTATAGTAGAAAAGCCTGATAGAGTTTTTCTGAGTATGCTCTGTGGCTGCAGCTTAGTCTGATCTGTCACATCAGAAAAGAATTATTCTTGGGCAGTAATGTTATTTACCAATACAGTAAATACTATTTACCAAACAGTAAAAAATTATTTACCGTCACGGTAAAAATATTTTTACTGGTACTATTCACATGAATAGTAAATACTATTCACATGAATAGTAAATCTTCAACGTAGAATTCCACAAGTATTGCAAAGTTGATGGCCACTGATAAATGTGATATTGTTCCTATAGGGTATCTGTGAACTTGTACCGCTGTTTTCCGTTAGAAGTACCGTTTTAGTCAAACGTACCAAAACATCATCAACGAAGGTACGGACGCGTACTGTAACCTTAACTCTGATGCTTATTGTAAATTTGTATGTGATGGATAGTCTGAGATTCTGTTTTTATAAAATTGTGCATACACATTCAGCTATATACGGGTTATAGTCATGATAATGCCGTTGAGTTTTCCTAGCGCTGAGGACACGGATGTACACCGTGGCACTGGGTAGTGCAGACTGGATTAAAATATGAGGTGGTTGTGCTGTTAAAATGTGATTATGCTGAAACTATCATGAATATCTATTATATATAAAATTGTTACATAAGCATGAGGTTAACTGTTACCTGAGGTTCAATGGGAATTGAACCTCAGCTCTTGCCATAGCCTCAGGTTCTGGCGGAGACAGGGTTGCTGACAAGGGTAAGCAGGCTGTATAAGGACTCGGACGGAGGATTGTTTATCTGTTGCTGTTTTCTTATGTACTTTGAGTACTTGAATATTTGGATGACTGTATTAGTATCAACACACCAATGTTGGTTAAATATCAGATACTCGTTTTGTTTTAAAATGAAAACTCTTTTCTGATGCCACACTGTTTAAATTATTCAAATCTCTGATAATCTCTTTTGAAAATCGCATATTGAAAGACGGGATGTTACACTCTGCATCATGAATAAAGCCAAATATCGGTAATTATGGCAAGCCTCGCATTTTTAGAGTTATTTTTTAATGCGATGAAAACCTGAAGAATAAGTAGAAATTTACAATTAAATTAAATTATGGGACAGCAGTAAATCGATATGCACACTGGCTTGCACGAGGCGCAACAGTTCTGCCAGAGTTGCTGCAAATTCTCAAGTCTATAACTGTAAAATGCCAAGTTTTTTAATAATCTTTGCTCCACTACCTAGTTTTCAAAATATATAATAAAAACATGATATAAAGATTTTATAGATAATATATATATATATATGTTTTAAAATTTATAAACAGACCATACTTAAAAGTTTACAAGCTAGACTTTAACTGAATAAGTATGGCATTTGTTTAAATAGACTAAGCCCCCCCTAAGCCTTAACCAAACCAAGTCACGGGCCTTTGATAAGCTACTTGACCTGTGTTAATTTGTGATTTTAATATTTAGATTGATATTTTTTTTTTCATTTTTAGGGTCATTTTGATTTTCTTTTAATTTAATTTATATTCAAATCAAATATTTAGTACTCACCAAAATTATTGCACATATAAGTTTTAAACCGCAAGTATATATACTCTTCACAGAAAATTAGAGCCTCAATTATTGAATGGTAACAATTAATCAATAGTCTAAAAAATAATTACATAATAATGAAGAAGCCTTTGGAGCAAATAAATATCCTTAAGATAAAATTATAAACATTTAACTTGGAGTCAAACATGTGTCGATAGAAATTTCTTCATACTTTGTTTTTGGGGGTTGGTATAGGAAATTTCTACCTACTTTAAAAAGAAGAAACAAGGGGAAAGAGTTCTTATTGGCAAAGCTTTCATGGCTTGTTAGACATTTTTATTTTTTTAACCAATAAAAAGCGAATAGTTGACTTGGAAATTTCAAATTCTTTGAACAAGAAATTTTCACTTCCAGCTTAGATGATTCACATGACTGGACGAGCGGAAAATCCTTATTCAAACAAGAAGCAACACAAAATATTTTAATTTTTTTTTTTAAAAAAAAACCCAAAAAAAGAACGCTATTGACTTGGAGTCAAACAGCCATTGACAAGTTTTCATTATTTCGTACAAAAAAATTTCCCCCGACAACTTATTAGTTGATTGTTGACTCTTAAATGTTAACAAAGGCTGAATACTCACATTGTCACTTTTATGTTGTGCTGATCGAATTCCCAACATAAGCGAACACACCAAATCAACTTCAAGCCTTCAACCTCAGATTTGATTTAGCCACTCCCACCAAGGTATTATTAATATGGTCTTTCTCCTTCATTTTATAACTTCTTAAACATTGTTCTTTATGCTCTTTTTCAGAAATAATCAACGACCTATAAAACTTGTTTTACGTTTTTGTGCCCTAGCAATGGCTGCTTCTGCTTCTTCTTCCCAGGTCCCATGTGAAAAATACGATGTTTTTATTAACTTTAGAGGTTCAGACACAAGATATGGTTTTCTTAGCCATTTGATAAAGGAGTTGCATCGAAAACCCATAAATGTCTATGTGGATGACAGGCTCCTGAGAGGAGAAGAAATATCATCATCACTTGTGAATGCGATAGAAAGATCCATGATTGCTTTGGTTATATTCTCTAAAGATTATGCTTCCTCAAGGTGGTGCTTAGATGAGCTTGTCAAAATCATGGAATGTAAGGAAGCTGGTCAACAGATTGTGATACCAATTTTCTACCTCGTAGATCCATCAGTTGTCAGGCATCAAAAATGCACTTATGCAGAGGCATTTACATTTCATGAGAAGACGTTCAAGGATAAAGTGGAAATTTGGAGATCTGTCTTGAAAAAAACTACCTACTTAGCTGGTTATGATTCATCAAAATTTCAGTAAGTTTGTTTCTATTATTCAATTTACATTTTATAGAGTCTCAATGTTGTTAAGCTTTCCCTTAGTTTACCTTAAATCTAGTGATGCTATATCAATTTATGCCTATGGGTCTATTATTTTATCATGGGCAGCTAGTAATTTTTTTTTTCTTGGTCCTTTTATACGTTAGTGATGACTCCAAAGTCATTGATGCAGTAGCTGAAGATGAATCATGACTAGCTAAGTTAGCATATTTTTTCAAAACATATCTCCAAATTTCCACTTTATCCTTGAACGTCTTCTCATGAAAAGTGAATGCCTTTCCATAAATGCATTTTTGATGCCTGAAGATGGATCTATAAATAGAAATCTAGTATCACAATATGTTAAACAGCTTCCTTACATTTCATGATTTTGACAAGCTCATCCAAGCACCACCTAGAGGAAGCATAATCTTTAGAGAATATGACCAAAAACACACTTATGCAGAGGCATTCACTCTTCATGAAGAGAAGTTCAAGGATAGTGTGGACAATTTGCAAATTTGGAGATCCTTCTTAAAAAAATCTGCCAACTTATCTAGTTATCATTAGAATTTCAGTAATTTTGTTTCTATTATTTAATACATCATTTTGCAGAGTCTCAGCTTTATTAAGCTTTTCCATAATCCGCCCCCATATTTGACTTAAATGTAGTGAAGTTATATCAAATTATGTTTATGGATTTAATATTTTATCATGGGCAGCTTGTAATTTTGTTTCTCTCTCCCACCTTTTGTCTTTTATATGTTAGAAACGAATCCAATTTTATTGATGCAATAGTTGAAGATGTCTTGAAAAGAGGGTGTGGAAAATATGATGTTTTCATTAGCTTCAGGGGTCCAGACGTTAGATTTGGTTTTCTAAGCCATTTGGAAAGGGAGTTGCGTCGGAAGAGCATAGATGTCTATGTGGATGACAGGCTCGAGAAAGGAGAAGAAATATCATCATCACTTGTGAATGCAATAGAAGGATCCAAGATTGCTTTGGTTATATTCTCTAAAGATTATGCTTCCTCAAGGTGGTGCTTGAATGAGCTTGTCAAAATCATGACATGTAAGGAAGCTGGTCAACAGATTGTGATACCAATTTTCTACCTCATAGATCCATCAGTTGTCAGGCATCAAAAATGCACTTATGCAGAGGCTTTCACTCTTCATGAAGAGAAGTTTAAGGGTAACGTGGACAATTTACAAATTTGGAGATCTGTCTTAAAAAAATCTGCCAACTTATCTGGTCATCATTCATCAAAATTTCCGTAAGTTTGTTTCTATTATTTAATGTACCATTTTATAGAGTCTCAATGTTGTTAAGTTTTTCCTTAGTCCGGCCCCCATATTTGACTTAAATATAGTAAAGTTATATCTAATTATGTTTGTGGATTTAATATTTTATCATGGGCAGTTTGTAATTTTATTTCTCTCCCTCCCCTTTTGTCTTTTATATGTTAGAAACGAATCCAAACTTATTGATGCAATAGTTGAAGATGTCTTGAAAAGAGCATATGGAAAATATGATGCAGGCCGCCGCAAAAACCACCGTGGCAACGAGGACGGCCACCGCGGAGCATGACTTAGGCATCTGACAATCTGAAGATGGATGAAGGAAGGGAGAGAGTCGAGAGATAAGTGCACGGGCAATACTGGAAATTTAAAATTTAGGAATTTTTAGGTTTTTACTTTTTAATGTTGCGGGTCCACTAGAAAAAGTGGCCGAAGTTTGGTGTTATTACACACTTGTCATTTTTGTCCACTTTTCATATATTTATAAGTATTTTTGCAATTTCCGAGAAAAAAAATAAGTATTTTTGCAATTAGGAATAATTTATAGTATTTGATGCACATTGAATATAAGTTTATGAATATTTTTGTATCTTAATTTTTTAATATGTTTTTATTATATATTTTCTTAAAAAAATTATTATCTTTTAAAAATTATCTCAGTTGTAATTTTTTTTAAAAGAATTATTTTTATTTAAAAATTATTAATTGAAAAAAATTACTCCATAATGACTATCCAGATTTGATGGTCTTGACTCTTGAGGTTCTCATTATTTTGATAAGCACCCAAATGGTTCGGCAACTCGTAACATTGAATGGTCTTGATATGCGAGAAACGTGTTTGCGGCCAATGGGGATCTTCCACATGTGACTTCACGAACTACTGGTTGGTTTCTAATTTCCAGTTTTCCACAAACACATCTTCGCTCATGAGATCCCCCCATTTATTTATTAACGTGAATGTTCTGTATGATTTTTGGAAATAGAATTTAAAATGCATGTGTGGTTGATAAGTTATTCTACACGACTAATCATACTTATCGATCAAAAGTAATTTATTTGAAAAGTTATTTTAAGGAGCTTTTGTTCTAATTGGACTTCTGGACCAAGATTATGAGATAATTTTTTTGTACCATTCAGTATCCTGAAGTATATTTTTAGTATTATTTGATACTCTAAAAAATATTTTAAGATACTGACTAGTGCTAAAAATTATTTTTTCAAGATCATGAAGTATTATTTAGTACTTTGAGTATCATAAAGTATATTTTTAGTACTATTTAGTACCTTAAAATATATTTTAGGGTACTAAATGGTATTGAAAATAATTTTTTCAAGATCCTAAAATAATTTTTCAAGATCATGAAGTATTTTTTTAGTACCGTTCAGTATCCTAAATTATATTTTTAGTACTAGTCAGTACCCCCAAAAATATTTCAGATTAACTATAAGTATAAATATTAAAAGCTATTTTATGCTACTGTCAACTCAAACATAAATCGCATTTTACAATCTGAATTTTACCCAATCTGACTTATGACTATAAGTCGTTTCTCGCTGGTATCTCAAACTTTTTTTTGGTCAACAAGAACATATATTGATACTACTAATAAAAGTTACATCAAACGATTACACTGCGACAACAAACTAAACGAAATACAAACCAGAATAAGAAGACTAACAAATATAACAACACCAAATCAAATGTAAGGAAAGCTAGTCACCACAAAACAAATAGGAATAAAAGTAACTTCAAAGACTTCATCGGCTTCCTCGACATCCAAGGTTAGAAAGGATATGAAAAAAGATGTTGGTTGCAAAATCTACCCGATCGGGCACACCTCCTTATAAGAAAAAATTGCAATTAGATCAACAAAATCACCCCTACTTGGAGTACAGGACAGAGAACACCCAACCTCAGAAGAAAAAAGACAAATAAAGTCTTGAAGAATACTTTTGCTCCTCCATTGAAGCAAACTTGGTGACATCAACCACCTAACGAACAGATTTTGGCTAACATTAGCGATATGAATTCGCCACCATCGAATGATCCTACCAATGGTCTTCTCATAAGTAAAGCACATAATAGTATTAACTATCAATAAATCCCTTCCCCCAAAATCGCAAAATCCAATCAACAACATAAAACACCACCAGAAATACCCAAACCCACAACATTAGAATAGAAACACAAACGTAAAGCAATAAGAATTAAAACAAAGAAGAGACATCCCTTAAGCCAGAAACCATCGTCGAGCTGGAGGCCATCGACGAGCAAGAGACCATCGACGAGTCGGAGGCCACCGGCGAGCAGGAGACCACTGACGAGCTAGAGGCCACTGACGAGAGAGATGTCGAGCCAAAAACTCCCACCATCAGAGATGAGAGAGGACCACAGCTACACCCAGAAAATAGAGGGACGCCGGAGCAAGGAAGACGATAAGGATATAGACCAGAGGAGAGCCGGCGTCGGAGAAGAAGGACGGTCACCGCTCTATTTCTCAGTTCCGACCTAAAACTCGTTTGCTCCTGACTCATCGAGGTCCAATTTACACTTCTGCGGCAGTTGTGGCTTGAAAGGAGGCTCGCCGGCGGCGTAGTTATAGTGGAGGAGAGGGCGCTAGGGTTTCGAGAGAGAGAGAGTTTTAGAGAAAAGTCGGGTTGCTGGTATCTCAAACTAACCCTATATGATGTGTTGGTGTTGTTAAGGGTTTGTTTGGCTTTGACATGAGGGATTTGGAGAGAGGGGAGGGAAAATCTTTATGAGTTGAATTTGAAAAAATAGGAAGAATGAAGATTAGAAAATTGTAATAAAAAAATTATGTAAGATAAATGAGTAAGAAAAATTAATAAAAAACTTTTAACCTTACTTCTCTAACATTTTAAAATTCAACTAAATGCCTCCCCGTCCCTTCCCTTATACCAAACTACGCATCTTCAACACTGTAAGATAAAAAAGACTACCCAAAAGCGGGTGGGATCAGGCAGCAAGTCTATCTGCTCAATAAAAAGAGTCTCGACTTTCTCTTCACCAAACCCTAGCAGACGCGGCGCTCACGCTTCGTCCTCCAAATTAGCTGGCTTCTGTCTCGCCGGCGGCGAGCCTCCTCTCGTACCACAATGGCGGCAGAAGCACAGATTGGACCTTGTTGGGTTAGGTTCAGACGAGTTTTAGGTCGGAACAGGGACATAAAGTGGTGACCGTCCTCCTTCTTCGGCGTTGGCTCTTCTCTGGTCTCCGCCCTCATAGTCTCTCTAGCTCCGGCGTCCTTCTGTCTTTTGGGTGCAGCGGTGGTCCTCTCTCACCTCTGGTGGTGGGAGCTTTTGTCTGGACGTCTTCCTTGATGATGGCCCCCGATGTGACGGTGGTCTTCGGCGAAGGGGATGTTCTTCCTATTCCTTTTTTTCCTGTTTGCCTAGTTTGTTCCGTTTCTTGTTTCTATGCTTTTGTTTTTATTGTTGTATGCTTGTGTGTTTCTTCTGATGTGGTTATGGATTTGGGGATTCATGGTGGTGTTTTTATGGTGATTTGGATTTGTAATTTTGGGGGAAGGGTTTTTCCTGTGGTCGATACTGTTTTGTGCCTTACATATGTGAGGATCATTGGTAGGATTGTTTGATGGTGGCAAATCCAAATCGCTAGTGTTAGCCCAAATTTGTTTGGGAGGTGGTTGACGTCACCAGATTTGCTTCAATGGAGGAGCAAAAGCATATGTCAAGATTTCAGTGGTCTTTCTTACTCTGAGGTTGGGTTTTTTCTGTCATGTTTCCCAAGTCAGGGCATTTATGTAGCTAATCTATGTGCAGCTTATTCTTATAAGGAGGTGTGTCCGATCAGGTGGGTTTTGCAACCAACACCTTCTTTCACGTCACTTCTAACCTTAGATGTTCAGGAAGCTGTTAGAGTTCTTGATGTTACTTGTATTCCCTTATATGTTGTGGTGATTAGCTTTCCTTGTATTTGTTTTGGTTTTGTTGTATTTTTTAGTCTTCTTGTTCCAGTTTGTTTTCTCAGTGTAATCGTCATATTTTGTTGTAACTTTTATCATTAGTATTAATATAAATTTCCTTTCGAGCCAAAAAAAAAAAAAAATCTATCGGCTCAATTGCATCACAAAGTGGTTTTTGTTCGGTCCGGTTTGTCCAGTCACTAAGCTGGATATTTAATCGGCCCAAAAGAACTTTTCTTTCACAGGTTGAGGCCCAATAAAAGGCCTTTAAAAATCCAAAAAGCTTGAACTGAGGGATTGTTGGGCTATACCCAAAAAAAGGGAGCCCTTCCAGAAATTCTCAAGGGCCAGGGGCTAGCCCAGGCCCAAGAGGGGGTTTGGAAATAGTTTTCAACCAGCAATAGACGCGCCTCGGTTAGAACCTCACTAGCTGCGTCATTGCCCCAAGCGCAAAGATGAGTTCATAAGCTATACGAGTCCCCCTTTTATATCCATTCTCGTAATTTGAGCCCTTTTTCTTAGCCGATGTGGGACGTAAAACGATAACTTAGCTGTAGTATCTATACCCTCTGTAACTCGCCACTCTTTATGTATCTGAATCTGACAATTATGAATTCTCTACGCCTTCACATACCTGTTTAACAGCCTACAAGATTCCGATTTGAGGTGATAATTAATTAATAGCATTTGAAATTCTCTTGGCAAATAACTAAGAGAGAAGGGATCTACAAACTGTGTCACGAAAGTTGGGAGTTCATCGAAATCGCTGGTAGTAAGTACCGTACGTACCTTCGTTCCTAGGTACTGGGCTGTTGCATTTGAGGTTGTCTGAATGCCTCTCTTGGTGGTACTCAATAGAAAAGAAAAGCCATTACACACATTAGAAAAGGAAAAGAAACTCAGTATTGTATGGACAATGGGATAAATATTAAAAAGTCTTGTGTATATTATACTTACGTCTCTTGGGTCATCTCATCATCCGATTAGTTACCAGCAAATTTATGTTTTGACTGCTAGGAAATTATTGAAAAAACACTAAAAATCTGCCACATCTACTGCAGAAGAAAATTCGTCTTATGCAGTTCCCCTTGACTTGTATACGCTAATCAACTCGTATCGATCATGTAAACAATAGCATGATATGCAAAAAACGAAAAACAAAAATGGGAAACAGGGTTTGAAATTTTCTTATACGTGCAAGGTTTGAAATTTGCACTAGTGCAACATACCTTTTTATTAGCGTCTGTTAAAAATGGCATTTTGCGGCAGTGTATGAAAAATCTACTATCACTTTTGCTCCTTAAGTAACAAACGTTAAATTAGTATTTTGTAGTAGTGTTGAAGTCCATTTATAAAAGGCTACTGCAGAATCAATGGGATGGATTACATCTCTGTTGGAATCGAGGATGCATGAAAGTTGAAATTTTGTCAGATTATTAACTTGCTAATGAGCAGTAATTAATACAAGAATAAAATTCTTCCAAAATAATAAAAATCCTCCCCTATTGCATAGGTTAAAAATTATCATATATATACAGATTGCAATGTTCTTTCTAAGTTGTTCGCTTTTGGGTTGTTCAAAAGATTTTCGTTTGAGTTCCTTGCTTTATATATTTTAAGATTTTCGTTTCTACATAAACTCTCTCTCTCAAAGATTAAAACTTCATGGATATTTAATGCTTACGGCATTGCTGTAGTTATTCACTCATGAAGAGTTTGATCCAAGAACGCTTTAATTTGACCTTGACAAAACAATGTTTTTTTATACAACTTTCAATTACATGAGGTGGGTTAAGGGACATCATATTGTTAACTAACTATGAATATTTTGTAGTGTTTAAAGAGCCAAAGCAAACCGCTTGAACTATATGACCCTCTAACCTTTTGGCTTGATATTATTAAACTTGTTTGGAATTACGTTTGGGATTCCAAAAGTGTTTATTCACTAAATCAAGATAAAACTCATATCACATACTTACTTTATATATCATATATAATGAGTGAAAAAAACTATTTTTGAAGACTCCAATTGTTATTCTACAAGCACAATACTGTGTTGTTTGATGAGCTTAATTATTATAATTAACCATAGTTCTGATGAAGTATTGGAATATAATGCTTGGAAGCAATGTTATAAAACCCCGACTAGATGTTGAACCAGAAAGGCAAATGGGTTACAGTTGAAACGATCGAGCCGTACGGTTGAACCAGTGTTGTACTAATTGATTTAAAAATAAATATAATAGTATATGTTTAAATAATTAATACATTTATAATTATAATGATGAATTAGATGAAAAATTATAGTTATGAATTTACGATGGCCAAAAATAAAGGAAAGAAAAGTTTCTTTTTGTCTTATAAAAAAGAGTTAACATTATATTATAATAATAATTGCTCTAAAAAAATATATTATAATAATAAAATAATGTCGCCGAAACTAAATTCTACCCTCCATAAAGGAAAAGGAAAGATAGATTATTCCAAATTTCAAATTCTTGTAAAAAACAGATATTATATTTTCCATAAAATAATGGTTTGGGAAGTATGAATCCTGTGATATAACCTCTCTCTTGATAGTCTGAGCACCCTTCACCATTCGCCATCTTTAGAGGCGGAGCCAGAAATTATAGTTGGAGGGCAAATTTTATAAAATAGAACTCAAATGTTTATGAAATTACATTTCAGCCCTATAAACATTTCAATATTTCTATTCTAGTCCCTTCACTATAGAAATAATAGGGGACTAAAATGAAAACAGTAGAACTTTTCTCAGGGTGAAATATAATTCTATAAAAATCTGGGTCATCATCTGCAATTTGGGGGGGGGGGGGCGGGGGCCACCCCTAGCACCCCCTGCCTCCGCCCCTGGCCATCTCTCACGTATCCACAACTAGAGGTAGGCAAATTAAGACCGAAACCAAACAAAACGGAAGGTGATTCATTTTTTTCAATTTCGGTCCTTTCAGTTTTTGTTTTTTTTTTGGTTGGTTTTTTTTTTCTAGTTTGTAAAATAGGCTTATTTTGGTTTTTAGTATTCAGTGCGGTTTTTGTAAAATTTATTCGGTTAAAACCGAGTAACTGAAATTTAATAAGAACGATCTGTTTTATGTGTAAATGGATTTTTTTTCTTTCTACGATGGACCCATTTATGTATGCGAGATATGGATGGCCAACCAGTAACAAATCTTGGGATAAATATTTGAAATGGCCAAATGTATACTCATTAATTAATTAAAAAATTTTAAGAATATAACATGTTCAAAATATCCAGAGTTATAATAAAAGTATTTTAACAATTCTAATATATAAGATAACATACATTTCTCTAGTATGGATGTCATATCAATTACAAAATAAGAAGATACCATAAAATTTTAGAAGATTACCTGTTATATAATATATCAAAATATTTAGAGTTAACAATGTAATTTATAATACAAAATTAATAAAACACTATACAAAAATTACCTTCATCTATATGATCACTAGCTTTCCTTTTAAAAAATGAATTAATTGTTTTATTCTTCATCATTGAGTTCTTCTTAGATTTTATCACTTTCCGAATAATTTATAAACAATTTAAACAATATAATTAACTATTATCATACTAAATATAAATATAGAAAAAAATCATGGATTCTTGAATTTTGGCCCCTAAGGCAGCAGTGCTAATCAAAAAGAGTTGTCTAATCAAGTTTCAAAATTCTAATTAGAAAGAATGAAAAGCAAGAAGATGTTGATCAACGAGATTTACCGATTGGTAATTAGAAAATTTCAAGACCACTAGACAAAATAAATATGGAGTTGAATTAGAGCAAAGAAATAAGATGAGAATTCTTTTGTCTCGTGCGTGCATCGTCAAATAGTTTCCCTCTTCTGTTTAGTTTCATAAGTTCCGTAATTGTCAATCCCAAATTGCTTCCATTCAATTTCATTAGTTTCATGCATCTCCCTATATAATATAAATAGTCTGATTGCCTTCCAATCCGATCTCAATTAAATTTTTTATCTATTAAATCTCAATCCAATCCAATTCAACGAGATTTCTTCTGCTTGCTTCCTTTCTATTTAATTGGAGTAGGGTCACGTCTTCTCATAAGTCATATATATATATATATATATATATATATATATATATATATATAATTGGAAGGGGGGGGGGGGAGCCAAAACTTTTTAGGATAAAAAACTAAAAAAAAAAAATCTGAAATTTATGGCCCCCCCTCCCCCCCGGCCGGCCCCTTATATAATCCGCCGTAGTGGCCAACCCAAGCTTACTCCTTTACGCCTTAGTCACCATTCCTCAGTCCTCACTTTTCAGTCTCATTTCAACTTGTCACTCTCACAAAACCCTACCCCTCTCACCACTACTCTCGCACTCTCAGTCTCTCACAGTCTCACTTTGCCTTCTCACTTCATAGCCCCTTCTCTTGCACCCTCACAACGCCTTTTCTCACAGTCACGAGACTCGTCTCCTGTCGTTGAACTTTGCAAATCTGGCTACCAAACTCTACAAATCCACTCTCACAGTGTTGCCAAACTCCATAGATCCAGACTTTGCAAATCATCTCTCAAAACATCGTCTCGCATTTGGGCGAGTTGTTTCTCATATTTTTAGTGTTTCAAAAAAAAAAAAACTCTTTTTCAAACGAAAAATCTTTCATTTCCAACAAAAAATCTCTCATTTCAGTGTTTTTACTTTTTACTAAAGCAAATAATTGAAAGTAGATAATAGATTCTATTAATTATGGTTTACAGGAAGCTAAGTCAATATCAATAGGTTAAGTATCAATTTTGCCCCTGAAGTACATGACCGGAGCAATGTTGTCCTAGAAGTTTTTTGGGAGCAATGTTGCCTCGGAAGTATAAAAACATAGCAATGTTGCCCCTCTATTAATAGCCCTAATAGTCAAACGTTAGTTGACCGCATTATGCTAACGTGGATTGCTTATGTGGCATCTTTCTTACTTTTTTTTTTTTGGGTTAAGTAGCAATTTTGCCCTCGGAAGTATATGCCCAGATGCAATTTTTCCCTGAAAGTTTTTTTTTTGTCTCAATGTTGCCCTGGAAGTATAAAAACGTAGCAATGTTGCCCCTTCATTAATAACCCTAATTAATTGTATTTAAAACTTTTTGTGAGCTTTATTCTCTCAGTCATCTCTGCTTACAATGTACGAGAAGTTCATTCATCGTTCGTGTAGATAATTTCGTAGGCGAGTGATTATTGTTTAGAAAAATTCATTTGAACTGCCGCGACGTACTCATTTGATCTTCGATCTATTCGGACAAATTCGTTCTTATTTTTTTGTTTGATTTGTTCGAAACATTTTTTTTGAACAAATTCTGCAAGCGACTATTATTGATGAATGCCTGCGATGGAGGACGTTATGGGGGAAGAAGGAGTAGGCTATATTTACCTTTTTTTAAAAAAAAAAAAATAATTGCCACCCCTACTTCCTCCTGTCATGATTATAATTATAAGACTAGGTTGACTTTTTTTTTTTTGGGAAGAAATTAAGAAAACTAAATAAGTTACTTAATCAAACTACCTCGAGTCCTAATTATAAGACCGGATTGACGTTTTTTGGAGAGATTAAGGAAGTTAAATAAGTTATTTAATCACATTACATGTTTTTAGACTTCTGGGGTAACATCAAGACAAAAAAAAAAAAAAACTTTCAAGACAAAATTGCTTTTAAGAGTGTATTTCTGGGGCAAAATTGCTACTTAAAAAAGTGACAAATATGCCACATAAACAATCCACGTCAGTATAATACAGTCAACTAACGTTTAACCGTTAAGGATGTCAACCGAGGGGTAACATTGCTACATTTTTATATTTTTGGAGTAATATTGCCCCCGAAAAAACTTCTAGAGTAACATTGCTCCTAGGTGTGTACTTTAGATTCAAAATTAATACTTAGCCCCACTGTCAATATATGTAGCACCACTGGGTAAATGTCATATTGTGGGGCTAATGGAAAGGCTTTGTACTGGAAAAAAACATAATTGAACAGAATCTCCCTCTGGGATGAGCTAGCTTCAACACTGGAGGAAGAGTTCTAGATTCATTCAAGAGTTCTTTAACTCCTAAAGCTGGGCAGTCCCTAATTTGTGAGATTGGGTTTGACACTCACTTAACTATGCTGCAATAGTAGGGGAAGATGATTTTCAGCATATAGATACTGATGATATTTTTTACATCTATTCTCTATCTTCATAAAAATAATATTATATTTATTATGATAGTTCAAGGGAAGTCTAATTTTGTGTTTTTACTTTATTTTCAAAACATTGCTTTGGAGGCAAGAGACAACTGTTGACATATAGTAGATGCAATGCCAATATGTTTGTAAGTAATTTTTCAAATCTTTGTATGTAATATTTTATTTTATTTTATTTCTTTTTATTTGATTTATTCTTATTTTAATTGCAGATTGCATTCATATCTTTCTTCTTTTGGATCATTTTATGTTATCTCTGTGATGGATGAGTTGCTACAGTTGTTTTTGAGTTTACCATGTAGTTTTCGACTTTGCTGCTGTTATTTTGTATAATATTATATTTTGTAGATGCAGTAGACTTTGCTGCCATGTCTTGCATGATATTGTAGATGCCGTAGACTTTGCTGCCATGTTTTGTATCATATTGTAGATTGGCGATTTCATAGAATTCACTTAAACAAGAAGGCCCACGTATTAAAGCGAAAAAGGCTTAAATTAGGCCTAAAAACCGAATTCACCGAACCGAAATCTTTTGACTAATTCAGTTCGGTGGTAAAATATATTTGTATTTCGCTTTTTTTTCAGTTTTAACCGAACGTGGCACCGAAAAACCATTTGCATGCTCACCCCTCTCCACAAACCCATAGACCTTAGATGCACAACTCTCACACCACATTCTCTTTACTTCTTTCTTTGAAATTTTAGCTTCTCTTTCGTTCAAGTTTCATTTTTTTTCCTCAGACGAGTTCTTCTTCCAACGGAGGACCTCAAGGCTTGACCCCCTTTTTTGGCTAGTGACCATTCGAAGTGGTTTTCTCTAAAATGATGGGATTTGTTGGAATTGTTTTATCTTCTTCATCTTTTATGTTCTTTTTCTCTCTCAAACACTTTCTCTGATCTCAAATGTTGGAGAGTTTCCGTGCATACTTGGGAGCCGTTTGGTTTTCAAGAATCGGTCCTGGATTCCGGCCTAAAACCAGCTATTTTCCGGCTCAATCCGGTCTGATAAGGAAAATGTCTTGGTGGCTTAATCTGAAACGTCTCTAAGTCTGGCTGATAGTCTGACTGGCCGGACCGGACAGTCTAGCTCGATTCTGAAAACGTTGATATTTTGAGTATTTTACAGTATTATATATTGATGTATGGAACTCCATGAATTTTGTGGACTAAGCGTGCCCAGCAACTTTGTTTGACCTGGCTTCGTTTTTATAATAAATGCAGAACACAATGTTGACAAGGAAGAGAAAATGAAACAATCTTGACAAATAAGAAAGCGCGTTGTAACAGACTGCTACATGTTTGAAAATATGCATAGTGCTTGACAATCTCTCTCTCTGTGTATATGTCTACGCGCTTTGAAAACTCTATTAATTTGAACACATTGAAGCAAATAGCTATCCCCAAGCTATTATAGGTTTATTAGCATATTGATATCCAAAAATTAAGAAGAGACCAGGATCAATATGGGCGTGTTTTCTCGTTACCTTTTTGCGATGACTCTTTTAATGATTGCCTCCACTCTTTTGTTGCAGTGCCAAAACGCTAGTGCAAGAATATATATGTGACTTTATTGATCACAAACTTATTATATAATATACCTCATTGTGTGTGTTTAGAGTTAAATTTCTGATGCTTTCGTCTCTGATCTGTTGGAGCATAAAAGTTAGTTACTTACAATTCTAATGTTAATTTGAAAACTAATGAGAAGTATGGTGATGCAGGTATGACGATGAGGAAGCTGTCTGGTTCTTTGCCAAGGAGACCACCTCCACCGTATGGCTCTACGCACGGAGGTCCAATTTTCAAATCCCCTCCACCGCGACCATGGGCCCGTTTTCCTCAACCTCCGCCGGCCGGAGTATAGCCAGAGATTTTCTGGAATGGTCAACTTAATAAATAAAGACATGTTCGCATATCTGTTTCTTTAATTTTAGTTTGATTTTAGTTACGTTATGATGCGTACAATTCTAAGTTAGAATTTGATGGCTTTCATAAGTACAAGGACGATTGTACAGTGGAATATAATTGAGCTTTGTCGAATGTGTGTTTACAGCTAATTGACATGTATGTTTGATCCATCTAGAGTATGATTCGGAGGCCATGGTTTTGAAATCTCTCAAAGTCAAAACTGAAGACTCATCTCTTATTCCCATTTTGATTGACTTTTTAAAAAAATGCTTTTTTTTAAGTGCTTATTTTTTAAGCTTTAAAATAGAGCTTTTAAAAAAAAGGAGCACTTTAACTTTTTTTTTGGTGACTTTTACTTTTTTAAAAAGAATATCATCTAAATACATAAATTAATTAAAAAATATTTTATTTTGCATTAAAAAAGTACTTTTTTTCTTCAAAAAAGCCCATCCAAATGGGCTTTTAGTAATATTAATTTAGCATTTTCCTTATAAAAAAATTTCCCAGTTTGAGTCGATGCACCGCTGGACACAATTGTACATTTCTTTATTGGTGACATGTGGCAATAAACCCTAAAAACAGGCTTATCTAAGTCTTCACTTTTTTATGTCTGTCCTGCCTTTCTTAAGGATTGGATAGAACAAGAATGTTTGGATTTAATTTCTCCTTTAATGTAATTGCTGTGTTTTATTTTTAGGCTTCTCAAGCCTTCTTATATGAAAAAAAAAAAAACATGATCAAAGTGTTTTACACCACCCCCAACAAATATCCCATTATTTATTCAACTTCCTACTCGTCGAAATCCACTCAATCTCCTTCAATTTGCTTTATCATACCCTAAAAGAAACCATCGTTTTATGCACAGGAACGTGCCCACGCGTTTTCCCTTTTTTTATTCTTCAAACTTCCATTTTTAATTATTTCTCCCTTTCTTGTCTCACAAGTTGCCATCTCATCTTTAAGAAATATCTATATCGTACGTCCAAGGTTCAGCTTTGGACCCTAGGTGTTCAGTCCTACCAAATTTTCCGCTTCCGTTCAACTTTGCTCGTCCAAACTCATGCACACAGAAACTTCCTTCAAACATTACAATGCAAGTTCTCTTTTATATAAAGTACTTCTAGTTTATTATTTTTCTTTGCTGAAATAATCATTCTGGACTTTTTTCCTATCTTAGAGCATATAGATTCTTTTCACATTATAGCACTTTGTGTCTACATCTATATATTGAACCATCTTTACATATTTCTTCCAAACAATTTGTGATATATCATCATGTCAAAACCCTTGTGTTTCTTCATTATTACTGCTCTTTCCTTCTTGTGCCTAAGGCACAGTGTTGCCGTAAATTCTTCTTCATGTTTCCCTTCTGCTGCTGGTTGCGGCGGAGTTTCCATTCACTATCCTTTCTGGGTGAAAAGCGATTCCGGCCAAGAATACTGTGGTTACCCTGGTTTTGGTCTCAAATGCTCCGATCATGGTCCACCCATTATCTCTCTTCCAAGCGACACATACTATGTTACAGAAATAAACTACCATACTTATACACTAACCCTTCTGGACATGGATGTGGTGAACCAGTCCTGCCCCAGAGCACGCCATAACGTTAGCTTAGGAAGCCTCCCACTGAGTGTTAACTATGACTTGAATGTGAACCTGAGTTTCTACTTCAATTGCAGTGTATCTAATGATTATGCCGATCTTCCTCCCAACCAAATATCGTGCTTGAAAAATGAGGGGTCGAAGAAGTCATATGTGGTTGAGAGTCCGGGATTGAGTGATACATATGGGTTGAATATAGATTGTGAGGAGAAGGTGGTCGTGGTGGTGAAGAAAAAAGAGATAAGAAGTGATGAATTGGTAAGTGGGTTTGGTGAAGCTATGAACGAGGGCTTTGTGCTTGATTGGAGGAGAGCGACGGATTGCGTTAATTGTGAGGATTCCGGAGGATTTTGTGGCTACAATCAAACCAATCATCAACTGTGCTTTTGCACTGATGGAAGTATTGCTACCAAAAGCTGCAGAAAAGGTACCTTTGCTTTCTTGTAATTTAATCTGCGCCCATATCCTTCTTTCTTTCTTTTAGTCTCTATACATATACATATATATAAACTGCAGGGCTTAAATTTCAAATTCATATGTAGTATGCAATTTATAGCATGTAGTTTTCTGTAGTCTGATGAAGCTATTAAAAAAATTTCATCATGGAGAGTTTGGACTGTCGTATCTTGAGTCTTTGATTTGGCTTGGTGGTTTGTTGCATGCATGCATGAATGATATTTGCCATTTGTATTGGCATGGAATGAAAGGTAAATTCTTACTACTACTTTATTCTGACATGATGTTTTGGCCTGTGAAAAATGGGGTAGTAGTACGGTACGGGTATATGTAGATGATGAAGAAGCTAGCAGACTTGAGGTGAAATTGTCCCTTAATACATGGGAAGTTGAAACTCAGTGGTGCTTTCCTGAGATTGATAAGCTTTGTCGGTAGTACCATTTTGTGGCTAAATCCAGGGAAAATGCCAATTTTCCCCTAAAAAAAAAAAAAAACATACACACTTGAGTAGGTTCACACTGCCTAACCCCGTTAGGCATTAGTGTTAAAGTAATATTGTTATGTTTTAATACTTTCGGGCAAAATTGAAACCAAAAATCTTTCAGGGCAAAATTAAATTGCTCTTGGCTTATGGGGCAAAATTATAGAAATATAAAATCACAAATTGAGAAAAGTCAATACTAAATCTTCATTTAAAGCTGGAAATTTTTGATATGGTTATACTTAAATAAGTAGAGATTTTGCTGCTGCTGCTGCTTGCTATTATACTTCATTAGTGGCCCTTTAAATTATAAAATATTTCCTTCCGTTCTATAATATAAAACTTAGTTGACTTTTTTTTTTAGAGATTGAAAAAGTTAATAAGATAGTTAATCATAGTATATGTTGTATATCATTTAATTATATATCAGTTTTTAAGTTAAAAAAAAAATAGTTTGGTATAAAGAAAAGATAAATATAAATAATTTAAAATAATTTACTTAGTTTCTTTAATCTTAAAAAAATAATAATAAAGTAGCCTTCTATTAAGGATAATAAATAGTACTATCTCCGGTTCTAATTATAAGAGCTAGTTAGACTTTCTTTAGAATGGTTAAGGAAGCTAAATAACATACTTAACCATTTCATATGTTGTATATCCTTAGACTATATATTAGTTTATTAGTTAAACTAATTAGTTTAAAGAAAAAAATAAAAATAAAAATACTCTAAAGTAATTTAATTAGTTTTCTTAATCTCTCCAAAAAAAGTCAATTAGCTTTTATAATTAAGACCGGAGGGAGTATTTTGTCATTAATAATGGTGTTGCTGTACATAATTTACGAGACAGTAATGGTATCATTTAAGTGAAGAGATTGTTTTTAGAAGGTTTAATTAAAGTTAACAAGTGGGGCCATTTTGAAGATAGTCTGAAAACGGGGGTGGGGAAAGTGAGTGGGTGTTTCCTGATAGATTACTTGTAGGGACGAACGCGTTTACTTGGGGCCTCTGGAATACGCATAGAATAGTCAACCCCCACATCTCACCATGAATACATCTCATCCACTCATTCATGTTCATGGTGAGATATGAAAGAAAGAAGATACTCTCGGATTTTACGAATCGAGGTGTTTTGTTGTTGAGAGTCTGTACTACTACAAAGTTATTACTATTTTAAAGGACATCTCTATTTAAAAAAGAGAAGCAAAAAGTGAACATAATGATATTCTTGTAATTATTTTGACTCAATTTTACGGCGCCATGCAAAATTTGTTGCCGGGAAATTTTTTGGCATCCCAAATTATATTTTGTGACTCCAAAAATCAAATTTTTGGGCATTTTTAGATAGGGAAAATTTTTTGGCGAGTAATTTTTTGGGAGGGAAAATTTGTTGGCGTCCCAAAATACAATTTGGGACTCCAAAAATCAATTTTTGGGCAAGGAGAATTTTTTGGTAAGCAATTTTTTGTTTGGGAAAATTTTTTGGCGTCCCAAAAGACAATTTGGGACTCCAAAAATCAAGGAAAATTTTGGCGGGCAGTTTTTTTGGTGGGAAAATTACTCCTTAATTTTCGTTTCTGTCATATTTTCTCCCCATCCAAGCAAAACATTAAGGATACAACTCATCTCAAAAGTTAGTGGTAATGTTAATGCATTCATCTGCATACCAGAATTTCCCATGGCTAAATTGGATAACTTTCTCTTTCTGTATCATTTGTTTTGTTCTTTCTACATATACATATTCCAGTAAGTCTCTAACCCCACTTTGCTTTCTCCGCGCATGGTAGCTGGAAGAGGGAGGATTGCAATAAAAAATAAAGTCATTGTAGGTAAAAGATTCTGGTTTTAGTTATTTCTTAACTCTTCTTCATTATAATAGTTTCATTGACAATTATATTAACTGAAAGCCATTATCATTATGCATTCCAGGTGTTGTAAGTGCTGTAGCCGTTAGTGGAGCAATTGGATTGCTGCTTTTATCAACTAATAATTGTTATTGCAATATCAAATCATGGAGGCGAAGAATAGGAGTATGCGTGACATCTGAGGTTGACCAAAATATTGAAGCTTTTATTAGAAATCACGGTGCTCTTGCTCTCACAAGATATAAATTTGCAGATGTCAAGAAAATGACCAACTCTTTCAAAAAAAAAAATTGGGACAAGGTGGTTCGTTATGGTTCTGTATACAAAGGAAAACTACTTGATGGCCGCCCTGCTGCTATAAAGTTATTGAAGGCAACGAAAGAGGATGGGGAAGACTTTATCAATGAGGTTGCCAGCATTAGTAGGACTTCCCATGTAAATGTTGTTACCCTTCTTGGGTTTTGTTTTGAAGGTAAACATAAGGCTCTCATTTATGAATTTATGCCTAATGGATCCCTTGACAAGTTCCTTCACAACAACACAAATAAAAAGAGTCAACGCTTGACTTGGGAAAAGTTATACCAAATTGCAATTGGAATAGCTCGAGGACTTGAGTATTTGCATAGAGGATGCAACACTCAAATTCTACATTTTGATATAAAGCCCCATAACATCCTTTTAGATGAAAGCTTTTGCCTCAGGATCTCAGATTTTGGTCTTGCTAAACTATGCCCCAAAAAAGAAAGTTTCATTTCAATTTCAGAAGCAAGAGGAACGATAGGATATCTTGCTCCAGAAGTTTGGAATAGAAACATAGGTGGAGTTTCTCAGAAATCTGATGTTTATAGCTATGGGATGATGCTGTTAGATATGGTTGGTGGGAGAAAGAACATGACTGTTGAAACCAATTGTTCAACTGATAAATATTTTCCAGATTATATTTATGATCAACTTGAGCAAGATGGAAGTTTGGGATGTAATGGGGCTAATAACACAGGGGAAAATGATATTGCCAAGAGAATGACAATTGTGGCTTTGTGGTGTATCCAAACATTCCCAAGCCACAGACCTACAATGAGTAGGGTGATTGAAATGTTTGAAAGAAGACTCGACTTGTTGGAAATACCACCAAAACCTGTTATATCTTCCCCTCCAAGATTAGAACTAGAATCTTCCACCACTACTAATACCACAACATAGATTTTGCGTTTTCAAATATCTTCAATTCCCACATGCTGCTGGAGGAATACTAGGATTCTTCAATGTTGGAAAGAAGTTCATGTGGGGACTGAATCAAGGGCTATGAAGTTGAGGCTCCAAGACCATTGAGATATACATTGCATATCAGTGTTTTAAATTTTCTCAAAAAAGCCCATCTAAATGGGCTTAGTTAGCTTCTTCGATTCTCCAGCCCTTCTTAGTAAAATCACATGTAATTACAAATAATAGGGAAAACGCGAAAAATTAAAGTTGGAAAAGGGGAGCTGCGTTCCTTGTTTGATTGAGGCAGAAGATGAAGAGTTCTTAACTGAAACAAGATAATTAAAGCAACAATTATTATTATTATTTTTTTGGATTATGATGAATATTTTAATAAAACCATGATAAACTTTCATTCGCGATTTCCTAATTAAGATTTAAAAAGTAATATCACGCTTCTATAACCTCTTTTGTTCCATCATGAGTTGTTTTTTTTCTTATCGAGGTTATCCTAATTTATTATATATATATATATATATATATATATATATATATTGCAGATTTGTGCAAAGTTAGGGTATTACATTGGTTGTATATAGTATAAGATGTATATAATTATATTGTACATTGGTTGTTTATAATATCATGTTCTCAAATGAGCCGTTAATATTTAATTAAGAAATGTTGTGACCATGACGTCCATAATTGGATAGGCAAGACGGCTGTTTGGGTCGTAAAAAAAAAAAGAAGAGGATAATACAGGCAAGCTGATGCTTCAAAAGGAGAACAGGGACTAGATTATAAGACTCTAGCCCTTAATACAAAAAAAAGAAAAAAAGAAAAAAAAGAAAGAAATAGGAATGACAGGATCACTGATCCTTCAAAACCATATCAAGGCAATCTTTAGGGACAGTTGGAATCATAACCACCTCGGCATTGTTAGCAACACTATGACCCTTTTTGGCCATGTAATCAACACAAGTGATGTTGTCCCTTGGGATATGATGCAGTTCCACCTCCCAGTCATGGAATAAAAGATCACGAGTCTCCCCAATGATGTCTTTGAGGGGATGATCAGTAGGAGAATCTTTCATAAAGATATTGACAGCATCAAAAGAATCAGAGTAGATGATGATTCTCTATAAACTCATTTGAAGACCAGTTTGAAGCCCTAACATAATGGCATAGATATCAGCTTCAATAACAGAATGAAGACCCAGGGGTTTATAGAAACCCATCAACTATGCGCCCTAAGAGTTCCTGAGCTTGCCCTCGCATGCCGCTTGCTGTTGATGATGCATTGATCCATCTACATCGATGCGAATGGAGTTTAGAGGGGGGGGGGGGGTCCATGACTCCTCAATCTTGTCTAGTTGGAAGATCAGGTGCTTAAGCTTTTGGTTCGCTCCATTTTCCATGAGAAGGTAGATACACCGGTGCAGCATCTCCCTGGTTTCTGTCTTCTTGCCCTAAAAAAAAAAAATCCATTTTGAAGTCCAAAGAATCCAACACACGAGGCTAAAAATTCTTGTCTATGAGAAGTTTTGAAATCTTCCTTTTCCGGCCTTATGACTAGTGTTTCAATTGAGCCAAACCTGGAAGTTAGCAGGAAAAAAAAAACTAAGAGAAATAGTTAGGATTTAAAATTCGTTTCCATAAGTTTTTAGCACGCTCACAATCTCGAATTATGTGATCAATCATACTTTCCTCATTATTGCAGTGAAATAGGCAACCACTATCATCAGTCCCGAAGGTGATTGGTGGCAAACCTCTCATGACCAACCTGCCACATAAAATGTTTAATTTTCTTGGGGATTTGCCATTTCCACGTTTGAGTTAGAAGTTGTTAATGGTAACATCATTGCTGTCAGAAAGATACTAGTAAGCCATTTTAACAAAGAAGCCTCCATCCTTAGTGGCTCTCCAGGTAAAACAATCTAGGGAATTATTGGAGGGGGTATTCATCTTAGTAATGATGTTAATAGTATATGGAGGAAGTATTCCAAGCCATCTATGATGGTCCCAACATCCATTACACAAAAGATGATCCCTAATCGTCTCCTCTATGTTAACAGCAGAGGGATCCTGGACAAAGGATATGATAAGTTGATCAAGAGGAAGCTAAATGTCAGTCCAGGGCTTGGTTCCCTCCTTGTTGTTGACTTTTTTACCAGCACCACCGAGAAATTTATCCCAAACTTCAACAATCGCTTTCCAAGTAGAGGAGGAGTTTCTCTTTCAATTCTAGAGATATTAGGAATGAAAAGGTCACCACAATTGTATTTGGACCACAAACATTGAACCCAAAGGGTATCTTTCTTAGTTAAGATACTTCAGCAAAGTTTCATAATGAAAGCTTTGTTCTGGCGACGAAAGATCTTTGAAACCAAGACCCCCTTGCTTCTTTGACTGAGTAATTTTATCCCAAGCAATAAGGTGCATTTTCCTCACTTCATTATCTTGAGACCAAAGGAATTTTCTAGATAATCGCGCGCTCAATTTCTCTGATTGTACATATAGGAAGAAGAGTTGATTGCATGTAGTGACTGGGTAGGGAAGATAAAATAGACTTGATGAGCACAGAGTAAGCTGCAATAGTCAAAAAATTGCTTTTCCACATGGACAGCTTTTTCTTGGCTTTACACACAATAGGGTAGTACGTGGCCTGAGAACTCTTTTATGACTAATCAGGACCCCCAAAATATTTACCAAGGTCAGCAGTAATCCCAATCCCAAGAAGATGACTCAACTCAAGTGCCTTGTTAAGATTAACTTTTTTAGAGCAGAACATTCGGGATTTGTCAAGGTTGATACAATACCCCGAGACCTTAAAAACAATTCATTGCGCATACCTGGCCTTACGGTGTCTATTGTTAAGTGTCGCTGACGTCATATGTCACCAACTTACTGTGCCTGTTTTAATATAACAAACACCATAAATCCTTTCTTTATGCTTCACCACCTTCTGCTACCGGCAATTTTGCCTAATGTGCCTTTTCTGCTGTTTTTATTCTTCCTCAATTTTGGGATCTTTCAAAATATATTTTTCATGGTTCTTTGGATGATTAAATTTTATGTAAAATTAGTAACATTTTGATATTTTATCAGAAAAAAAATTGTTGTTTTCTTTTTTTCTTTTTTTTTTAAAACGATTTTTCAAAGATTTAAAACTCAATATCAAAAAGAAACTACACTTTTTTAATTCTTAAATCATTTTAGAATTTAATAATCTAAAGAACCATAAAAAAATATATTTGGGAAGGTCCCCTGCTCTTCCGCTACACTACATATGTAGTAGTTAAGTCTAGCCAAATGTGGTATTTTGTATTAGTGAAACCTTCGTAGACACTCCCTAGCTCTAGTCTTTAATGTAGGACCTAATTGTGGAATTAATATGGGTACTAAATATAAAACATATTCTTATATATTGGTCAATCTTTTCCTAATTTACCACTATTAATGGCCCTTCAATAATAATTAAGAGAGAGCTAAGATTGAGGGAATACAAGAATGTGATTATGATGGTTTTTTTTAAGAGAAAAAAGAAGCATATTTACCAAGACTATTTTAATCTTATCAAATTAGGTAAATATGTCTTATATTAAGAATGAAAATGTCTTTGACATAGCTAATTATTCGCCTAGGAAGAGTTTGACCCAAGCACGGGTTACGTTGACCTTGACAACTTAAAACAATGTTTTTTTATTTAACTTTTCAATTACATGTGAGTTTAGGGCATTATCAGAGTTTAGGAAACAAGTCATAATTTTTAGTAATAATGAATAATTTGAGTATTTTATAGCCTTATCTGTGGGAATTTCGAATGAATTTTGTGGGCTCGGCGTACCCAACGAAAATTGAATAGTTAGTACTTGGAATTGAAAAGTGAATTTGAAAAATAACAAGAAATATGGAGATACAGTTATGACCACGAGGAAGCTGGCTGGTTCTTTGCCAAGGAAACAACCTCCACAGCATCGCTCTATTATTACAAAGCCTAGCCCACAAAATTTCCTGCATGCACGCGCTTTTGACCTTGATAAAGCAAGGTTTTTTATTTTAACTTTTCAATTACAAACGGGTTTTATATTGTCGATCTCTGGGATTTAATGAGTGACTTTTAGTGGACTAGACCTACCCCAGCAACATACATTTGTGCGCCACTGCCAACATTGTTTCAGATTTCCTCCACTTCCAACCCAGTATGTAGAATTAATAATATGATATAAGTGTCAAGGGATATCGTTAATTAATTGGAGATTCGCTCCCTCATCACCTTAATTTGTCTCTCCAAATGTACTTTGGGGTTGGTTCAACATCGGTCACTCTTAAATAAGGGTAGATCCAATCCATTAGTGTTAAACTCAAATGTTGTATCATCAGCTTGTTGCTTTCTTATAATCAATAATGAATATGTTTTCTCCATTCTTTTATTCTTATTATTACTCTCAAAATCAGCTTTTGTTGACGAGCTTCTTATTATACATATATTCCTTGCTTTTGCCATTCACGTACGTAAAATTGGGAATCGTCAGTGGCCGTTTTCATTCTCATTGAAAAATCAAACCCTAAAATCACATCTAATTAAAGATAACAGGGAAGATGCGAACAGGAAGGAAAAGGGGAGCTGCGTTCGTTGCTTGTTTGATTGACAAGGAAGATGAAGAGTTGTTTTAACTTAAACAAGACACAAATTAATTAAAGCAACAGCTTGTCTAATAAATATTCTACTCCCTCTTGTCCTAATTATAAGAGCTAGTTGATTTTTTTTAGAGAGATTAAGAAAGCTAATTAAATTACTTTAGAGTATTTTTATTTTTATATTTTTTTCAAACTAATTAGTTTAACTAATAAACTAATATATAATTTAAGGATAGATAACACATGAAATGATTAAGTAATTTATTTAGATTCCTTAATTTCTCTAAAGAAAGTTAACTAACTCTTATATTTAGAACCGGATGTAATATATTAATGGTATAGTAAAGCTGGGTGATGAGTCAAACGTTAATTTCAAGCATAATGAATGTGAGAATTCAAAATTATTAGATTACTTAGACGTGAAATTTTCTTGTTTTCTCTTTAATTTGTATTTATTACAGAGGAGAAACTGTAGGTGAAGCTAGCCAGATTCAAGGTTGAGTAATAGCGACACTCTTCTCTTCCCGTCGGTTTTCCTTATTTGCTTCCATGGAGGGTTTTGAGGGTTTTTCCCCTTAATCTATTCTTGTTTGGATGATAGATTTCCGGTTAGGGTTTTTCTTCTTCTTAATTGGTTGAATCTGGTGGTAAAAGATGCCATTGAAAAGGTAGATGACGAGCAGAGTACGATGAAATCGTGGTTGTTAGATTAGGATTTCCAGCTATGGAGGGTGGTTCTTTATCTGGACTAAAGGGTATAAATATTTCGAATAAAGGCATATATATTAGTATTTTCACATTATAAATATAAATATTAAATAAAAATAATGTCAGAATTTCATAAACAAACCAAACACAATTTTTAACTCCATCTTCATCTTCATGTCCATATCCATTTCTATTTCTATCAAAATGATAGTATATTCCAACACACCAAATGGGTGCTTGGATTAGGGAAGATTCACACACTTCTCTTTTGCTCCTCCAAGGCTGCTATCTAAGAAGGATACACAAGTAGCTAATTCATTTGGTAGGATTTTATTTTATTTTCTAAATTGGAGGAGCATGCAATAATGACCTAAGAATATAAGTAGAATTAAACTTGCAACCTTCCACATATCAAAGAGCTTTCATGTTATTAAGCTAAACAGGAGGCTATTGGTTGGTTTCAAGTTTGATTTCAATAACTAAATAAAAATAAAAATAATAAAAACTTCTTCTCCAGCACTCACCACAAAAGGACTTCCAAAAGCGTGGCCGGAAAAGAAATTTAAATAGGAGTGTGAATTTTACGAAGCAAAGATTGGTTGTGTGGAAGGAGAAGGGTGGTTTGGTAGTTGATACTTTCAGAGACTTGACCAGCATGTTTGGTGGGGTTTCTGCAAAGTTAATGAACATGTTTAAGTCAATCAGATCTGTATTTTCTCTGCGACGTCTCTAAATTACGTGAGTTTGTTGTGTTATAATACAAAGTTTAAGAAACAAGCTAAGTCATATTATTTACTAATTATAAATAATTTGAGTATTTTTTTTATATAGTGTTATACATTGATCGTCTGTTAGGACCCAGCAACATTGTTTGACCTGGTTTCATGTTTGATTGTTTTTACAGTGTTTGACAATTGGCTTCGCGTTGTAATTAGTTGTAACAGACTAATAGACGTTTTTCTGCGAAGTTGCATGTTTAAAAAAATGCGAGCAGTGATAAGTCTATGCATATATATATGTGGTTTGACAACTTAATAATAATTTGAACACATTGAAGCAAATAGCTATAGCTAGCTACTATATTAGTTCAGCAAATTAAATCCGTATCAAGAAAACTAAGAAAAGAGATCTAGCTAGCTATATGGGCGTGTCTAATTGTGTTTACCATTTTGTGATGGCTGTTTTAATCGTTGCCTTCACTCTTTTTTTGCAGTGTCCCCACGCTAGTGCAGGTATATATGTGTCTTTAACTCTTTTTCTATCATATATAATATGTTATTACTTACAATTAAAGTTTACGTTAATTTTAAAAATAATGAGATTCGTGATGATGCAGGTATGACGATGAGGAAGTTGGCTGGTCCTATGCCAAGGAGACCATCTTCACCGATTGGGTCTGATCGAAAGAGTCCAATTCACGATTAATCATATACATCCCCGCCACTGCCACAACGTAACCACCGAGATTTCCTCGACCTCCACCAGAGTCTTGCTAGAATATTATGAACACATTCTTGGTAGAAATCTTACTCGCTTCTATATTCAAAGTCAAAATAATGGAGTATCATGTTGAGGCTATTTATACGTACTTTCTATTCTAGTTTCTCCTTTCAGGTTGCTCCCTGCGGTCTTATGTGTGTGTGCGAGCGGCGCGCGCGCCTTCTTATATTGCCACCTTTGTCACTTCCTTCATGCGTCTCTACCCCGATAGAATATATACTTATTCTCTAGCCTAAACCAATTTTTTCCAAAGAAAAGCAACCAAGTTATTATCCTTATTTAAAATGAGAATGGACTTGAGATAATTCACCTGCATCAAATCAAAATTATATATTATACTTTAAAAGAAAAACTCTTTTTCATCAAAATTTATATAAATACACCTTACTTCGCACTCACAAGCCATAGGAGTGCATGTATGAGTTTCACATAATACTATAGAATAAATGGAGTCTCGTTGATCATAGAAGAGATTCTCTTTCAAAATGATTAAAACCTCCCTGCAAGCACGTGCTTTTGACCTTAATAGAGCGAGGCTTTTTTTTTTTTTTTTTAACAAATGGGTTTGATGCAATATATACGCAGTATTTTAGAAACAAGTCATATTAATTATTTACTAATTTTTTTTAAAAAATAATTTGAGTACAATATATGTGTTTGTGTGAGGATATCTGGGACTTAATGAATGACTATTAGTGGACTAGACCTACCGCAGCAACGTACATTTGTGCGCCGCTGCCAACATTATATTGGGTCTGTTTGGATTGGCGGTAGGAGCGGTAGCTTAAAAGCTATCCGACTTTTATAAAAGCCCGGTAGGAAAAAAGTTAGGTTGTAAATGGTGATTTATGTTTGGATTGTCAGTTTGGCTTTTTGCA
Organism: Acacia crassicarpa; assembly: GCA_034222035.1. Taxonomy (NCBI): domain Eukaryota; kingdom Viridiplantae; phylum Streptophyta; class Magnoliopsida; order Fabales; family Fabaceae; genus Acacia; species Acacia crassicarpa. Next base: position 45,824,834 of record JAWXYG010000002.1, on the reverse strand, counting down.
GAAGTAACTTTTTTCTTAACTGATGAGTGTTTTGATTGTTATTTGAAAAGTCAGTTAAGATGGAAAATGACTGAAAAGGGCATGAATCATATTGAGTACTACTATATATATTAGTTGTATATATTAGGATAATAAAAATTTTAATTTAGAAAAAAAATTAAATGATTATTAAAAAATTAATAAACAATAATTTCAACTTTGGAGTGCTTTAATATTATTTTGTATTTTTATATATAAATAAAAAGAAAGAACGGGTATAGTACGGAAAAGGAAAAAAAAAAGAAAATTTTATTTAGAACAAGATACAAAAAAGGAGGGAAGCAGGGAGTGAGGAATTAGTGGTGGGCCACGCGGAGAAATAAGACGAGCATTGGGCTGATGGAGTGATTGGACAACACGAGTATCCCACGAGTGAGCACAGCAAGAGGCAGTACGTCAGGAGAAAAGCTTCAAATTGGAGCGTTTATTAAGCTCGTTGGCGTTTCAGTTATTTGGATAAGCCCAGCCAACGTGTTGGGTATTCCAAACAGGACCCCTTGGCTTTTTTGTTTCACTGGGTGGTTGGCTTATAAGTCACTGAAAATTTTACACATAAAAGCTGAAAAAAAAAGTCAGACCAAACAGGCCCATTGTTTGACCTGCCTTCATTTGCATACTTTCAGCGTTCGGAAAAGCTTGAATTCATCAAAAAAAAAAAAAAAAAGGCTTCTTCTCCAGCACTCACGGCAAAAGGACTTCCAAAAGCAAGGTCGGAAAAGAAATTTAAATAGGAGTGGAATGTTAAAAAGCAAAGGTTGGTTGCGTGGAAGGAGAAGGGTGATTTGCTTGCTGATACTTTCAGAGACTTGACCAGCATGTTTGATGGGGTTTCTGCGAAGTGAATGACCATGTTTAAGTCAATGAGATCTGTATTTTCTCTACAACCTTAATCCCCTCTTCTCTTATATTATTGTTGAGGGAGTATCAATGGGAGTATAAAATAAGAAAATATTAATAAATATAAATTTTGCATTTGCCGTGACACTGGAAAAAAACTATTAATACGTTGCAATTACCAAAAAAAAAAAAGTTACAAATTCTGATATTTGTAGCGGTTTAGATAAAAAAATGCTACAAATTTGCAATGGGATAACTCGCGGTAAATAATGTACTGGTTAGAGAACAAATTTTGTAGCGGTTATTATCACAAAATAACCACTACAAAAATTGGCACAAAGTCAATTTTGTATTAGTGAATTTGAAGCGGTTTCTTTTTAGAAACTGCCACAAATTGGCGCCAGCTTGACACGAAATTTGTAACGGTATAAATGAAAAAACCGCTAAATAATGCAAAGAATTTGAAAGTGTGTTGCGGTTTTACGTACAAACCACTACAGAATGTAAAGAGTCTTGAATATTTATAACTATTACAATATTAGCGCTAATTTCTCAATTTTCTTTCTAGCTATTCAAAATTTTTGTCCCGTCATTTGTAGCGGTTTTCTAACTGCTAAAAAATATTTACACTATATGTCATCTCGATCTTATCTTGTAGCGGTGAACTAAAACCGCTACAAGAACAATAGTTTTATTATATGAGTAGTGATTTTAAAAAACCAATATAAAATTGTTCATAACAATGTATTTTGTAGCGATTCTTTAAAGGGCTACTACTGTTATTTGTAGTGATTAAAACGGCTCCAAATACATAATTTTAACCATTACTTTTTTTGTGGTGCATGTGCGTTGACAAAGGCATATTGGGTCATGCGCGTTTTGTCCATAAAAATGATCTTGTCTCTCTTCATTGTTTTTGGCCATCAAATTATTACATATGTTGAAAATTAAAGACAAGTATACTAAATTAATAATTAAAGTAAAAGCATCATCAATCAACTTCTTTGAGGACTATATGTATAAAATGGAGGTATGCGAGCCTGAAAGAGAAGGCAAAAGGGAAGCGGAGATCAATGGGGGTGTCCTTGGATTACCGAAGTGTGATATTATTGATTGTGTTCATTGCATCCATTGTTTTCATCATTCATTCCACTCAAGCTGTTTCAGCTTCAGGTAATTGTCTTGTCCTTTCATGACTCAGTACTTTGAACTTGTACGTATATATCTGGAATGTGCAAAATTGGCACCTAACTTAATTTGTGTGTGTGTGACAATGTTTTTGCAGAAATGAAGATGAGGAAACTGGGTAATTTACCAAATTCACCTCCTACACCCATCGGCAGTATTCGTCATTCACCGAGAGCTGGTTATTGGCCTCCGCCTCCGGGCCGCTAAGTCTTTTATCATCATTCCTATATACTCCTTTTATATATATATATATATATATATAAATATAATTTACCGTAACATTATTATGCACGTAATTTCCTTTTTTTTTTATTATTGAGAAATATTTGTCCTGCATTAACAAGGGTGAGCTCTAGATATTTCAGGGAGAAATATGTAAAGGTACTAAACTTCTTACTATGCAATTGGAATGTTGGGTTTGGACTATCAAGAAATAAAGAACACCGTGATTTAAAACTTGACGTGTTTCTTGATTACAAATAATTAGAATATTAAGGGTGTGCATGACAATTATTATGTTCCCCAGTACTATTTCTGAGATGAAATAATTTTTTCTGATTCTTTGCCTTGGAATAGTTTTGAGAATTAGAATTATGTTTGTTAACTCATTTTATTTTTACTCTGAGAATCACAATTACGTATATTAACACTTTTTTTTAATTATTCGAAGAATTAGAATTATATTTGTTAACACATTTTATTTTTATTCCGAGAATTAGAATTACCTTCTAATACAATACAAATCTATTTCTTTATTTCTTGTTTGCAGATTTCATCAACTAAATAAATAAATTAACATAAGTTACATGACTCAACTAAATTTTCATGATATATATCAAAATAATTTAAAGGAAAAATAATTGATTTTGTATTAAACAAAAAATATGACAAGTCTCAAATGTATTTTGAATATATCTCTTAATCTATCAACATCATATTGGGGGCAACTGATTGTCTTTAGCTAATTGGTTTGCCATATTTTTCTTAATAATGTTTATTTTAGTCACTTGATCTGAGGGGCCTTCATCATCTATAGCTGTATAGATGTATGGATTGATGCTACCATGTTGGGATTTGCATAATGTGCTAGATTTTTGTCTGCTGTCTGATAATCCCTAATAAAGTTATGTATTGCACAACATGCAATCACAATGAAACTTGCTTCGGAAATGAAAATGGAGGCATTTTATGTAAAATTGGGAACCTATTCTTCAAAGCTCCAAATAACCGTTCGATTATATTTCTCTAAGAAGAGTGCCTATGGTTAAACAATTCCTTAGTTGATCTAGGTTGATTTCACCTTCCTCTATAATCATTTAAATGGTAGCGCTCTCCTTTGAATGACGTTAAATAACCATCACTTATTAGGTATTCAGAATCAACGACATAAAATTTGCCTACACGTTGACAAGAATTTACCAAAAAATAAATTACAATAATAATAAGAGTTCAGAATTTCATTCCATGGGGCCAAAAGCCCAAGTGACTAGGTCCAAGAATAAACCCTGTGAAAAATATTGAACCAAGGCTTGGAAATAGTTTTCAACCAGCAATAGACGTGTAACATCCGTTTTTTTTTAATTCATCCGTAACTCTCCTTTTTCAATTTATCTTACGTGGGATCATGTGTTTTCCTTTAGTTTCATTATAATAATCAAACAAATATCCACTCGACATTTTGATCCGTTTTGGATGGTATATTGATCTACTTCAATTTTGTGGGACCACATGTTTTCTCTCTTGTTTACCTATCATCACTTTATCTCAATCAATAAACAAACACTTACGGCCAAGGAAAGTTCACAAGCATCCATACTATTCTCTTAAATAATAAACAGATCATCAACCCACTCACTTCCAATATTTTTTTATATATATCCATATGCCCTACTTGCATTTATTTTTCTCTATCCGGATAGCATTTCAAACGCGCACAATCTATTCTCACCCACCTTCCTTTTATCTATTCATTCACATGCGCAAGACATATGTATATGTGTCACTTTTTCCCAATTATAGATACAACTACTCACACAAAGACAAAAGGCTAATCTCATCAAATTCTTGTTGCTCTATCCGGACAAATGCATATATCACGAGTGATTTTTCTATTCATTCATGGGAGCAATCACGTTAATCCATTGTTTACTCACGGACAAGGCATTCTTTTCTTCCACGCTAAATATATACAATTGAGTGCCTTCCCATATTATTTGCTATCGGTTAAGTGGAAGAGCGAGAGACCTTAGAATATTTTGGGAGTGACGGTTGAAGTCTTAAGAAGCAAAAGGAAGAAGAAGAAGTTGCTTAATGCCGAAGGAGTAAGACAAGTAAGTAAAGGTTTTAACTTGTCTTATGTCATTTTATGAAGTTGGTTTCGAGAAATTGTTTATCATTTCTTATATATTATTTTGGATTAATTAAGAAGTGGTTAAACCATAAGGATTTTGATGATTTTAAGATTACCAAGGAGTTTACCACGAAAAATGGAGTAAGAATATGATTGGAAATGATTTTTTAGAATTAAAAGGAGTAAATTATACAAATTACCAAAGCTGCCAGTTTTATTCTTTTGGAAGGCAGACAGCTTGTTCACAGATTTCGACCAAGTTAATGATGTCTAAAAATTATGAAATTTTCCATATTTGAAGTAGACATCTAGAGCTTTATTTTGATATATAATATGTAATTTTTAGAGCTCTGTACAAGGAGTTATGGATTTTACAAACTGGCCTAAAATACTGGAAGTACAAATTGGTCAGCGGAGTATTTTATTCAAACTGGGAATTATATGAATTCTTATGGTTGTTGGGCATATTTTTCGGTGAAAATAGACTCACCAAAGAACATTTAGGTTTTGGAAGCACATCATTTGGAGTTTTGTGCAATTATCTATGAATTTTCAAAGTTGGTGGAAATTCTGTCAATAATCTAGTGCTAAAGTAAGGAGGAAATGGTATTTAAAATAATACCTTATAAACTAAAAAGGAGATTAATATTTATGATGATCTTACTTTAGGATACTGAAGGAGGATCGAGTTTCTACGTTGGGAATTTTATAAGTATTTGCAAAGTTGAGGTTGGTAACTTAATCTCCGATTCCTTGTGTTTTTATATATGCTTTGTATGTTCATGTTTTTGTGGATTCGTGGCCGGGTTTGTATGTCCGAGTCATGCGTTTTATTTAATTGGCTGTGGATTATTGTTTATATAAAATAATACTGCATGCCTGTTTACCCAGTACTCGTATGTGCTTTCACCGTGATGTTACATTTGCTTAAAGCTATGTATACTGGTTGCGGTGCGTTATCCTGTTAAATGTTTTAATAATTGTCTGCAATATATGAAATACTTGTCATGTATAATTTACACTTTGAATATGAGATTAACCGTTACCCTGGGATTCATCTGATCACTGAATCTCAGAATTACCTAAAGATTCAGGAAGATGTTTTGGATCGGAAAGTAAGGCATTACAGCTACAGTAGGCGAAGAAGACCCAGAGTTGGGAATTTAACTTTGGGGGTTTTATATATATATATATATATATATATATATATATATATATAATGAGGTTTGTATTGTTTAATAAATGTTTGACTAGTTTTGGGATGACTGTACTATTAAACATCCTCCAAAAGGGATAAACCCCGTTTATTATCAGATTTAAGTTTGTATTTCGCGAATATTCTTCGGAAATTAAAAATTCGCAATCTGTTTGGACTTATTATATCAGTAATTCATCGTCCATACGCTAATGTACGCTTTCTGTTGAGAGTACTCTGAGGTGGTATCGTATACATGAATAGTAATGTATATGTGAATAGTATCGTATACGTGAATAGTGAATTATACTGTATACGTGAATAGTGGAAACTCTAATACGCACTCAAAAGGGGGTATTTAAGGCGGGTGTTACATATATGGTATCAGAGCATGGTTATGGACAATTTGGTCAAGAGTACTGATATAATTGTGGTTAAATGCTAACAGGAAGTTAAAGTTAAATATGGTAAGAACAAGGGCAGCTAGTCAGAGGCAAGCACCAGAGCAAGATCAGCCGGTACAGTCGCCGAATCAGCAAGAACATAATCCACCGGTACGTGGTCGAGGTCGAGGTGGAGGACGAGGAAGAGGACGAGGTAGAGGTCGAGGTCGAGGTCGAGGGAGTGGAAGAGGACTACAACGACTACAGGAGGAAAATCCACATATTCAAGAGTATCTGCAACAAATACTGGGCGAGCTGCAGGAACACAGGGTTCACATCAATGAACTCTTAACGGACAAGCTGGAAAGAGGAACAGAAAGACGACAAGTTGAAAGACAGGTAGTAGAAGGTGATCAACAAGCTGATGCTGAACGTGATGGACCTGAGCAATTTAATGATGAACAGTTGGAGAGGTTAGCACGATCTAAGGCACCTCCTCTAAATGAAAGGGCAGCAATAGTTCAATCCCAACCAGACAGACCAGAGGAATCAGCGCTGCACTGGATCATTCAATTCTGTAAACTCAAGCCACCAGCTTTTCGTGGTAAGAATGATTCAGCAGAAGATTGGCTATTGAAGTTAGATAAAATTTTTGAAGCATTGCAGTGCCCAGAAGACAAGAAGGCTCAGCTCGCAATTTACAAACTTGAAGGAGATGCTGATCGATGGTGGAGAAATGTAGCTACAGCCCTACGAGTTCGGTATGTTACTGTCACTTGGGAAGTGTTCCTACAAAAGTTCAATGAACAGTACTTTCCACCATCACTTCAAGTGATAAAGGAAACAGAATTCCTAAAAATACAGCAGGGCCAAGATGAATCATTTGATGAGTACTATGCACGATTCACCAGTCTGTCACGGTATTCCTCATATTTGAAACGTTATGATGATGAGGAGTGGAGTTCTGATAGACTGATTGAAGGGCTAAAGGATGAAATGAGGGAAAAGTTGGTAGCTCAAAAATTTTATAGGTTGTACCAAGCTGCGGACGCCTGTCGGACAATCGAACGCAATCTGAAAAGGCTACCTACTTCTCAAACTAAAAGCTACCCACCTCGTAGTAATTATAGTCGTGGAGAATCTTCGCAAAAGAGGAGTGCACCATGGTCTAAACCTCAAGAAGGAAGTAAAAGACCATCTCAGCAAGGGCAGCGGGGCAATTCAAGGTTGCCAGATTCGCGAGTTTGTCTTAAGTGTGGTAAGAATCATCCGGGAAGCAGCTGTGATGGGAAGCCAATTTGTTACTTTTGCCATAAACCAGGACATTATAGCAGAGAGTGCCCACTAAAAGCTGCAGAGAAAAGGCCACAGAGCACAGGCAGAGTATTTGCTTTGACAAAAGAAGAGGCCAAGAAATCCCCTGAAATGGTCCAAGGTACAATTTTTCTCAATAATAATATTCTTCAGGCATTGTTTGATTCTGGTGCTAGTCATTCCTTTATTGCCAGTGATTGTGCTAGAAGGCTAGGAATGCAAGTACATAGATTACCGTATGACTTGGTAGTATTTACACCGCTTGGCGTAAAGTCTATGACTTCAGACGCATGTTTTAACTGTGTGGTGATTGTCGATGGGCATGAATCGACAATTGATTTAATTCAATTGCCGTTACGTGGCATTGATGTCATTTTGGGTTTGAACTGGTTAACAGCCAACAAAGCGTTGATTGATTGCGGTAACAAAAAGATCTTATTTTCCCATCCACAAGAAAATACTAGGGCTAGTGTGAGCCTGAATTTTCTCACTGCTATGCAAGCCGAGAAATGTTTGAAGCAAGGTTGCCAAGGGTATATGGTATTTTTCTCAGTTCAGTCAGGAACTGAATCTTTAATAGAAGACATCCCAATAGTCAACGAATTTCCTGACGTGTTTCCAGAAGATCTTAGCGGATTACCTCCGGTCAGAGAAGTTGAATTCACCATTGAATTGAAGCCTGGTACAGCACCAATATCAAAGGCACCGTATCGGATGGCTCCTAACGAGATGAAAGAGCTGAAGGAGCAAATTGAAGAACTACTGGCAAAAAAGTTTATCAGACCCAGTGTATCACCATGGGGAGCCCCAGTGTTGTTCGTGAAGAAGAAAGACGGGAGTTTACGATTATGTATCGATTACCGAGAGTTGAACAAAGTAACAATTAAAAACAAGTACCCACTCCCCAGGATTGACGATCTGCTTGATCAACTATCTAGTTCCTGTGTATTTTCAAAAATTGATCTTCGTTCAGGATATCATCAGTTGCGAGTCAGAACTGAAGATATTCCAAAGACAGCCTTCAGGACTAGATATGGGCATTATGAATTTATGGTAATGCCTTTTGGTTTGACAAATGCACCTGCAGTGTTCATGGGCTATATGAACCAAATTTTTCGACAATATCTAGATCAATTTGTGGTAGTATTTATTGATGACATCTTAGTCTACTCAAAGAGTAGGGAAGAACATGAACAACATCTGCGACTAGTATTGAAGGTGTTGAGAGAGAAGCAACTCTATGCCAAGTTGAGTAAATGCGAGTTTTGGCTTGCAGAAGTGAAATTTCTGGGTCATGTGATATCACGAGACGGAGTTGCTGTTGATCCTAGTAAAGTGGAAGCAGTATTAGACTGGAAGAGACCAGAGACAGTAACGGAAATGAGAAGTTTTCTGGGTCTAGCGGGATATTACCGTAGATTTATACAAAATTTCTCGCGCCTTGCCCAACCATTGACAAAGCTGACCCGAAAGAACCAAACATGGGTGTGGGATGATCGATGCGAGGAGAGCTTTCGAGAGCTGAAGGAGAGGCTGACAACAGCACCTGTGCTAGTTATCCCAGATCTGAGTAAGACCTTCGTAGTCTATAGTGACGCTAGTAAGCAGGGATTGGGTTGTGTCCTGATGCAGCAGGGCAGAGTAGTAGCTTACGCCTCCCGACAGCTGAAGCCTCACGAGCTGAATTATCCTACACATGATTTGGAGCTTGCAGCTGTGGTGCATGCTTTGAAGATATGGCGGCATTATTTGTATGGCGCTACAGTAGAACTATACTGCGACCACAAGAGTCTCAAGTATCTCTTTGACCAGAAAGAACTTAACATGAGACAACGTCGGTGGATGGAATTGTTGAAAGATTATGATCTAGAGATTAGATATCATCCGGGTAAGGCTAATGTTGTCGCAGATGCTTTGAGCAGAAAAGTGGTGCAAATGTCATATATGATGATACAAGAACAGAAATTACTAGAAGATTTTAGAGATCTAAATTTGTCAAACCAAATCCATAGGAGTTCTAACGCGCCTAATGAAGTTTATCTTGCAAGTCTTTTGGTTAGTCAAGGAGAAAATGATTTAAAAGCTGAAATCGAGGAAGCTCAGAAACAAGATAAACTAGCTGGTTTAATACGAGAGAAGATCTCTCGGGGCGAGACTCAGGATTATGACCTGTCACCCAGTGGTTTGGTTAGATACAAGAAGCGGATTTATGTACCTTCGGATGCGGAAGTAAAGCATAAGATACTAGATGAGGCCCATAAAAGCAAATATACTTTACATCCAGGACTGATCAAAATGTATCAGAATTTAAAGTCTGAGTTTTGGTGGCCAAGGATGAAGAAAGATATTACCGAATTTGTGGCCAAATGTTTGACTTGTCAGAAAGTTAAAATTGAACACAAACGACCACCGGGACTTCTTCAGAGTTTGGAAATTCCTGAGTGGAAATGGGAATGTGTTACCATGGATTTGGTAGTAGGATTACCCAAGGTTAGGAATCATGATGCGATCTGGGTAATTGTTGACCGATTAACAAAGACGGCACATTTTATTCCCATTAGTGTCAAATATTCACAAGAACAGTTGGCAAAGATTTATGTAAAAGAAATTGTGAGACTCCATGGTACCCCAAAGAGCATTGTCTCCGATAGGGATCCACGATTCACATCTCGATTTTGGAAAGCATTACAGAAAGCTCTGGGAACAACGCTAAGTTACAGCACAGCTTATCATCCTCAGACAGATGGTCAATCTGAAAGAACCATACAAACGCTGGAGGATATGTTGAGGGCGAGCGTATTGGATTTCAAAGAGAATTGGGATCAAAACCTTCATCTGGCAGAGTTTGCATACAACAATAGCTATCACGCGAGTATCCAAATGGCTCCATTTGAAGCTTTGTATGGAAGAAAATGTCGGTCACCCTTATGTTTGACAGAGTTGTCTGAAAGGGAATTACTTGGGCCAAAACTAATAGATGAACTCTCTGAACAAGTAAAATTGATCAAGAAGAGGCTCCTAGCAGCACAAAGTCGACAGAAAAGCTATGCTGACAAAAGGAGAAGACCTTTAGAATTTAAAGTTGGGGATCATGTGTTTTTGAAGGTATCGCCAGCTACTGGGATCGGAAGGACGATTAAGGGAAAGAAACTAAGTCCTCGTTACATTGGTCCATTCGAAATCTTGGAAAGATTTGGACCAGTAGCATACCAAATAGCGTTACCCCCAAATTTAAGTAGGCTTCATAACGTCTTCCATGTATCACAATTAAAGAAATACCTCCCAGACCCTACCCATGTTATCGAGTACGAGGATGTTGGTGTACAAGATAACTATACATGTACAATTGAACCAGATCGAATCATTGATCGTTTAGAGAAGCGGCTCAGACATAAGAGTATTCTAATGGTGAAAGTGGTTTGGAAGGGGTTATCTCCCGACGAAGCAACTTGGGAAACAGAAGAGGACATGAAGAAGCATTATCCAGAATTTATGGCTCGTTATGAAGGGAGTACAACAAATTTCGGGGACGAAATTTCTTTTACGGGGGGAGAAATGTAACATCCGTTTTTTTTAATTCATCCGTAACTCTCCTTTTTCAATTTATCTTACGTGGGATCATGTGTTTTCCTTTAGTTTCATTATAATAATCAAACAAATATCCACTCGACATTTTGATCCGTTTTGGATGGTATATTGATCTACTTCAATTTTGTGGGACCACATGTTTTCTCTCTTGTTTACCTATCATCACTTTATCTCAATCAATAAACAAACACTTACGGCCAAGGAAAGTTCACAAGCATCCATACTATTCTCTTAAATAATAAACAGATCATCAACCCACTCACTTCCAATATTTTTTTATATATATCCATATGCCCTACTTGCATTTATTTTTCTCTATCCGGATAGCATTTCAAACGCGCACAATCTATTCTCACCCACCTTCCTTTTATCTATTCATTCACATGCGCAAGACATATGTATATGTGTCACTTTTTCCCAATTATAGATACAACTACTCACACAAAGACAAAAGGCTAATCTCATCAAATTCTTGTTGCTCTATCCGGACAAATGCATATATCACGAGTGATTTTTCTATTCATTCATGGGAGCAATCACGTTAATCCATTGTTTACTCACGGACAAGGCATTCTTTTCTTCCACGCTAAATATATACAATTGAGTGCCTTCCCATATTATTTGCTATCGGTTAAGTGGAAGAGCGAGAGACCTTAGAATATTTTGGGAGTGACGGTTGAAGTCTTAAGAAGCAAAAGGAAGAAGAAGAAGTTGCTTAATGCCGAAGGAGTAAGACAAGTAAGTAAAGGTTTTAACTTGTCTTATGTCATTTTATGAAGTTGGTTTCGAGAAATTGTTTATCATTTCTTATATATTATTTTGGATTAATTAAGAAGTGGTTAAACCATAAGGATTTTGATGATTTTAAGATTACCAAGGAGTTTACCACGAAAAATGGAGTAAGAATATGATTGGAAATGATTTTTTAGAATTAAAAGGAGTAAATTATACAAATTACCAAAGCTGCCAGTTTTATTCTTTTGGAAGGCAGACAGCTTGTTCACAGATTTCGACCAAGTTAATGATGTCTAAAAATTATGAAATTTTCCATATTTGAAGTAGACATCTAGAGCTTTATTTTGATATATAATATGTAATTTTTAGAGCTCTGTACAAGGAGTTATGGATTTTACAAACTGGCCTAAAATACTGGAAGTACAAATTGGTCAGCGGAGTATTTTATTCAAACTGGGAATTATATGAATTCTTATGGTTGTTGGGCATATTTTTCGGTGAAAATAGACTCACCAAAGAACATTTAGGTTTTGGAAGCACATCATTTGGAGTTTTGTGCAATTATCTATGAATTTTCAAAGTTGGTGGAAATTCTGTCAATAATCTAGTGCTAAAGTAAGGAGGAAATGGTATTTAAAATAATACCTTATAAACTAAAAAGGAGATTAATATTTATGATGATCTTACTTTAGGATACTGAAGGAGGATCGAGTTTCTACGTTGGGAATTTTATAAGTATTTGCAAAGTTGAGGTTGGTAACTTAATCTCCGATTCCTTGTGTTTTTATATATGCTTTGTATGTTCATGTTTTTGTGGATTCGTGGCCGGGTTTGTATGTCCGAGTCATGCGTTTTATTTAATTGGCTGTGGATTATTGTTTATATAAAATAATACTGCATGCCTGTTTACCCAGTACTCGTATGTGCTTTCACCGTGATGTTACATTTGCTTAAAGCTATGTATACTGGTTGCGGTGCGTTATCCTGTTAAATGTTTTAATAATTGTCTGCAATATATGAAATACTTGTCATGTATAATTTACACTTTGAATATGAGATTAACCGTTACCCTGGGATTCATCTGATCACTGAATCTCAGAATTACCTAAAGATTCAGGAAGATGTTTTGGATCGGAAAGTAAGGCATTACAGCTACAGTAGGCGAAGAAGACCCAGAGTTGGGAATTTAACTTTGGGGGTTTTATATATATATATATATATATATATATATATATATATATATAATGAGGTTTGGATTGTTTAATAAATGTTTGACTAGTTTTGGGATGACTGTACTATTAAACATCCTCCAAAAGGGATAAACCCCGTTTATTATCAGATTTAAGTTTGTATTTCGCGAATATTCTTCGGAAATTAAAAATTCGCAATCTGTTTGGACTTATTATATCAGTAATTCATCGTCCATACGCTAATGTACGCTTTCTGTTGAGAGTACTCTGAGGTGGTATCGTATACATGAATAGTAATGTATATGTGAATAGTATCGTATACGTGAATAGTGAATTATACTGTATACGTGAATAGTGGAAACTCTAATACGCACTCAAAAGGGGGTATTTAAGGCGGGTGTTACAAGACGCGCCTCGTTAGAACCTCACTGGCTGCGTCGTTGCCCCAAGCGCAAAGATGAATTCGCAAGTAATACGAGTCTCCCTTTTATACCCATTCTCGTAACTCAAGCCCTTTATATTACACGATGTGAGGGATAAAAGATGAAACGAGAACTTGGTTGCTCTATACCAATCTGCAACTCGTCACACGACACATGTATATCTGATAGCAACGTCTTCAACTAACACAGCATCTCATTTACATTTTAAAATTGGTCCACAAAATTCCGATTTGAGGTGCTGATAGCATTTGAAAGTCTCTCGGTAATTAAGAGAGAAGAAGGATCTCCAAAATCTGTTGTAGAAATTGGGAAATCATCAAAATTGTTGTAGGACCCTCATTCCTCTCCTGGTCGGATACATTAGAAAAGAAAAACCCAAATGGAGCCTTCACTAATACCCTAAAATTCTTATTACACTTTGATAGGAAATGCTTATTAAAAATATGTGAATATGTGGTCTCAAACTTTAGAAGCTTATTGATTGTTATTTTAAGTAATTTCTTCTTGAAATTAAATAAGCTAAAAACCAAAATATTCTAAGTTCCTTTAGGAATCATAAAACATCATAAAATTATCATAATTGAGCATAGCCTTAATTTAATCATAAGAGACAATAAAATGACATGGAAATACTTACTCCAATTAAAGAAACTTATCAACAATTAATGGGCAATTAAATTTGCAGAAATTGAAATATTTAGGTTAATTTTTGTAATTAGTTAATAATTAAATTAAAAAGGCATAATTAAGAAATGTGTGAGATTAATTAGTGATCAAAGGCTAACAAAAAACTCAAGATTAGCATAAAAGGGATTTTTAATGATCATAATTAATATTGTAACCAATCATATTTTGACAATTACACCTAATAACATCTAGAACACTACACTAAGGAGTTTAATTAGGATTAACTATAATCCCCTAGAGATAATTATGGGGGGGGGGGGGCGAAATTCATAATAATAAAAGAGCAAAAAATTAAACAAAATATGAGATAAGAGCACATGTGACATAAGATAAAAATATACAATAGTAAGTAGGATTTTCCTACATAAAGGAAGAGTCAAGATTTAATCTCATAAAGCTAAATCTAAAGGCTTTAACTTAACCTCATAAAGCATAAACCTTGTGAGACAAAAACCCACCAATGAGAGATTTTTCTTCTTGAGTTTGTGAGACAATTAAAACATAAATTGAAAATCAAAAAGATGAAGGGGGAGGGGGGGACGGTTTTTGTGCTTGATGAGGAGGAGTAAAAATTGTTTAATATTAAACAAAACCCACATGCAAAATTAAGTACATGCAAATTATAAATTGTGGAAGAGGATATGGTACTTGTGATAAGGTCTTTTTTTTTTTTTTTTGCATCATAAAGGCAAGCCGAGGCTTGAAATGTTAAGATAGGAACTAGACTGTGAACTCTAGCCCTAAATACAACATAAAAGGAATAAAACTAAGACCGACAGGCCAGTTGGTCTCTCAGCACCATATCACGGCACCCCGCAGGGACTGTTGGAATAAGGATCACATCCGCATCAACAGGAGCATTATGTCCCTCCTTGGCCAAGTAGTCAGCACATACAATGTTGTCTCTTGGGGTATAGTACAACTCCACACTCCAATCCCAGAAAAGGAGATCTCTGATAATGCCGATGATGTCTCTCAGTGGATGGTCATCATAACAACAATCCCTCATGAGAATATTGACCGCATCAAAAGAGTCCGAATAAAGCAGCACTTGCTGGAGGCCCAACTGTTGAGCCATTGTCAGACCTAGGAAGATGGCATGAAGCTCCGCCTCTATAACCATTCGAAGACCTAGGGATTTATAAAACCCCATCAACCAGTGTCCACGGGAATCCCTAATCACGCCCCCACATGCTGCCTGACTCTACTGACGAATTGATCCGTCCACGTCAATACGGACTACGTTTCCCGTAGGCGGGGTCCAAGACTTTTCCTCGTTCCTGTGAAGTTGAAAAATTTGGTGTGATAAATTATTATTAACACTACTTTCCAATAGAAAATGATTACACAAATGTAACATCTCCATGGTATTCATATTTTCGCCTTGGAATAAGGTTTTGCATCTAGAAGTCCAGAGGATCCAACATCCCAAGCTAAAGATTCTCGGCCAAGGGAAGTTCTGGAACTTTCCCCTTCCTGGCTTGTGCTTTGTGTTCCATTTAAGCCAACCCTGTAAATTACCTGCAAAAAACTGGGAAACATAGTTAGATTTCAAAATTTCTTCCCACAAATTCTTAGCTCTTTCACAGTCCCTAACTACATGGAGCACATTCTCTTCACTGTTACACTGGAAAGGACAAAGATTTTCATTGGTAAGCCCAACCCTGGCCCTGAGAGAGTTAGTGGGAAATCTTTCATGCCCAACCTGCCACATAAAATACTTAACCTTTTCCGGGATCTGCCATTTCCACATCAGGGACCAGAAGCGGTTATTACTATCTCCTGTCCTGTCAGATAGATATTGATAAGCCGACTTAACCGAGAAGCCTCCATCCTTCGAAACTCTCCATGTGAAGCTATCAGGAGAATTGTTACTGGGTGGATGCATTTTGGATATAATCCTAATGACGTCAAAAGGAAGAATTCCATGCCATCTGCTCATGTCCCACCGACCATTCATCAATATGTGATCTTTCACAGACTTTTCTTCATTTATAGAGGCCAGATTATGGACATAGGTTAGAAGGGGGTGCTCCAGGGGCAGCCAGAGGTCACACCAAAACTTAGTATCAACCCCATTGTTAACCTTTCTCCCAACTCCACCTATGAACTTGTCCCAAACCTCCACAATGGCTCTCCAGGCCGATGACAAGCTTCTTTTCTTTTCAATTTTAGGCACCAATGAACTTCCACAGTTATACTTGGCCCATATGCATTGAACCCACAAAGCCTGCCTTTTAGTCAGGAGGCTCCAACAGAGCTTCATAATAAACACCTTGTTCTGTCGTATAAGATTCTTGAATCCAAGACCCCCTTGTTTCTTTGCCTTGGTAACTTTATCCCAAGCAATAAGATGCATTTTCTTGGTGTCCTCATCCTGGGACCATAGGAATTTCCTTGAGAGCTTATCAATTTCATTTATAGTGCAAATGGGCAGGAGAGTTGATTGCATATAATAACTGGGTAAAGAGGATAACACCGATTTAATAAACACCGAGCGACCAGCGATAGTTAGGAATTTACTTTTCCACATAGATAACTTTGCTCGAGCTTTTTGCACAATCGAGTAATACATGGTCTTTATGATTCTTTTGTGGATAATCGGCACTCCCAAGTATTTCCCCAGATCTGGCGTAATTCTAATTCCGAGCATCTGGCTAAGCTCAATAGCTCTATTAAAATTAACATTTGTGGAACAAAACATCTTAGATTTTTCGAGGTTAATTCTGTGCCCAAAGACTTCACAAAAGATTTGCATCACTTTACAGATCTCTGTCATTTGACTAGTTGATGCTTTTGCAAAGAGAATCAGATCATCAGCGAAGAAAAGATGGGATATCCGGGGACCTCCCCTTTTGAATGTAAAAGGCTTCCATCGGCGAGCCTCACATTCAGCTTTAATAAGGTGGCCAAGGCGCTCCATACATAGAACAAAGATATACGGACTTAACGGATCGCCTTGCCTAACGCCTCTAGTGGGACTGAACCACGTACTTTCATCCCCATTCCACAAAATAGACATAGAGGTCATGGATATGCATGCCGTAATAAGGTCAATAAAATTTCTCCCCAAATTCAAACTTATAAGCGTATTTTCAATAAATCCCCAATCAAGCCTGTCATAAGCTTTTTTCATGTCAATCTTAACTGCAACAAATCCTTTCCTCCTACCTTTCATTCTCATGGAGTGGATGACCTCCTGGGCGATTAAGATGTTATCACATGTGGATCTTTCAGGAATAAAATTACATTGCTCCGAACCTATAAGATACCCCATAATGCCTCTGAGTCTGTTTGCCAAAACCTTAGTAATAATTTTAAAGCTGACATTGCACAAGGATATGGGACGAAACTCTCTTAGCGAAGATGGATTATCAACCTTAGGTATGAGAACAATCTTGGACTTATTGATTGTGGCCATGCTGGAGGGGTTATCAAAACATTCTTCAATGAACTGACAGATTTTACCTCCCACAACATCCCACTTGACTGAAAAATGAGCGTTAAGGCCATCCGAACCCGGAGCTTTGAAGGCTCCCATTGCAAAAGCAGCGTTTTTAATCTCCACTCTAGTAGGGCTGTACATATACCAGACCAGACTGGGCTGGACATGAACCCGTGGTCTGGTCCGATAAGGTGGTCGGGCTGGACATGCCACCCCGAAGCCCGGTCCTACCCGGTCAGAAACCCGATCTTTCCCGGGCTAGGTAGACTGGACCAGACTGGACCGGGTTTGTGGTCCAGCTAGCAAAAAAAAAAAAAAAGAAACAGACACGTGATGATACAACAGGCATCCTTCTTTTCAATTTTTCAATTTGTAGCTGAGCAAGGACATTCTCGAGACACGAGCTGACAGGCCCACGTCTTTTCATCAGTTCACACTTCTTCCTATATTAATTGTTCATTGTATATATTCAAAAGGCAAAAGAAAAAAAAAAACCTTTTACACTTATTTTTTTTATAAACAATTCCCAGGACTTGTTGTTTTTGTCGAAATTCCCAGGATTTGTGAGCATCGCTGAGTCTGGGAAAAAGTTAATGACTGAGAAGGCAAACATTAAACATGAGCGAAAAACAAAGATAAATACGATAGAATATACCTCATTTTGGCTTCTTCTTTTTCTATAATGAATAAAACAAATAGATCAATATCTATCACTCAACAATTCATCATCAGTGAAACGAGAGGGGAAAAAACTCAGAATTTGAACCAACAAGAGCAGATGCAATGGCAGCATTATTCACCACCGAGGCCATCGGCAAGCTTCGAACCAGAGAGAACAGCTGCAATGGGAGAGTGGCCAAGAGTTTTGGGGGCTTAAAATCGGACCTCTATCACCTCCAATCTTCGTTTCACCTTCACCCTCTTCTTCTTTTCTCTCCTTCTTCTTTATTTTGTATCTTCACTGTGCATCGTTGGAAACTTTAGAGACGAGCACCGGTGAAAGTATGCTGATCTTCAGATGCGCAAATTGAATCTCAGAGAGGGAGGGAGGCTGAATGCTAAAACTATGGCAGAAAGCTAGAAGACATGAGGACTTTAGATTGAAAATTGAACCTCAGAGGCTCAGAGAAGGAGGAAGGCCAAATGCTAAAATTAGGGCAGAAAGAATTGAGAAATATATACTCCCCCTCAACGCATCGTTTCAGGCCGAGGAAGGTTTTTTTTTTTTTTTTCGTTTTTTTGCTGAAGGCTGAAATATAATAAATTTATATAATATCATCCGGGTAGGACCGGGTTCACTGGTCCTGGATAGTAGCCCGATACCCGGTCCTACCCGGACTTCGGGTCAGACCCGGTCTTGTCCAAATCAATCGGGTTTTTTTCTTCTTCCCACGGGCTGGACTAGGGTTAGACCGGGTCGGGTCAGGTTGACCTGGTTTTCGGGTTTTATGTACAGCCCTACACTCTAGTGACTCTACTTGAAAGCATGCTGAGATCCTTTGCCGTAATAGCTGGAAAGTTAGAGCACAAATCACCAGGGTCTCTAACAGAACCATCCCGACTGTAAAGATTGAGGAAGAAATCGTGGGCCATTTTTTTTGCTGTGTCATGATCTTCAACCCAGTTCCCCTCCTCATTCAGAATGGGTCCAATTCTCTGCTTTCTCCTCTTGATCATGGTAGAAGCGTGAAAGAATCTTGTATTCCGATCACCCCCTGCAACCATTTACTTCTGGATTTCTGAAACCAAGTGATTTCCTCTTGAGTAGCAACCTTATGATACTCCTCCCACAACTTTTTCTCAAGTCTGAACAAACCAGTTTGTAGATTCATTCTCCTGCTTCTGTCAATCCCCTCCAGACGCCGAATAAGCTCTTTTCTCTTTTTTGTAAAATTACCAACTCTGTTATCGTTCCAATCCGAAGCAGTAGTTCGAAATTTTTCCAGCCCTTGAAGCCAATCCTTCCCATGCCAAGCTTCGTTAGTGATATCCTTAAAGTCATTCTCCAGAGCCCACGCAATTTGATGAGCAAAAATTTTTTTGAAAATTCCTCCTTCGGGCAGAAGAGTTCACATTCACTACCACTACCCTATGATCAGACTTAAATTTGAGCTCATGGCGGACCGTGAAGTTTGGAAAAGAATTAATCCAGTTGACATTAGTAAAAACCCAATCCAACCTTTCCTTCAACCCATGTTTTTCCCAAGTGAACTTGTCGCCCTGAATCCTCGCCTCAATGAGGTGAGCGTCGTTAATACAATCTTTGAAATGTTGCATGGAAGCCCAAGGGGGATCAGCTCCTCCGAGTTTATCATTGATTGAAAAGTAAGCGTTAAAATCACCCAAGACTAACCAAGGAAGGTTAGAATTGGCAAGAGAGCGAAGAGAGTTTCATAAGGTAGCTCTTCCACTAGCTGTAGTCTCCCATACACAACAGTCACAAGAGTCACAATATTACTTCGGAGATCTCTGATTTGACAGTGAAGCATCTAGGTTGTGGAGGTAAGATACGTAATATCAAAAGCAATGTTATCCCACAAGATCCAAATACCCCCCGAAAACCCAGTAGACTCGACCCGGATCCAATGATTGAAACCAAGCTTACGGCAAACTTTATCCGCTCCATTGCCACTAATACGCGGCTCCAGAAGGCAAAGAATGTGCACACAATATTTACTAACAATATCCTTAATATTTAAAGGGAAGGCTCGGCTACTGGCCCCCCTACAATTCCAGGATGCGACAATCATTAAAAGATTAATTAATTAAATACAAGATAAAGGACAAAGAATACTTACCTGTGCTATCCGGCTTCACCTTCATGTTTTTGCTGAGGTTGGGTCTCCAGCACAACCATTTCATTATCTTCCAAAAAATCAGGAGCAGTATCTTCATTTGGATCCCACTGTTCA
Source organism: Acacia crassicarpa (assembly GCA_034222035.1). Taxonomy (NCBI): domain Eukaryota; kingdom Viridiplantae; phylum Streptophyta; class Magnoliopsida; order Fabales; family Fabaceae; genus Acacia; species Acacia crassicarpa. Next base: position 45,804,528 of record JAWXYG010000002.1, on the reverse strand, counting down.
TGCACTTGATGATTTTGCTCCATACACGGTCTATCTTGGCTATGCTCCCCTGTAGTGATTTTTGTACGATCCTGTTGGGGGATATTGGAAAGATTTCCTTGTACAATAGCATGGATACGTTGGCCTCTATTTTTGCTCTTCTTTTCATTGCTCTTTTTCTGATTCATATGCACTATAACAGCACTATTCTCATTGGTTGACCCATCTGGTATGTGCTCCACTGGCTTGGTTTGTTCATCACGGCCTGAAGAATTTTGCTCAATAATAGGCCCACCCACGTCATTTACTTGAATCAGCCCATTAGTCCCTTCCTTGTTATTTTTATTATTTCCTTTGATAATAGTTGTCAAGGCCCTATTTTGACCTTCTTGGCCCTCATGTGAATTTAGACTGGGCCCAACTGCTTCTTGCCCATTATTTAGCCTACTTGGGTTTTTATTCAACTTTGACCTATATAGAAATTTAGGCTTGCTGACCTCAGCCTTTTGACCTTGCACCTGTCTGCCAGCTTGCATACCCACGTGCACTTGGCTATTTCCCTTCTTCCCCATCGAGTTTTGAAGCCCTTGTTCAGCCCCCATTTCATTGCCCGACCGTACACTCAGCAAATTTTCTGTCAAAAACTCTTCTTCCTCCATATCTTCAATAGCCGAAAATCGTGTACCCTGTCTGACATGGCTAGATTTTCCGATCTCGGGCCCATTCCCCGATGGATTGAGTTGAGGCTCCCCGTAATCCGTCCGTTGTCAAGGCCGACTGCAAGAAGACCTCCAGCTAACCATCATCCACGGTCCGAAACCGTCGTTTGCAAAAGTCGCCGGCGGATTTCCAGTTGTCCGATTTCCGATTTGCTTCGCCGCTTGGTGTATTGTGTTTTGTTGCCTAGATCGTGGTTCTTCACTGGAGATTGATGCCGAGCCCTTGTATGGGCATTCCTCTCTTCTATGTCCAACTCTTCCACATGCAAAGCATATGAGAGTAAGTCCCTCATACTCCACATTGAAAACCAAACCAGCTGCAATTACCTTTGGAACAAGCTTCTTTTGTAAATTTAACTCCACACAAATCCTTACAAATTTGCCCCTCTGAATTTTCTGGGTTGAAGCCTGACAGTCTTGAAGCGTATTCATGTCTACCCTTAGTGTGCGTCCAATGCGATCTCCCAATCTTAAAATATAGTGTTTATTGTATAGATGCATTGGCACATCTGGAATCCTAATCCACGTTGCCACTCTGCCCAGGGGATTTTGGTAGGGATTAAAATAGGGTGTCCACCTCTGTATCAGAACACAATGTTGTTTAATCACCCATGGCCCTTCATATAGCACTTTTCTGTAATGGGATCTCCACAATTCCTTGTCCTGAAATCTGACCACAAAATAATTGTTGGGTACATCAATTAATTCAAAGCTTAAGGATGCCCAGAGTTTGATTGGAATTTCCCTTAGCACGTATAGATTAAACCTCATGCCAAGCACAGTAAGGACTAAGGCATAGTTCCATGGCTCACAACATTCATTAAACTCCTCCTCAGTGTAAGGTGCAACAGGGTACAGCTCCATAAGTTTCTTCATCTCATCAGATTCCTCTGGTAATTTCCAACATATTTCCTTATTATCTGTGAAAAGATCCTCTTCTTCCATTACATAATCACTGTGTGCCACCCCATTAAAGGCCATTAGAGACGCACGATATGAAGGGAATTTTGGTGCATTACTCCCTGTTTTGTCTTGTTTGTCACTTCGTTCAGATTGCTCACTGTCGTCATTGTGTTGCTCTGTATCATTTTCTATCATTCTGTCATCCATGATGACTTGTGCAATATCCTCCATCTTTTTCTTTTTCTTTCGATCGTCTTAGCCTTCAGCCAGTGGACGATCAGGTGGTAGTTTTCGTTGCCCAGAATCTGTTAAGGGGAGAGCATTCGACGAAGCCATCTCGTTCTTAGTGAATATTTCTACTGTGATAAGGTCTTAATGACATTTGGAAGAGGATAATGAGAGAGAGAGTGAAGGGGGAGTTGTGAGTGTGTGTGTGTGTAGGTGTGTAAGAGTTGTGAGTGTTGTAAGTGTTGTGAGCCTAGTGAAGGAGAGCGAAAAGTGTGTAATTAATTGAGTTGTGAGTTAAAAACCATTGGGATTAATTCAAGACACAAGTAAATGAGAATCTATACAAAATAATTGTATCCTAAGATACGTTAATCATAGATCAAATATAAGGATTTATTATAAACCAGCATACTTTAAGCTTAGAATAGGTTATCTCCAAAATCTTTTCCTTAATTTTTGGAATTAATCTTAAAATAAGTAAAAGGTTGGTTAAGACCTCTAATGAAGCCAAAATTTTGAGATTAGTGAATTGAAAAAGAAAAACTTGAATAAACTTCAAATTAAACCCTGCATTTTTTTGGCTTAGTTGATAACCAACTACCAATTTCATCTAGTTACAAACACACTTAGAGTAACTAGGAATTTAAAGGACAAAATTGGATAATCAAAAGGGAGGGGGGGACGGATGGATTGGCTTGAAAAAGGAATTGTTTAATATATGTATTAAGACACATGAGATAATTAAGCATTCATGAAGGGAACAAATTGGAGAGAGGTTGTGTACTTGGATAAGCTAGCATTGAAGGAAATGGAAGAGGATGAGGGAAAGAGAGGGGAGGTCGGTTTTGAGCAAGGAAAGGTGAGGATGTGAGCTTCAAACAATGACCTAGATCTAATGGCTCAAAAACAAGAAGAGGCAAGTTCCATTTAACTACCAAAATGCCACCCCAATTTACTATAAATAGGAGCTTAGATTCTTCATATTTCTTCACACCAAAACAATCAAGAAGCATCTGAAAACAGAGTGAAAGTGAGAGTTAGTGGGAAGCAAGAAGGAGTAGCAAGGTTCTTCAAGGGTAAGTTCTCTAGTTCTTAAGCTTTAGCTTTGAGTTTATAGCTTAAATGTTGTTTTGATCTTTAATCTTCCAATATATTCTTGTTATCATGTTTTTATGGTTAAAAGTGGTTTTAATTCGAAAAAATGATGATGATGGTGTTATAGCAAAATTTTTGGAAGATTATGATCAAAGTAGTGAAGCTCTGGCAAAAATTCATCGGGTAAAAGTTTCTGAAATCAGTGATAAAAATGACGATATTTTATGTTGAAAATGAAGTTACAAATTCTGGGAAAATTCATGGTTAAAGTAGACATATAGGACTTTTCAAATGTGCCTAGAACATATTAATTTGAAATATGTACAGTGAGATAAAAATTCTCAAAGTTGGACTACGAATTTCTAGAAAATTATGGGCAGAGGTTCAAAACTTTAAAACTGGGAATGACTTAAGCAATCTGAGCAAAAACAAAAATAGACATCCTAAGGATTCCGAGGAATTTTGCGGATCCTCGTTTCGATTTTTCTAGAATTAGTTATGATTTTTGAAAGCGAAAATTCTACTCGAAATATTGAAACCAGCGTTTTTTGAGAAATAACGGGATATAATTAGAATAACAAATCCACTAGGGGTAAAAACGTCGGTAGTGGTTAAAATATCTCATAAGATATTATTTACGAGGTAATAATGCGATAATACTATTATAGGATATTCGGGAAAAAACGGGAGACATACCGACTAGGCAAGCGTACCGCTATCCGAACGGACTAAGGTACGGACATGTACTGTAACATTAACTTTGATGCTTATTATATGATTATATATATGATTGAATGATTCATAGAGTAATGGATAAGACTTGGTCTTGGGTTATGCACCGTAACTAAGTTTATGGGGCATAGATCACTACTTATACATTCAACTTTATACACGGGTTATGATTTTGATAATACCGTTACAGTTTTCCTAGCGTTGAGGACACGATAAGCCATCGTGGCATGGGTGGTGTAGACTAGAGATAACGGACATATGCAGTGGCTGTGTACCATTATCCAGACAAGTCATACATCTGTTATGGGCTTTTATATTTATTATTGCTGTAATGTCATGAATATTTGTTATACATATATTGTTTACATAAGCATAAGGTTAACCGTTACTTGGGGTCCAATAGGTATTGGGCCTCAGCTCTTACCATAGCTTCAGGGTATGGGGAACCAAGGACTAAAGACAGGGGTAAGCAGAGTAAACAGCACGCGTAAAGACCCGACTGAAGATCCTATTTTAGACTTGTACCGTTATAACATTACTCAGATAAATGTATTGTACATTATGAACAGACGGATATGCCACAGTTAATAATTTATTAGTTACTCACTCTTTTACTTGCTCCAATGTTCTACTCTGATGAAAATAAATAAATAAATTATTCCGCTTTTGAAAATTGGGGTGTTACAAGTTATGTGTTGTTTCCTTTCCGTTTTCTGATGATTCCCGTCTTGTTTTAGTCACAAAAGTCTTACGTTCGATGGACAGAGGAAAACATATAAAAGAGTGATACATTTTGACTGTGAGAATAAATATTAATTGTCTCAAACGCCGTAAAAACAATCCTAAACGTAATGAACCGAACGCCTCAATTTTGAATTTTCCTCATTATTTGAACCCTGTGCTTCTCGTCTGTCGACCGTGGCAAATACCATGCTTTTCTGGGCAAATAAACAAGTTATATTAAAAACTAACTATGAAGATTTTTAGTATTTTATAGTGCTCCCTCCGGTCCTAATTATAGGAATACTTTTGTAGTTCAATTTGCTCTACAAAAGTGTTTTAATTATTAGGACCGGAGGTAGTATTGTATATTGACCTATGGGACTTCATGAATTTTGTGGACTAAGCGTGCCCAGCAACATTGTTTGACCTAGCTCCGTTTTTATAGTAAGTGCAGTACACAATGTTGACAAGGAAGAGAAAATGAAACAACCCAATGTTGACAAGGAAGAGAAAATGAAACAATCTTAGTTTGATGAATAAGAAATATGTGTACGCGCATTGAAAACTCTATAAATTTGAACACATTGAAGCAAATAGCGATCCCTGAGCTATTATTATAGGTTTCTGAGCATATTGATATCCAAAAATATAAGAAGAGAGATCAACATGGGCGTGTATTCTCGTTACCATTTTGCGATGGCTCTTTTAATGATTGCCTCCACTCTTTTGTTGCAGTGCCACAACGCCAGTGCAAGTATATACATGTGCCTTTATTGATCACAAACTTATAATATAATATACATTCATTGTGTGTGTTTATAGTTAAATTTCTGATGCTTTTGTCTCTGATCTGTTGGAACATAAAAGTTAGTTACTTACAATTATGATGTTAATTTGAAAAGTAATGAGAAATGTGGAGATCCAGGTATGACGATGAGGAAGCTGGCTTCTTCTTTGCCAAAGAGACCACCTACACCGTATGGCTCTATTCACAGGGATCCCAGTTTCAGATTCACTCCACCGGCACCATCGGCCTAATTTCCTCGACCTCCACTGGCTGGAGTATCGCTAGAGATTTTCTGGTGTGGTCAAAATAATTAAGACATGTTCACATATCTGTCTCTAATTAAGATTTAAAAATAATATCATGCTCTATAACCTCTATTGCCCAATCTTGAGTTGTTTTTTCCCTTATTGAGGTTATCCTCAATTTTTTTTAAAGATTTATGCTAAGTTAGGGTATTACATTGGTTGTATATAATACAAGAAGCATATTAAGTTATATAATTGTACATTGGCTGCATATAATAGCATGTTCACAAATGAGCGGTTAATATTTAATTAATAGATGTCTATTTAAAAAATTCCACTGACGGCGTCTTGTTGTGACCATGACGTCTATAATTGGATAGGCACGGCGTCTGTTTTGGGCCGTCAACCAAAAAAAAAAAAAAACATTTAAAAACAATTCATGATTATTAGTGGAGTAGACCTACCCCAGCACCAATAATGTATTGTATTTGTTGGGTTATAAATACCCATATACGGACTCAACATGGACACTGATGATATGAATGAGAATGCCTTCCTTTTCTCTAATGTTCTTTCTCTCGTGTTCTATGCTCTATTTTCTTCAGATTTATAACAGTAACAGATTAATAGTAGACCTCTTTGTCCGAGGTAATTAATTACATTAAAGAAAATAGCTATATATAGCTTATTAAGGTAGCATATAGTTTTATCATAACCATATCCAAAAAATTAAGAATATAGCTAGAGAGATCTATCCATGGGCGTGTCTTCTGGTTCTCTTTACCATTTATTGATGGTTCTTTTGATTATTTCCTTCACTCTTTGGTTGCAGTGTCCCAGTGCTAGTGCAGGAATAACGATGAGGAAGCTGGCAGGTTCATTGCCAAAGAGACCACCTACACCCAATGGCTCTACTCATATGGCTCCAGCTTTCAGATTTCCTCCACCTCCAACCCAGTATGTATAGTTCATTAATTAATTACCCTAAAAACCTATACAAGGTGTGATTTAAAACCAGCACTACTAGTAGTGCAGTGGTATTGGGAGTAGTCTCCCCAACCCCAGTCCTGGGTTCGATCCCCCCCTCCTCTATTGCCTATGTATCAAAAAGGTGTGATTTAAGAATTAATGTGATTTGAGTTTCAAGGGAGATCCTTAATTATTTTGGAGATTGACTCCCTCATCGCCATAATTTGTCTCTCCATATATAGTTTGGGGTTGGTTCAGCATCGGTCACTCCTAAATAAGGGTAGATCCAAGCCATTAGTGTTAAACTCAAATGTTGTATCATCAGCTTGTTGCTCTCTTATAATCAATAATGAATATGTTTTCTCCATTCTTTTATTCTTATTATTATTCTCAAAATCAGCTTTTGTTGGCGATCTTCTTATTTATACATATATTCCTTGCCTTTGCCTTTCATATTTATGTACAAGGAACCACCATCAACAACCAACACGTACATGAAATTGGGAATCATCAGTCGCCATTTTCATTCTCTTTGATGACAGGTAAGATGCGAACAGGAAGGAAAAAGGGGAGCTACGTTGTTTGCTTGTTTGGTTGACAAGGAAGATGAAGAGTTTTTTTTAACTGAAACAAGACAAAAATTAATTAATGCAACAGCTTTTTTAATAAATATTCTATGTTAATGGTATCTCAAAGCTGGGTGATGAATCAATTAACGAATGTGAAAATTCAAAATTATTAGATTACTTAAACGTGAAATTTTCTTGTTTTCTCTTTAATTTGTATTTATTACAGAGGAGAAACTGCAGGTGAAGCCAGATTCAAGGGTGAGTAACAGTGACACTCTTGTCTTCTCGTCGGTTTTCCTTATTTTCTTCCTTGGAGGGTTTTGAGTTTTTTTTCCCCCTTAATCTGGTTATTGATTCTTGGCTGGATGATAGATTCCCGGGTAGGGTTTTTCTTCTTCTTGGTTGAATCTGGTGGTAATAGATGCCATTGAAAAGGTAGATGACGAACAGAGTACGACGAAATCGTGGCTGTTAGATTAGGATTTCCAGCTATATATGGACGGTGGTTCTTTAATGAATCTGGAAAACTGATTTACCGAGATTGTCATGTGAACAAACGTACAAAAATGACTTTCTCTCTTCTTCTCTCTCAAATGGCTGTTCTTCCACTCTGAACAAGAACTCACACGCTTGGCTTAATACGACATCTCTCCGGAGACGCAAATGGGTTTTAAATATTCTCCCCCATAGGAAGAGAGCCCACACCAAACAAATTAAGCTCAACAAACAAACCAAACCCACCCCCCCCCCCCCTAAAAAAAAAAAAAAAACAAACACACACACAAAACAAAAAATGTGTTTTTATTGATTTGGTCCTTTACTATAATTCTTCCTTAAATATTTTGTCTTTTTTCTTTATTAAGTTTTTGGGGCCACGATTTTTTTTTCCCCATCCGTAACCGACAGTGTCTACACAAGAAGTTGGAATATATTCCTACATCTCAATGATTAAGATGAATACATTAAGAATGTGATAGATATTTGGAATTGGGGGAGATTTACGCCTCAAAAAGTCGAAAGGAAGGAGAAGGTGGTCTGATTGTTGGCTCTTACTCGAGACTGCCAGAAAATGACCCTACCTCAAAAACTTGACCTGCATGTGGTGGAGTTTCTTCAAAATTAATGAGCACGTTTGTGTTAGTTGACGTGAGGCTGTGTATATATTCTAATAGAGACTTCTAGTTACTAAATTTTGGCAATGAGGAAAAAAATAATGAACTATATGTTGAGACTATTCTCATATATATATGTGTGTGTTCTTCTTCTTCGGATTAGATTGAAGGTATCTTATTTTAAAGTTTAGAGCACAAGGAATTTTTCGTTTCTCCCAGTAACTCCCTTGTCACTTCGATGTATCTCTACGTACCCAATAGCCAATAGTAAGATTCTCTACCCTAACCAATTTTTCCAAAGAAAGTTTTTTTTAAAAAAAAAAAAAAAAAAAAAGAGAGACGAAGGACTGAAATAAAGCACTTTGTTACTTAATAATTGTCCACCTTTAGGTTCACGTCTCATTCACTTATTTGTTGAGCTTACAGTTACTGATTTAGGGACATGATTAATTTTTCTTATAAATATGTATGTGTATTATATTTTTGTAATAATATATTAATTGATACATTGTGTGTGTATGTGTAGTTAAATGACATGTATGTTTATTTTGTTGTACTACCCCTAATTTTTATTACTCACCTTGGTTTTAAATATAAGATAGAATTGATTTTTTTTAGAAATTAAGAAAGTTGGTTAAACTACTTTAGAGTATTTTTATTTTTATTTTTCTTTCCAAACTAATTAGTCTAACTAATAAACTCATATATAATCTAATAATACACAATAAATGATATGATTAATTAACTTATTTAGTTTCTTTAATCTTTTCAAAAAAAAAACTATATCTTATATTTAGAACAAGAAAGAATATAAAATTTAATTTGTAGTGCAATTAACGACTAGAGGTAGCACAAAAATTGCAAATTCATTTTAACGCTACTGATAATTAGAGAGTGAACACAACCCATGACTTGTTAATGTTTGTGTTTTTCTTTTGGCCACTGAGAAATCAAATATATGTTATTTAACTTCACGCATAACAAACTATAGATATTCGTACATTTTACGCTCTCGTGATTTGTTTATTGGCCGTATATATATATATATATATATATATATATATGGTCATGAATTACACCCTGCACAAATAAATATATCACCCCAAATATTCGCCAACTTCCCCAGTTTACGGTTGCTCCTCAAAATGTGTATGATTTTTTGATATGAGACATTTTGCTCCTATGTAATAAAAATATATCAAAATTTTTAATAATAAAATAAAGAAATACTCGTACATAGTTTGGCTGAAAATAATAAAATATTTGGACCATCCAATTTTGATTTTTGTTATCCTGATTTAAAATGAGGATGGATGTAATACCCTAAAAATCATAGTTAGCATAACCACTATATTTTGATAAATGATACCTATTAAAATAGGTGAATATGTGGTCTCAAAGATATTATAGTTTATCTGATTTAAATTGGGGAATTTTCTTTTGGAATTAAATAAACAAAAAAGACTCAAATATTCTAATTTCATTTAGGGATCGTAAAATACCCTATAATTTTCATATTAAAGCATAGTTCATATTTAAATTCTAAAGGGACATAAAATGTTATTGAAATACCCAAACAAATTAAAGAAATTGTCAATAATTGATTGGACAAATAATTGTACAAGAATTAAAGTAATTGTCTTAATTTTCGCAATTAATTATTGAATTTTCTTAGGAACCATAAAATATCATAAAATACAAATAATTACCATATTAAATTATGATTTACATGGAATCAAAAAGAGCAATGAGGTACTACAGAAAATACTTAAACAAAATAGGGGAAAATAATAAAATCGATGAACAACTAGGTATTCATTAAATTAAATAATTGTGCCAAACTTTTATAAATAATCAAAGAATTAATTAAGCATCATTTAACTTATTAAGAGGCTAAATTTACTAAAATACCCTTAATTAACAAATTAGCGCCTAAAATCATATTAAAATCATAAAAAGCCATAGAGCACTATCACAACACTGAGACCAATTAAAGGGCAATTATCAACAATTAATGAGCAATTAAAATTGCAATAATTAAGACACCAAATTTAATAACTAAATTAAATTAAGCATGAATAAAGATGTATAACCCTAGTTAAAAGCCAATGACTAATTAAGATTTGCTTAACTGAATTTCTAAGGACTATAATTGATTTAGGGTTCCTAAAATATTAAAAAAAAATCATGAAAATACCTAAAACAATTAGAGAGAATTTCCAACAATTAAGGAACAATTAAATCTATATTTAAACAAATATTAACATTTAATTCTTATATTGTTAAAAATAAGCCGTAAAGGATTGTGAAGAGGCTTAAAGTAATTAGGGGATACTAAATAATAATTATTGGACACCTAAATTAATTTTAATTGGATTAACATTCATAAATAACCTAGTGACAAATATTAACAAGCAATTTGAAATATTTTGATTTAATTACATATTTAAGCCTAACAAGGGTCCAATATTTGTAACAAGTGAATTTTGGAAGATCCTAATTGAGATGGTAAGCAATTAAACAATTACAATTAAACCTAATTAAGTTAAATCTAATAGCAAATAAAAAGGATTTAATTAAGAGCATTTTATTATAATTAATCATCAAAAGACCAATGTTTTGGCTCCAAATATTATCCAAGCAATTAAGTAAATACAAAACAAATATAAAAAAAAAAAAACTGAAGAAGGGGGACGGTTTTTGTAAGCCTTGAAGGGCAAGAAAATTGACAAAAACACATGCTTAATTTGGTCAATTACTTGCTATGGAAGGAGGACTATTCATTGCTTGGTGGGCAAGTTCTTCAACTTCTTGAAGAAGGAAAAAATAGTGAAGAGGAAGAGAGAGGGGGGGGGGACGGATGAGAGGATGAAGAGTGAGGATGTGAGTTTGAAAATTTTCCTTAATCTAATGGCCAAAATTCAAGAGGCGGTAGCTTGTTGGAGGTGTTGGAATTTTAGTATAAATAGGGGCAATGGCCTTCACAAATTCTCACACCAAAATCTCAAGCAACAACTGAGTATTAGAGAAGTGAGGAAGAGAGTGGGAGAAGCTTGAAGGAGTTCAAGCATTAAGTAAGCAAGTTCTTGAGTTTTAAATTCATAGATATATATGTTTTAATCTTAAAAATTCTAGAGTAGTTTTATTTTCATGTTTTTATGGTTATAAATAGCTTTATTTCGAAAAATTGATAAAGAAGAGGTTTTAGCAAAATTTCTGGAAGAAAAACACCGAAGAAAAGAAGTTCTGGCGAAATTTGTCGGTTAGGCGATTTTTGGAGTTGGTAGCAGAAATGCTTATATTTCGTGTTGAAAATGATGTTAAAAAATTCTGGGAAAATTCATGGTTAAAGTAGACATATAGGGCTTTCCAAATATGCAAAGAACATGTTGAAATGAGCTCTGTACTGTGAGATAAAAATTCTCAAAGTTTATGCTGCGAAATTTCTGGAAATTCTGGGCAGCGTATGAACATTTGAAATCTGGGAGATGTTATTGAATTCTGTGCAAAACCTGATATTTTTTCTTAAAAATAGACATCTTAAGGAGTCCGGGAAATTTTACGGATCTTCGTTTCGATTTTTCTAGAATTAGTTATGATTTTTTAAAGTTGAATGAAAATCAACCTATATGCTGGTAATCAGCGTTTTTTTCCGAAAATAAAAGGAAAACAATTGAAAAATAAATACACCAGGGGTAGAATAGTCATTTGTGGCTAGGATATCTATTAGAATATTATTTGTGAGTTAATAGCCGCGATATTACTCTCTTAGGATATCTACGATCGCTTTCTGACCAACAACGTACCGAGATCACCAACTCAGGTAAGGACGTGTACTGTAACACTAACTCTGATGTTTATTGTATACTTATATGTGATAGATAGTCTGAGACACTGTTTTTGAAAAGTTATGGATTCTGTTTTAAAAATTTGGGCATACACATACAGTTATATACAGGCTATAGCCATGATAACGTCGTTGAGTTTTCCTAGTGCTGAGGACACGGATGTACACCGTGGCACTGGTGAACAGTGCAGACTGGTTTGATGTAAATATGTGGTGAGACTGGAATAATATGAATATGTGGAGACTGTGGTTGTTATTATCTTGAGTATGTGAATATCGTATGTGAATATTATTGTACTGTCATGAATATCTGTCATACATAACTATTATATAAACATGAGGTTAAAAAGATCTAGTATCACATTCTGCCTGTTGGTACAAGACAGAGAAATTAAAAAATGAAACAAGAGCTATTATTGGACAGTAGTCATTGATAAGAAAATGTGTTGTAACAGATTAATAATAGACCTCTTTGTCCGAGGTAATTAATTACATTAAAGCAAATAGGTATATATAGGCTGAATCAAGGGGCTAGGGTGGGCTCTGCCCCCTAAAATTTAATGTGTACCTTGCTTGTCTTGTGGGTTGATGATTGATTCCTTGCGGCTCTGCGTAGCCGGCACTCAGTACGGAAGAAGCAATTGCCGCAAAGAACATAATTAGATGTAAGGTTCACATATGCCCCTTTTAATTCATTCCTCATTATCGGCATATATGATATATTTGGATGTGTAGGTAATAGATATTTTCTTTATAGTCTCTCATCTTTAGTTGAATGAAATTTGTTTTATAAAAAACCAAGGATTTGTTAGATTTTGATATTTTGAAGCTTCTAGATGATCATTTTACTTTTAATGGACTTTAATGAGGCTTGAGTAAAAGTTGTATAGTTTATATTTTTACTTGAGCGGTTGATTAGAGGAAAATAAATTTAGGCTTGATAGAGTGTTTTCCAGTTTCTACAACAACCATTGAAAGATTTTTCTCAGTTATAAAGATAATTAAGAATTCAAAGAAATAAAATGAAAGACCAATTTCTTGATGATTCTTTGATTACATACATTGAAAAAAAATTGTTTTGAGTTTTAGCATGGATTTAGTTATATATGAGTTTAACAATATGAAAACACGTAAAGTAAGAGTTAAGTGAAATAATCTTAATTTCTATAATAAATTTCTTTCAATTTTTTGTATATTATATCTATATTGTATTTCAAGTACTTTTCTTTATGATATACTTCCTCCGGTCCTATATATAGGACAAAGTTTACAGTGTAAATTGTACTACAAACTTTGTCCTATATTTAGGACTAGAAGTAGTAGTATTTTCTGTTTTCGTCCCATATAATCAAAATTTCTAGGTCTGTCAATAAGGTAGCATATAGTTTTATCATAACCATATCCGAAAAATTGAGAATATAGAGAGATCTATCCATGGGCGTGTCTTGTGGTTATTTTTTGCCATTTAGTGATGGTTCTTTTGATTATTGCCTTCACTCTTTGGTTGCAGTGTCCCAGTGGCCGGTAGTGCAGGAATAAAGATGTGGAAGCTGGCAGGTTCATTGCCAAAAGAGACCACCTAGACCCAACGGCTCTATTCATATGGCTCCAACTTTTAGATTTCCTCCACCTCTAACCCACTATGTATAGTTCATTAATTACCCTAAAAATCTATTTAAAAGGGGCCGTAGAATCAATGTGATTTAAGTGTCAAGCGATATTATTAATTAATTGGAGATTGACTATCCTTCATCGCCATAATTATTTGTCTCTCCATATGTAGTTTGGGGTTGGTTCAGCATCGGTCACTCTTAAATAAGGGTATATCCAATCCATTTAGTGTTAAACTCAATGTATCATCAGCTTGTTGCTCTCTTATAATCAATAATGAATATGTTTTCTCCATTCTTTTATTCTTATTATTAATCTCAAAATCAGCTTTTTTTGACGATCTTCTTATTTATACATATGTTCCTTGCCTTTGCCTTTCATATTTATGTACAAGGGACCACCGTCAACTACTAACACGTACTTGAAATTGGGAATCATCAGTCGCCATTTTCATTCTATTTGAAAAATCAAACCCTAAAATCACATCTAATTAAAGATAAAAGGGAAGATGCGAACAGGAAGGAAAAGGGGAGCTGCGTTCGTTGCTTGTTTGATTGACAAGGAAGATGAAGAGTTTTTTTTTTTTAACTGAAACTCAACAGCTTTTCTAATAAATATTCTATATTAATGGTACATTAAAGCTGGGTGAATCAATCGTTAATTTCAAGCACAATGAATGTGAAAATTCAAACTTTTTAAATTACTTAAACGTGAAATTTTCTTGTTTTCTCTTTAATTTGTATTTATTACAGAGGAGAGACTGTAGGTGAAGCCAGATTCAAGGGTAACAGCGACACTCTTCTCTTCCCGTCGGTTTTCCTTATTTTCTACCATGGAGGGTTTTTCGTTTTTTTCCCCTTAATCTGGTTATTGGTTCTTGTATGGATGATAGATATCCGGGCAGTGTTTTTCTTCTTCTTCTTGGTTGAATCTGGTGGTAATAGATGCCATTGAAATGGTAGACGACGAAGAGAGTACTATGAAATCGTGGCTGTTAGACTATGGACGGTGGTTCTTTATATGGACTAAAGGGTATAAATATTTGGAATTAAGGCATATATATTAGTATTTTCACATTATAAATCTAAATAAATAAAAATAATGTCAGAATTTCATAAACATACCACACACAATTTTTAACTCAATCTTCATGTCCATAGTCATTTTTATTTCTATCAAAATGATATTACCTCCTGTCTTAAATATAAGATAAAGTTTTTAGTATAATTTACACACAGACTTTGTCCTATATTTAAAACCGGAGGGAATAGTATATTCCAACACACCAAATGGGTGGTTGGATTAGCGAAGATTCACACACTTCTCTTTTGCTCCTCCAAGGCTGCTATCTAAGAAGGATCAACAAATAGCTCATTCATTTGGTTTAAAAGGATTTTATTTTATTTTTTAAATTAGATGAGCATATACTAATTAATGACCTAAGAATATAAGTAGATTTGAATTTGCAACCTTCCACACATCAAAGAGCTTTCAATGTTATTAAGCTACGTGGGAGGTTATTGGTTGGTTTCAAGTTTATATTCAATTAAAAAAAAAAAAATCTTCTTCTCCAGCACTCACGGCAAAAGGACTTCCAAAAGCGTGGCCGGAAAAGAAATTTAAATAGGAGTGTGAATGCTAAAAAGCAAAGGTTGGTTGTGTGGAAGGAGAAGGGTGGTTTGGTTGTTGATACTTGCGCATAGACTTGACCAGCATGTTTGCTGGGGTTTCTGCAAAGTTAATGACCATGTTAAAGTCAATCATATATGTATTTTCTTTGCGACGTCTATAAATCAAATCCGGGTTTGGTGAGTTATAATAATACAAAGTTTAAGAAACAAGCTAAGTCATATTTTTTACTAATTACAAATAATTTGAATATTTTTTTATATAGTAGTATAAATTGTTCGTCTGTTAGGACCCAGCAACATTGTTTGACCACCTGGCTTCATGTTTAATTGTTTACAATATATATACAGTGTTTGACTCGCCTTCGCGTTGTAATTAGTTGTAACAGACTAATAGACCTTTTTCTGCGAAGTTGCATGTTTAAAAATATGCGAGCAGGTACAAGTCTATGCATATACATGCGGTTTGAAAACTCAATAAATTTGAACACTTTCAAGCAAATAGCTATAGCTAGCTACGATATTAGTTCAGCAAATTAAATCCATATCAAGAAAAGTAAGAAATAATTTGATGCAATTCATACGCATGTTTTAGAAACAAGTCATATTAATTATTCACTAATTTTTTTAAAAAATAATTTGAGTGTGTGTGTGTATTGTCGATCAATCTCTGGGACTTAATAAATGACTTTAAGTGGACTAGACCTACCCCAGCAACATACATTTGTGAGCCACTGCCCACATTTTTTGACCTGCCTTCATTTTCATACATTTGTGAGCCCCAGCCCACATTTTTTGACCTGCCTTCATTTTCATACATTTGTGAGCCCCAGCCCACATTTTTGACCTGCCTTCATTTTCATATTTCAGATGCCGGAAAAGCTTGAATTCAATAACACCCCCCCCCCCCCAAAAAAAAAAAAAAAAGCTTCTTCTCAAGCACCTCATGGCAAAAGGACTCCCAAAAGCAAGGCCGGAAAAAAAAAATAAATAGGAGTGTGAATGTTGAAAAGAAAAAGGTTGGTTGTGTGGAAGGAGAAGGGTGGTTTGATTGTTGATACTTTCAGAGACTTGATGACGACTAGCATGTTTGGTGGGGTTTCTGCAAAGTTAATTACCATGTTTAAGTCAATCAGATCTATATTTTCTCTACTACCTTAATACATTCATTCCTTTTTCTCCTTAATTATTGTTAGGGGAGCATTAAAGAGGGTAAATTAGAAAAATAAACAAATAGGAAAATTATATTTTATATTTAGGATCAAAATCAATTCCCCAAATATATCTTATATATATATATATAAAGGACTGGAGGAATAATTATTTAGGACCTGCTATTTAATATCATATTTAGCTTGTCAACTAATTCATCTCATCCTAATTATAGTATAAAGTTAACTACTTCACGGTTCATAGGGAGTGGCAGTTGATAATAAAACTTGGCATTTTTAAACATGCACTACCAAAAAAAAAAAAAAAAGACACTTTGTAGCGGTTAGAAAAAACCACTACAGATATAAGATTTTGTAATGGTTTATACCAAAACCGCTAGATATTTGCAGTGGCAACAATCGCGCCAAAATGCGGATGTGTTTGTAACAAACTTTGTAGCGGTTAAAAGAAATAAACCACTGTAAAGTTGGTGCCAGCTTGGTGTGTAATGGCATGAAGGTTTGTGGTGGGACCTTTGTAGCAGTTGCAAGAAATAAACTGCTACAAAATTGGCGTTAACTTGGCATGTAAAGGTTGTGGCAATTATATTTGTAGTGGTTATTGGATATAATAACCGCTACAGAATGTCAAGGGACACAATATTTGTCGCGATTAGAGGAAAATGACGCTCAAACTGCCACAAATATATTCATAATTTGTAGCGGTTATATATAAACTGGTACAAATATTCAACCTATATATACCTACGGCCCTTAAATCTTTTTCACAAGATAGTGCAACATGCAATGGAAGATTGGGTTGCAAGATAGCTGCTTCTCTCTGATGAAAATGAGTCAGTGACTTTTTCGTCGCAGATTGGTGTCTATCCAGTCATCTCGTGAAATGTTGCACTATTTTGAATAATAACGAAAGTTTGTAGTGGTTTTGCTTTGAAACCGCTACAGAAAGTAAAGACACATACATTTGTAGCGGTTATGTCTCAATAACCACTACAAAATGCAAAGAGACAACACATTTGTCGCAGTTTGAAAAATAGACACTGAAACCGCCACAAATATTCATAATTGGTCGCAGTTACGATGAAGCCGCTACAAAATTTCAACCTATATATACCCCCAATGTCAAGTCATTTTTAGAAAATAGTGGAGCACGCAACAGAAAATTGGGTTGCAATAGAGCTGCCACCCTCTGATGAAAATAGATCAGTGACTTTTTCATTGGAGGTTGGCATCTGTTTTGCAAATCCATTCTTCACATGGCGTGTTGCACTATCTTTAGTAATGAGAGAAGCTTGTAGCGGTTTTGTTGAAACCACTACAGAATGTAATAACATACATTTGTAGCGGCTATATCTCAAAAACCGCTATAGAATGTCAAGGGTCAAGACATTTGTAGCGGTTAGATAACAGCCACAAAATTTCACGCTGGATGAGGTAAGGTTTTGTATTTTGTAGCAGTTTCCGTAGCAATTTTAGTGAAACCGCTATAAATGCTTAATATTTGAAGCAGTTGGTTCTCAGTTTAAAACCACTACAAAAGTCAAGCCTTTTGAACCACCGCCTTCACCACAAAGCAAACCACGTAAGTTTTGAATCATCGCCTCTCAACTTTCCTTCTCTCATGTTCTCTTACGTTTAGCTGCAACATTTACAAGATTTAGGAGCTATGGATTCTAGGAGAAATGTAGTGAAAGGGAAAGAGGTGATACACGATAGAACGCCTCTAAGGAGAAACAGTAGTAAAGGGCACCATGTTAGGGGCCGTGGGGAGGGACGTAGGGGTAGAGATATCCCTCTGCCACTGTAGGTAGGGATCGAGATAGATTGGCTCTTCTCAGATGAGCCAATCCCACAGCGGGAAACCCTAGAGGGAGATGTAAATATATCCCTCAACGATATTGAGGAAAATGCTGAGATAGAGAGGAGGATGAGGAGCGGGACCAACGGAACCTCAGACCATCGTCTTCGAGCTCTACCGGATTTGAGGTGGATGTCGAAGGTAAATTTAATTATTTTTGTGACAAAATTTAAATGTATATTCCTTATGGTTAATTAAATTGTATTTAAATATAATACAAAAATGTTCTTATAATTGTGCAGATCCGCAGGGGAACATCAGCAGGAGGAAGCTAGTTTTCTCGATGTGAATCTATTGCAGGGGCCTCAAATCGTAATCGACTGGAATGACTACATGGACCAACCAATTGGCAACAATGGTCACTTGTTCAACCGCTAGCTACCTGATGGACCTGGGCGGGAATTGGGGGCGGTTCCCCATCTACTTTCAGAGTTGGAAGATATTCCAAAGTCGGCGAAGGACATAGCATTTGAGAAAGTTGTGCAAGTTATTTTGTTTAATTTTATTTTAAATGTAAATAGTTATAATTTATGGTTTATTTATTTATTAAATGATTAATTAATTAATTAATAATTAAATTATGATACAACATAAGTTTAAAAGTCTAAGGCAACACAAAGAGGTACTCACTGCTGAAGATAGGGGACGACTGGAGGAACCGGAGGGGTTGTATTTTTAACTCTGTAGACAATAGTAAATTATTAACAAACTTCAGATTTGGCGACTTGTTAAGAAATAGGAAAAACATAAATGACATTAATTAGAATATGTTCTATAATTTAATAAGATTCATATCATTTTTAGTCATTTTCCATTTAAACTTGCTTTTTAAATAATCCCCCCAAACAAGTTTTAGTTTAAAAAACAAAAGTTACTTCTACCAGCGTCAATCCAAATATAAATCATATTTACAACATGAATTTTATCCTACTTTAAGTTTACAAAAGTCATATTGAAAAAAAAAATCACTTATGTCACCGCTAATCTATACGGACCATGATAAGTGCAGTACACAATGTTGACGCAAGGAAGAGAAAATGAAACAATCTTGATGAGTAAGAAAGCGCGTTATAACAGACTCATACATGTTTGAAAGTATGCATAGTGCTTCTCTCTCTCCCTCCCTCCCTCCCTCCCTCCCTCCCTCCCTCTCCCTCTCTCTCTCTCTCTCTCTCTCTGTGTGTCTGTGTATGTGTACGCGCTTTGAAAACTCTATAAGTTTGAACACATTGAAGCAAATAACTATAGCTAGCTACTATATTAGTTCAGCAAATTAAATCCATATCAAGAAAACTAAGAAAAGAGATCTAACTATAAGAAAAGAGATCTAGCTATATGGGCGTGTCTAATTGTGTTTACCATTTTGTGATGGCTGTTTTGATCATAGCCTTCACTTTTTTGTTGCAGTGCCCCGACGCTAGTGCAGGTATATATGTGTCTTTAACTCTTTTTCTATCATATATAATTTATAGTTACTTACAATTAAAGTTTGCGTTGATTTAAAAAATAACGAGAAGTGTGATGATGCAGGTATGACGATGAGGAAGTTGGCTGGTCCTATGCCAAGGAGACCAGCTTCACCGATTGGGTCTGATCAAAGGAGTCCAATTCACGATTAATCATATCCCCGCCACTGTCACAACCACCGAGATTTCCTCGACCTCCATCAGAGTCTAGCTAGAATATTATGAACACATGCTTGGTTGAAATCTTACTCGCTTCTATATTCATAGTCAAAATAATGGAGTATCATATTCGTTCTCTAATTTGTTTTCACTTTACCCAATTAACTAAGCTAGCTACTTTTGTTTTGCATTTCTATTGTGGAAGAACATTGCATGTGGCCATTTGGGTCCTTTCTTCCTCAAAAATCAAAATGAGCAGCGATTTATTAAAACAAAGAAACATTGTTTTGTTGTGATGGGGCAAATTAAAGACCACACTTGGAGGACATTGATATTTCAACGAGAATGACCATTGTGGGTCTTTGGCTCCATTGATACAAGGCGCATGCAGTAAATGCACTGTATATTTTGAAGTTAAAGACAAAATATAAAAAATGACCTCAATTTATCATTTACTCCCATCGCCCACCCATTTAATCAAAACCATCCCACCAACTACTACTATTTGTTGTTGCTGTTGTTGCAGAAGATCTGATAGAGTTCCTTCTCAGGTTGGAGGTGTTGTGCTTAGTAATTCAAGAGGGGCCTTTTCATCCACTAAAATATTTGTTTTCATTCCTCTACCTATATTGAACATATTTTTTCTTAATTACCCACCCCTATTCCATTAAAACTCTTCATATATAGCTAGTCTTTTCATTTGAAATGTTTATATCTACGTATGCCTAGCCAAATCTTAGATTTTTATGAGTATGTGGTAGTGGTTGCATGACATACACGAGCAGATATTTTATGGGGATAATATTGTACCCTAATTTTAGATTTTTATGATATTTTAAATTTTTGGCATAAAAATAATTGGGAAAATTTCAAATAAATACCTTTTAAATTTATAAAATCCCCAGAAGTCAAGTCTGTTGAATTTGTAGAAAGACTGAGAAGTACCAAGGATCTATAAAGGATATGTAAATTCGGGTGAAATTACCTTTTTGACCTTAGTTTTAAATAAATAAATAAAAACTCTCAAACACCCCACCGCCGGCGGCCAACCACCACCGCTGGCTGGCCACTACCACCGCCGGCCGACCACCACAGCCGGCTAGCCGCCCCCGCTGGTGGCGGCCGGCTGGCAACCATAGTGGGGTTGGCCCTCCGAAGGCGACGACTGGCAGCAATCGGTGGTGGTGGCCAGCCGCCAACGACCGGCGGGCGGTGGTGAGATGTTTGAGGGTTTTTATTTTATTTATTTATTTAAAACTAAAGACAAAAAGGTAATTTCACCCGAATTTTCATATCCCTCATAGGTCTTTAGTACTTCTCAGTCTTTTTACAAATTCAACAGGGTTTTGGGGGTTTTGCAAATTCAAAAGGTATTTATTTACAATCTTCCCAAAATAATTTGAGAGAGGGCTTTGAAACATTTGCCCCCCTCAGCTCTCTCTCCCTCTCACAATTTTTTCTTGTTTTGTTGGGCCACTGCTCGTTCCCAATATATATATAAGTTATAACTACCAAGGAGAATAAAAGTATCAAATTCATTTTATATTTTTACACAGCTATATCCATTTGTAAGAATGTTTTGAAAGTTATCATTTCTTTGATGCTTCTAATAATTTCTCTTTTGTGCTATGCACTTCTCCTTCTTGAGCAAAAAAATATGCACTTCTCCTATTGGATGTATAATCTTTTATGAGGTATGTTTGGTATTAAATTTAGATACCTTTCATATCGAAGATTTGAACATTGTTTTGCTATATTGTAAGGAATTAACCCTTCTGCTATAGCAATCCACTGGTCAAATTAATTTTGTTCATTTGACATTATTGATAACTACTAAAGGACCCAGATAATATCATTTAGAGATAAACTATAACTAAAAATAAATTTTTTGACAAAAGCTAGAAAAAATATTGCAAATTGATTTTAGTAAAAGGTAATGAATTTTTCACAAACAGAAAAAAAAAGGGTTCCAATGAAAATGAGAGCATCACAAATTTTTTGCAATGTTGTGGTTGTTTTTTATTCGAATTAATGTTTTTGCGGCAGAAATTTTTTGTCAATATAATTTTTTATTATGTTATAGTATCAGACTGTTATCATTTATCAAATATATAGGACAGAAGAAAAAATTATGAGAGGAATTTTTATTTATTTATTTGGATGTAGAAGAAAAATGAGGGGAAGAAAAAACGAAGGGTTAATGTATGTATCCACCATAATTGCTCTTCAACTTTTCTTTTGGAGATTTTTCTTCCCCAGCCACCATCCACTATGGCGCATTGACGCCTCTCATTTGTTTTTTTTTTTTTTTTGATCGAATTGACGCGTCTCATTCAATCCCATCCATGAACTTACACCACCGTCTTTTCATGACAATGAATCCCACCAAATCACCTTAAAAGTGTTAACAAATATTTTTATTTCAAGTTATTTTCCCTATTTTGTTTTAAACATATGAAAAATATATTCTTTAACGTATGAAATTATTTGATTTTGATACATATAAATATGAAAATATTTTTCAAGGGTTTTTACTTAAAATATTTGGATAATTTTAATTTTTATATAATTTTGTTACAAACGTTAACATCCTATATAATAGAATAGAAAGATATTATTGACATTTATCCAATTTCTTTTCCTAATATTTTCTTGGGAAAATGACAGCCAGGTCCTAAGGATCATAAAAAATTACAAAAAGGTCCCAATAAAAATTCACATATAAAACAAGTCTCTCTATTAACAACAAGAAATGCTATATTTACAACAAAATTTAAAAACATGTTCATTCACAACAGAAAAAAAAAATTATATTCACAACAGGAAGTGTCATATTCACAGCAAAATTTAAACACGTGGATTTTGTTTCAAATTCAAGTTTCTAAACGTACAAAAGTCATTTACAATTAAAAAAAAAAAACTAGATTCACAATAGGAAGTACTATATTCACAACAAAATTTTGAATTTGGCTATTCACAACAGAAAAAGTCATATTCACAATAGGAAGTGCTATATTTATAACAAAATTTTAAAACCTGGATTTTGTTTCAATAAGAATAATATCAAAAAAGTCCCTAGAAACTTTTTTGATATATGAATTTCTGTTGGGACTTTTTTGTAATTTTTTATGGTCCTTAAGACTTGACTATCATTTTTCCTGTTTTCTTTCCTTCGTCCATATATGAGGAGGGGTGATATTTTGTGCCCCTGATCTTCTCTCTCAAGCATTTTCCCCATCAAAAATATTTTTTATGTGCATTTTTGTAACCTAAATTTTATGGTGTCAAGTACAAGTTCAAAAATATTTTATGAGTAAATTTATGCTATATCAAACAAAAAAGAATAGCACTAGAGTTTAGTCTTTCACAAGGTACAAGAGCAAATGCTCTTCTACCTAAAAATGCTTCGAAAGTTGATGAGATTAAGAACCGGCATCACATCTGTAGATTATTAGGAGATCAATTTGAGGTTTATATGATCAAGTGGTTGAAGTAGGGAAACATGTATAATTTAGAAGAAAATGAAATATGGTTAAAAATTTAATGTGAAAATCACACAAAATATTTTTTCTTAAAGTAAAAAGATATCTTATAAAAGTTAGTGGTATTTTTCATATTATCAGTATTTGTGAACGATTAACTCCTGAATAAGTATTCAGGCTAGTGACATCTTTTGTGGAAACAGACAAAAAGAAGAGAAAATCTCAACAATATCCCAATCAATAAAAATAATATTAAAAAAGTTTTATAATATAGGGAAATTCTAAATAAATACCGTCTGAATCTGTAAAACCCCTAGAAGCCCGTCGAATTTGTAAAAGGACTGAAAGGGATATGCAAATTCAAGCGAAATTACTTTTTTATCCTTAGTTTTAAATAATTTTAAAAAAAATACCCCCCGGGCGGTGGCCCCCACCACCGATGGCCGCCGGTGGAGGTGGCCAATGGAGGTGGTCGCCGGCGGAGGTGATGGCCGCCAGCGGTGGGGCCCACCGCGAGGGTATTTACTTTTTTTCTTTTAATTATTTAAAACTAAGAATAAAGGGGTAATTTCGCTCGAATTTGCATATCCTTCAAAAGTCCTTGTCACCTCTCAGTTCTTTTACAAATTCGATGGGCTTCTGGGGGTTTTACAAATTCAGACGGTATTTATTTAAAATTTTCCCTATAATTTATCAATGATAAGTAAAAGGGATTAGTGGAAGAGTGATTAATAAGTTATGCAAATTTTCTGATATTATTTTCTTTTACTATGATCTTGGTGTGATTTTCCAAAAAGAAGAGTAGTATTATGTTGCATCGACTTTAACACTGCATTTTTGATACATTCTAGATATGTTACGCTACTTCAAAAATGATAATATTTTGATACGTCTTATTGTTAAATAATAATTTTAATATAAAGAGTATATTTTATATTAACAAAACATCATATAAAAAAATCATAAGGACAAATTAACTATATCTCCACTGTTAACATATCCATGCCAAAATGGACAAAACTGCCATTTGATCATTTCACCGTGCCTAAAATATCACATTGTCTCCACGTCATCACAGTCATTATAAAACGCGTCTGAGCATGTTTGACTTCATATTTGTTTCCATGCAGCCATTCACTCTAGCGCCCAGCCCACCAGCTGAAACCCTCCTCTATTTATGTTAAAGAATCAAACCCTTTTTACCAAAAAAACAAAGAAAAAAAAGAATCAAACTTTGTTCTCAGATCCGGTGGCTCTCTCGTTCAGAATCTGAATCTGAATTTGCCTCTTCCTCTTTCGCTGATCTCCATTAGGCGCTTCGTCTGGGTAAATCTCTCTCTTCCCCCCAACCCTGCTTCATTTCCGAAAATTCTTAGATCGGTTTTTATTTCGGATTCCGGTTCTTGTGCCTCTTTCCGATCTGGCTTCGTGTTGATGTCCACGCTGAGAGACGGAGGCGACATCAGATTTCCGATCTCACTTCATGCTTGTTGACCACGATACCAGTGGTGGAGCCAGAAAAAAAATTTTAGCCCGGGCTAAAAAAAAATAAACCTATTGAACTACCCCTTTAGTTTTTATTATAAGGCACCAATTAACAAATTAGATTCTTTTTATAAGTCACTTTTTTGTTTCCAAATAGCATTAAATATTTTTATGTATACCCATAATTAAAAAGGTAGTGAATGAGAGTAATAATTAATAAAAATTAATTATTACTTTTTTTAGCAAAAAAAAGAGTAATAATTAACATAATATTAGAGTTTAGTATAATTAATAGGGACAGTATTAAAAATTACTTAAATTTTAGGATAAATTTAATGACTTTAATTGTTTTTATTAACTTGTGAGAATTGTTAGTTAGTTCCTTAAATAAGGACCAGAGGGAGTATTTACTAAATAGTATCAAATAACTTTGAAAATACAAATAAATAATAACTAATAATTATAAATTAAAACTAATATGATACTAATTTTTCGGTATCTCAAACAAGAATTTTACTTTCTTCTCACAACCCAAGTAATGAAACAAACATTATCTTTACAGAGAAGATAAAAAATTAGCTGGGGCCAAATTTGTGGCCGAATAAAATATCATACAATAAATATATATATATTCTTACAAATTTTATAAGATCAACTGGACCAACTAGAGCCATTGCCCCAACTAACCATTGAATGGTTCCGCCGCTGCACGATACGCGAATTCCCGTATCGGACGCGTGTCCGATACGTTAATAAACAAAATTGGTGCTACATACTAGCAAGAGCCATTTTATAACAGTATGAAATACGCATTTATCAGCCAACTGCCACAATCATATCAGTCAAAGAAGGGTCCGGGAGGAGTAATGTCTCCAATCTCCATTGATCGTTCTTTCCATTTCCTCTCTTTTAATTAATAAAAGTTGTGTTGTTTATTAAAATAAATAGTTTGAAAGCCACTTGTTTCGAGTCTCAGGAGTGGTTGAATAAACATCGTCGCAGTGAGGCCGAAGTGTTTTCCTCCTCTGTCTTCGATGTCTCTTCTTTCCATCATGATCCACAACAACCTCTATTCGATCTTATTCTTATCCTATATGTTCACGACAATCACCTTGTGCCAGTGGCGGACCCAGGATTTTGGGTTTATGGGTGCACAATCAGTGGCGGGATGCGGGGGTTCCCCCGAAAATTTTTTTTTAAGGAAAGTTTTAAACACATTAAAAAACAAAAGAATACAAACAATAAAAGAAAATAAAACTTCAATTTAACATAGAAAAATAATAATTAAGAATCAACTAACCTTTAGATCAGAACAATTACAAAAGCATTCTTCTATTCTTCATTCCTTGAAAATATTGCATTATCTCTTCATCATCAATCGTAGCAAATATATCACGTTCAACATAAGTTACCATGCAGGAATTAAACCAATCATCACTCATCCGGTTGCGCAACTTATCTTTAACAAAAGTCATTGCAGAGAAAACCCGCTCAACACTAGCAGTTGCTACCGGAAGAACAAGTGCCAACTTTATCAACAAATAAACCAGTGGATAAACAATATCCTTTCTCTTCTCAACCATCTTCAAAGCAAGGTCAGAATTTGTTTGCAAATTGCCAAAATCAGAATCAGCTCTCACATCAACAATAAAATTACCGAGACTTGAAGACAGAAAAGGAATATCTGCAAGCTCATCAAACTCTAAAGGATAGAATCTAGCAAACTCAATCAACTTTTCTTTGTTAAAATTAGCGAATGAATCACGAGGATCAAGACAACTCAAACACTCAAGCAACTTGGTATTGACATTATCAAATCGATCATTCAACTCTTGAATCTGATTATCAATCACTGTATTAAATAACTCCACCTTAAAGTAGTGGAAGAATGTAAATGATTCCAATCTCCGTCTCGATCTCCCTTTAGGACAATAAACATCATTCATATTTGGAATGTCAATATCATATTTATTGGCAAAAAGGTTCGTTTCTTGAAGCAATTCATCAAAACCATTATCTCTCACTTCTTGTAAACGAGACTTGACTACCTTCACTAAACCAATTGCATTTAAAATGTCTTGATCTTTTCTTTGTAGTGCTTGTGACAACTCATAAGAAATTCCCAAGATCAATTTCATAAGATGCAACAAGAATACAAATTCGAAATCCTCCATGGCATACAAAATGCAACCTGCATCGGTCCTTGCAGCATCATTTTTCGGCTCGTCTTCAATAATTTTCATTAAGGAAGTTATTGGAGAAAATAATGAGATAACACTTATAACCGTACCAAAATGAGAACCCCAACGAGTGTCTCCAGGTCGCTTGAAGGTTGTCTCTTGATTTAAACCTTTTCCAGTTGGTATTTCACCACTAGCAATTCTTTCAACTATTTGCTCATACTGATTCATTTGAAGAATTTCCTTCCGCTTGCATGAACCCCCCACAACAGTAGCCATCTTTTGAAGCATGTCAAAAAATTCTTGAATCTTCTTGTGATGTTTTGCAACCTTCACAAGTGCCAATTGTAACTGATGAGCAAAACAATGAATGTAGAATGCAGATGTGTTGTCTGCCAAAATCAAACTCTTAAGCCCTTTGAATTCACCCCGCATATTACTGGCACCATCATAGCCTTGACCACGACATTTAGACAAACTTAAACCAAGTTTAGAAAATAGCCCATCAATCGATGCTTTTAGTGACTGTGCAGTAGTATCTGAAACATGAATTATGCCAATAAAACGTTCAACAATGAACCCTTGTTTGTTTACATATCGAAGTACAACCGCCATTTGTTCTTTAATTGCAACATCACGAGCTTCATCCACTAACAAGGAAAAGTAATCATCACCGAGATCACTAATAATTGCTTTAACAGTCAAATCAGCACAAGCTTGACAAAGATCTTTCTGAATCTTTGGTGAAGTCAATTTGTGATTATCGGGGGCATTTTCCAAGACCACATCACTCATCTCTTTATTTGGCTTAGAATAAAACTTTAGAAGTTCAAGGAATAAACCTTGTTGATTTGAAGTTGAAGATTCATCATGTCCCCGAAAAGGCTCACCATTGCGTAGTAGGAATCTAACACAATCTAAAGAAGTTTTCAACCGAATACGATAATCAATTTTTTGTTGGTCAGAAATATTTGACAAGGCAACATCAATATGTTGATTTTGCTTCATCAAATCTTGACAACATCTATTATGAACACTCATATGATCTCCAACATGAATTTTGATTCTATCCTTCTTATGCCAATTTTTGAACCCCAAACCGACAAATGCTTCCTGCATCGAACCACTACCTCCAACCTCCATATCAAATAGATAACAATACAAGCAAAAACACGCATCTTTTGATACACTATACTCCAACCAGGAACCAAATTCTTCATACCACTTAGGATTGAATCTACGTAGTTTTCCATACTGTTCTGTTTGAGGGAATGATTTAAGAATTGGTTGAGTTGGCCCTTTGAGCAAATAGGCTCTCCGAATATTCTCTCTTTCTACAGGATTTGATGTCATTGAAAAAATTGAAGGTCTTTTTCCCGGATCCGCTTCAAGATTTTCTATATTAACTTTTGCTTGAGGTGGTGATTGAAAACTTTGAGATTGAGATGCTTGTGGTGGTTGGGAGGATTCTTGGACAGTTGGAATTGAAATACTGTTTGAAAGTTGCTCATTTTGAGATTCGGGTTCTGTATTTGTGGGTTTTAGGCGTTTGAAATAAGATTGTATCGTTGACATTTTCTGGAAGAAAAAAGTTTGACAAGATTATGGAACATGTTGCAACCTATAAACTAATTCATCTCAATGCTATTAAAAAGTAATTTAACGAATCAATTGAATATAAACATTATCAAATCAATTGTAGGTTCCTCCACCACAAGAAAATCACAAGAACAAAATAAAATATAAAGTGTATCTTTTATGACAATGTTGTAATAAATTGCATGTATATGTATGTGCATATCAGTTAGTGCTGTGCAAAAAAAGACAGCAATAAAAGTTCCTACTCATGTACTAATCCACATATATTCAATGTCTAGCATAACCCATTTTGGCTAAAACAGGAAAACTTACCGAACCTCAGGGACAACTGTAAGAAATTTCCTGTTATGAGTGAGCTGCTTTCCACTATCTATCTGCTCCCACCATGTCAATCCATTGTATATTCCCTGATCATCCGCAAATGGGGTTCCTTTCTTCCAGTGGAAAAAGTGATATGTTACCTAATGAAAACAACAAAATCAAGCAAACAATTAAGTAAACAAGTAAACAATTTCATATGAATAAAATTATATAAACGTAAACAATTCATGCACACATTATAACTTATTAGGTTAGAAATATAACAAAATGAAACTTACAGTGTATCAAGATTTATGATGTGGCCCAAGGCTGTGAAAGCTCAAAGGAATAGAACCACTTAAGCGATTAGCGTGCACATTACTGCAGAAAATTTAATGAAATATTAGCATGGCGACATGAGGGTATAGAACAGTACAAGAATATTTAGAGTTCATGTCATCTCATGAATCTTACAACTTATTCAAGGCAGTACAGGAGCTTATGTTATGTGGAATAAATCCTTCAAGATAATTGTTAGCAAGATTCCTGAACCACAACAAGAAGAACCATTTAATGGCATTGGTATATGAAATGTAAAGACCATAAGATAAAATAACATAAACTTACAATTCAAACAAATGCTCCAGCTTTCCAAGTTCCTCAGGAATTCTGCCAACTAGTTTGTTGCCATTCAATTGCCTTGAATAAAAAAACTCCCATCAATAAAATAGCAAGGGCTTGCATGAAACCAATCACTTCCAGAATCCTTCCGGTTAGTCTGTTTCGTTGAAGTGACCTATAAAGCAAGAACAATTATTACTGAACTGTAATCAAGATAGCAAGATTGTTCACATATAAATAACTCTTTTTATGAAGAGATAGAAAACATGATGCAAACAATTAACTCTAATATCAAGATAACATTGAATAACAAAGATTTATAAAAGAAAAGATACTCACAAAGTAGCCACTTGCAGAAACCCAATATTATAAAAGAAAAGATACTCACAAAGTTCCAGTTGCAGCAATCTCAGCTGCCCACTTCTGCAAACCAGTCTTTGTTCTCCTTTGCGAGAGATCATGAACAAAAATTACTCCTACAGATGAAATTCAAACCAGAATTCACAGTTAAAATAATCACACAGCCAAGTTCCAAATATGTCCTTATGACTCAGGCTTCAATAATTATCAGTGAATTCAAATTTTAAAAAGTTCTTGTACATTAAAATTTAAAAGGCTGTTAAGGACAGTAAGAAGGTATTTACTTAGCAAGTAGTCTTAGGTTCAATCCTTTGCTCAATTTGAGGTGAAAAAAAATGCTATCAAGAATAAAATTAATTATAAAAAAAAAAAAGGGGCAGAGGTACTCACTGAAGGGATAAGATGAAGGGTGAAAATTCCAAAAAAAAATTTAACACCAAAACAAAAGATCTCCTTAGTCCTCACAAGTTTCGCTCAAAAAAAAATTGGGGAAAGATTCGGATGTGAGGACCCAAAAAAAAAAAACATTCTACCAAGAACAACGAAAATCTTCCCTCAAATATTCTAAATAGAGACAGCTCGCATCCAAGCCATAATCCCAAATACTAAAATCGGAGAAGGACAGATACAACCTACACAGATCGCTCTCCTTAGTCCTCACAAGTTTCGCTCAACTAATTCAATCCCCTCTGCCTCTTTTCAGCCAAACAAGCATAAGTTCTCCCCAAATCAGAAAATAATCCGTCAAGTTAGAGAAGAAGGAAGAAACGAACAAATCCAGAAACGGTACCTTAGAAATTAGAGGAAGCTGATGTTGAGTCAGTACCCTCCGACTGAGGAATGAAATTGGGGAAAGGGTATAAAGAAAGGGTTGGATGAGAGGATAAGATTGGGGAAATGGTATAAAGAAAGGGCAGATGTGACTCATGTGAGGATTGAAATGGGGTAAAAAAAAACAGACAGGTGAGTTTTCAGCCGGATCGAACCCTCAACTTGAGGATGGTTGGGGAAAATGCTTACCAACTAAGCCAACCAACTAAATTGTTTTAAAAGTCCTATACTATATATATTTTTTAAAAAAAATTTCTGTCTGCACTTGGCCCCATAGGCACCAGTGTGGGTCCGCCAATGCCTGGATAAATGGGAGACGACAGAGCACAAACCCACAGGCTCCGGCAAATGAAGGGACAAAACAACAAAGATTAAAAAAAATAACAGAAGGAAATGACTTTTTACAGAACATAAAAAAAGGAGAAAACAGAGAATATATGTTCCTAAACCTTGAACTAGGATGAAGAATATCCAGTTTGATGGGCTACGATCTGAGTTGAGGGGTGCATTAATTATCAACGAAAATTTATTGATGAGGTACAATAATTAAGCTAGAGTTAGGTCTGCCATAAGATTCTTTAGGTGTATATATTGATTTGAATAACGAAAACCAATACAAAAAAAATGCTAAATAGTGCAAGCTAGCTAACTAATTAATGACTAATGGCTCTTTTAATTAAAAAATGCTCCGATATCATGGTGGGCTACGACTACGACTATGATCAAAGTTGAGGGGTGTATTAATTATCAACGAAAATTTATTGATCAGGTACAAAAATTAAGCTAGAGTTAGGTTTGCCAAAAGATTCTTTAGGTGTATAAATTGATGTTGTCAAATTAAAATATCAATATCATTTCACCACATTGTTTAAGTATTTGTTGGTAAATATGACAATTTTTGGTAAATATGATAATTTTTCATGACATTACTGACGTTTTAAGCATCATATTCATTATTAAATTTCTCTCACCCAATTTACACTAGTCAATCTGAATATGATGAGTTATATATTCTTGCCTCAGAGACACACCAAACTTATTATGTCTATAACGAGAGACACATGAATTGAAACAAGGTGATTCACATAAAGTCTCAAAACCTTTACAACATGGGTGATGATAATAACATCGCTTACGAGAGTGAGTCATTCCAAGCCGCCAATTTTGAAAACTTTTTCTTTAAAGGTTATGACAATTTGTATATAGTTCAATGTTTTTTTATAAGTTATGCTTTATTATCACTTAATTTAAATTTAATTTTTATACGAAAGATTAAACTAACCATGAACATTTTATGCACATTTTTTTTTGTGTGTGTAAGGATGTTGACGAAAAATGATTAAACAAATTATACTTTTGTTCTTGTAAAACTCCATATATATATATATATATTGTGTGTGTATGCATATCCCTATAAATATTCCTACCACACTTCATTGCAAGCACTAATTCATTTCTTTCCACCTCTCTTCCCTCTCGTTTTCTCTCATCTGTAATTGTTTTGTGAAGAGTTGAGCAAACTGATCAAATGTGGTAAAAAAAAATTAAAATTAAAATCTTTGATCTTTGATTTCAACGTTTTATTTTTTCCTTCTTATAATACTGATACTAATCATTTTTTCTTCTTGTCTAGAAATTTAAGGAGTTTTTCTCAACATTTCTTTCCATAATCAAATATCATATAGTAGGCAACATAATAAGCCCTTATTACTTACACATTTTCAATATTAAACTTACATAATATTTATATGTATCTAACTTAATTTATTCATTTTTCTTAAATATTAACAAGTATCATTTAAATTGTTAATTACTTAAATAATAAAACATTCAACATAATATGGTAACAATCGACTCAAATGATGATCTTTCTTTGTTTTTGTTTTGTTTTTTGTTTTTTTGCGATATTTTGTAGTAATTTTAAAAATGCTACAAATTTAAATTCAAATTCAGATTAAATATTTGGCGCAATTTTTGAAATTTCATCCGATATTTGTAATGGTTATGTAACTGCTATAAATATTTTGGCTCCCATTTTTCAAATTCATGGATGTATTTAGTAACAGTTTTTAGAACCACGACAATGTTGGCGTTGATTTTCAATTTGCCTGTCAAATTTCTCGCCAACATTTGTAGCGATTTTAAAACGCTATAGGATTCTTTGATAATGAGTTATCTAGATAGAATCTTGTAACAACGACTCACACTACTAGAAAATGTCAAAATAGCGATGGAACAAAACCCATCGCAAATAGTGACGGAATTTTCGACATAATAGAAAATCCGCTGCAAAATTTTACGTCGGAAAATGAATTCTATCGCAAATTGCAACTAATTTTAAATTTCGTCGCAAAAATTAAAAAAAAAATGAATCCAACAATATTAATTTCGCCCAAATGGTGGGAAAAAGCCTGCCAATTTGCGACGGAATTCATTTTCTGTCGCAAAATTTTGCGACGGAATTTAAAATCCGTCACAATTTGCGACAGAAAAACAAATCTATCACAAAATTTTGTGACGGAAAATGAATTTTGTTGCAAATTGTGACGGACTTTTAATTCCGTTGCAAAAATCCAAAAAAAAATCCGGCAATATTAATTTCGCCCAAATGGTGGGAAAAAACCCGCCAATTTGAGACGGAATTCATTTTCTATTGCAAAATTTTGCAACGGAATTTAAATTCCGTCGCAATTTGCGACGGATTTTAAATTCCATCGCAAAAATTAAAAAAAAATCTGACAATATTAATTTCGCCCAAATGGCGGGAAAAAGCTTGCCAATTACCGGATCCGTCGCAAAACAGCGTCAAAAATGACGCCTTTTTGCGAGGGATCTAGTTTCCATCGCAAATTCACTTATTTTTACGACAGAAACCCATTCAGTCGCAAATCTAAGCATAATATATCCAAATCTGTGTGGTTCATTTCAGCTCTCATATCCGGCGTTCTCTCCGTGACAACTCTCTAGGTTCTCCACCGTCTATTCTTCTTCCTTCTCTGCCACGACACGTCGCCGTTCTCCACCTAGTAAAATTTCTTTTTTTTTTTTGCTCAATCGTAAAATTTCTTATTTAAGTTCTTAGATCTTGAATATCTAATTTTGTTTTGGTTGATATTTTCCTTGAAGAGTTACTTATCTTTTATCTCTTTCTATTAATTTTATTTCACTACAAAAAAAACAGTTTTTTGCGGCGGAATTTTTCCCTCGCAAAATAGCAAATTTCCGTCGCAAAATTAATTTGCGGCGGAATTTGCAACGGAAAAAGTTCCGTCGCAAAAATCGCCATCGCAAAACAATTTTTCGTCGCAAAAATGCATATTTCCGTCGCAAATTCTGAATTTGCGAGGGAACATTTTTCCTTCGCAAAATTTTGGATTTTGCGAGGGAAGCGTTTTCCCTCGCAAATTCTGATATTTGCGAGGGAAAAGCGTTTTTCCTCGCAAAATCTGGGATTTTGCGAGGGAAAAATTTTCCCTCGTAAAATTTTAATTTATTTTTTAAAAATAAAAAATACTAAAAAATTACATAAAAAA
Source organism: Acacia crassicarpa (assembly GCA_034222035.1). Classification (NCBI taxonomy): domain Eukaryota; kingdom Viridiplantae; phylum Streptophyta; class Magnoliopsida; order Fabales; family Fabaceae; genus Acacia; species Acacia crassicarpa. The sequence continues at coordinate 45,770,335 of JAWXYG010000002.1, read as the reverse complement.
CCAGATTTGGTTGGTTTTTCAGAGCCAGAGAAAGCTGACTAAAGTTGGAAAATGAGTTAAAGAATTACAAACTGTTTTATTCATGATGAAATCCGATAAAACATATAATCCGATAAATTAAATACCATTTCATTAGCAGAACACACCACATGATGAAATTGTAACTCACTAATATAATCCGGAAGAAGAAAAAATTATACAAGGTGCAGTTCAATTCTTTTCGTCATTATCACGAGTGAGCACTTTCCCTAGGTCTTCTATTCTGTTCTCAGCCAACACTTTCGCTGCAGAGATACCTTTCGTACAGAGAGACTAAAAATCAGAATAAAATGAATCACAATAACCATATGAACAATGATGAAAGAATTGATCAAAGCCGAAGCTCTCACCGAAGATACCAGCTCCAACGATGATGACGGAGGAGTGAGAGGGTGAGTCCATATGTATGTGTTTGGCGTGCTTCTTGTCGTCGTGGTGATGAAAATGGAGGAGGTGAAGGGCCCTCAAGAGCAGGTGCCGGTGGGGAGTTGGCGGCGGGTGATTCTGAGGACGGTGTCAGAGAGTTAGCAGGGGTAGCTGAGGGAGGAGTTGCCACTGGTGAAGGAGTGGTGGGAGTGGGAGCTGCAGCCGGAGGAGGAGTTGCCGGTGGTGGAGTAGCAGCAGCAAGTGGGGGAGTGGCCGGCGTTGGCAAGATCTGAAACAGAGAGAAGAAAGAGAAAACGAAAGACAAGGAAATGTGAGAGAGGAGTGCGAGACGAAAAGGAGAGGAGAGGAGTATAAAGAGGCCATTTTGCAAGGGACAATTAGTTCCCTCGCAAAATGGGGGGAAATTGGCGGGATATTCCCCCCCCCCCCCCCATTTTCCCAAAATTTGCGAGGGGAAAAAAATTCCCTTGCAAAATGGCTACTTTTTGCGAGGGAATGTATCTTTCCCTCGCAAAAAGTGGCCATTTTGCGAGGGACAATTAGTTCCCTCGCAAAATGGGGGGAAATTGGCGGGATATTTCCCCCCAATTTTCCCAAAATTTGCAAGGGAAAAAAATTTCCCTCGCAAAATGGCTACTTTTTGCGAGGGAATGTACCTTTCCCCTGCAAAAAGTGGCCATTTTGCGAGGGACAATTAGTTCCCTCGCAAAATGGGGGGAAATTGGCGGGATATTTCCCCCCAATTTTCCCAAAATTTGCGAGGGAAAAAAAATTCCCTCGCAAAATGGCTACTTTTTGCGAGGGAATGTATCTTTCCCTCGCAAAAAGTGGCCATTTTGCGAGGGACAATTAGTTCCCTCGGAAAATGGGGGGAAATTGGCAAGATATTTGCCCCCAATTTTCCCAAAATTTACGAGGGGAAAAAATTTCCCTCGCAAAATGGCTACTTTTTGCGAGGGAACCTATCTTTCCCTCGCAAAAAGTAGCCATTTTGTGAGGGGAATTTTTTCCCCTCGCAAAGGTCATCATTTTGCGAGGGAAATTTTTTTCCCTCACAAATTTTGCAAAATTTCAAAATTTGCGACGGAATTTTTTTCCCTCGCAAATTCCGTCACTAATTCAGCATTTTCTTGTAGTGTTTTTCTTCTTCGTTTCACCTCTTCCATGGCAGCCCATCTCACGCTGCAAGTTTATCAACTGTTCAACAACTCATAAGTTTCCTTTCTCTTACTTTCTGACTGTCACTTAAATGTTCATGTGCTTCCCAAATCGTGTTCTAATCGGATTCTTCTTTCACGCCATCGAGCTTATGGAGTTGTGTTTTTTAAAAAATATAGGCATGCACACATTTATTTCAAGCCCTTTCTTGCTATGTTGCGAAGATTATCGTTGAAAATGGTTAAACCAGGATTTTTTTCCCTTACGTATTTTTAAAGAAAATGGTCAATAGAGTAATATTTTTTCTAACAAAGGGAAGGAATTTCCCTTCATCAATAAATATTATTTCAGCATCTGGATGTTGAATTTGGTATTTTGAGCTGTTGTTGTTATTGTCGCTGGAAAATTTTATGTTAAGGCAATCAACAAGTCTTTAAGCAAGGAATTAATGCTGAGATTGCAAACACAATTCTAATCTGAGTGTGGCATAATTACTGTTGGTGAAAATACTTTCAAGATAGAAATATCACTAAGATAAGAATCTGTATAATTAATATGCATAATCTGTAAACATACGATAGTACTGTACTAAAAAGAAAACCAATAAAAACTCACAAGACTGCTGAATATGGTAATGAACTATGAAGAAATCCAGGCTCAACTTTCGTTGTGTCCTTAAGACAATTTTGCTCCCTCTATATAGATGCCCAAGGATGATGAGCAATTGTCTCCCAGGATAGAGCGGATTATTTGTCTTCAGAAAGATGGCTCTCTCAATCTGAAGCCCAAGCGAATCCAACGAGTCTGCTTTCAGAATCACATAAACTATGTCTACAAAATGTAATATGTAGAGAGGAATGTTTGAGATTAATTTTAGATCTAGTTTTTCTATCTAATTTTCTGTCACTAGCACATCCTATTTATAGATAATAAAACGATCAGATGGAGTTCCGTCGGTGAATCGACACGACTGGCGGTGGCAAACCGACACGACTTCTTATTCATAACCCAAGGGATTAGACAAATATCCAACAATCCCCCATATGGATAAGAAGTCAGTCCATCGTGATCGAGTGCAAATGAATATGTATGCCAAGTGCGATTTCTCTACGAGCAGCAACTGCATCGAGAAAGGTAGGGGTTACCTTTGAACCTTCTCTAGTAAAAACCTATCGGATATACTGGTCAATCAGTGGACACGCTGTCTTGAACCGTCAACCTTTTAATGTATACCAAGACAATAAGAGTCACACAGTTGCTCCTTTAGCATCTTTGGTTCTCATGCTGTGTCCATTTTGGCCCAAGACACTACCTAGTTCTATGAGTGTTCTAGAGAATCGACTGTTTTAAATTCTCATAGAAGCGGCCCATACTTCACACTTACATAGGTGATTCCTTGTGATGTAAGTCATCATACATCATTAACACATCAGATTAAGAAACCATTAAAAGCTTAAAAGCTTACACTTATATATATGCATTGTCTTGTCTAGGAATGAGTATGAGTTCAAAACTCCACAGTGTTAACAGTCGATCATTACTTAATTGTCTCTTTGAACTTAGTTCGTGAGATCTCCACTCTTCTAGGTAGAGTTACTGCAATAATCAACAATGGATTGGCCTTAAACCCATTCATTTGGACAAATTTTTAACTAACTCTCTAGGAATCCCTTTAGTCAATGGATATGCTATATTCTCTTTTGATTTTACATAATCAATTGATGAGATGATTTCATTCGAGAGTAGTTGTCTAACGGTATCATGTCTATGACATATATGTCTAGACTTGCGGTTGTACATGACATTCTTGGCCCTACCAATAGCCGCTTGACTATCAGTATCACAGTGTATACACACTACCGGTACCAGTTTTGGCCAACTAGGAATGTCTTCAAGAAAATTATGAAGCCACTCAGCTTCCTCACTAGCTTTATCTGAAGAAATAAATTCTGCTTCCATAGTTAATCTTGCAATGCAAATCTGCTTAGATGACTTTCAAGACACAGTACCCCCACTAAGGGTGAATACATAACCACTTGTAGATCTTGTGTCATTAAAGCTGGTGATCCAATTTGCATCACAATACCCTTCTAACAATGCAAGGTACTTCTCATGATGAAATGCAAAGTTTTGAGTTTGCTTTAAGTAACCAAAAACTCTTATCATAGCTATCCAATGAAGCTCATTTAGACTACTTGTAAAGTGACTACACATGTTAATTGCGTAGATAATATCAGGTCTAGTGCAGTTTATAACATACATAAGACTGCTTAACACTCGAGCATACTTCTTTTGTTTTTCAACTTCGTCAGTATTTATCGACAAACAAAGACTAGAGTCTATAGGGTTCGTCACAAGAGCTATGTTTAAACTCTTGAATTTCTCAAGAATTTTACCAATATAGATGTTCTTGTGATAAAGCTAACCCAACAGATGTTCTATGAATTTTAATTCCCAAAATAACATCTGCTAGACCTATATCTTTCATGTCGAACTTACTGGTAAACAACCGCTTAGTAGCTTTAATCATTTGACTATTACTACCTGTTATCAATATGTCATCTACACAAAAACAGACTATGGCAAAACCATTTTTAGTATTCCAAATATAGACACACTTGTCACATTCATTAATACTAAAGTCATTTGATAACATTACTTCATTGAATTTCTCATGCCATTATTTCGGGGCTTGCTTTAGTCCATAAAGGGACTTGATCATGCGACAAACTTTCCACTTTTGTCCTAAGACAACAAATCCTTCAGATTGTTCTAGATAAATTTCTTCCTCTAAATCACCATTCAAAAAGGATGCCTATACATCCATTTGATGTAAATCCAACCCATTCAAAGCTGCTAACGTGATTAACATCCAAATGGATGTAATTTTTGTAAAAGGTGAATAAGTATCAAAGTAATCTAGGCCTTCACGTTGTCTGTAGCCTTTTACTACTAATTTAGCTTTGTACTTATCAACAGTGCCATCTTCTTTCATCTTCTTTTTGAAGACTTACTTAGTACCTAGAGGCTTATTGCCAGGAGGAAGGTCAACCAATTCTCAAGTGTGGTTTGACATAATGGATTCAACTTCACTATTAAAAGCCTTTTTCCATAATGGTGCTTCAGGAGAGCCCATAGCCTCTCCATGTGTTTGATGATCATTTTCCAATAGATAAGTTAGAAAATCAGGCCCAAAGGATGTTGAAGTCCTTTGCCTTGTACTACGTCTAGGTTTCTCCTCTAAGGGTCATCACTAGTCATAGTATTCCACAGTCTCATGATCTATACAGAAATACATTCTCAAAGAGAATAGCGTTTATTGACTCAATAACCGTATTCACTAAGATAATTGATACATTAGACCAAAAACTGATATGCATTATTGTCAAGTACATAGCCAATAAACACATAGTCCATTGTATTAGGTTTGACTCTTAACCTTTTGGTTCAAAATATAAGTGTCAAATTTGTGAGATGGTATGATTTTTTTAGAAGACCCACTTAGCTTTTGTCTTTACATCCCCCCCCCCCCCCCCCCCAAAAAGAAAAAAGAAAAAAAGAATTGCCAACACCCTCTCATAATTCTTCTCCTTTACATTATCTTTCTTCCTTTTATCCATTTGTTATCTCTCTTACTTATTCCCTTAATAAATAAAGTTATATTTGAAAAGGAAAATATGTATCTTTCTTGCATATTTAATTTAACTACTTTTAACTAATTTTTTGATATATGTAAAGTAGGTTTTAACTCTTATATTTTAAACCAGAGGGAGAATATCACATAAGAACAAAGTGAACACAACAATAAATAAAGAGTAAAAATTATACATTCATATAAAAAAAAAATTGATGATTTGACTTATATGATCAAAAAAAATTCTTCTCTCCATTTTCCCTATAATATAAATAATATTATCTCCGGTTCTAAATATAAAACCTAGTTAGCTAATTTGGGATGATTAAGAAAGTTAAATTAACTACTTAATTATAGCATAAATTACACGATCTCATTAGAATATTTATGTGTATAATTATATTTATATTAATTTATAAGTGAGAAAAAAATAAAATAATATATATAAATATATTAAAATAATTTATTTATCTTCATTTATCAACTTAAGAGCTTATCGCTTTAACAAAACCAAGTCATAGTGTTTTAGTCTCTTCAAACCTGAGACTTCTAGTTAGTCAATTTTGTGGACTCACCAACCCGCGCCAACATGTTCCTCCTAACGTGGTCTCTGACTTGAGTGGTCATCAAATGAAAAATAATATATATATATATATATATATATATATAACTTTGAGCCTATTTCCATGTACTTTCTCGATGCTCAGCCAATTGGATTCTTTCTCCTTTCAGGTTGCTTCCTGCGATATCCTTTGCACCTTGTCATATATTATTACTCCCTTGTTACTTCGTTCGACTAGACTAGCCGACTCAACTATGAAACCGTCAATTCGGTTATCTAATAGATCGGTCCGACCAATTTAAACCGTTCAATATTTATTTAGAATTTTTTGATTTCAAAAATGTAGATATAATTTTACATATTTTCAAAAATTACTAATTAAAACTCTATAAAAAGTTTGATATGCCTACTTTCTAATGTAAAAACTAAAAAAAAAAAACCAAAAAAAAAATCACTAAAAATATTATCATTTGATCTTAAAAATTATTAAATTCTAAAACTATAACAAAAAATATAATCATTCAAGTTCACCTTCTTACAAATCTAGCCCTTGGTTAATTTTATGTCGACTCTAATCTAATTCACTAATCCTTGACTTACTATCCAGACTTGTTTAATCGGCGGTCCAGGTTTAATAACCTTTTGTCTTACCCAATAGCCCATAGTTAATTAGATTCTCTACCCAAACCAAATTTTCCAATGAAAGACAAGAAAACGAAGAAGAAAGAACGAAATAAAGCACTATGTTCCTTAATAATTGCTCACTGTTAGGTTCTTGTCTCATTCACTTATTTAGGACCCGTTTAGTTCGATACTATTACACCTTACAGTATAGTGCGATGGTAATGCAGTGTAATATTATGTCAAGTCAACATACGACCATTCAAGCTGATGAGAGGGGGGAAAACTCATTTTCATCAAATTGTATTTAGATACAGCTTACTTCATACTCACAAGTCATAGGAGTGCCTGAGTTTCACAAACTATAGAATAAATGGAGTCTCGTGGATCATCGAAGAGATTCTCTTTTAAAAAGATTAAAACTTTCCCGCAAGCACGAGCTTTTGACCTTGATAAAAGCAAGGTTTTGTTCTTTTAACTTTTCAATTACAAATGGGTTTGATGCAATATATACGCAGCGTTTTAGAAACAAGTCATATCAATTATTTACTAATATTATATATATAGTATTATATAATATATATTGTCGATCTCTGGGACTTAATGGATGACTTTTAGTGGACTAGACCTACCCCAGCAACGTACAATTGTGCGCCACTGCCAACATTGTTTGACCTGCTTTCATTTTCATACTAATAAATCCAGTATCCAAACGTTGACAAGGCAGCAGAGAAATTAAAAATGAAACAAGCTATTGGACAGTGGTGGTTAATAAGAAAGCGCGTTGTAACAGATTAATAATAGACCTCTTTGTCCGAGGTAATTAATTACATTAAAGCAAATAGCTATGTATAGCTAATTAAGGTAGCATATAGTTCTATCATAACCATATCCAAAAAATTAAGAATATAGAGATATCTATCCATGGGCGTGTCGTTCTCTTTACCATTTAGTGATGGTTCTTTTGATTAAGAATTAATGTGATTTAAGTGTGAAGGGATATTATTAATTAATTGGAGATTCGCTCCTTCATCACGTTAATTTGTGTCTCCATATATAAGGGTTTGTTCAGCATCGGTCACTCGCAAATAAGGGTAGATCCAATCCATCATTAGTGTGTTAAACTCAAATGTTGTATCATCAGCTTGTTGCTCTCTAATAATCAATAATGAATATGTTTTCTCCATTCTTTTATTCTTATTATTACTCTCAAAATCAGCTTTTGTTGACGACCTTCTTATATATACATATATTCCTTGCTTTTGCCTTTCATATATATGTACAAGGGACAACCTTCAACAACCAACACGTACGTGAAATTGCGAATCATCAGTCGCCATTTCCATTCTCTTTGAAAAATCAAACCCTAAAATCACATCTAATTGAAGATAACAGGGAAGATGCGAAGAGGAAGGAAAAGGGGAGCTGCGTTCGTTGCTTGTTTGATTGACAAGATGAAGAGCTTTTAAAAAAAAAAAAACTGAAAAAAGAAGCAAATTAGTCAAGCAACAGCTTTTCTAATAAATATTCTATATTAATGGTATATTAAAGCTGTGTGAATCAATCGTTAATTTCAAGCATATTGAAAGCGAATATTCAAAATTATTACATTACTTAAACGTGAAATTTTTTTTTTCCTCTCTTTAATTTGTATTTATTACAGAGGAGAAACTGTAGGTGAAGCCAGATTCAAGGGTGAGTAACAGCGACACTATTCCCTTCCCGTCGGTTTTCCTTATTTGCTTCCATGGCGGGTTTTGAGTTTTTTCCCCTTAATCTGGTTATTGGTTCTTGTTTGGATGTGTAATATCTTGAATTTTGGACCTAGAAATTTAATATTTAACTTGTGACATGTAAATGACCAAACCCAGTTCAAGGGATGTGGTAAAAGTGGAAAAAAGGAAGATTAAGAAATATCATGTAATATGTAATGGATAAGATGTGTATGAAATAAGTTACAAGTGCATGATTTTGATTTGTGTCAAGTGTTTGACGAAAAAAAAAAGATTTGTGTCAAGTGTTCAAAAGATAAGGCATAAGGAGACAATAGAAAATTCATGAACTAGCAAACTTGGCAAAAGTAAGAAAAGATCAACAAATGACTCTTGACTTTGAATATGCTTATGTCATGGATGATGTCATGCTTATATCATTGATAATGTCATCATAAATTGACAAATGAACATGAATTCAAAAGAGAAATCAAGATTATTTCTCTAGAAAAAAGAAGAAATGCCTAGAGATTTCAAGAGATGATTACAACGGGTAAAATGGTAAAATTGAAGGGAGATATTTTGTGCCAAAGACCTCTATAAATAGAACTTCACCCCCTCCCATTTGGCAAGAAGGCGCCACACACATATGATCGTGCCCCTACCTGTCAATCGTTATTCTTTTCATGCATACCGAAGAGCCAAGTTGTGTTCATGAGCCTAGCCTTTTGGCATCCCGAAACATATTTGGGACGCCTTAAACATGACTTTTAGCGTTCCAAACATATTTTAGGACACTAAAAATCCTATTTAGGGCATTCCAAATATATTTTAGGACGTAAAAAAAATCTCTTAATACCATTTTTTTTTTAAAATGCGGCAAATAATTAATTTTAGGTGTTCTAAATAAATTTTGGGATGCCTAAATTAATTCTAGGCATCCCAAAATTAGTTTTTAGGATCCAAAAAATTTCTTGGCACCAAAATTTTTTTCGAAATGTGCCAAATATTTAATTTTAGGCATCTTAAATATATTTTGGGACACCTAAGTTAATTTTAGGAGTCCCAAAATTATTTTTAGGAGGCTTAAGTCTCAAATTTTGGGCAAATAATTATGAGAATGCCATTGCTTATACTTTTTACTTCCCTTTTTAAAATAAGGATGTCCTTTAGGAAAGTAACATTCATTTTTTATAGTAGTGAAGAAGAATGAGTACAAGGAAGATTAAATCAAGGTAAGGAAGTCATGAAATTTATTCTACTTCCTTGAAATTCATGTAGTTATGCTTGAGGTCTTAATTAATATCCTTGAATGATACTCCCTCCGGTCCTAATTATAAGACAACATTTTAATTTTTGTCAATTTCTTTCTAAAATACCCCCATTTATTCTTTTAAATGTATTTGGTTTTTGGTGAGTATATGTCTATGGGTGCATAAACTCTTCCAGTCAAGAAAACTTTTAAATTGTTAAATATATAAATACACACAAACATATATATATATACACACACACACACAACACACACACATATCTAGATACACACACAACCATATATATATATATATATATATATATGGTTGTGTGTGTATCTAGATATGTGTGTGTGTTGTGTGTGTGTGTGTCTACATATATGTGTAGATGTACACACACAAACATATGTGTGTGTGTGTGACTATGTATATGTGTTTATAGATATGTATAGATATATATACACACAAACATATGTGTGTGTGTGTGTATACATATGTGTGTAGATACACACACACACAAACATATATGTGTGTGTGTGTTTATATATGTGTGTAGATACACACACACAAACATATATGTGTGTGTGTATGCATATGTGTGTAGATATATATTCACAAACATATATATATATATATATATATATATATATATATATATATATATATGTATGTACATATATATGTATGTATCTGTGAGTGTGTGTGTGTTTATATGTGTGTAAATACACAAACACATAAACATATATATATGTTTGTGTGTGTGTATCTATATGTGTGTGTCTCATATATACATACACATATATGTATTTATAGTCAGACCATTATTTCAATTAGAAAGTGTGTGGAAAGAAAAATTCTAGGTGGGAGAGGTATATGGTAGAAGTTGTTGATTCACTTTTACTTTTGTCATTTTAAATTTATATAAGGGTTAAGGTGCAAAAATACACATGTGCTTTGGTCAGAGGAGCGCCCAGCAGCAAGTACTTTTTTTAGGTGCAAAAGTGACTACGTGGTTATTAATTAGGTGCAAAAGTCACATATTGGAAAACTTTGACTGTGAAGTTGGATGGTTTGACTCAAAATGGTTATGTGTACAATGGTGGGGCCCACAGTGGTGTGCGTGTCACCAAAGCTTGATCTCCACGTTCGCTTCCCCCTCCGATCTCCATCCTCTTCTTCATGACATTGTCCACGGCGACCTCCATCCTCTTCTTCACGACACTGTCCACGGCGACGGAGGTGTGTCTAGATAATCCTCGATGTATCACTGTGGGTACTGTGAATTTCCATCTTTACCCTCTCCATTGGTTGCATTGTGCAGTAGGAGTAAGAATATTTATCTTGAAAACTCGTTGAGCTGATTAGCTAGTTGGACAGTGCCGGTGAATTGGTTCCTTTCCAGTTGAAGATTGGTGAGTGGGAGTAAGAATATGCATGGCGGAATGATGCCTATGAACCTATTCAAGCTAAGGTCCAAGTAGTTCAACTGGTTCATCCGGCTCAAGAGCTGGTCCACTGGGCCACCGAGATTATTCCAGGACAGAGAGAGATATTGGAGAGAGGGAGGGAGAGAATTGGGAGCGAGCGAGCCCGTTAGAGAGTTGTGCTTCAGGTCAAGTCGAGTAAGCGCGTGCGACGCAAACGATGGGATTGAACCAAAACAATATTAAAAAACCAAAAAAGAATCTGAGGATCGAAATAATCCAAAATCAATGGAACAAGTAGGTAATGGCGAGCACAACCAACATGAGAAAATAGGCAATCCCTTGATCAATGGCAGCACCTGTAACAAAAATCCCCCAAATATAGAATTAGAAAAACCTAGATTTCACACTTAAGAAGATAAATCGATGAAGGAAAAAAAAGAAGAATCGAAGATTGTAAAAACTAAAAACTAACCATCGCTTGAAGGAGAAGGTGCCAGAGAAGAAGCGAGATCTTGAGCTTGGCCGAGATAAGAGAACGCCATGAGAAGAATACTTAGAATTGGGAAGGCGACAAGTTTGAATAATACCAACGTAAGAAAAATTGGTGAGAATTGGAGGTGGGAGAAGTGAAGGGGATTAATTATTTAGTTAGAAATTGGAGAGAATCGAAGATTAGGGTTTGGGAATCAGAGATTGGGGTTTAGGGATTTGGGTTTGGGAACATTTTTTTTCTCATCTTTTGAGTTTTGAGCTTCTGGGTTGTTTCTGGATATGATATTATGGGTTTCTTGATACGATATTTGGGAAGAGGATAGGGATATGATATTCTGGGTTTCTTGGCCGATGGATGAAGGAATGCGTCCAGTGAGTTGATTGTAGCTGAGATCGAGGGTTCTGAGATTGCGCAACCTCCCCAAGTGCTCTGGAATCTCGCCGGAGATGAAGTTCCGGCCAACGCCAAGGAATATGATGTTCTTCAAATTAGAGAAAGACTGAGGCATGAACCATAGATTCTGCCAGGCACAACCGTGAACTCGGAAAGATCAGAGAGCTTACGTGGAGATCAAACTTTGGTGACACGCACACCACTGTGGGCCCCACCATTGTACATATAACCTTTTTGAGTCAAACCATCCAACTTCACAGTCAATGTTTTTCAATATGTGACTTTTGCACCTAATTGATAACCACATAGTCACTTTTACACCTAAAAAAAGCACTTGCTGCTGGGCGCTCCTCTGATCAAAGCACATGTGTATTTTTGTACCTTAACCCTTTATATAAGGGTATTTTAGGAAAATGAGTAAAATTAACTAATTTAACTCATTTCCTTAATCTCTCCAAAAGTGGTTAAATATGTCTTATAATTAGGACCGGAGGGAGTATTATTGAATCCCTAGTCATCCTTACAAAGGAATTTAAGAAGAGGTGGTGAAAGAAATAAGGACTTTGAACAAGAAAGTCATTTTCCTAATCTCCTGTGTTTGTACAAGAGATTTTGGTCAATAATTTGGAACATGATGATATGATTTTATTTTGGTAATTTTGATAGTTTTAAAGTGTTTAAAATAGAATTTTTGTATAAGGAGGAGTATAGAGCATAATTTTGGGAGTATTTGAGTTAAGATATAAAGTAGTATAAATTGAGAAGTTGAAAAACCAGCAAGGATATTTCTGTAACTATGAATGATTTGTGTGTGTCTAGCCTTTGGCAAGTATTTTTAGTCAAAAATAGACATGTCAATGGTCATGTAGAATTTTGGAACACCTCAATCGGATTTTTTCTACAATTAGTTATGAATTTTTAAAGTTTGGTCAAATTTCTGGAATTTTCTAGTTATGCGAAAATAATGGATTAATGGTCAATGAAGGGAGACTCATTAATAAAAAGAATTAATGAGTTTTAAATGGTGAAAGAACCCCTCATACAAATTATAAAGTTACATATTTTTAGCGAAAAGTTATATTGATAATGACACCATCTATATTGTATTACTTTAGGTCTATCATTCTTATTTAGTAGCAGTAAGTTTGTAATCCTACTAATCAGTTATCTGCAGGTAAGTAACATTAATCTCATATGCTTTATATATCTTTGTATGTATGTTTTACTATGTATATGTATGCATTCGGTTGTTGTTATTATCCAAACACTTTGGAATCGGAACCCGCTGTGTACGACTAGAGCCTTGCTGTGTGCTGTGCCCTGCAGTCTACGTTGTGTGCTATTAAGAATGCCTATTTCGGATTAGGTTTTGTGCCTCGTTGTGCGCAATTTACTGAATGCTTTATGGTTTGTGCTTATGGTGTTCTTACATACTTTGAATATACCATGTATATAAGATTAACGGTTACTCTGGAATTTTTCGGGATTCCAACATATCTATGCTACTACTTGTATGTGTATAGTTTATTGGATGTAGCTCCTAGGCAAATGTCAGTAGATGGAGGTGTTAGACCAGTTTCAGATTATTCAGAGAATTTGTAATAACCCAGATATTTGAGAAGTAAAAAAAAAAATTAATTAGATTATAATATTATAAGCTAATTATATATTCAATATTAACTGTAATTGGGTGTTAAGGTGAAGTAAGCAGCTTGATGGTATTAGGGATTGTTAAAAGTCTCTTGGATTGTGGATTCAAATCCTGGTAATGGAAAAATGAAATTTTTATTTTTGCCTACTCAACAAAAAATTACCCAAATAACCTGATGTGCTTTAATTTTTTTTATTAAAAAAAAAAAGAAAAAAAAGGAGAGCAATTGATTTTTTTTTTTTTTTTTTTCATTGAATCGTGAGGAACAGGGAGAGCAGAAGCTTCAAGATTTTTGGAAATCAAACCCCTGCCTCCTTCGTTCAGCTCTGTCTGTGCCTTGCTCCCACATCGCCACTGCCAGTGTCTCCTCCTGTCGACCATCGCCATCAACATCCGCTCATTCACCTTCTCAGTGCCGTGGGAGAGAGAGGCGATCGGAGCAGGAAGAAGCTACAACCAAGATCATCGTCTCACCATCACAGACCTTCATCGAACCTTTCGTCGTTCTTCTTCAAAGAGCCGTGACTGTGAGTAGTGTTTGTGTCGATTGTTTGCCTTTATCTTCTTCTTCCGTTCAACATCGTCGCTGTTCTCTTTTCTTCTCTTTTATCAATCGGCGTTTCAACAGGAAGAGAGGAGGAGGAAAATTTTTGAACGTGACTTAGCACCTGATTGATGTTGTTGATTCTTATTCTTTATTGTAGGTGTGTTCTTCAATGTTCCTAATTTGTGACTCTATAATCAATTCCTGTCTCTCTACTCTGTGATTGGTAGATTTGAAAGTCTAGTAATTTTTTTTCTTTTTCATTCCTTTATTATCTCTTTTGCAAGTGGTAGGCATGAATCTTTTGATTTCCTTGATTGTGCGGCTGTTGAATGTTTGTATAAGAGGGATTAGTTGGATCTAAATATTGATTTAATTTGATTAGGAGCCAAACCTTGTTACAAGATTGATATTTTGAGATTTTAATGGTAACGTTTAAGATTGTTGGGTTCACAAAGGGTGGTTAGAGCCATTGTTTTGAACTAATTTATAGAATGAACATGTAGTGTTTGATTAAATGCCTGAGAAATAAATTATGGATTTTGGGAAGTATTGGATAATTAGAAACTAATTAATTCGATGATATTGAGACTCGAGAAATTATAAATGACGCTTATAAAAATGTATGTATTCCATATACAAGTTAAAGCTAGAGCAGTTCTTTATTTTCAACTGCTATGAGTATTTTTGGATTTATGGATATATAGTGCTGGTGTTTGTGAAAGAGAGACTATCATGAAGAACAATACGAAATCTTATCAACTATGATATTAGAGATTTCTGTAAAGCTATGTTTGTGATGACAATAATATTATTTGTATGATAGGGGATTAAGGTTAAATCGTATTTGAAGGCTACATGGTAGGAAAACTATAGCTATTGAGAGAACCAAGTGAGTGAATAACGTTCCATTATAATTTTTATAAATGATATTTTACTGTTTTGCTTACTTTTATGTTAATTATTGTAACATCCCAATTTTTCTAATCGTAATTAACTATTTTTAATATATGATTTATTTTCGACAAAAAAAAAGATATGATTTATTAAGTATTTTGAGCTTTAGAGGAGATTTAGAGGTATAAATTTAATAGTTGTTGTCTATATTATAAGATAAATGAATTTAAAATATTTATATATAATATTAACATGGGGTTCACACTTTTATTTTTCTTCCGCCGCACCGTTTGTTTGACTTTTCTTACTATTATTATTATATTATTATATATTACATATTATATATTATATTATGTGGGACCCACAACTTTTATATTTTCAACTCCATTTTCAAATGTAGGCACCGCAACGAAATTCACGGGAGGTTTTGAATATTTGGTCAAGGGAAAATTACAAGAAAGTGCCCAGAGGTGAAAATTACACTTAAGGACCCATTTTCCACAATTATATATATACACCCACGCACACTTGTTTCAGCGTCAAAGAAGAGTGAGGGGAGTGAAGGCAAGAGAGAGAAAGAGAGAGGAGGTGTGGAGAATGATGGTATAATTTAAGGTTAAATTATTTGGTGTTAGTAAATTGGGAGTATTGAAGTACGTATTGGTAAAAATAAAAATAAGTGTGAAATTGAGGTAACCTTGGTTATTCTTTTATATACTTGTCAAATGTATATATGTATTTATATTTATTAACTGTTTTGGGATTTGTTGTGCCAATGGAAGGCTTGATTTGAAATCTAATAACGTTGTTTTGATGAGATTGGATATTCTTGGATCCCTTTGTATCACTTTTCTTTTAACCGGGTTAAGTTTGACACCTCTTGGTTGTGATTTTACAAGGAGGGGAGCCATGTTGAAGTTATGAGTAATGGATATGTTTTGTTGGAGGATGTATTATGTGTTAGATGACTTCAGTCAACAGTTATAAGAGGTGATCAGAGTAATAAGGATGATCTATGTATCTATATTTGTTTAGTAGATTGTATATGTAAGATCTCTTGTGAAATATTGGAAAATAAATTATGATATTTTGGAACCCTTTTTTGGAGGGAGTTTTGGTAACCGAGTCAAGAACTATTTTGTGAACAGTTTTATGTAAATGAATATATTTAAATTATTGTGAGTTTGAACAATATGTTCTCGATCTTGGTTTGCATGTATATTTCTGAATAACCAATGGTTACAGGAATCTTTGGATCTTACGGTTATTATGTTTATTTTTTTTTTCAGGTGAATAATTTAGTAGGGAAACCAGGGAAGATACATATGGAAAATTCATGCTATGTTATTTTTATTTGTCACGAACATAAGTCTTCCGCATTTTAGAAACTCTGATATATTATTTTCGATTTAAATTGGCCCTGTATAAATGGATTTGTACCTTTGGCCATATTGTAAATATGTATTTGGATGTTAAACATCCTACATTGGAGATATTACAAATATTTTGGTCAAGTTTTTGGGTGTTGAAAATGAGGTGTTACAATTATTATATTTATAAGTATGATTTCATAAATGAAAGTTCATCAGGTTTGTTTCATTTTCTTATTATTGATGATCTTATTCATTATTATTTATCCTCCTCTAATTGTTTGATAGTATAACTCATGGTTGAATTTTACTATTTAGAAAGGATCTTGTCAATAGATTAAATTTGAAGGAAAGTTTTGAAATATTGTTTGTGAAATTTTGTGTTGGGGTATACTATTATATCTTATTTGATACAAGCTATCCTGGTATTCAAAGAATAACATTTTGTTGCTTTGATAAATTAACCCCAACCATATATACTTGAAAATGTTTTTAGAGGACTGAATACATAACGCTGGTTACTAACAGCAGTACTGTTAGTTCTTGGTACACCATGGTTAACCTCAAGCTCGCTTGATAATCGTGGGATTTGTTCTCATGCTTGTTATTCATGGGGCTTGTACCTACGCTTGTTTCGTAGCCTCGTGCTACGCTTGTTCTTGTGGGTTCCAGTCGCGCTTGGTTACTTACCCTCGTAGACTGTGTGTCCACATTTGTTTTCATGGCTTTCAGCCGTGCTTGGTTATTTACCCTCGTGGATTGGGTGTCCACGATTGTTATCCGTTCTGTTGATGTCCTACTAAAAGAAGGAATTTGAGATTTATTGTTTTTAAGCTTGTTTTGAAAACAAATTGTTTTATTACCTATTTGGTATTTGTTCGTGTAATGATCTTCTATACCACTTTTGTTATTCTTCGTAGTAACCTTTTGTATAAATCCATTTATGGTTATAGTTTCGTATTTGAAAGTTGAAACTAATTGTTATCTCTTTATTATATGCTTCCGTCATATCAATTTATTTTATTCTGTATTATGATTATTTTCATTAATAGGACGTTATTCATTGGAAAGATTTTTTTTTTTTTTTTGTCTCAGATAGTGCCGCTGACTATGTTCCTCTTGGTAGTCACCAAAGGTCTATACTATCGGTTGAAGTTGAAGCATAATATTGAAAACTCCCAGTTAATGTGAAATTTAAAAATATGTACTTATTTTTATAATTTAGGTACTCCGCGTATGCTGTAGTTAGGATCATCGCTTTTCCTAGGTATTGTGAAATTGTTATTATGGAGTGGAGCTCCTCTTGATTATATTAGGTTATTGTAGAACTTTCCTGAGGTCTTACTCTCCAATGAGATTGTATAGAAGTTTCTGTAGAAGATCTGTAAATTTTGTAATTTTGATATATATTCATAGTCATTACATTATGTGTTGCAAATATGTGTGCATATAAAGTTATGGAAAATTTTGTATATTTAAGGCTTTAGAGATGCGGGCTTTCTTTTAATCCGCACTTATCACATCTCGATTTTTGGGACGTGACAAAATTGATTTTATATAATTATAATTTTGTAACCAAGATTTGTAATTTGTCATCAATATACTATATTTAAAATATCTTGCCATTACACTACGCTATAATGCTCTAATGTATGATGATATTAAGTAATATTTTTGAGAAATAGAGAAGTATCACACTACCCACCATCTAAAAGGAGCAAGACCGATAGGGATGTAACAGGATGATAGATTTCTGGGTAGGTTTTCCTTCTTCTTGGTTGAATCTGATGGCAATACTTGAGCAAAAAAAAAAAAAAAAAAAAAAATTCTGATGGCAATAGATGCCATTGAAAAAGTAGATGACGAGCAGAGTACGATGAAATCGTGGCTGTTAGATTAGGATTTCCAGCTATGGACGGTGGTTCTTCATATGGACTAAAGGGTATAAATATTTGGAATAAAGGCATATATATCACTCAGTATTTTCACATTATAAATATAAGTATTAAATAAAATAATGTCAGAATTTCATAAACATACCAAACATAATTTTTAACTCCATCTTCATGTGCATAGCCATTTCTATTTCTATCAATATCAAAATGATAGTATATTCCAACAAACCAAATGGGTGCTTGGATTAGGGAAGATTCACACTCTTCTCTTTTGCTCCTCCAAGACAGCTATATAAGAAGGATCAACAAATAGCTAATTCATTTGGTTTGAAAGGATTTTATTTTATTTTCTAAATTAGAGGAGCATGCACTAACGACCTAAGAATATAAGTAGAATTGAACGCAACCTTCCACATATCAAAGAGCTTTATTAAGCTACGTAGGAGGCTATTGGTTGGTTTCAAGTTTGAATTCAATAATACAAAGTTTAAGAAACAAGCTAAGTCATATTATTTAAGAATTACAAATAATTTGATTATTTTTTTAATGTAGTACTCTCTCCGGTCCTAATTATAAGGCATAGTTGACTTTGTTTGGAGAGATTAAGGAAGCTAAATAAGTTAGTTAATCATTTTATATGTTGTATATCTTTAGATTATATATTAGTATGTGAGTCAAACTAATTACTTTGAAGAAAAAAATAAAAAGAAAAATACTCTAAGTTAATTTAATTAGCTTCCTTAATTTTTCCAAAAAAGTCAACTATGTCTTATAATTAGGACCGGAGGGAGTATTATAGATTGATCGTCTGCTACATGTTTGAAAGTATGCATTGTGCTTCTCTCTCTCTCTCTCTCTCTCTCTCTCTGTGTACGCGCTTTGAAAACTCTATAAATTTGAACACATTGAAGCAAATAGCTATAGCTAGCTACTATATTAGTTCAGCAAATTAAATCCATATCAAGAAAACTAAGAAAAGAGATCTAGCTATATGGGAGTGTCTAATTGTGTTTACCATTTTGTGATGGCTGTTTTAATCGTTGCCTTCACTCTTTCTTTGCAGTGTCCCCACGCTAGTGCAGGTATATATGTATCTTTAACTCTTTTTCTATCGTATATAATATATAGTTACTTACAATTAAAGTTTATACGTTAATTTAAAAAATAATGAGAATTGTGACGATGCAGGTATGACGATGAGGAAGTTGGCTGGTCGTATGCCAACACCATCTTCACCGATTGGGTCTATTCAAAGGCGTCCAATTCACGATTACTCATATCCCCGCCACTGTCACAACCACCGAGATTTCCTCGACCTCCACCAGAGTTTAGCTAGAATATTATGAACACATACTTGGTTGAAATCATACTCGCTTCTATATTCATAGCTAGTCAAAATAATGGAGTATCATGTTGAAGCTATTTATATGTACTTTCTAGTTTCTCCTTTCGGGTTGCTCCCCGCGGTCTTATATATATAGATGCACCTTCTTATATTGCTATACCTTTGTCACTTCCTTCATGTGTCTCTACCTGATAGATTATATTTAGATTCTCTTGCCTAAACCATTTTCTTCCAAAGAAAACCAACCAAGTTATTATCCTTATTTAAAATAAGAATGGACTTGAGATAATTCACCTACATCAAATCAAAGTTATATATTATACTTTGCGAAAAATGAAAAGAACTCTTGCTCATCAAAATGTACATAAAACCACCTTACTTCACACTCACAAGCCATAGGAGTGCCTGAGTTTCACATGCTACAGAATAAATGGATCTCACTGATCATAGAAGAGATTTTCTTTAAAAAAGATTAAATCCTCCCTGCAAGCACTCACTTTTGACCTTGATAAAGCAAGGTTTTTTCTTTTAACTTTTCAATTACAAATGGGTTTGATGAAATATATACGCTGTGTTTTAGAAACAAGTCATATATATATGGGTAAATGAGCAATTTTACACGTGTGTTTTACCCCAGGAGCCTCCAACACCACGTGATTTAAACTGAACCAAAAATACACATGTGATTACGTTTTGGGAGCGCCCAACACCACGGTCGCCGGTGGTGGTGGCCGGCGGTGGGGCCCACCGGCGGGGGGTATTTTAGTTTTTTTTTTTAATATTTAAAACTAGGGGCAAAAGTGTAATTAATATTTAAAACTAAGGACAAAAGTGTAATTTCACCTAAAACTAAGGGTAAAAGTGTAATTTCACCTGAGTTACTGTTCATTTCCATCCAAGTTAACCGTTAACTAACGGTTGACTAACGGCCGTGGTGCTAGGCGCTCCCAAAACATAATCGCATGTGTATTTTTTGTCCAGTTTAAATCACGTGGTGCTGGACGCTCCTGGGGTAAAACACATGTATAAAATGGAGGTATGCGAGCCTGAAAGAGAAGGCAAAAGGGAAGCGGAGATCAATGGGGGTGTCCTTGGATTACCGAAGTGTGATATTATTGATTGTGTTCATTGCATCCATTGTTTTGATCATTCAGTCCACTCAAGCTGCTTCAGCTTCTGGTAATTGCCTCGTCTTTTTCATGACTCAGTGCTTTGAACTTGTACATATATAGTTGGAATGTGCAAAATTGGCACCTAACTTAATTTGTGTGTGTGTGTGTGTGGCGATGTTTTTGCAGAAATGAAGATGAGGAAACTGGGTAATTTGCCTAATTCACCTCCTGCACCCATCGGCTCTCATCATTTGTCTCCGGGACACGGCCACGACCGCTAAGTCATTTTTATATATATATATATAAAATTTACTGTAACAATATTATGGAAGTAATTTCCTCTTTTTATGATTATTATTGAGAAATAATTGTCCTATATTAACAAGGGTAAGCTTTAGTTATTCTGGGGAGAAATATATACACGTACTAAAATTCTTGCTTATGCAATGAAATGTTGGGTTTGGCGACTTCTACTCTCCAGAAATAATGATCAACATGTTTCTCTCTCTCTCGCTCTCTCTCTTTTTTATTGGTAAATGATCAACATGTTTCTTAATTACAAATGGACTGGTTAGAGGATTTAGAGTCCGGAATTTCGTTATTGGCCCAAAAAGCCTAAGTGACTAGGCCCAAGAATAAACCTTGAGAGAAACAAATAAGTTTGAACAGTTGGACCGGCACTACTAGTAGTGCAGTGGTATTGGGATTCATTTTCCCCCTCCTGGTCCTAGGTTCGATCCCCCCCTCCCCCATCGCCTTGTATCAAAAAAAAGTTTGAACAATTGGTGCAGTGGCACAGCTGTGGTATTAAGATGCCTTATATCTCCCCTCAGGTCCCGTGTTCGAATCCCCCCTCCCCTCGCCTTATACCAAAAAAAAAGTTTGAACTCAGGAATTGTAGGGCTTTACACAAAAAGGGGTAAGCTAAATTATCGTAAATCAAAGATATGGAAAAGCTACTTCTAAAAATTTCAATCGATTTCCAAAACTGATGAGCATTGAAGGCTATTTGTCATTTTAGATTGGTTGATCTAAGTTGGAGGGTTTAGACTGGATTTTTTTCTCTTTTACTTTTTTCCCCCCTAAAAACCAATTATTTTAATATGTACAAAATCTAAAATAAAAATAATCTATCAATCATCCGTTTTTCAAAAAAATAATTTCTTGATTAAAATTTATAAGTCAAGAATATTGAAACAAATTACATTCTAGGTATTATTCAAATTTGATATTCAAATTAAATGTATATATTATACATATAAGCAGGGAATTCATACGGAGCAGTCCGCTCAAGCTAGCTAGTCGGCATGTGTTTGTCAATGCCCACATCCTGATATGCAACAATTCAATTTGCAATTATCCCTTTTTTAGGTAAAGAAAAGTTTAAGTGAGGATAAACACCAGTAACCCACCAGGGTCAGGACACACCTTTAGGCTCAAAGAGAGCTTACAAAAGTACTTACAGATCACTCACCAAAAAAATCTTCATATCAAACCGTAGGTATCGAACCTCACATAATTACTATATATACTCCACCTATCCACAGTAAAATTCTGGCTTAACCATCTCACATAGACAGAAAAATCTAGTAATTAAAAATGTAACGTCCAAGCAACTCCAAAAACTAATATAATTTTGACCCCAAAAACAAAACTAATATAAATACCCAAGGGTATATCAAGCAAGGTATTGATATTTATTTCTTGGCCATAAAATTATTTATACTCATTTGACAGAGTTACAAATTTTTAAAAAGAAAAAATTATTTTCTATCGGTTTTCAAATATTTTTAAAATTTTCCTAATCTTAAGTATTTATTGATATTTTTTTGATATAAAGTATTTATTGATATTAACATGGAATAAAGACGCTCGCCCCCTGATTAAGCAAAAAAAAAATTCTCTGGTTCTAATTTCTAAATAAAACATTTCTTTTGAAGCCCATTTATTAGTGGACCTAGTGACCTACTTAACCACAAGTACGGAGCACAATTAGAGCGCTCATCCCCGTTCGTTGGGCCCGAACGGTCCAATTGACTAGGCCCAAAGAACACCTTAAAGAGAAATTCGAGCCTCGAGGCTTGAGAAAAGACTATTGTGAAATTAAAGTTCAACACATATGTGGGCCCAAGTAAAGCCCTTTATTCGACGAACAATAAAATACCAATAAGAGAGTACGGATCTTGAACTAGACTTGTAGGGCTTTACCCAAGAAGGGAGCCCTTCCAGAAATTCTCAAGGGCCAGGGTCAAGCCCAGGCCCAAGAGGGGGTTTGGAAATAGTTTTCAACCAGCAATAGACGCGCCTCGGTTAGAACCTCACTAGCTGCGTCATTGCCCCAAGCGCAAAGATACTAGAAGAGTGCCACAAATCGCCCTTTTATAGGCATCCTCGTCACTCACGTCCCTTCATTAGACGATGTGGGACATAAAACCTGAAACTTTGTATAGCTACGTCTCCACATGCGCGTTCTTAACTAACAAAGCATCTAATTTAATTTACCCTCTAAAATTAGTGCACAAGATTCTGATTTGAGGTGATAATTAATACGAGATGCATTTGAAATTCTCTTGGTAATTAAGAGAGAAGGATCGCCAAATTCTGGCCGAAAGAAGTTGAATGATCATCAAAATTGCTGTTGCACACCTTCATCATGCTGCATGTGAGGTTGAAGAGAAAAGCCAATATACCCTTAACTTCCCACACTTATCACAAGGCTCTGAGATGTATAATGCTCACACAAGCTGGAAATTAAATAACACTTCTTTTAAGATTGGAGGGAAATATAAAGCAATTAAACTAGATGATATTCATCAATTAGCTCCAATGTGGTGCGTTGAGTTTCAACTCACCTCTTTTTATAGATACTTCAATGTCTACTGCACATTTACTTTGCTCTTCTGATGAAATCTTCAACTTTGAATGTTTCATATGATTTCTTTAATTATTAATATGTCATTCCCAGCTTCCATACTAGTTACCTTGTCGGGTGTCTCCCCTACCATATATTTGAACCTGTTTGAGTTGGTGTTGGAAAAACATATTCATACAAATCGAGATAAATTTCCTCTCACAAACTTACTTAATATACTGTAAACCACGTTAGAAGAGCAGTTTTTATCGTTAATTCAAACCAAGCCACTTTTTTTGTCTATATTTATTATACCAAATATGTTGCTGTTAAAAATTAGTATAATTGCTACAATATCAACATATTATACAAACAAACAAACAAAATCAACAAGAGCAGGCTACCCTGCAACGCATAGGTAGCACATAGTAACAACTTGATCTCATGCTTTATCTAGATGTGAAGTTTTGGCTTGGCTAACTCAACAGAAATGAAGTTCTTTATTTCTAAATAAATAATGGTATCTATTAACTTATAAGTGAAAAAAATAATGAGAGTGTATACATATATACTTAAAACACACTTTCTCACTTGTCATTTGCACTACAATATTCTTTTTCATTTACTGTGCTGGAAGTTTGCTAGATCCTTGGAATGTATACCAGTCAATCTCCTTTTGTAGACCCCCAAGAGACTTTTTCATCCACTTATCCAATGGAATAAGAAGAAAAAGAATAATAAGTTTTGCATGAGTTCTTTTCCTATGTTGATGTATGTGGAAGTGGGACCCTCATATAAAAAAACTTGGGTCAATTTACCTTGTTAAAAAATCCAGCTTCTTCATGTCTGGGAGGTCAATGACCCACTACACCACAAAGCATAGCCATTTCAATAAAATTCATATGCGAAGTCAAATAAGTTTCCAAAATATTTCAGAGTTAAATACAATGCGGAAGTCCTAGAGTCATGACAAATAAAAATAACATAAATGAGCCTTCAAAGTTCACTCTATAGGTGTCTTCTATTGCTCCCTAATAGAATGTTCACCTGAAAAATGTTAATATAGGATGAGATTTCACGTACTGAAAGTTTCTACTATACACAAGCAAATTATATATGACAAAAAAGTAGGAGTTGATCACACACACACACGCATATCATAATTTCTCATAAAAAATTCTTTTGTAAAAATAATCATCATTATGTTAAATTGTGAACCATACAATTATACCATATGTAATATGCAGCCTCCTTTATATCGCCGTCTACCCTTGTATCGCTGACTGAAGTCATAAGCTAACATATTGTTTGACAAAAACTCATTCATTTAATTGGATGGTTCCAAGCTCACCAAATCCTAAGATACACCTGGCCAAAGGTATAAAGCTTAAGTATGGACTATGGCTCATCTTCTTAAAAATAACAACTAAAGAGGTGTCACATGTCCTACCCCTTCAATGTAATCTCGATCAGAGGAAAACATGGAAGATGAGGCCCTGACAAGTACCATCCACTGTACACCGAGTGATGGCATAAAAAAATTTTATCATTTAAATTCCTCCCTACTCTAGCCCATCACACATACAGCCGCCATGATAATTCTATCAGTAAAATAAAGTATATTAAAACATGCTTCCATTTATATTAAATATCATTAAAAAGTAAACCAAACATCTTGTAAAACCTCATTAGACCAATCTGTCATTCTTGAAATTCGAAGGACTAAAATGTCATTTTTGGCATTCGGTACCAGATTGTCATTTCTGAAATTCAAGGGCAAAACCATAATTTTTGATGGGCACAAATTGTAATTTTCATAGGCACAAAACTGTAATTTTTGTGGGTACAAAACTGTAATTTTTGTCATGCTCAAACTGTAATTTTCAACTTTTTTATAATAATATTATAATACATATACATATAAATCAGTTCATTAAAAAAAAATTACAATCATATATAATTCATAAGTATATAGAAGAATATTCAGAGTTACCTGTTACTCGCTAATTCCCAAATAATCACCAAAAAGCTACTACCAGTCTCCCTAAATAATTATCTCTACACTTTCCCTCTCTCCTTCTTTCTCTTTTCTCTTTATTTTTCTCACACTTGGTTGCTCTGCCTGAATACACACCCCAAGGTGTGTATTTATAGTGGTTGGGGAGGGGTAATCAAGGGAAAATTGGAGGGTAGTTAGGTGAAATAAGGGGGTAGGGTGAAATAGGGTAAAGTTGGAGGTGAAGTTTTATTACTCTCTCCCCTTTTAACTTTCAAGCTGATCACGTTTCTAATATATATATTATAATATATTTCTACAATATAGTAATATATTATAATAATAAAAATTAGTATTATTATTATTTTAACTAACAAAAAATTTTACTCTTATACTAAATCTTTCTTGGTAAATTAATTACCATTAATTTATCCTATCATTATTCTAAATAATTTTAGGATGTTACAATGGACACTGTTGCGAATTTTCATAGTTAACATATTCTGATGGAACCTTGCTCTAAATACTGAAAATATGATAGCAAAAAAACAACAACTGAATGATATAGACTCGTTTGAGTTAGTAATGAAAGAAGTGATTTATTTTCAAACGAAAGATATGATAAAAGTTATATTGTAAATATGATTTGTGTTTGAATTGATAGTGAAAGAAGTGTCTTTTTCCCAAACTAAAACTTGTTTGGATTATTATTCCAAAAGTCAGTTGAGATGAAAAATTACAAAAAATGACATGAATCTTATTGAATACTACATATATATGTTAGTTTTATATATTGTGATAATTGAAGATAAAAATTTAAATTTGATAAAAAAATTAAATTATTATTAAAAATTTAAAAATAATAAAGTCCTTAATTAAATATATTTAAAGATAAAATTGTATATAAGTTAGAATACATATAAATGTATTTATACAAGTTGATACTAAATAATAGTAGTACATTTCTAATTGAATCACCTATCCCTAACAAGTTGCTCTCTGATTCTATCACCAACATGATTCATTTGTGTTGAAGATAATGTAGGAATATTTGATGATGATGCTACATCGAGTGGATCGTTATTATCTTCATCACCCATATTTCCTTGTTCACCTTAAAAATCACATCAGTTTGGGAATTTGTCTGAATAAGATTATATATTGCTATTGTTACACTAACTATGTGGACATGAGTTTCAAAGCTATATGAGTACATATGTTGCAATATTTGAAACCTATTCTTCTCGACTCCAAACCTTTTTCTACAGTGCACCTCAAACTTGAATGATAATAATTGAAGAGCTCATTATTATTTCAAAATCCCGGTTGCCGCTTGAATTTTGGAAGGTTATAACGCTTACGTCTACACAAACCAATATATCCAATTAGCATTGGATATCCAGTATCGACCAAGTAATATTTTCCTAATAAACGATGAAATTTTTTTGACACTGTGAAATTATAGGAATTTTGAAATAAACATGGAACAAAATGTAATTGAAGTGATGGTGTTGAAGATATACCTTGAAGTGGTGGGAAAATTCATAGTTGGAGTAGTGATAGTGATGACGAACACACGAGCATCATGTGCTATACCCTCCCATCCTGCCAATACAAAAGTAATTCACATATCTCAATCACGTACAGCCTTGATATTTGGTATTTAATATCTCTTTCTTCTGATATATTTGTCTTGCTTGGACTGTTTGACCACACACCTAATTTGAATTCCATCAATTGCTCCTATTGTGTCCTCGAAATATAGGTAATATCACGGATCATTACATATATTTGGGTGATAATGATGAAACTCTGGATCAAGCGGTTTAATATTTTATGTGGAAAGACTAACACAAGAATTTAAAACCATGTAAAACAATTCTACTGATAGTTTCTCCTAAATGTTGAAATTGTACTTGTACGAATCTATTTCTTTGTCCATGTCCAACTGTATATAAGAACATGACAACGATTTCTTCAACTCATATGTACTTAGTGTGTGGTAACCTATATTCTACCAATTTAGAGCATAAGTGAGAAAACCATTTTTCAACTTGAATATTTTTATGACATACTGTATCATGGCCTTGCAAAACCTCTTACACCCACATTGCTCCAGTTCGCTTACTAGTTTTGTGTGTGTAACCCCCAAATTCAACACCCGAAAACTTGGCCAAAATATTTAAAATACTTCCAACAGGAATGATCAATATCTAAATCATTACATTACATAGTCATTTCAATAAAATTCATAATTCGAAGTTAAATAAGTTTCCAAAATATTTCAGAGTTAAATACAATGTGGAAGTCCTAGGGTCATGACAAATAAAAATAACATAACATAAGCTACAAAAGTACAAATGAGCCTTCAAAGCTCACTTTATAGGTGCCTTTCCTTTGCTCCCTAATAGAATATTCACCTAAAAAATGTTAATATAAAATGAGATTTCACGTCTCAGTAACTATTAAAAGTTTCAATAGTACACAAGCAAATTATATATAACAAAAAGCAGAAGTTTATTACATATATATATATATATATATATATATATATATATATATATATATATATGTACATATCATAACCTCTTATACAAAAATCTTTTACAAAAGTAATCATTATTATTTCAAATTGTGAACTATACAATTATACAATATGTAATATGCAGCCTTCCTTATATCACCGTCCACCCTTGTACCGCCGACTGAAGTCATAGGCTAATATATAGTTCGACAGAAACTCATTCATTTTACTGAATGATTCCAAGCTCTCACCAAAAACCTAAGATACATCCGGCTAAAAGTATAGAGCTTAAGTGTGGACTATGGGTCCCCTCCTTAAAAATAACAACAAAGGAGATGTCACGTATCCCACAAATCCAATATAATCTAAGCCAAAGAAAAACATGGAAGATAGGGCCCTGACAAATACCATCCACTGTGCACCAAATGGTGGCATAAAGAAATCTTATCTTTCAAATTTCTCCTTACTCCAACTCATCACAAATACAGCCGCTATAATAATTATATTCAATAAAAATAAAGTATATTAAAATAAGCTACCATTTATATAAAATATTATCACAAGGTAAACCAAACATTTTATAAAACCTCATCGGACCAATTTGTTGTTCTTGAAATTCAAAGGACTAAACTGTCATTTTTGAATTCGGGACTAAACTATAATTTCTAAAATTCAGGGGCAAAACTATAATTTTTGCTAGTTACAAAACGGTAATTTTCATGGGCACAAAACTATAATTTTTGTGGATACAAAACTGTAATTTTAGTTGGACTCAAACTGTAATTTTCATTAGGCACAACCGTAATTTTCAACTTTTGTTATAATAATATTATACTACATATACATATAATTTAGTCCATAAAACAAAATAATTTATAATCATACACAATTCACAAATATATGGAAGAATATTCAGAGTTACTTATTACTTACTAATTTCCAAGTAATCACCAAAAAGCTACTAGCAATCTCTCCAAATAATTATCTCTACGCTTTCCCTCTCTCATTCTTTCTCTCCTCTCTTTATTTTTCTCACACTCGGTTGCTTTGCCTGAATACGTACCTTTATAGTGGTTGAGGAGGGGGTAAACAGGTGAAAATGGGGGGTAGCTGGGGTAATATTTATTACCCCTTCCCCTTTTACTTTAACGTTTGCTGACCACGTTTTCAATATTTTTAATAGGGTTAAGGTGCAACTTTACCAATGAACTATTGGTCTAGGAGCACCCAACACAAAAAACAATTGAAAGGTCCAAAAATGCCAAAAAACATTTCAAAAGTGACAATTACCACAATTCACTTCAAACTAAACTAACGGGCGTTTAAACAGTCAGTAGGGGAGACTTTGACGCTGACGTGGCACGGTGGAAGGAAATGTGTGGCATACACGTGGTCAGCAGGGAAAAAAGAAGAAGAAACAAGCTGCGCTGTAATTTCATTGGTCGATCTCTCCCTTCGCCTCTCTCCTTCCTCGCCGGCACTCCTTCACCTTCATCACCGTCAGTGAGATTCTTTTATCACCACACTACCACCACCTCCATTCCTTCACCTTCTCAGCGTCATCGGACATGAATGAGATGTGCGCAATCTATTATTTCCTAAGAATCTCGCGCGAGGCGAACAGAAGTTCGAGCTGCTAAAAGCTCGAAAGGCGACATGGAGGAGGGTGGGCGAAAGCGTGGGTCAAAGAAAGGTTGGGTGGGAAAAGCTAGCGCCGTCAACTGCTAGCTCATTCCAATTTCAACTTGACTGCTCTGAGTTCCGAATCTTCTCTTCTCCTCAAGATCTAGTTGATTAAGATTTCTTGGGTGCAAAATTTTTAGGTACTTGAAATGGATAGTGAAAGCCCAGGCGAGGCAAACAAAACCAAGTCCAAGACCCCACAAAAAACAAAGGAAAGCCTTCTGAAGCAGAGTCTGTCTCTCTTTCTCTCTTGCTGTTTTCTATCACTGCATTCTTAAACTCCTATATTTCATTTGACGTTTTATTTTGATTCTCTCTTGCCCAGAATCTTCGGCCGAGTTCTTCGCTGAGAACAAAAACATAGCTAGATTAGTAATGTTAGTATGATTTGTATTTCCCTCTTTTCTTTTGTTAGGTTTTTCTCTGGATTATTTGTTGCATCGTCGATTTCTCTAAATAAATTAATTTGTTTGACAATTCCCAATAAACTTTGCAACAATAAAATAATAAAAAGACAAAAAAGAAAAGCAGCTGCGAAGATGATGATGAATTCTATGTCACTGGACACCCACACGCTTTTGACCAAAAAAAAAAAAAGACACCCACACGCTACAAACGGACGTTGCACAGTCACTAACGGTCATTGTGATGATTTAACCAATTCAAAAGTTCATTTGTATTTAAGGTCCACATCATAGTTTATTGTGTTAGGTGTTCCTGGACCAATAGTTCATTGGTAAAATTGCACCTTCACCCTTTTTAATATATTATAATATATTACTGTAATACATTATAATATTAATATATTATAATAAAAAATTATTATATTATTACTAACATTAGAAATTTTTACTCCTATACTAAATTTTGTTGGTAAATTAATTATCATTAATTTATCCTATCATTATGCTAAATTTAAGGATGTTACAGTGTGGCTCTTTGCAAATATAAGGCTGATATATTAAGCCATTAAGACACTCATCTATTCACACTCTGTCATCTCTTCGTCTAAAAGAGAAATTTTTAGCGACTCTTTCTTATTCATGAGACAATCCTACTTCCTCTATTCCCTTTGAAATACTCTCATCACTCGAACTTTCCATAGATAATGAAACCTGTGTGAAGGTCAAGACTTTACCGAATCAATAACAATTATATATGTTGCAAGTAAATTCACATGATATCGCAAAACATGCCAACAATCATAAGTATCACAAAATATAGTTGCATCATATAATATACAAAAGTACTATCATAATCAAGTATTTATAAGTATCATAATATGTGGTACAGTGCTTTGAAGGTTCTTATCATGATGGGTTTTTGTAGGTTGGTGCCACAATCACTCTATGAAAGTACATTTATCTCCCTTTAGTCCAACAAAAATCTCTCGACACATTTGGTGCATCATGTTACAACATCACAGGCGAAAGTCATGGTTATCAGCAATTTTCGGAATGGTCAGTAATTCAACTAAAACCTTACTCATTGGTGCATCATTGTTGCAAATCTTTTTAATGGCATCTGCTCTATCCTTAATTAGATGCGATAGCTATCACACTAACAATATCTGCTATTTGTTTCGAGGATGAAATTTTTTACCTTTTTGATGCATATGACCCTCACCCTTCTTTCTCTTCCCACTGGTTCCTGAACCACTGTGTGCACTAGGTTGAGTGTATGTTATCAATGTTATGCCTTTCAAATCTGTTGGCACCTGCACACTACCTCCAGTATTAGCATGTTCAAGCTCTTCCTCACTATCACTTGAGCCTTCTTCTAGTGATATTTGTTGTGTTGAAAATGATGTGAACATTTCTCTCTCAGTGCCATAACATCCTTGAATATTATTTGTAATCCTTGGGCAAACTTCATGCCATTGTACCTATACTTTGCTTAGGACAAATTCTCCTGCATGAATTTAAAAACAAAAATCAAAAATCAAAGCCTTATCTAAAATAATAGTGATGATGATGATGATGATAAGATACTACATTATTAAAACTTAATAGTTTTATACCTTTGTTTTCCTCTCCCACCGCTCATCTTCTACAATCATCATATTCCTTGCATAGTCAAAAGCTATACTAGTCTCTTTTGAAAATAGTTTGTCTCATACTCTCTATTATTTCTTCAAGCTATCATACATATTTTTCATTTGTTTCTTGTCATAGGATTTTCTTGCCTTTTCAATTGCCACCACCTGATCCTTGGGTTTAAAACTTGACAACGCTTATATTTTATACACTTAATATGCACATGAAGGATCAAAACCCTATGTTGTGCAGTCACACCATCTCCAAGGATCGCTTTGCAATTAGTATGAAGTCTTTTGTCAAGATTCCTTACTAAAAAGAAGTCAATATGTGTCCTTCTTTCCCCGCTCTTATATGTGATTAAATGCTCCTCTCACTTCTTAAAGCATGTGTTGACAATCTTGAGGTTATATGTTATGGAGAAATCAATAATAAATTGACCTTTATTATTAAGCTCCCCAAAACCAAAACCACCGTGAGCCCTTGCATGTGGCCATGCCGCCTTACCAACATGTCCGTTAAGATTCCCACCAATAAAAATCTTTTTCAGTTAGCGGAGTGCTTTTAATTAACCACTCCATATCTTCCCAAAGCTTTTCATTCAAATGTGCTTCTGCCCCGCTTGAGGTGCATACACATTGATAATGTTGATAGTATTCTTCCCAAAAATCATTCTTAAAGATATGATTCTATCCTTAATCCTCTTAATTTCCACTACATTCTTCGTTTATTTGTTATCAACATTGATACCAACATCATTCCTTGCATTTACATTTCTAGTGTACTAAGGCTTGAAACCATTAATTTCTTAAGACCTTTCTCCCTTCCATTTAATTTTCTGGAGGCACAAGATGTTAATATTACAATCTACCATTACTCTCAACACCTCCATAGAGTTTTTATTTAGAGATCCAATGTTCCAAATGCTAAATCTGATCTTGCTCTCATGAACTAGCTTCTTTAGCCGCTTCTGTTCTAAAGAGATAGCAGTAGCCCTTGCTTATTTAACACTACACCCAGCCGACAATGCAGTGTCTCTCACTCACTTCTTACTGTACTCAAGCCATACATTGTGTTACTTACAGACAACGACCTAGCATTAGCACAATATCTTCATTGATTCATGTTCATAAAATATTCAAAAGGGTTTTACGTTGGCTGTAGGGGCTTAACACAACCGTTCTTCTTTACCTGGACTTGAGACCAACTATAAAAGTAGGTGGGTGTTGTAAACATGTGAGTAAATGTGTGGGTGTGTCAAAGAAACAAGTCCCACATTGCTTGGGTAAAGGAGAGTACAAGCCTATATATAGAATCATATGCTATTGGGCTTGTAAAGAGGCTTGAGGAGTAGTGGGCTCGCGCACACAACAATGGGCCACCAAGAGGCAAACGTAGTGGAAATCCGGCGATTTCTCCCCCCTACGCGCGAGTACTATATGACACTGGCATTTTTGTGAAAATATTTTGCTCTGAAGAAATATTATTTTAGTTTACTAAAATAATAATTAAATTTTTGGAGGCTTACCGAAAAGGCTCCATATTTAGGGTTTAAAAGTTGATAACCCTTTGTGACCAATAGTTGTCAACGGCCGAGCGCCTATCCGGACGAGTTTACCGTTGTCAACGAGTAGACTCGATTTTTCAGGCAACGTCTGTTGGGTCGCGAGGGATGCGTCGTCCGAATGGTTTGACGTCTGTTGGCTCTCTATGGCCAGCGTTTACAAAAGGAAGTCGGACAAAGTGCTTCGTACGACATATACACAATCTTTTCTCCTCTGCCAATTTTTCTTCCTGTCAATTACCATTATCTTTCGCCAGTTCTGCCACCTTGCCATAGAGCGAGAAGGATCTATTTAATCCTGGGGAGTATCGTTTCTAGTTTGTCGATGGTTGCGGAATAACTCTATAAGACAGCGTCCCATACGCGACTCAGATCACTCATATAAGTTTTGTTCCAGATTGCTCCTGCTTTATTCAACAATCTTTAGAGTTAAACAGTGAGCATGGACAACGACGCTGGTAACAACGTTCCTGAGAATCACGATGTTCCTAATCTCAATGCCGTACCGATGCCTTTGGCAATGCCGCTTCCCAGACCTTTTCCTGATACGTCCAAGATTGAGGTTTTCGATGGAAAGAATTTCAAACAGTGGCAAGAACGAGTTCATTCAGTCCTTGATATGCATGGTGTGGCTACTGCTCTCAATCAACCACAACCTACGTTAGAATCTGACCAAGCTGCGAAGGATGCATGGACATATGCCAATAAGGTTTGCAGACACACCCTCATAAGTACTCTGTCTAATGATCTGTTCGATGTGTATTGTGTGTACAAGTAGGTACAAAAGATCTGGGAGTCACACATTCACAAATACACTGCTGAAGATGCCCGAAAACAAAAGTTTGTTATGGGAAATTTCTATAAATGGGAAATGGTTGAAGACAAAGACATAAAGTTGCAGATCAACGAGTATCACAAACTGCTAGAGGAACTCCGGGCTGAAAATATCAATCTGCCAGATGAATTTGTGGCAGGAGTTCTGATTGAAAAACTGCCAGAGACATGGAATCATTATAAGCAGCAACTCAAGCATAAGTAGAAACAATTGTCGCTATCAGATCTGATTACACACATCATCATAGAAGATACAAACAGAAAGGCAATACAAGTAGAAAAGGGAAAACAGATTACTGCAAAAGCCAATCTAGTGGAAGGAAAGCCACACAACAAGAGGTACGATTCTAAACACGAATACAAAAAGAAATTCGATTACAAACCCAGTGATTCTAACCCCAAATTCAAGAAGAACGGTAGTTGTTTTTTCTGTGGCAAGC
The DNA here is from genome assembly GCA_034222035.1 of Acacia crassicarpa. Lineage (NCBI taxonomy): Eukaryota > Viridiplantae > Streptophyta > Magnoliopsida > Fabales > Fabaceae > Acacia > Acacia crassicarpa. The sequence continues at coordinate 45,735,914 of JAWXYG010000002.1, read as the reverse complement.
AAGGACATTTTGTTGCTAAGTGTAGGAAAAAGGCCAGAATTGAAAAACGTAAAAGAGACGAAAATCCTCCAAGGCCAAATGTAAATTTCAATGTAAGAGATGAAAACAGTGATGATGAAGTTATCGTTGCAATGGTCCCTTCTCAAGCCTTATTGGTCGCTGATGTGAAAAAATGGGGTGGTAAACTCTGGAGCTACCAAGCATATATGTACAAATAAGGAGATGTTTTCCACTTTCCAAGAAGCAGAAGACCATGTTTATTTGGCTGATTCACGAACTGTAAAAGTTCAAGGGAAAGGAAAAGTGATGATAAAACTCACATTAGGAAAGACATTGGCGCTGAACGATGTTCTGTACGTGCCTGAACTTAGAGCAAATATGATTTCTGTAGCTCTATTAGGAAAATCTGGGGTTAAGGTGTCGGTTGAATCAGATAAGATCATTATGACTAAGAACAATGTTCTGATAGGAAAGGGTTATTGTAATCAGAGTCTCTTTGTACTGAGTGTTGATGAAAATAATGATAATGCTTCTTCTTCTGCTTACTTGATTGATTCATTTGATTTATGGCATGCTAGACTGGGACATATACATAGATCTTATATAAAGAGATTACAAAATCTTGGAATAATTTTTGGAATTAATATTAATGATATTAATAAATGCGAAGTATGTGCAGAAACAAAACAAACTAGAAAAACACATTATGTTACTCAAAGAGAAACTGAATTGTTGTCTCTAATACACACTGACTTAGGAGATTTAAAACAAACAGAGACAAGAGGTGGAAAGAGATACTATATTACTTTTATTGATGATTTTTCAAGATATACTAGAGTATATTTACTTAGAAATAAAGATGAGGCCTTTGGAAAATTTCTTTTATACAAGGCAGAGGTAGAAAATCAATTAGATAAAAAGATAAAAAGAGTAAGATCAGATAGAGGAGGAGAATACTTGTTGCTGAATGATTTTTGTGAAAAGGAAGGAATAATCCATGAAGTAACTCCCCCATACTCACCTAAATCTAATGGTGTTGCTGAAAGGAAAAATAGAACCTTAAAGGAAATGATGAATGCTTTACTTGTAAGTTCTGGTGCTCCCAATAACTTGTGTGGGGAAGCTTTATTGTCTGCATGTTTTCTACAAAATAGAATACCTCATAGGAAAACTAAGAAGACACCTTATGAGTTGTGGAAAGATTTTATACCAAACTTGAAATATTTGAAAGTGTGGGGGTGCCTAGCAAAAGTATTATTACCTGATCCTAAAAGGAAAAAGATAGGTTCTAAAACTGCTGATTGTATGTTTATTGGTTATGCTCAACAAAGTCCTGCATATCGGTTTCTAGTTTTAAAAAGTGAAATTTTAGAACATAATACGATTATTGAAACTAAAGATGCAGAATTTTTTGAAACTATTTTCCCTTTAAAAGTTGAGCACATTCCTAAGAGAATTGAACAAATTTCTGAACAAAACTTAAATGAAGATATGGTTGAAAACTTACGAAGGAGTAAAAGACAAAGAAAAGAAACCTCTTTTGGAGATGATTTATATACATATTTAGTAGAAGGTGAACCTATGAATTATTATGAAGCTATCTCTTCTTCAGATGCAAAGTTTTGGGGAAAAAGCTATTAAAACTGAAATAGATTCTTTGAATCAAAACAAAACTTGGGTTTTAGTAGACTTACCTTTAGGAGCAAAACCTATTGGATGTAAATGGGTGTTTAGGAAAAAATATTTTCCTAATCGTTCGATAGACAAATATAAAGCTAGATTAGTAGCCAAAGGTTTTACTCAAAAGGAAAATATTGATTACTTTAATATATTTTCTCCTGTAACCAGGATTTCCTCTATTAGAGTCTTAATTGCATTAGCTTCTATTCATAATCTTGTTATACATCAAATGGATGTCAAAACATCATTTCTAAATGGTGAATTAGAAGAGGAAATTTATATGGTTCAACCTGAAGGATGTATCTTTCCTGGGCAAGAAAACAAAGTTTGCAAGTTAGTTAAGTCATTGTATGGTTTGAAGCAAGCACCTAAACAGTGGCATGAGAAATTAGATCAAGTTTTGATAAGTGGTGGTTTGTAACATCCTAATTTTTAATTTTAGGATTTAAGTATAATTATGAAATTTATTATTGGAAGTTAAGGCATATTTTCCCATAAATTATGAACAAATAATTAGGGAATAATTTTTATGAGATAATACTTTAAAGCCAAAAGAAATTTAATAGAGAAAGAAAATCCTTAAATCAAATTGAGGATTAAATTTTGATAATTACCCAATACTTAAGAATTTGAGTATAACACCTCCTTACTCCTCTCATGTAGTTACGTGGTCCCTATCATGCATTACCATACCAATTATTTATTCCTACCATATGTTCACGTGGCCACTACCCAGTGTTATAAAATATTCAAAATGATGCAAAGATTGGAGACAAAACCCAACACGTACAGATGGAATAAAAGTGCACAAAAGTCATGGTCTATTATGCACAACACTATAATTTAATATTCTTTTGCTAATTGGACAACCCAAAGACGTAGCACACAGATATACTCCTTCGTCCTTTCTTATCTCATTCGACCCATACTCTTGGCATAACACTCAGCCCAAATTCTCTCCAGATACTCCCTCAATGTCCATCGTATTTTTAGCCCATAAATCCATAAATTATATAATTGTCATACTCCTTTTCTCAAGCCAGCACGTGAGACAATATATGCAATTAAACTACTTCAATATTCATTAATTGGTTGGCTTATCTAAGTCAACGAAAGCACAGAAAGAGGTCACAGACCAGATTGCGTAAAATCAACGGAAAAATCTTTGCGCCGTTACGGAAAGCACCGAAGGACCAGAGACGTACAGCAGCCCATACCTCTCGAGCCTCACAACGTTGCTTAACCAGAGGTTCTTCTTCTTTAGTCTATCCTTCCCCTTCCACCATCCGGACCTTCAAACCTTTATATAACCATGCTCCACTTTGATTAGCCTAGAAAAACTGAAACAGAAACGTGAAACTGAGAGTTGCTGTGAGACCGAGGAAGAGAGAGAGCTTAGTCGTTTTTTTTCCTCTTTGTGTGGTTTCGAAAAACAGGGGTGTCCGCTTCTAGCTAGAACTCTATCATTCAAACCAGCAAACCGAGGTAAATTATCAAGCCTTCTTTCTTCTAGTTTCCTGTTTGATCAACACAAGTTTCTGAGTTTAAATCCGTTAGGATCGTTGCTATGATTCCTCATGAGTGATCCCTATGTTTAGGAGCTAGAGCAGAGGAAGCTTTTGCTTATGTTTTAAACTGGAAAATTCCAAACAGCGACTCAAACCATAAAAGAAATTAGAGAATGCTTAAGGGCGTTATATGCACACACACACGCACTATATATATATAGATGTAAGTGGCTGTTTATGTACAAGGGAGAAATCAAAACTTAGTTATATTTTCCAAGCGCCATGCATATATATATATATATATATATATATATATATATATAAGGGAGAGCCAAAAACGCATTGCACCGTTATATTTGGGTTGAGTGCATAAGCATATATATAAATATATATATAAGACGTGGTTTTTGGGATGACTATTTGAAATTTTGCTCACTGAGGGTTGAGAGTATATATATAAACCCAAAATCTTCTACTACATATTTATTTTTATATATATTTTTTAATATACAAGTACTATATTAGTATTTGACCCAACCAATAATTTTGGAAAGTTGTTGTGAACTTGGGAGTTAGGATCTGGATATATTCTGCAAGGTGTGATTTGTGTAGTATATGAATTGTTGTAATTATTCAATAAAAGCCAGGAGTTGCTTTGACCCTAATTTAGAAATTTGAAATAATAAGATACTATATTTTTTAATATCCAAAGAGTATAAATGATTTTATTAATATCTAAAAAGTAAAATTTATATAATGATTGATATTTATAAAATTCTAAATTAAATTGTTAGGATAGCCTTTGAAAGGTTAAATTAATTATAGAGGATAATAATAATGTAATAATAAATAAATAGTGATAAATAAATTATTATTATTAGAATTTGTATTTTTTTAGTTATAGGAAATTATAAGTTTTGATTGTGGTAATGTAGAGCCTACTTGTAAGCGGTGATTGTGCGGATTGTGTTCCTCGAGCTAAGGTTGAGCTTGGAATTGAGGTAACCGAGGTTAATTTATTTTATATGCTTGTTTTGGACTGTGAGGTATTTTTCAAAGTCTTACTTTTATATATATACTATATGTATGTGTTTTGCAAAATTTTGTGTATGTTTGAATATGAAAATTATTTCAGTGAAGCAGTGTATTTTCCAATCTATGTATTTAAGTGGTTATTATTATTAGGATTGTTATTGTTGTGATGGTTATAATGTTTGTAGTAAGATGTGGCGCATGGAATAATAATTTAATAAATGTTGTTGAAAATCTTAGTATTATATTATTTCTTCTGTTGGGATATGTTGGGTTGTGTAGAAGAGATTAAGGGTGAAATTGTGCTCATTGGCTCTCTCATTCCTGGCCCGGAATTTGAGTTGAGTGTTTTGAGCGGACAACTCTCTGTTACGGTATATTGGTGGTGGGTTTGTGGGAAAAATTTTGTACCCTAGACCCCTAGGTGGTAGCATGGGAGGGGACTGTATTCTTGAAGTGACTAGCTAACCTTGGCCGGATATACTAGCACTGATAGGCTGATCCACGTCCACGAGGAAATAAGGAGGAGCAGGATGGATGAGTGTGGATGGTTTTAATTATTGTCAATTATATATATGTATATATATATTAACTGTTTTGGAATTTATTACACTTATGGAAAGTGGATTTGGAATTGTATATTTTTGTATTGACGAGAATGGATGTTCTGTAAGGGTTGGTTGACGGAAATTGTACCATGGACTCCGAGTTTGTAGGCGGTATTTGTGCCTTGGACTCCGAGTTTGTGGGCTGAAGCTGTGTCCTCGACTCTATTAAGAATGATCTATGTATCAATGTTGTACGAAATATATGTGAGATCTTTTGATAAATGTTGGAAAATAAATTATGATGTTTTGGAACCCTTTTTGGTAACCAAGTCGAGAATTATTTTGTGAAAGGTTTTATGTAGATGAATATATATATTTTGATTATTGTGGATTTTCAATTTAATTAATATTGATACTATAATTATGTTAATAAACCTGCTTCTCTGACTTGCAATCCTTTCCTACATATTTGATAAATTAATTTCGGTTATGGGGACTTTATGTCTCACCCCGTCATTATTTTTTTTTTTCAGACGAGACCTCTAACCCTATTAGAGGACAAGGGAAGCAGCTAGAGGCATAGACGTCGTGGAACTTGTAGGCCTCTTTTTGGTACTAAGGTTGTATTGGTTTATATATTGCCATCATAGGGCCCTCATATTTTTAAGATACTACATTGACTATTTTGGATGACGGTTGATTTTCCGAAGGCCTTATTTTATACACTGTCATATCATAGTGGATCCACAAATTATAACTTTTGAAATAACTGTTTCGTGTAGATCTTTTATTATGGGTTAGTGTCATAAGACTCGTGGGCTATTAGATCTCCTGTTCAATAATTGTGCCCTGAGTTATGGATTTTTTTTGTTATGGGTTTGTGGGCGAAAATTGTGCCCTAGACTTTTCGTTTGTGGGCGAGTGTTGTGTCCTGAACCCGAGGTGTGTGTATTGAAAAGAAAAATGGGTTTTCTATAATTACATGTTAATCCAACTTCAAGAAAATATTATGGTTAATTGTTATTTGAGGGAAAGGGTCTTTTCATGTTTTCTCTACCTTTGAAGTAGAAATATATGTTTATATAAAAGTTGTGAATAATGATTGTGTGATTATTTGCTTATAAGTGGATGATATGCATATCTTTGGTACTAGTCTAAATATTGTGCATGAGACAAAGAGTTTTCTTGCTTCAAATTTTGATATGAAAGATCTTGGAGAAGCAAAGGTAATATTGGGTGTAAAAATCATAAGGAATGAACGTGGTATTCAACTTTCCCAAGAACATTATGTTGAGAAGATTCTGAGAAAGTTTAACAGTTAAATAAAGATCCTTTAAGTACTCCTTATGATAGTAGTGTACATCTCACAAAACATGAAGGAGATCCAATAGCTCAATCTAAATATGCACAAATCATTGGGAGTTTGTTGCATTTGATGAATTATACAAGATCAGACATAGCATATGCTGTGTGTAGATTGAGCAGGTATACTCACTGCCCAGGCAGTAAACATTGGGAGGCTCTCATAAGATTATTACGATACTTGAGAGGTACCATAAATTATGGAATACAGTATAGTGGGTTTCCCGCTGTATTAGAAGGGTACAGCGATGCTAACTGGATTTCAGATTCAAACGAAACAAAATCCACTAGTGGCTATGGCTCTGTTTGGATCGAGCGGTAGCCGAGCGGTGGGGAGCGGTGGCGGTGGAAAAGCTCGGCAAGCTCAAAAACACCCTGGTGGTGCTGTTTGAATCGGCGTTTCAGTGACTGAGCTTTTCCAAGAAAAGCTCAGTAACGCAGAAGCTCACCCTGGGAGCTTTGGCAGCGTCGCGTTGAGGCGTTGAGGAGAGAGATGCGATGAGCAAAGAGAAGAGCCATTCCGTGGAAGAAAGAAGAACTACTATTGGAAGAAAGAAGAAGAACTGTTGGCAACTGCAACACGTCACTCTTGCTTCAATCAGTTCACCATAACAGGAAGAAAAAAATCATTTTCATCTAATTGGTCCAGAAAAATATTTTGGAGAAAAAAAAAGGAAAAGATGTGGCAAAAAAAAAATTTAATTAGTCAAACTAATTATTTAGGTAAAAATAAAAATATAAATACTCTAAAATATTTTGAATTAATTTTTTTAATCTCTTTAAAAAAAGTCAAATTTGTCTTATATTCAAGACTAGAAGGAGTAATAATTGAAAACATTTTTTGGGTATAAATATAGTATTCAATAATATTCATACCTTTTTTAGTTATTTTCCATTTCAACTGACTTTTCAACTGTTAATATATACAACAAATATGTATAGTAGTACTCAATATGATTCATGGCTTTTTTAGTCATTTTCTATCTTAACTGACTTTTCAAATAATAATCCAAACACTCATCAGTTAAGAAAAAAGCTACTTCTGTAAAAAGCCACACTGACAATCCAAACACAACAACTTGACTTTTTTCCTACCGGGCTTAAAAAAAAGTCAGATAGCTTTTAAGTCACCGCTCCTACCGCCAACCCAAACAGACCCTATGTCTTTATTCTTGGTGGTGGTGCAATCACATGGAAATCAGCCAAGCAAAACTTAATAGCAACATCCTCAAGAGACTCTAAGTTTATTGCTATGGAGTTGGCTGGTACTAAGGCTGAGTGGTTGAAAAACTTCTTAGCAAATATCCCATTGGGTGACAAACCAACACCATCAGTGTCGTTGCATTGTGATAATAAAGCGGCAATAGCCATAGCAAAGAACAAAACCTTCAATGGTAAAAGTAGACATATACAATTGAGACATAATATTATAAGGCAGCTGCTAAAGGATGGTGTTATCTCAATCGATTATGTAAAGTCAGAAATGAACTTGGCGGATCCGTTAACAAAACCCCTTGGAAAGAAAATGATTGTTGAAACGTCGAGAGAAATGGGACTAAAGCCTACACATAATTGACAGCGATGGCAACCCAACCTTTGTAATTGGTGATCCCATGAAGAAGGTTCAATGGGTAAGAACAAGTCGTTTGTCGATTTCGACTAGCATGAAAAATTATTTGTCCCTTCTTAAGACAATGGGAAAATGCTAGAATGCACGGTTTTGAGGTTGAGCAAAGCTCTTAATGATTTCATAGTCATACAAGACGATGCGCTTAGTGTAACATCCTAATTTTTATTTTATGATTTAATTATAAAATTATAAAGTAATTATACATGATAAATATAATTATTGTATATATAAAAAAAGAGAGAGAGAGAGAGAAAAGAAAATGAGAAAGAAAGAAATATAAATACATATATATATATATATATTTTAAAAATATATATAAAAATTAAAAAAAAACTTAAAAAAAAAAAAAATGAAAGTGGGAGGCAAGCCTCCCACTATTCATGGCAGTGGGAGGCCGCCTCCCACTGCATCAGATAGTGGGAGGCCACGCCTCCCACTACACATATTAGTGGGAGGCTATGCCTCCCACCAATTTTAAATAATAATAAAAAAATGTGTGTGTTGGTGTATATAAATACCCCCACACACACATAATCTGCACACAACACACACACACAGAAGAGAGTGACGAGAGGAGAGTGTGAGGAAGGAAGGAGAGAAATAGAGAAGAGGTGTGGTCATTTTAAGGTATGTCTTTTATCTTATAAGATAATTTAGGTAGTTTAACTAGCTTCTTTTCAAGAAACTTCATTCATGAAAGTTATTCTATATATTTTTATCTTTCAAAAGGGAGTATTATTATGTTGGTTAATGAATATTTTGGGATTAAGATTTTGGGAAAGTTTCGAGTTTTGACAATAGAAGACTATGTATGTGTAGTTGATGATTAATAGTGAATTATAATCGGTTTGGATTTATTGTTTGGTTGATATAGTAATTTAAAATAATTTTTTTTAAATTTAGAAATTTATGATTTTATATCTATGAAATATTTTTACCGATTAAATGCTATGAAAACAAATTATTTGGGTAAGGGAGTTATTAACTAATAGTTAAATGAAGGGAGAATTAATATTTTCAATGGCATCCTTGATTTTCTTTTTAATTACCGTCTAATTTTTCTATTTCAAACATTTCAAATTTATTATTATAATTTGTATATATATTTAATCTTATAAAATTATAAGTTATAATTTTATGAAGAGTTTAGAAGAATTATTAATAATTAGAAAATTGATTGTGGTAGATTGATTTTGCCGTGTTTGAGCTCTTGAATTAAGAGGAGTGGGATAATAATTAGCTTTGGCGAGAGGTAACCACTTTCCACTTGTTATGGTTATTGATATGTTGCTTGTGAGTATTTTGTGAAATGATTATGAATATCTTAATAGAAATTGCCTTGTGGAACTTTATGATTTGAATTGCGAATATATACATATTTATTTATTCATGTATAAGAATTGTTCATTTTAATATCATGATATTTAACGTATTTATTTATTCATGTATAAGAATTGTTCATTTTTAATATCATGATATTTAACATATTTATTTATTCATGTATAAGAATTGTTCATTTTAATATCATGATATTTATCATAATTATTTATTCATGTATAAGAATGGTTAATTTTAATATCATGATATTTATCATATCTACTTATTAATGTATAAGAATTGTTTATTTTAATATCATGATATTTATCATATCTACTATCTCATGTATAAGAAAGGTTCATTTTAATATCATAATATTTACTCTGATAATTATGGTAAGGGTTAGATTGGGAAGATGGAGTATTTTATTCCACCACGTGGTGAGGCCTCCATTAATGCATGATGGTTGGCTTTCTATTGTCCCATATGTTCAGGAAGGGACGGGCCCACTAATTCAATAAGGGCATACGACACCCCACATGTTCAATAAGGGGAAAAGGCCCATGGTTTGGGACATGTGCTCTGAGGATTTTGGCCGGTCCTCATCACATGACCAGAGAGCTTTTTGAGTCACCAGTAACATGGATGTAACTTAGCCCATGGGTCTAGTCGGAGGAAATAAGGCGGTTCGGTTGGATTGGTGGGAGGCAATTTGGGAATTGTTAATGAGAACTGTGATACATAATTTTTTTTATATAAAATTTATGATTTAAATTTTCGTGACGTGTAAATTGGTGAATTATATTTTTAATACTTGGTTATATAAATTGTTCCACTTGGCACCTCATTAGCTCATATTATTACTCGTAATAAGTTGGATTGATGGTTACCCACATTTTTCAGGTGATAGCTCTCGTCCAGGTCCATCAGGGAAGACTTTGGAAGCTTAGGCTACTTTTTCCGACAGTAGTGCTTCCGCCTTTTGGTATGTGTTGGTTGATTGTATATTGCCACGTTAGGGCTCATTCTGCATACTCTGATTTACATTCGCATATTTTATTTAATGATGAGCATTATTTAATTGTTAATGAACCCTTAATTAGTTGTTATGTTAAGTTAATTTTGAGGATGTTACAATTTGGTATCAGAGCGTATGATTCTGATAACAGTCATGCATGCACTACATGTAGTGGCAATATACAATATTCACACATACCTTCCCTGTTTAGTGGTTTTATTGTGTTGCTTTATTATTCATTTATTAGGCTAGGTTTCATCCTTTGGTGGGGAGAATGGTAGATACACGAAGGATCATTTCGCCGTTAATTCACCTTCAAATGCTCCTAACACATCGTTGTCTCAAGAGAACGAATCTCTTTTACACCGATACACTGATGTCTCAATAGAACAGAGGCTCTTTTACATCACTTTAAGATACATTACTGCTCCGGGATGGGGGGTCTTTGACTGAGTTCTTGACAGGGTAGTTTGTTAGATAAATAGGGTGCAGTAGATATTAAAGGGACAATACTTAGTATTTCTGAGGAAGTCAGATAAATTGATACTTGGATAATTTTGAGTGACAAGTTGGAATTAGAATATAAATTTTGATGATAGAATTATCAACTCAGAATTTCGAAGTCCGGCTAGGACATAAGTTCTGACAATAGGTTAGATTGATCTGCTGGAGCTTGAACTTATGTGATTAATTGAAAATGGGTGAGAAAAATATCCAAACTTGAAAATTCCCGTGAATCTTAGTATAAAAGTACAAGCAGAAATTAGAATGCTAAGAAGAAAAGACAAGATGAATTCAAGCATCAAGAGCAACAGTTGGTACAATCCCACCACAAGCGTTGACCATCTCAAGTTTAAGTCTATTAATTTCTTCCTGAGCGGCTGCACTTGAGAGAGGACCATCAGAAGACATTGTTTTTCTCAATCTAGCTATTTGCCTCATAGTGCTTCGAATTTTTACATAAGGCCAATGCTTTATTCCTCCCCTATGGCATATTTTCATTAGAACATTTTTGCATAGACGAACTTGTTGAGCCGCTTCTTGTTGAGGTAAATGGAATAAGTCTCTAAGATCATTTATTGACATTGATGCAGCTCTAATATTTTGTTCAGCTCTTGATCGGTATGGATTACTAGGTATGGGGACTGAAGGATTATTATTTACAACCATGAGCTCTTTTCCTTTATTGGATATATTTTCTGTATTGGTTGGAAATGAACTATTAGGGAGTTCATTTTGATTTTTAGTCCATTCCAAACCAACACAGAGGGCCTCATAGTAGGCTGATAGGGGATCTGACACTAGGACATACCCTAAAGATTTTTGATTCAAACAATAATTTTCTAGAAAATGTTTGACATCATCTAAATTTTTCTTACCAAAGTCAAATACTTGAGGACTGGAAGAACCTCCTTGTACGTCCTGGTGAAAGACAGCGTGGCATATCATACCAATCCTCCCATGAACTTCAAGTTTATGGTATTGAAGTCCATTGGTATGAATGATCTCTCGTAGAACATGACAGCAACCACATGAAAATGGATTAGTAGTCTCAGTCAAGGTAGAAGCAGGATTCCTTGGTTGAGAAGGTATCGTAGACTCCATAAGTTCTGCCACATTACGACACCTTTGGACAGGTCGCCTAGATGGACCTGCTTCAGATTCCTTTCTGTTAGCGGTTGTAAAAATAGAATCTTGCATCCTTGGAGGAGGAGTAGGAATGTTAATCGTTGAGGCAGATGAATGAACGTTCATACTTACGGGATTTTGGGGAAGTAAAGAAGAATAAGGGTATGATGCATTGTTTGACAAGTCAGACAACATGTTAGTCTGATAGTCATGAAGTAAAGCTTCAAGAAAGAAAGGGTTGAATGAATCGGAGACTGGAATAGAGTTACTTGAACCGGCCATGTTTAAGGATAATGTGAAAGGTTATAGTGAAGGTTACGATCGGAGAGGAAATGAATATGTGGAAGTTTTGTGAAGCTTGAGAGAACGTGAAACATTTACTCTTTCTTTACTCGATTTATAGCTGGGCTAGTAACGTCTAGATTTTGTTAAGCAGCATCGGATTCTCATCTGTCGTTGGCTCAGAATAGTGCAGACTTTGTTATTATGTGGAAATTTTATGGCACCGCACCCTAATACAATCTGACACGCCCTAGCCACCTCTATAGGTCGGAGTCTTATAGACTTTCGGTCCAAACAGAACACAGTGTAGCATTTATTGCCGGTTGTATCTTCAAGAAATTTAGTTTGACAAATACACGTTGCGTGATGATTATTTCAAGATCGTGTCTCTTAGAAATTTGTCTTGGAGCGTGTAGTTGGTTCGAGATGACAGACTGGCATTTGAAAATGGGAGTCTGATCAGTTAAAGCCATCTCGAGAAAGGAGACTCTCTGGAAGTATTGGGAATTTGAAATATCTCGGTGTAAGATCTGAATATCTTGAAGTATGAAAAATGGTGAATTTTTCAAATGCTAAGAAAATGTAAGAACGAATGCGGTATGATTAAAGATAAGTTTGAATTTGTTCTGAGTCGAAACAATGTTTAGGTCAGTGTGTGATAAAGTAAATCTTGTGAACCTTGTGATTAGTGCTGCATTGTCAACAATGTTTTGTGTATAAATGGTTATTACCTCTGAGGTGTAAGAATGATATTTAAAACATGTCTTGATGATATTGAGAAATGAGGTAGAGGTAGAACCTCGTAGAAATTGCTGAATTTTATTTGAATGTTTGAGGACAGTACCTGAATATTGTAAGATATGAATCTTGGAAATGTTAGCAGGTTTATGAAATATAGTGATCCTTACGGATGCCATGAGAATACTAGAATGTTGTGCCGATGTTTATGAGGGCTACCTACGAAGGATGCTCACCGAAGAGGTTGACCAACTAGAGTAGCGCAGTGGAAGCGCGGTGAGTATGATAGGCAAAGAATGGACTCAAAGTCCCATGAATGGCTTGGATAACCAACGATAGAGTCGGAAATGTGATTAGTAGGAGTAATGACCTTCTATAGCAGTTGTCTAGTTCCTGAGTTTGAAATTTTGAATTTTGAATTTGCCAATGCACCTGCAGAATTGTGAAATTTCTGAAATGAATTTTCTAAATGAAATATTTTGAGTAGAATTTGAGACCAGGGCAATGGTCATTTTTGAAATGATGTTGTCTCAAAGAATGGGTTTAAATCCTGAATTTGAAATTGAATTTTGAATTATGTGGTTGTGAAAGCAGTACAGAACTGGAAAGGTCAGAAACTGTTGTAAAAGTACTCAGTTTATTGGATCTTGTCAGACATGTTTAGAATGTTTTTGAGTCGTGTGCCATTGATAAAGTTCTTTTGAACAAGAGATTTGAAAATTGAGGGGATTTGTTTTGAGAAGCTGAAAATCGTACCAGCAGTGAATGTACTCAATCCAAGATACTTCGCCTTGAAGGGGCGTGTATTTTGCCTTGTTTGGTTGGGACCCACGCAGACGATTGGAGCAGGGCTCTTGGACATTGTCCTTTTCCCCGAGGAGGGATTTGCGTGGGGTGGCCCATTAATGTGCCAGTGCAGACACTGGGTCTCTTATGGGGGGGGACGGAAACTCTCCCACATTAATCAACAAGTGCGTTGCCACTGCGGTGGTTAGTGTGTGAAAGGATTGAGATATGTCACTGTACCGGAAGGTTGAAGTGGTGACGAGAGCTTTCAATTGTTAAATTTTGTGAAATAAATTATCCCGCTCAAAGATATGTGCTGGTAGTAATTAAATGTTTTCTGAAACAACTCCGGCAGTGAAAGTGTTTTCATGAATTTGAACTGGCAACGATTTTGTTTTCCTTGAAAATGTGAAAGCATTACTTTTTATGGGTACAAAGTTGAAGTATAGTACAGCCTATCACCCTCAAACCGATGGTCAGACCGAGAGGACTATTCAGACACTGGAGGACATGCTGAGAGCTTGTGCCATCGAGTTCTCAGGTAGCTGGAATGAGCACTTGCCATTAGCAGAATTTGCATACAACAATAGTTACCATGCCAGTATTCAAATGGCACCTTTTGAGGCCTTGTATGGCCGGAAGTGCAGATCGCCATTGTGTTGGACCGAATTGAGTGAAAGAACCATCATCGGACCAGACTTGGTAGATAAAACATCACGTAAGATTGAGACGATACGACAGAAATTGTTGACAGCTCAGAGCCGACAGAAGAGTTATGCGGATCGTCGGAGAAGACCATTGGAGTTTAGTGTGGGGGATCATGTTTTCTTAAAGGTTTCGCCCATGACGGGCATTGGGAGGTCTATTAAGGCAAAGAAGTTGACTCCACGGTTCATAGGGCCGTATGAGATTTTGGAGCGAATTGGGCCTGTTGCCTACCGGATCGCCTTACCTCCACACTTATCTCAAATGCACGATGTGTTCCATGTGTCACAGTTGAAGAAGTATCATCCAGATCCGTCTCATGTCATTGAACCTGAGAAAATCGAGTTGGGAGAGAACTTGACTTATATAGCAGAACCAGAGAGAATCTTAGATGTCCATGACAAACAACTGAGGAAGAAAACCATTCGACTTGTGAAAGTCTTATGGAAGGGTATGACACCCGGTGATGCTACTTGGGAAACCGAGGAACTAATGCGACGTGATTTCCCTCACTTGTTTGCTTAGGAATGTTTGTATGATGTGGCAGTATAATAATTTTTATGGTTATATCGTATGGTGATCAAATTGGTGTTGATGACTTATGTTTTGTTATGAAGGGGGTGCTATTATATTAAGTTCGATATTATTGTATTGGGTTCTTGTTTTGTGGATTGTTTTCTTTAATAACTTATTGAGAATTTTGAGGACAAAATTCTATTTAGGTGGGGAGAATTGTAACATCCTAATTTTTATTTTATGATTTAATTATAAAATTATAAAGTAATTATACATGATAAATATAATTATTGTATATATAAAAAAAGAGAGAGAGAGAGAGAGAGAAAAGAAAATGAGAAAGAAAGAAATATAAATACATATATATATATATATATTTTAAAAATATATATAAAAATTAAAAAAAAAACTTAAAAAAAAAAAAATGAAAGTGGGAGGCAAGCCTCCCACTATTCATGGCAGTGGGAGGCCGCCTCCCACTGCATCAGATAGTGGGAGGCCACGCCTCCCACTACACATATTAGTGGGAGGCTATGCCTCCCACCAATTTTAAATAATAATAAAAAAATGTGTGTGTTGGTGTATATAAATACCCCCACACACACATAATCTGCACACAACACACACACACAGAAGAGAGTGACGAGAGGAGAGTGTGAGGAAGGAAGGAGAGAAATAGAGAAGAGGTGTGGTCATTTTAAGGTATGTCTTTTATCTTATAAGATAATTTAGGTAGTTTAACTAGCTTCTTTTCAAGAAACTTCATTCATGAAAGTTATTCTATATATTTTTATCTTTCAAAAGGGAGTATTATTATGTTGGTTAATGAATATTTTGGGATTAAGATTTTGGGAAAGTTTCGAGTTTTGACAATAGAAGACTATGTATGTGTAGTTGATGATTAATAGTGAATTATAATCGGTTTGGATTTATTGTTTGGTTGATATAGTAATTTAAAATAATTTTTTTTAAATTTAGAAATTTATGATTTTATATCTATGAAATATTTTTACCGATTAAATGCTATGAAAACAAATTATTTGGGTAAGGGAGTTATTAACTAATAGTTAAATGAAGGGAGAATTAATATTTTCAATGGCATCCTTGATTTTCTTTTTAATTACCGTCTAATTTTTCTATTTCAAACATTTCAAATTTATTATTATAATTTGTATATATATTTAATCTTATAAAATTATAAGTTATAATTTTATGAAGAGTTTAGAAGAATTATTAATAATTAGAAAATTGATTGTGGTAGATTGATTTTGCCGTGTTTGAGCTCTTGAATTAAGAGGAGTGGGATAATAATTAGCTTTGGCGAGAGGTAACCACTTTCCACTTGTTATGGTTATTGATATGTTGCTTGTGAGTATTTTGTGAAATGATTATGAATATCTTAATAGAAATTGCCTTGTGGAACTTTATGATTTGAATTGCGAATATATACATATTTATTTATTCATGTATAAGAATTGTTCATTTTAATATCATGATATTTAACGTATTTATTTATTCATGTATAAGAATTGTTCATTTTTAATATCATGATATTTAACATATTTATTTATTCATGTATAAGAATTGTTCATTTTAATATCATGATATTTATCATAATTATTTATTCATGTATAAGAATGGTTAATTTTAATATCATGATATTTATCATATCTACTTATTAATGTATAAGAATTGTTTATTTTAATATCATGATATTTATCATATCTACTATCTCATGTATAAGAAAGGTTCATTTTAATATCATAATATTTACTCTGATAATTATGGTAAGGGTTAGATTGGGAAGATGGAGTATTTTATTCCACCACGTGGTGAGGCCTCCATTAATGCATGATGGTTGGCTTTCTATTGTCCCATATGTTCAGGAAGGGACGGGCCCACTAATTCAATAAGGGCATACGACACCCCACATGTTCAATAAGGGGAAAAGGCCCATGGTTTGGGACATGTGCTCTGAGGATTTTGGCCGGTCCTCATCACATGACCAGAGAGCTTTTTGAGTCACCAGTAACATGGATGTAACTTAGCCCATGGGTCTAGTCGGAGGAAATAAGGCGGTTCGGTTGGATTGGTGGGAGGCAATTTGGGAATTGTTAATGAGAACTGTGATACATAATTTTTTTTATATAAAATTTATGATTTAAATTTTCGTGACGTGTAAATTGGTGAATTATATTTTTAATACTTGGTTATATAAATTGTTCCACTTGGCACCTCATTAGCTCATATTATTACTCGTAATAAGTTGGATTGATGGTTACCCACATTTTTCAGGTGATAGCTCTCGTCCAGGTCCATCAGGGAAGACTTTGGAAGCTTAGGCTACTTTTTCCGACAGTAGTGCTTCCGCCTTTTGGTATGTGTTGGTTGATTGTATATTGCCACGTTAGGGCTCATTCTGCATACTCTGATTTACATTCGCATATTTTATTTAATGATGAGCATTATTTAATTGTTAATGAACCCTTAATTAGTTGTTATGTTAAGTTAATTTTGAGGATGTTACACTTAGTGCAGGCACACTTACATGAAATCACCTCTACGAATGTGGAGAGTGGCCGCTCCTATGAGATCGTGGCGAAATCTCTAGAACATTCGTTATGCACCAGGCACACGCATGGTCGTCATAACGCACAAAATCGTTGATTAACAGCGGAAATGTTAGGATATAATCTGACCATTAATGCCTCTAATACACACCAAGATTTGTTAGTTCATAGAAGCATGCTTCACTAACATCTCTGTGTATTAAGTGTTATTGGTCTAGGTCTGGTTCATAGTTCTAAGGACCACCAGATACAATGGTTATAGTACTGTGGGTAACACAGCGGGTTTCTTTGACACATGTGGGGGATTGTTGTAAATATGTGAGTAAATGTGTGTGTGTGTCAAAGAAACAAGTCCCACATTGCTTGGGTAAATGAGAGTACAAGCCTATATATAGAATCATATGCTATTGGGCTTGTAAAGAGGCTTGAGGAGTAGTGGGCTCGCGCGCACAACAATGGACCACCAAGAGGCAAACGTAGTGGAAATCCAGCGATTTCCCCCTGCGCGCGAGTAATATATGACACCAGCACTTTTGTGAAAATATTTTGCTCTAAAGAAATATTATTTTAGTTTACTAAAATAATAATTTAATTTTTGGAGGCTTACCGAAAAGGCTCCATATTTAGGGTTTAAAAGTTGAGAACCCTTCGTGACCGGTCGCGAGGGATGCGTCGTTCGAATGGTTTGACATCCGTTGGCTCTCTACGGACAGCGTTTACAAAAGGAAGTCGGACGAAGTGCTTGGTACGACATATACACAGCTTTTCTCCTCTGCCAATTTTTCTTCCTGTCAATTACCATTATCTTTCGCCAGTTCTGCCGCCTTGCCGTAGAGCGAGAAGGGTCTGTTCAATCCTGGGGAGTACCGTTTCCAGTTTACCAGTGGTTGGGGAATAACTCTATAGGACAGCGTCCCGTACGCGACTCAAATTACTCATATCGGTTTTGTTCCAGATTGCTCTTGCTTTATTCAACGCGGGGTCAATATTCGAGTGTCATACTAGTTGGTTTAGAGGAATAGGATTCTCACCCACATGGGTCATGGGTTTGAATGACATGAGATTTAAGAGAGAGGAAATTAGATTTAAAAAATCAAAATACTTAATAAAAAATAAAAGAGAAAAAGAAAATTAGTGTGAGCACATCATCATAACGCGGTTTTGTTGTGACTTATGAAATAAGTGGTGGCCTGGCCTCTATTCAACTTTTCAAATCTTGAGGGTCAAAACTAAAGTCAGTCCTACAGTCCTTGTCAATTAAGTAGATCAAATGTTACGCTACGTAGACTTTAATTTAACTACTTAATTATCATAATATGCATGCCAAGAAAAACGACACTTTTTTTAAAAAAAAATTCAAAAACCAATATGACAATTGACAAAACGATGGTTACAAGACAGAGACCCAACATATTGAAGTCTTCTACAACGTATAAGAGTTCCAAATTAAATTAATACATTTCAAAAATTTTATTGTGATTTATGATTTATTTATAAGAAATGTATAAGATAGTTTTTTTTTTTTTTGAAAAATATGCACACAGTTGGTTTGAACTAAGAATATAACATGGAAAAGATTGCTTCCTGTGTAATTTCTTCCCCTCTTATTACCTCTCATTGACACACACACCACATTTAATTAAATTTAGAAAACTCAACATTATTATTTTATAAGACTATTAAAAAAAAAACTAAACTCTCTATAAATTGGAGGCCACCAGCAAGGCATATTTGCCTTAGTGGAGAGAGGATGGGTTTTCTGAAGCGTTTTTTGATGCTGCTTCTAATATTCATAGCTTCCGTTCTTCTTCTCAAGATGCAGTTCACTCAAATTATCACAGGTTTGTGTTTATATATTCAATATTGCTGTACACAAAACGATATAGTATATACTCCCTCCGGTCCTAATTATAAGACGTAGTTGACTTTTTTGAAGAAATTAAGGAAGCTAATTAAATTAACTTAGAATATTTTTCTTTTTATTTTTTTCTTCAAAGTAATTAGTTTGACTTACATACTAATATATAATCTAAAGATATACAACATATAAAATGATTAAGTAACTTATTTAGCTTCCTTAATCCCTCCAAACAAAGTCAACTATGCCTTATAATTAAGACCGGAGGTAGTATATATATAGAGCTCAATAATTTTTTTATAATGTTCAATTTGTCTCTCTGTTGAATCTTTCTTTTCTCTTCGTTTTGTTACTTTCACACAGAAAGGGCAGCACAGAAAGTAAACGTGTTAAATATGGTGTACGGGAGTGTTGGTAATCATTTCGCAGAGATGAGCAAGAGGATTAGGAAACTTGGGGTCTTGCCGGAAGCGCCACCTCCGCCGGTGGCATCTGTTCCATATGGTCCGGCAGCTATCTGAACTAATAAATATATATGTACGTCCAAAAAAATGAAGAAGTAAGAAAACGTGTTTATTATTTCCACATTCTTTTTTTAAAAAAAAAAAATGATGGCACAGTTACAATAAATTATTTTGCAGCTTGTGCGAGGTTCAAAATATGTAGCTAATAAACTCCGGCTTTTTTAGTAATATACTGTAATGCCGAATATTAAATGTCACTCAGATCAAATCTTATCATTCTTTTTATATGGAATCAGTTTCATCGCATTGAGAGTTTTTCGTCATTATATATCGTTTGATCAAATTTAAATGGTTTAGATTTTTTTTTCCCCTGTAAAACAACTTTTTCAAGATGTACAAATCTAAAATAGATAATTTATCAACTATCAGTTTTTTAAAAAAATAATTTTTTGATTAAAAATCACTAGTTAAAAATCTTAAAACTATACCATTGAAATTTTATTTAAATGATATAAATCTCACAATAGTAAATAACTCTCAATACTTATCATTACGATGAGCACTAATACTAATTCCCTTTTTATATATGCATTCACATGTAATTTTTATCATTTCTTTTGTAGTGATTCATCCATATAATAGTATATGAGTTCTTATACCAAAATTAAGTTGAAGTTTGAACCGTTCTAAATAATAAGTTTGTTTGTGATCATTTTTAGGTGTTTTAAAAATATTTATTCATATAAGTCAAAACAAAATTTCTCTACGATAATTCAATTTGCAATTATAAGCCCTTTTTTAAATGGAGCAGGCTTTCATGAATTTCATCTATATATACTCCACCTGTCTACAATAAAAATCCGGTTTTCTCACATACACAATATATATATATATATATATATATATATATATATATATATATATATATATATTGTAGTTAAAAATGTAACGTCCAAGCAACTCCAACAACTAATATAAACACTTATTCGCATATCAAGCAAGGTATTGATATTTATTTCTTGGCCATAAAATTATGAATGAAGGAGCGATTTTGCCAATTAACTCTTAGTCCAGGAGCGATTTTGCTAAATAACTTTTAATGGGACCAAAAATGTCAAAGAACAATTAAATGTGTAAAAAAAATACAACTCCATCAGAGGAACAGTAACTTCTGTCTGAATGAAGCCATGTGGGATTTGGAAGAGCGCCACGTGGGATTTTGAATGCCAGCTCAGTCACTTATGTGTTTTGGTCACTACCCAGGTGGCTTTTATTGATGGGTACAATTTCTGGCGCCCCGATTGTTTTAGAACCCAAGCTCGTGCTCCACAGTTTGGATATATCATCAACCACAACTAGATCAGAATCCAGGTAAATCACTCGACTCACGCAGTCTTCCAGAAGATCCGCCAGGTAATTCCTGGCATAATTCAAGGGTTGTTCAAGTGCTTGCCTAACAGAGGTCGAGATCAGGTTCCTTACAATCTTTGGATCGAAGTAATACACCTTAAACTTCAACTGGGGGAATGTTGATTGAACAATTGACTCCAGATTTGTTTCAGACACAAGGAAGTGAAAGAAGATGTTTTCCAGGCACAAGGAATGCTGCAGAATGGAATGTACTGCCGCGATTGAACCGCGCAGGTATTCAATGTCGAGTGTTATCGCCACGTGTACCAAAGAAGGATCGCAAACACTCATTTCCCCTGAAACCCCCCTTTGATTCGAACCACATTTATCGGCATTGCGGAATGCAGAGGCTTTCCAGAACGAAAATAGGTTTTCACTATCCGTGGGGGGCATCTGGACTGGCAAACGGAGATATCCCTCGAGGTGGGAGGATTTGATGGCTTCTTCCGGAGGAAACGATTGGAGAGATGGAGAGAGAACAACCAAGGCCATTGCGGCAGAGAAAAATCTTGAGAATCGCATGAGCCACAACATATTGATGGGGCAAAACCCCTTCCTCCTCTTCTTGATGGACCGGAAAACGAAACGATCTGCCAGAATCGACGATAGGAAGGTTAGGGTTCTAATGTCCGCCGGGCTTAAGGGGAGGAGGATTGAGTATGGAAGGTAATTGGAATCGGCGGCTTTTCTCTACGCCTGCGTATGAGTATCAATCAAAGTAAGGGTGCCATGGGGAGGAAGCGATTTTCTGGGTCACAAGTGGAAGGGTATGGGTTATTTAGGGATTCAACAAAAAAAAAAATCAAAAAAGCCACTTGGGCAGTGACCAAAACAGATAAGTGACTGAGCTGGCATTCAAAATCCCACGTGGCGCTCTTCCAAATCCCACATGGCGTTCATTCAGACGGAAGTTACTGTTCCACTGACGGAGTTGTATTTTTTTTACACATTTAATTGTTCTTTGGCATTTTTGGTCCCATTAAAAGTTATTTAGCAAAATCGCTCCTTCACCCTAAAATTATTTATACTCATTTGACAACATTACACTTTTTTAAAAGAAAAAAAAATATTTTTAACTTTTTTTAATCTTAAGTATTTATTGATATTAACCGGGAACAAAGACGCACGCCCCCTGATTAATTTTAGGGAAATCCCACAAAGATACCTGATTTTACAGGAAAAAAAAATGTTAATCTTATTACTGTTTTTATTAACGAGATCTTTTTAAATGCAAATAATATTTTTCTGTCTTTTTTTCTTAATTTTTGTGATTCGAATTTCTAAATAAAACATTTCTTTCAAGCCCATTTATGAGTGGACCAAATTAAGCAGAACTATGGAGAACAAGTAGAGCGTTCATCCCCGTTCTGTGGGCCAGAACAGTCCAATTGACTAGGCCCAAAGAGGACCTTCCTAAAGAAAGAACATGAAGGCTTGAAATGAGACGACAATAAAGTTAAAGTCTAAGACTCTAACCATTTATAGGCCCAATTGAAGCCCATTTCTCGACGTACAATAAAATACTACTACCTCTAGTCCTAATTATAAGACCTAGTTAATTTTCGTTGGAGAGATTAAAGAAACTAAATAAGTTACCCAATTACTCCCTCCGATCCTAATTATAAGACATAGTTGACTTTTTTAGAAAAATTAAGGAAGCTAATTAAATTACTTTAGAATATTTACTTTTTTATTTTTTTCTTCAAACTAATTAGTTTGACTAATAAACTAATATCTAATCTAAGGATACACTACAAATGAAATGATTAAATAACTTATTTAGCTTCCTTAATTTTTCCCAAAAAAAAAAAGTCAACTAGATCTTATAATTAGGACTGGAGGTAGTATTTCATACGTTGTGTATCTTTAGGGAAGGAGATACTCTCCTCATCTCCCCTCTGTCCATCCCTCATTATCCTCATCCTGACCAGTTTTTTGAAAAATCATTCTGGCCCCTTGGATCAAGATTTGGACGGTCAGAATGGAGGATGAGGAGGGATGGGCAGAAATCTGCCAAGGAGAGAAACCAGACACGTATCTTTATATTATAGGGAAAATTATAATAAAGGACCTAAGAAAAATAATATTTATTAAAAAGGACTATAAAAATGGTAATTATTTTGAAGGACCAGAAATTAAAACATTAAAATAAAAAGACTAAATTGTCCTTGGTCAGATTTCCTATATTATCTCTAATTAAATCAAAATCTAAAGTGATTAATTGAAAATAATAAATAGAGATCAAATCAAAATCTAGAATATGTAAGTTAGAGTTTCTACCGATAATTTTTTATCTCTTCGTTAACAAATATCTCCCAAACCTCCTTCCCTTGTGTTTTATGATCTTCAAGCTCCTCTCCCTGATAATTTTTTATCTCTCTGTTTTCTTTTAGTTTAGCTTTTGTTATCATTATTAAAACCTAATTAATCTTTGCCCTTTAGTATTGTATCTTTTTCAAACTTTTGTTTTAAATTACCGAAGACAATTCCGCATCGTCCTTCATTTCTCATTCTTTCAATAGAATGAAAGGTTCCATATATTATTGTTCAAAAAAAAATCCTAGATATTGACCTCTAAGTTTTTTTTTGGGGGGGTTAATTAGATATTTTATTTGATATTTTTTTTATTTTGAAACTTATTTAATATTATTCAGGAAATTGATTCAACAATAGCAGAGCTAGAAAATAATTTTGGATTTGGAAACTCATTTAATATCATTTAGGAAATTGGTTCAACAATAATAAGCAATGAATGGTAAGCACAAAAACTTAGAGTTATAAAAGTAAAATGTTTTTTTTGGATTTTTTATCTTTATGCAACAATTGTAGAACCAAGGACAATTTAGTCTTTTTATTTTATTGTTTTAATTTTTTGTTCTTCAAAATAATTACCATTTTTGTCCTTCTTAATAAATATTATTTTTCTTAGATCCTTTATTATAATTTTTCCCTAGATTATATATTTTATTATAATTTTTCCCTAGATTATATATTAATTTATTACTTAAACTAATTAGTTTTAAGAAAACAATAAAAATAAAAATACTCTCAAATTATTCTTAAGTTGTTTTATAATTATTAAGACCAGAAAGAATAATAATTAGAGAATACCAAACTTGATCTAGATTTGTAGGGCTTTACCCAAGAAGGGAGCCCTTCCAGAAATTCTCAAGGGCCAGGGGCAAGCCCAGGCCCAAGAGGGGGTTTGGAAATAGTTTTCAACCAGCAATAGACGCGCCTCGGTTAGAACCTCACTAGCTGCGTCATTGCCCCAAGCGCAAAGATGAAGTTTTAAGTTTCGCAACTCTCCTTTTTATAGCTAGTCTCGTAACTCTCGTCCTTTTATTAGCCGATGTGGGACGTACGTAAAACGAGGACTTGGCTGTGCTATATCCCCTGTAATATGTATCTGAATCTGACAATTTTCTATGTCTTCACATGCCTGTTTTTAACTAAGAATGAATCTAAATTAAAGCTTAAAAATCAGAAAGATTCAGATTTGAGGTTCTAATAGCATTCGAAATTCTCTTGGTAAAAGAGGAGGATCTGCGAGATCTGTCATAAAAATTGGAAAATCAATGCTATTGCTCTCCCTCTCTAATACCTTCTTTCCTAGGTACTATTGGCTTTTGTGTTTGAAGTATTGGTATTCGTCATTCGAGGTTGTTGGATGCATCTCCCTGTGGAGAGAATTGAAGAAATTAGCAGGTTACTTTAATTTTGATCTGATTGTGTCACTTTCAACTCAGTCTGAAACATATATATCCTCACCATTTTCTAGAGTAATCCACGTTATACTAGAAACATCAAGATCAACTACGTTGAGAGGAACAGAGAGACCTGTCACAATTTTATTGTTCCTTCTTTATACAACAGGAGGTTCACTATTGCTTATTATATTGAAGAAGAAATCTCAACCATCCTACTGTCACGTTTCCTGAATATTACAGTTCATAACTATTACTAGAATTAAAAGAAAAATAAAGAGATATGTGAAGATTTATCTCTTAAACGATAAGTCCAGAAGTAATTGATCTCAACAACTTTCCCTGAACGGTTCTTTTCCATGCTTATCATGCAAATCCCAAATCTTTGACAGCATCTCAGGACCATATATTCTCAGGAATCTTTAAAAAGTTGAAAATCCACGTAAGACCATTACTGTAGAATTCAAAATATTAGCTTTAGTCTTTTTTATCATCTCAACAAATCTTCATTCTTTGCTCCATACCATTCTCATCCTCATCCTCATTCTCATTCTCTGAATATGTTCTGTTTATCTGCTATTCTATTTGAAATCATCATTCAAAGTTTATTCTATTTGAAATCATCGTTCAAAGTTTATTCTATTATTTCACATTATATAATTTTGAACATGTCCGTGGTCTAAATGCTACATTTTCGAAGTAAAGTTACAAAGAATGATATATTGTGATCTGAAACAGAGTAATATAAGAGAATAAATGTGTGTCGACAGAGAATATAAATCTAGCAGAGCGCCACAGAAAAAGGTGCTTGGCAGAAGATATTTATAGCAATTATGGGGATGCACAGATGCTGTTTGGCTAATATAGCAATTATGCATAGATCCTGCTTCTTGGGAAATTCCTTTTCATATTGGCATATCCTTAACCTATTGGCAAGCACATCCATCTTCTCTTTCATCATATCTCTCTTTACTCTTTACTGAGACTGCAAGATGTGATTCCTTTTGAAAGCAATTTCTTGCCCATATTTTTCCCTCCTTAGTATTGGTCTTCATGATACAGTGTTAATCAGTTGGCTACCCTGGCAGAGTTAATTCTTTTGGTTTTACTTTTGTGGGTTATGAAGTGGTTTCATGTTTGGGTGCAAGTGTGCAACTACTTACAATATATGTGTCTAGTCCTATTTATAAAACACTTCCAACATATTTTATTAATTATAACTAAGAAAAAAATTTTAAACCTATAGAGAAAATTAAGGGGGAAAAAACTAGAAGAGAAAACTTCAAAAATAGTAATATATATATATATATCATTTATGGAATTTTTCAAACCTACTATTCCCTCCCCTTATTTTCCTCTCAATTTTTTCTTCATCCAAACATAGCATTAATAATTTTTTAATTTTACTCATATTTGATATACAGTATATCTTACGAAAACAAAATTTGCACAATAATAAATGAAGGCAAAATTATACATTAATGTAGAAAATTTAATGATGTGACTTATAAGTATTATATATGGGAAAAACACTTATTATGTTGTAGGAGAAGTATATTCTCATGTCACACATACATGAAATGGTAGAACCCACGTATATATATTATATATATACGTGGGTCCCACCATTTCATATGTGTGTAGGAATCTTTTTCTTCTCATGCAACATAAGAAGTTTAAATGCCATTATGTATATATATAAACTAAAAAACAAACAAACAAACCTTTTTTCTCTGGCTTATAAAGACGAGAATTAGAAATTTGTAGACTTATTTCCCATGGATAGCATAGTTTCTATTTTGGACTTGTTTTCTTATTGGGTCAACATTTTACCATGAATGGACTTATGGACAGCTACGTTTTTACACTTGGCTGTACCAGTCCTTTAGCAAAAATCAGAGAGTGCACAGAAAGAAGCTGATACGCTTGACTCAACAACATTTTAGTAATTGGTTTAGTGGGTTGTTACTCTGTTCAGTTCGTAATTAATGACCAGGAACTTCTTGTTAATTGATGAACATGATATATCTTTCCCAGAACCAATGTTGCTGCAGAAAAATTCTTTTGCATCTGATACTATTAGGTTTAACCATTTGAAATGATCTATCCAAACTACTTCAAGGGGAAATTAATTGGGTTTATATGCACTTCTAGAATAACTACACTGATGGATGAAATACTATTGGTCAAAACTTATAATAAGAAATTTACCTGAAATGGATAAAATTAAATCGTTATCAGATTCTTACTTATAATTAATGTATGACACCTATATAATACTTACAAAAAAATTGAAAACATGGCCCCCAAACTCTCGAATGTTGGGGAAAATCTCAGAAAAATACCTCCAACATTTCAAAATCATAAAATAATGATTTCCTATTAAAATGAGTTGTGAATTTCTTATCAAGTATAGTCAATATAACTTATTAATTATATAAGAATTACAAACCTGATTTGCGATTCTGAAATTTTGAAGGCTTCTTTTTGGGATTTTCCCTTTGATCATCAAATTTTATGTAGTAATATTTTGATATTTCATAAACATGAAATGATGAAGTTTTGAATTTATTTTTCAAAGAAACAATACTCTAGAATTGTGTAGTTTTTATTTATTTTATGAAACAATATTTTAAAAAGATAAAATTGCACCATTTCATGTACATAATCTAACAAAATGCCACTAATTTTGTGTCGTATCTATGATGATTAGAAGAAAGATATGGAAAAATATTAGAGAAGTTGGGGATCACAGTACAAAAGGCATTAGAGAGCATTAGAGGGAGACACATCAAAGGCATGAAGCACCTTCACTTCACCACTAGCTAGAAAGCATTATTTATTGGGAAAATCCTTTTCAAGGCCCATATTATCAAAAAAATCTAAAAAAAGGCCCTAAGATTCTGAAAATTCTAGAAAAAGCCTCAAGATTCTGAAAATTTCAGAAAAGGCCCTAAGATTCTAAAAATCCCAGAAAAGGTCTAACGTGAGTTGTTAACGAGACTGATATAGTTGTTAGCGGAATACTGATATAGTTGTTACCTTGGCTGATTTAGTTGTTAGCAACAATTTTTTAACAACTAAATCAGCCCAGTTAACAACTATATCAGTACCCCGCTAATAACTATATCAGCCCGGTTAACAACTCAGTAAATTCTGAAGGGCATTTTCTGGAATTTTCATAATCTTGGGGCCTTTTCTGTAATTTTCAGAATCTTGAGAGTTTTTTTGGGATTTTTTTGGTAAAAAGGGTCCTAAAAAGGATTTTCCCTTATTTAATTGCAATTTAAAGCCAATTCTGAAAACATCAAAACATATACTATAATAACAACAATAAACCTTATCTTACTAAATGAGGTTGACTATACGAATCAAATGATGTTATTAAGCTGAATCAAAAACAAAATATTGAGATAATTGTTAACAAAGACGTCTCGCTCAATAACTTGATTAAGTATTTTCAAGATATATATTCGGATGTATTTGCTATACCCAAACATGAAAAGTGGAAATGCATGCCAACAAAAGAAAATCCCTCTTCCAAATGAAATTTAAGAAGTATTTGATGTACATGTGTGGTGTTCAAGATATCGTTGCATTGAAAATATGTTTTCGTTAAGTCTCAAAATAATCTGGTTTGAATAAGAGTTTGTAACCATGGTAGTGAAAACGTAGATTTTACCTAAAAACAGAAGGAGAATGAAAAATCGTAAAACGTAAAATCGCAACGTAGTAAAATCGTAAAAACTTAAAAGCCTTTGAAAAATTAGTAAAATCGTTTTAATGGAGAAAAAAAAAATCGTAAAAACGTAAAATCGCAGTGATAAATTGAATTTTTAACTACCATGTTTGCAACCCTTCCTCTTCCCTTCTCATCTTCTTCCCTCCTCTTCTTCTCT
The DNA here is from genome assembly GCA_034222035.1 of Acacia crassicarpa. Lineage (NCBI taxonomy): Eukaryota > Viridiplantae > Streptophyta > Magnoliopsida > Fabales > Fabaceae > Acacia > Acacia crassicarpa. The sequence goes on along the minus strand of JAWXYG010000002.1, from coordinate 45,707,255 downwards.
TCTTTTTACCATTGGATCAATATTTTAAATTTTAAATGGTTCATATTTGATCTTTTATAAAATTATTATCAAAATGTTAAATGATAAAAATAGAATAATTAGCTAACTACAAATTGCTAAATTCTAATATGAATAATTTAATATTGCAATGAATATATATATATATATATATATATATATATATATATAATATTTTGTATGAAATTAACTCCGAACCATTTAAACGTCGATCTTATAGTTAGAAAAAGAAGAGAGGTTTCGAGGGGTTTCCCTACCCTACTTGTGCTTGGTGATGCTGACTTGCCAACCACGCCAAATTAAATATCACACACTACAGAATCATCCACGTCCTTCCACCATTTGTGTGGTTTGGTTTTCTTTCAAAAACTAATGGCTCTAAATACGGAATATCAATTCTCTCAAGTCATCTTACTTCTTTGTCACCAACTTTGGAAAATAATTAAAGACAGAGTAAAGACTAATTCCTCAGCATTTAATATATATCAGTTAACTAAATAATAATAGTAATAATGTTAATTAATGATGTTAGTACAATATTTTTGAACCGGGCACTTCTTGACAGCTTCGCTTTAATTCACTTGCCTTGACCCATTCAAAGTCCCTACTTCAGTGGAGTATCTGCATATTGTGGGCCTCACACACCACTTATAGTAAGTGAACAAGATAGATGTAAAATCACAACCAACTTTATACGATTTGGATTTGTGAGTTATACGATGATATCACAAGATTTACAGAAAATCAATCCTATAGCACATGGCCGACCGAACCCTCCTCATATATAAATAAATGACACAAGAAGGATTAGGTAGAAATTTAATTATTTCCATGAAAAAAAAATTAATACATGATGGGTTATAGAATATATATGAGTGTTTGTGTGATATGTGATATGATTTTGATAGAAAGTACAGTTTTGGCACAAAGGGTGTTGGCATGCATGGATTTATTTACATGAGGTGTACGTAAATGAGCGGTTACAAAGAGTGTCCTTTAGAAAATATTTTATCTCGTGAAAAGTGGTTACAAAAAAGTAAGGTACAAGGAAGTAGAATTAGGTCAATTATAGAATGGTGATATTATATTCAAGGCCCTCTCGTTTTCCCCCCTATAAATAGGTGCTTGTGGCTGAGAGGTAAAACACTTCAAAGCTGCAAATCAAGTGATCTGATTTGGTTTACTTTTTTCTTCTTTCTTATTATGATACTGTAGAGTGAGTGTGTAGAAGGTAGTGAGAAGAGAACAAAGAGGATGAAGAAGAAAGGAGAGGGAAAAAGGTGAGTGTTGACAGAAGATAGAGAGCACAGAAGATGATTTGCAATTATTTCTCACATGAATTATTATTCACTGCATTTCATTCCTTTGTGCTCTCTATTCTTCTGCCATCACATTCTTCAGTAGCCTCCTTCTCCCTATTCATATTCCTCTTTATATCTCTCTCTCATCACTTTCCTTCTTCATCTTCTCCTGTATTATCAGTATATATGTATCTTTTACTTAATTCACAATATACACTTTGATGCATGTCTGTTGATTTTTCTCTTTTCATTAAGTTTTATTGTTTCTCCCATCAGAACATATATTCAAATCTCTTTGTTTTTCTGAGTTCATTTCATCTGTCAGGTACACACAACACACACCCGAAGTAAAAGGTTAGAGACCACGAATCAGTTTGCTGATGAGCTGAAGAAGCGGTCATATAATTAAGCGACTTATTTGTGCAATACTGATAAAACGTAACTGAATCTTTTCTTTTTCTGGGTAGAAGCTTTTAATTCATATATATATATATAGTTTCTTAAGAACACACCCGTGTGTGTAAGATGCAAATGCATATATATCTGTAAAACATGAAGGCATTGAGCACGGCTTGATCTCACACACACACACGCATATATATATGTCTTGTGGTTTTTGTTTTGAATGAAAAATCTCATGGTGTTTTGATGCTATGACGATAATTCAATGATTCGCAGGAGAAGGAACAGCCCCACTTCATTTTTGTGGTAAGAAGAAATAAGAGAATACAAAGGGGGGCCCACTGAGCCTGACAAATTAAAACGTACGTGTGGCATATACTTGTTCAGGATTCTTCGTCCTCCAAGTAATGACTTTTGCCGCAACTTGTTCATCATTGATTCGCTAAGGTAGATCGATATATGATCTCAAAAATATATGTGCAGTTTTTTGTTCGATCAGATATAACAGCAAAAGGGGTCAAAAATTTGTCACTATGGTGGTGATTTGCAATATATATATAAATTTACACACACACACACACATATGAATATAGTACTACTCGCTTGGAACTCTCAAACATGTTAAAGAATGAGTTAATATTATATTTTTATTTACCATCTATCAGCGAACAGTGTAGATAAAAAATATGGGTGGTCCCTATATGAATTATTTGAAGTTGAAATGGTCGACAACTGTGAAAGAGAGTGGAAACAACCAGATTTCGTTTTCGAAGAGGTAACATCCAAGACGACAGAAACCTTTCCTGTAAACAATGGGAGCCACATAATATATAAAATATCACATGGAAGAAGAAGATTTGAGGTGAAAGACAAGGGTCCTCTCATTTTCGAAACCAACTGGAATGGGATCTGACGAAGGACAATCTGATCTGTTAAATCCTGAACCCAATCCAGGTCACACATTTATAGTACATCGCTTGTCTCTAGGCCCTATATATGTAGTACTACTTTTTATATATATATAAAAATAGATGTAGTACTAAACCACCCAAAAACATAAAAAATACAGAGCTAGCTAGCGAGCTTGAGAGAGGAAACAAGAGTTGATGAGTCTATCTTACCCCTTGTGTGTGTGTGGCAAGTTTAAACTTCAAGAATTAGCAAATATAGCTTAGTGCTTAATCCATTATGAGTCAAACTAGAGATATATGTTATGTGTAAAAGATGAAACTGCACTATGAATGTTTAATTTATGAATTAAACTCTGTTACAGACTTTATATTAAATGTTAATATATTGATGCCCTTTAATTATATGATCTATAGTGATCAGGAATGTAACTACTTACTACTTCTGGTTGTGAGTGGATAATATGTTGTTGATTATGTATTATGGAAATAAATATAAAATTGTTTTTTTTTTAACCCTTTTTTGGGGGGTGTTGGGGAGTGGGGACCGGACCCTTTTTCAGTTTGGCCTAATCTCACTCCTATTTAATTCACTTTCTCCAGTTCTAGTATGGTCTTGTATGTTTGAGCTAGTTGAAACGTTAACTTTGGTTTTTGAATATAAAATTCCAATTATCTCCCTAATGTATCATTTTTCAGCAAAATGTTCCTATTGATTGTATTTGTTAGAAGAGTTACCATGAAGAAAGTGGTTTTCAATGTAAATGTTCGATCCATAAAAAGGGTTATTTTAGGAAAACTAACATACAGCACATTTCTTATAAATTATCAACTTAACTAATTTTCTTGATTGCTGTAAATTAATTAATTACCTAGTTTATACATTTAAAATCAAAGAGAATACTTTAATTCTAGAGAATAATGCCCATACAAATCATTACCAGAATCACTACTAAGCACGACTAAACCTTATTTAGGGTTATCAAATAACTACAGACCTTTATCATCTTATTATTTGTTCTTTTCTATGTGTGAGGGTAGAGAGAGAGAGAGAGAGAGAGAGAGAGAGTCAAAATTAGAGTTGGATTTATGGAACTTCGATTTAGTTTCCCTTAATTTTCAACTGTATTGCGTGACTTAAAGATACTCGCAAACTTAATAGATTTAAGAGTGGCTGTGTTTTTTTTTTTTTTTTGGGGAACAATAGAGTGGCTGTGTTCAATGATGAAAAACTTTTGCAATAGATCAACAAATGCAATTAAAAATCTAAAATATCAGTCACGTTTTCAATATGTTTCACGTCGCAACATCAACAAAAAATTTGATTAAGCGCGAACAATATATATATATATATATAACAGAAGTTATGGACATTGATCGAAAATCGACTTATAAATTTTGTATACAAGTTAAGAAATAATGTCCATGAAATTTGGTCAAAAAAAAGTGTTAAAGAAATTATACTCAATCTATTTCACATAAATTTGTAGTAAAATATATCATTTTTAACTAAATTTTCAAATATGTAAATATATTTTAAATATTATTTTTATAATATGTATTAGGGAAACTAAGAGAAAATTCATTGTTTGAAAATTCTATTAGTCAAATGAATCTAAATTCGAGAACTAGTATTATTTTTGTGTATGAAATCCTAAAACACTTTCTTTGTTTAAAAATATAACAGGTCCTTGTAACCCATAAAAGGAATTTTTAAGTATGAACTTTTGATTGATTCTAGTTTTAGTTCCAATCTTTAACCTCTATTTAAATAAAACATAAAGAGTAAACTAGAATAAAAAGAATAAGTATAATCAATCAGAAGATATGAACACCAGTAGTTGTAACAGGTCTAATAGAAGACGCTCAATCACTTAAATAAAGTTCAAGGTTTAAATTCTATTTTCCTTATAAAGTGATACCCATATTTTGATCAACAAAGCCATGGTACTACTGGTTACCTCTTTATTGAAGTTTGTGGAGTTTTAAGCCTCACATTTGTGGATTACTTGATGTGATGTACAATTGGATATGCTGAATCATGAATTCATGTATTACATGTGCACATAGCCAAAAACAAACCAGGATATATAGATATAACTTTCATTTCCAATAACTTTCTAATCTGATGTGACAAATACTCATCAATAAACTTGTACAAATTGCATAAAGACGACCACGATAACAACAATGATAATTTATGCAGTTTCTAACATGTTGGTGTTGAAGTCTTGCAATAAAAATAAAATATATGAATGTGCTTTATAATTCATCACTACACGCCGCCATATCCTTGGTTATTAGAAAATCCAATAGTAAATACAATTTAAATTCCTTCAAACTGAAAGTTTCTTTCTAAAATATACTACCTCTGGTCCTAATTATAAGACCACTACAAAGTAGTCCTATAATTAGAACCAGAGGAAGTACTACTTTTTACTACTTAAATTGAAATCACGTGAGATGACATACACAGCTATAGCCTTTCTATCACACAAATACTATTTTAGAGATCATTATACACAATTCACAACTAAATTTTGGGGTATGCTATCATCAGTTGAATGAGATTCTAATTCAGTTGGTGTAAGTACAGATATAATCTTATATGGTTTCACTTAAAATAAGTAATTTTGCACTTTATGAGACATAACTATTCTCACATATTTATCGTAATGGATAATCCAAACAGAACAGACTTATGCTGATTCTGCATCTTCATTTTCCCTCTCCCTGAATGACTTGCTATGAAGATCTCGGGTGATTTGAGTTGTCGTACCCAAGAAGTACAATAGAAACGAAGTCAAGCAGCAGCAAACAAACATAAGTATGGGTCCATAAATCCAGAGAACAAGAGCAAATGACAAGTAAAATGCTCTCAAACCAAGGGACCAAGCAAAACTCCCACGATTCAAGGTTATTGCAACATACTCAATATAATCCTTTTTACCTTTCAGTGCAGGTGCTGTGATTAAGAAGCTGACATGAGCATAGTATCTAATAGATTGTACATTGCATAGAAATGCGATAAGAAAGCATACTGAGATTGAAAGGCGCTTGATTGCCGCACAAAGAGATCCCTTATTGCCATAAAGCAATTTGGATGTTGAATCATTGCTTGAAAAAATACCAATTAGTGAACTAAGTGTAATTGCTGCTGTAGCAAGTAGAGTTGATGCCATGATATTGTTGCGGATTGTTTGAACTGCCAAAACCCCGTTTTTAAAGGGATCCTGAAAATGAGCCAATGAAGTTCAACTTAGGATTAATTACATGAATTAGCGTAAATGATTATAAAGATGGCTGCTAAAATTTTGAACTGGGATAAGCATTGCAAGAAAGAGAGAAGAGGGGAAAACAGAACAGGAAATCCAGTCAATAATGCCTCAAATCTTACACCAGCTAGAACGTGTCTAATCAACAAAGTATAATCAACCCAATACTATTCCCAAATCACTCTCCTCTCGACTTAGTTCACCAAATGTAAAATAAGTATCAGCAGTGTCAGCTTTTTTAAGAAAAAAATATATTATTAGCTTTTTTGATAAAGCACGACTCCCCCATATCACTTGGCTTAGAAGAGAGTCGTTTTTGTTTCTCCTGTAAATTATTTTATCCTCAATCACTGTACCATCAAATTTTCATTTAGGCCAACTATCAACTAAAACCTTCAAGTTAGATGCATAAAAATGAGCACCATCATTATAGACTGCAGATGCAGAAGAACGAATTTTCTGCAAATTAAAAACTGATATAAAACCTATGCTCTATAAATTGAGATGGCCGAGGTCACCTCCATAATCTCCTTTGCCCTAGAGAAAAGAAAATTTATATGGGTTCGTCGACAAGACATTTGTCTTGTTGAAATTTCACAGACATAGACTTGCAGCCTTTATAAATCATTTTGCGATTTCCTCCATCCAAAGGTCCTTCTGCTTCTCAAGATCCATAAAGAGTTGAAAGTTCAAATAGCCAGTTCTATCTCTGCACATATTATTTCCCTGAACCCATTAAACGAGGTCCTGATCAACACCTCACTGGTTTTTCAATTGCTCACAAGCAAATCAGTTCTTTATGCAACAACATCCACTGACGTGCATAACCAGAATAAGAAGCTAGAGTAATTCTCATCAGGATGTCAGTGTAAGGTAACCCAAAGCAACATTAGCATCAACCTTTTAAGAATGAAAAATTGATGGTGCCTGAAGAACTGCATGATGTTCAGTGGAGAAATACTTGTGCACAGAGACCAGTAAATCTGATCTATCAGCCCATAAATGTTCGGCCAAGACTATTATATAGCTAATTTTTTAATAAAAGGATCAATTATACATTAAAAAACAAAAGATGCAAGAAGTCCAAAACAAACATACACAAACATGTAGCTGGTTGTTTATTTTATCTTTGTTTGGAAAAAAAGGTCTTCAAATAACGGGGGAAACGATTTTCAACATTGGCCTGAGATGGCTTAAAGTGACAAGCTTCTGATATTTATAATTTAGGACTATTTTCTTAATATTTCAGCCCAGGGATGTTTAAGTTAAGCCTGTTGCCTGGACGGCTGGACCTAACGTCCAACGATGATGTCAATCAATTTCTGATTCTGATTGACTTAGACTAATCAACTCTCCTAGTCTGACTAACTGGTCTCCAAATTGAATAATAAGAGTTGTATCATTCAACCCACTGTAAATCTTAGAAGTAATACAGCACTCACCCAAGAAGAAGGAAACTATTGCTATTGATGACAGCATAAATTACAGCGCAAAACGTAATTTACCTTATGGCCCTAAGAAAATCCAATTAAGGCACACCACAACACAAAAATTACGTCCTTATTAACCCCTGTGGGGTTCCCTACCCACAAAAATGAGGCAATTATTGCTATAAACTTGTTATCAATCAATCTCGAAAATAGTCGTACTTATGTCGGTAGCTAAAATGAAATAGTTCAGGGAGACAACAACCACGAGTACCACGGTGAATTGACATAGAGAAGGGACAAGACACTGAAAGAGAGAGAAGGATCGAGAAATTACTTACAGTCATCATGGAAAGAACCCACTGGTGACGAGACAAAGCGTTAAGGCCAATGACCGTCCGATATGGATGCCGAAGTATTGTATAGAGAAGCCAAACGTGATATGTTCCCAAAACCACCAGACCTAGCGGCACCAACACGAAATCAAGCTGCCGCTCTTCCATTACTTCCCTAATATAACCTTCACTTGTCAGTATTGCTGCTAAATGCGGAGTATTCGCCACTCTCCTTGACGTTTTCTGATCTCTTCTCTGTCGAAGACGATGCGAAAACCCTCAAAACCCACTATACCATATTCCTCTCTTCCTTCGACACATTAACGATCGTGGACCCGCATTAAACTCAATATTCAATATTAATTCACCTTCTTTGTTGTTGTAGATTCGATAGGAGTAGTGTTAGTATCATAGATTCGATGACAAGAACACATGCAAACCCCTTGATTCGAAATCAGGATTTCAGAGTGAATCAAAGAAACGAAGACGAAGAAGTTAATCACAACACAAGGCAATTGATTACTCTTGGTTACGCATTGTCTGTTCTCCTTTTACGTGTCGTTTACACTTTCGTGTTCGCCATTAATTTGCCCGCATTTCTTGTTTAAGTTAAATCGTTCAATTAGGAGGGAATAAGAATGCAAATAAATTAGATAAAGAAATTATTCTGCTTAGAAAAATAATGAAATTTTAATAATTCAGATTAAATGATACTCAATCGATTACTTTTTTATAAGAGTCTAAAATTTAAACTATATTTATTATTTTTATAAGAATCTGATAAGTATTGTTTGAAGTTTGAATCTTTAATGAGTTTTTTTTTCTTTTTTTTTTTTATGTTTACCCCTTATTAATTATATCAATTATATTAATTAAAATTTTGATAATACTTATATTTTCTCTCTTATTTACATCTCATAAATAATGGCATAGGTACTTAAGGAAAAAAAATGTTTATTTTAGCTACACTTATTATTTCTAACTATTTTAATAAATTTTTTAAATAGAGCTCTTATAAATAGGACCGGAAGGCTACTAACATTTTTCTTTAGTTGTAAAGGGAGTTTGATTTCACACATTTTGAGTAATTTTTCACACCACACCACAAGATTCCTATACTTTGAAAATAATATGTTTTTTGAGATACTTGTCACATAATGTGTGGATGGTGGATATCATCGCTATTTAATAGATAAATCTTTGAATAAATTGTTAGCATGAAAAAAAAAAATCCTTTTATCTCATTTATATTATATTACAAATAAATTTTCATGTTTGTCTCGATTTTGCCTTTCCATTATTTGACCTATAAACTAGAAGCGTTATGAACTAGTTTTTAAAAATTCAAGAAAAAAAAACGTCATTTTAACAAAATATATAAACTCACTATTAAATTGTAAACAAATTCTTTTTTATAAGAGGTATGTAAAATTGTAAACCCAATGATACCTTTTTTTTTTTTTTTGGTAAAGATACCGATATTCTTTCTCAAGTCTTTTTTTTTTTAAACAATAGGCAAAGGTCGAACCCCTGAAGGGGAGGGGGAAGGCCAGACTCCTAACTCTGACACTAGTGCCAACGCGCTACAAGGCGCTTGGCTTCTCAAGTCTTCTTTAAATGTGAGATTTCAAGGTGGACCTTTCTATGAAAATATAGTAAGCGTGGGTTATGGGAAGAAAGAAAAATATTTCTTCAATGTATAAAAGTATGGTACAAAGTGAGTCTAACTGTAGACCAAAAAAGTCAAACTTATGTTTTTCATTCTTTATAGTATCAATTTTAGATGTCATAATCTCGTTTTATAATTCAGCCCAAAAAGAATATCGTTTTTGTAATGTTTTTAAGGCACACATTGTTACCCCTTGTCCTTTGGCTCAACTAGTAAAGGGGTCGGACACTCTCACCAAAGGGAGGGGATTCGATCCTGAAGTTAGTCAAGACGCTGGGGGAGGTATCCTAACTCCTAGGTGCCTAGGTTAATACCTGAGGGTAATAGACGGCTCGCCTTATCCACCATCGGTATCACCTAAAAAGAAAGGCGTCCTACTCTTGGATTATGAGTGAATCCTACCCTTTTCCTAAAATTTTCATATATATATATATATATATAAGCAGACATTGCTCAATAGAAAGGGGAAAATTTAAAAAAAGAAATCCTGCCAAATTAAGAAGCGCTTATTTATTTACTTTTTCTTTGGGTCAAAATTATTTATTTACTTATTTCGATAAAGAGAAGCATTGATAAATTTTAAATATATTAAATCGAGTTAAATTTTGAAATAATTGAATCGGACGGGACAACCCATATATTCCCCGGAGATGGGTTGCCAAAAATAGAAGCCATATATAATCAAGCTTTTTCTGGTTCTGCCTATTTGAGATGGTGTTGTCCAACTTAATCCTTTTTTATTTTTCAAAATTTTTTATTGATGACATAATATATGATTGGCTAGTGGTGTATTATATAGGGAAAAGGTACAAAAATAATCATGATATTTTTCTAAAAGTGCATCCAACACTTAAAGTTTTTTTTGAGAGGTAAAAGGGTAACTATAAACTTTCAAAACATGCGCAAAAATATACATCGATCATTTGTTTGACTTTTTTAATGTTGAAAGTGAAAAAAAAAACACACACACACACACACACACGAGTTTTTTCAAAAGTGCGTCAACACAAATGTTTTTTTAAATAGGAAAAATAACTATAAACTTCTAAAATATGTATAAAAATATGCTTACATACTCCAGAAGTACCATATCATCTGAAAAAACAACTCGGACAATTTAAATCCTAGTTAGGGGATGACTTATCTAAAAAATTAAATTTTATCTTGTTTTTTAAAAAAATATTGGTTGATCATTTTATTTTATTTTTTTTTAACTCATATGCTTTTTATTTAAAAAAAGATAAAATTTACATTTTTTTCATGTGAGTTGTCAACCAACTAAGATTAAAATGATCTGAGTTGTTATATTTTCATTGGATAGAGTTCAGATGCCATGGTACTCCTAGAGTATTGCTGACTTGGGAAGGAAAATTAATTGATCAAAGAGGGAGAGGGGAGGGAGGGTTTATGTGAAGATAAAGTCGTGAGGTAGGGATAAAGAGTTGGGTGAAAATTAATTTCCTTTACTCAGTCTGCAAATTATTATTTCATGTTGTTTCTTAACCATCCACATCGTCTTCTATGTTATCATTTTCAGTCCAAAAATTCAAATGATCAACTAATCATCAATGCATATTTTTCCACATATTTTGGAAATCAATAGTTGCTTTTGCCTCTAAAAAAAAATATTTGTGTTGGGAACACTTATTGGAAAATCTTATTTGAATTTTTGCACCTTAGCCTCTAAAAAGTTCAAAAAAATAATCAATTAATGGTCAATGTATATTTTTGCATTTATTTTGAAATATCATAATCACTTTTGTCTCTAAAAAAAGCATTTACAGTTTTGTGCACCTTTAAAAAAAACTCATATATATTTTTATACCTTAATCCAATTATATATGTGTTTTTATGGTGAATGTTACATTTCACAAATGAGTTTTATATTTGTCTTATAAATAAATGTTGTATCATTTATAAATAATTTAGATTAAATTAAATAAATTATGCAATATAGAGTTTAAAGTGGATTTGATTATATATGACATATTTAAGAGTTAAAATGTTTTAAAAACTCATCAAGAAAAGGGGTGAAGGGGCAAAAATATGGATCATTTTTTCAAAAAGACATATAATCATTCAAGAAGGATCCTAAAATGTTACTTTGAGTCCAATGTGGCAAGAGCTTGGGCTGTTAAGTCTCACTTCTTGTCATCGTTCTCGACTCCTCCATACTTCAGCCATTGATATTCGTCAACCATTTCTCCTTTGCCATAAACGATGCTCTACTTCCTTCATTATGCAAACAATAAAAACGAATTGTAGAGGGAAAAAAATTATCCCTCATTCAATCACCATGTTCTCAGTTTTCAGATTGAAAAAACTACATATTTCAAACATGAATTTTGTTCTCCTAACTAAACCCACAAGATTGGAGGCCCAAGCCAATGCTTCAACAGATCTATCTTCAGTGTTTACTTGTTGCTGACAAGGTTATCACTAATTTCATGTATGCTTCATAGTTCTAATTAATTCTCACTTTGGAAGAAGATTTTGCTTGAGAGGAGGAAAGGGGGAGGAGGTACAGAAAGGATAAAGCGATAGGGCCCGTTTGGTTCGAAGAAAATCGGAGAAGGGAAAAGGAAAATTGGCATTTTCCACTAGCGGCGGCCGTTTGGTTCGCATTTTCCCTGGAAAATATTTTCCGCCACCACGTCATTCTCCTGTGTTTAAGGAAAATTTTTGGTGGGAACCCATTTTCCAGCGGCTATGAAAATGGGCTAAAGTCGATTTTGCCCTGATCACATGGCAGAGAGAGAAGAGCGTGACGCCGAGGAGAGGAAGAGAGAACAATGTGATGCCTGGGAGAGGAGAAGAGAGAAGAGTGTAACGCCGAGGAAAGGAAGAGAGAGAACAATGTGATGCCGGGAGAGGAGGAGAGAGAAGAGCGTGACGCTAGGAAGAGGAGGAGAGAGAACAATGTGATACCGGGGAGAGGAGGAGAGAGAAGAGCGTGACAGGGAGAGCGGTGCGAAAATTCTCGCGGACAATTCTCGAGAATTGCCAAGCAATTCATTTGGGAATTGCCCTGGGTTGCCGGAAATTCTTGAGAAATTTCCTATGGCAATTCTCATTTGAGAATTGCCTTGGGCAATTCTCTGCCATAGGCAATTCTCGAGAATTGTCGGCAATTCTTGAGAATTGCCAGAGAATTATCAAGCCAGCGGTCGGTCGTCGGAGGGTCGTCGGGTGAGAGTATTTTTTTTAATGGAATTTTCCTAAAAAATATTCTATCTATAAGGATAAAATGGTATTTTGCCTCATTTTCCTACCTTATTTTCTTCCAACCAAACAAAATTTTTCCTATCAACCCATTTTCTTTTCTAGTGCCAACCAAACGCATCGAGGCAAAATATTTTCCATTCTATTCCATTCTTTTCATTTCCATTCATTTCCATTCCTACCTTTTCTTTAATCCAAACGGGGCCTAGGTTTGATGAAGGACAAGGAGTGAGAAGTGACACAATCAAGACCCTGTGAAGAGGAAGGAACTTGTCTCAGAGGGCAACGGCACCATAAAGCTTGTGGGTTTGGCTGAAGAAGCAGAAGATGACGAAGAAGAGTGCTGATGGTCGATGACAGAGAGGGGTTCTTCTTGTGAACCAGAGACAAATTACGTGTTCACACTTCACTGACACATAACTCACTGTTCATGTCATCATATTTGGTCAAAATTTTGAAACACGCAGTCAAGGTATCTCAATTTAACAATTGTGGTATTTTAGGACTTTTTTTTAAATGATTATAGGTATTTTTATATCTAAAAATTGTCTGGGAAAATCCCTTTATCCAAGGAACTAAAAAACATCCAAAAAAAAAAAAAAAGTCTCAGAAAAAATTTTGATGTCAAAGAGCTCCTATTAACAATCAATATATATATATATATAATAACACATCTCTTCAAATCATCTCTTAAATGGCCTATCGTTGGCTCTAGACACAATTTACTGTTCATAAGCCGTTTTTGCTCACCCCACACAGCCATCGATCTCCGTGCATGTTCCTTTCTTCACGTTTTTCTCCTCGATTCAGCGGCCTTATGTTCCCTTCGTCTTTCCCTTCCCTCTCAAATGTGAAGATCCTCATCTGTCCTCATATTCAAAATTTCAAAATCTTCCTCCTGGCATCATGAGTTTGGCATGCGAAGAAGCATCCTAAAGGTGTATGGGTAGTGTGGATATATGACGACGGGAAGCAATAAAGAGAGAGGTGAGGGTTCCTTTTCTTTTTTTTTTTTCTACTTGTCCGTCTCTTCCCTACCCTCTTTCTCCATGATTCGAGTGCTTATCTTCTTCTTCTTCTTCTTTTTTTCAATTCTTCTTCATCTATATCCACTATCCGTCTTTTTCTAACTCTCACAAGAAGTTGATTAAATACCTCTAAGGGAGATGGTAGTTACGACGGCGGCGAAGAAGCATCGTTGACGAAGCTTGGGCCTCTTATTTGAAGTGGACTCATCTTCCTTGGACCAGGGGGTGCACATTTTGGAGCATCAAATTCGAACCAAACAGATCCCTTCTCTATTTTCTTGTCAACGCCATGGATAACAAGAAGCTGATTTCATATCCATTGGAGATATTGTGGCAATGGCGAGGATGAAGCAGCGGCGAGGAAGAAGCAACAACGAGGAAGCTTGGGGCTTTTCTGCAAATGCAATCGTCTATAGTCAAACTCAGCAAGCACCTTTTAACTACAAACAAACCAGTGAAAGCTTTGTCTTTTCCAGCTTTATGGTTTGTACTCCAAACGTTCCAGCTTGATTCCCCTAATTTATTACATACTATTCTTCTCTACTTTATTTTCTGACTTCTTTCCTTTTTTGTATTCAAATGTATTTTTATGCTTTTTATTATCAGTTCTTTATTTTTGCCTTCCTTGCCTCCCTGTCGATGATCATGCTCATCCTCTTCACATTTTTACTGTCACAACAAAGTTCACCTCCATTGTTGGATTTACTATTCTTCAATGCTTTAGTTTGAGATAGGAATCTTGATGCATCAGCCTATTAAATTGTACATCTTTATGCCTCTATTTTTTTCCATCGTTTATATTATGCTTTGATGATTTCCTGCTGGAGTTTTTTGCCTTGATTGTAATGGTGCTCAAGCGGCCAAAATTTACTCAGGGAAACTGCAATATTTACTGGTAGCCAAAACTTCATAGGCTACTGCCCCCCACATTATAGCTGTCATTGAGTGTTCCTAAAGCCACATGAGGCACCACTTAGTGGTAAAGGTTCAATATTGTGTTGTCTGATTATTTTTCAAAAATATACAATGATTTAAATTAAATATCTTACTTTTAGTGCATATATGCATCTATATTAGCTATAACATGTGAGAGGTAGGTTGGTGTTGCAATCTGTCCTCCACATTTTATCCATTGGATTTTTGTTTTACCTGGAATGTAAGTGGTGCCTCATGTGGCTTTAGGAACACTCAATGACAACTATAATGTGGGGGGTAGCAGCCTATGAAGTTTTTCTGTTCAAGATTCAATCTCTTAGATTTGACATATAGCCATATAGGTTTTGAAGAATAGTTGTAATCCTTTTTGTAAGCTTATCAACCACTGGATCATGCGGTTTCACAGAGGTAAATCCGTAAATGTGTGTATTGTGCAGTCCTTTTGTCACTAGAATAGTCTCTCTCTTGCAATGATGGGAAGCTTTATTTTCAGATCCATTATCTGTCTCCTTAGTCCAGCTCCAAAAAAAAAAAACATTCAAGAAGGACGAGGAGTGGGACAACTAATTGTACTGTTGGATTTCTTATTTTCTTTTCATGTAATCTCAAGTGAAACATTAGGCAATGTAGCAATGGTGAAAAAGTGTATTGTGAAAAAAGCAATGGTGTTGTGATGTCTTTGATGTCTAAGTTTGTTTCCCTTGATTATGGCTACAATATAACCATTTCTTTTCACTGCTATTAATATTTCATCCAAAGCAAGATTGATTACTGGCCACTTTATAAGATTTTGTTGTTGTTATATTCACGCTGTTTAGAAGTTTACAGCCTATTAAGAATCTTTTGTGCAGAAAAGGGTTCTTGTAGCATTGGAAGAGGCTGGGGTTTTCACTTCTGGTGGTTTGGTCAAGGACAGGTCTGAGAATTCATAACCATTAACTCTTTTTATTCCACTAAAGCTTAACCATCTGCTTTGTATGGCATTGATGGATATTTTGTCGTCCTTGAGTATATGCAACTTTTGTTCAAGTATTTTTCCAATTAGGAGTATGTTTGGTTGGAGGATAATGAAGGGGAAGGGAAAATTTCGTTGAAACCTTTCCTTTGCATAGGAGCTTTTAATAGTGATGAGAGGATGATGAAGGATATGGTTTCCAGAATACTTTAAAAAGTCCTTCCTTCTTTATTCTTTTGATAATAAACACAACGTGTGAATAGAATTTGCATTAACTGTTGTATATCTAGACATCTTTTTAGAGATGATCTAAAGGACAGTGAAACTAATTTAAACAATATCCATAGAGAGAGATCCTGAAGGAGTTAATTTGATGGTTCTATTGGGAAAGAAAGAATTATCATAAATGTTGGGAGGATCCAGAACAAATTCAATATGGAGTGCTTCTTTAGAAAAAAAAATTTGTTAGAGGAGATGATGAGAATGACAACGAGTACTAATGCAGAAAAACTCTGTACCTTAATAGTCATTCTCTCATTGTTTCTCCTGTGTTTTTTTCAAGATATCCTTGGGACTTAAAATTTCTAAACATTGGTCTTCTGTGCATTCTAATGGCTTGATTGTCATATTTGATACGTTAAACAAAACATAATGAAATTGTTGGGTATGCAAATTTTACTGATTTATGGAATTATAATGTGTTCAACGCCTTCTGTGCAACCCATAAATACCTGAGATTGATATTTGTTGTTGCCTACCTTTTCTCATGTTTTATCTGCATGCAGGTCCTCTTCTGTGGCACAGAGAATGGACAGTCGTCATTTGTCTAGCAGTTAGAGCCAGATTGGCATATCGACACAAATCTGGAAATTATCACTCAATTAGCTGTATGTTGTTAGAAATTTGAAGTCACATTCATCTGCTATAATGTGCATGTTTTGATATGATAGACAAATTGTTATTTCTTTTTAGGCTGAAATCCTATCATGTTACAGAGGTTTATCAAGTACGAACTTCATGTCTCTCCTTTAAGAACTGAACGAACTGCTGCTAATGTGTTCAGTGCTACATCCCTGGAACAGTTCTTTGGATCCATATGAAACTCAATCTACTTGAAGATGAATTATTTATGAAACTCCTACTGGATCTTGGCTTCTAGCCACAGTACTAGGTAGATTTTCTTCAAACTTGTGAGGGTGTTGTCCCTGGGTGTTCAGATGAATGAATGCGGTGCATCTGTATGAAAGAAGAAATTCCATTCTGATTTCTCCCTTTTCCTTTATATTTTGAGCTTTGTGCAATAGTTTCAAATTCAATCACATGAAACACCAAGCCACTGTATAAATGATTGTCTTCCTTACTTTAATTTACGGGCTATAGAAAAGTCTATTGATCCTTATTTGTACAGTCACGAAACATCTGTGTATTTTTACTCCTTAAAGTGTGATTGGTCATCTTTCTTGCATTAGAATTTCAATAATACTACTCCCTCCAATCTTTAATGCTCCTATAAGATATATTATCCAATTTGATTAGATTAAGGAAGTTAGTTAAATTAGTTAATATGACACGTATTTTCTTAAACACCATAGCTATCTTCTTTAATTTCTATATTCCCCTTTTTCCTTAATTATTATTTAGGGAGCATTAATCTGAGCGAATCAGGAAAAGATTGACAAATATTTTGAATAGGTTTTATGTTTAGGTTAAGATCAACCTCTTAAATATGTTTTATATTAAGGATCAGAGGAAGTATTTCGAATCAATGATGTGTGATACATGTGTTTAGATTAACTTCTTAGAAGTGATTTTACGGTGTATAAAGTGTATGTGAGAAATTTTGTCTCCATAAAATTCTATTCCTCCTGAAAATCTGGTGGAGTACTTAATTCATGCTTGAAGACAATTCTTTGTTCATGCTACCGTGTGTAAAAATAGTTAAACAAACTGATAAACTTTTAGTTCATGCTTGAGTACAATTATTTGTTTAGGTCTATCTTTGCATATTCTTATTTTCAAGTTTGGAGATCTTCAGAAATGTTTTGCTATATATGTGACATGTTGTCATGGTTACTGTTACATTTATGCATGTTTATGTATCCTATTACTGAGTGATCCGAATGAATTAAGGTAATAGAATAACAGAGTACAGTCATAAATAAAAACACTAAGAAAATATATATATTATTTCAATCAATAAGAGCAGTAGCTTGTATAATCCCATCACAAAGCTGGACCATAAGTTTGCTAATTTCATCCTGAGATCATTAGTGAAATGAAATCTTTAAAAGGGAATGTCTCTTTCACTGAGATCATTATTTCAACATAGGGCATGTTGAGTATGATTACTACAGAATGAAAGGATAGGACTATTTATTCTTTTGATTTTTTTAATTACCATTATTTGTCAGCTTATAGCTCTTACTATAAGTTTATCTTCCTTTGAGCTGCGTATAAGAGATTCAATTCATCTTTGATAAACAAATGCAATTGAACAATGAGATTTGACCCCCAAAAAAATTGAAAAAATAGAACAATGAGATTGGAAACTTACTTCAAAGTTGCTAATCTACCTGGCTCCCAAGTTTGTGTATTGCCTGTTTTTTTTTTTTCTAGGGCAATTTTATCATCCACTTGTCTAAATTCAGATCAGATTGTCAACTTTTTCTCTTTTTTTTTTTAATATACAAATTAGATTGTCAACTTTACTGTCACATTGGGGGGAAATGAAGTTGATTTTTGTTTCAACTCACACTATTTTTTTTTTTAATATATATTCATCCATAGAATCCCACCACACACACACACACACACATATATATATTACAAATAATTGGGGCCCAGACCATTCAACAACAATTACAGAGCTTTCTAATTTTGAATTAAAGTGAATGTATCGGCATATAATTCACCTTCAGTTCAAAAGAATTAGGAGTTTATGATTTGTTTTCTTAATTTGTCTCATCTATGCTAATGGCTTCAAATAAAAAAGTAAAACTAATAAAATCTTTGAAAAAAAGATGTTTTATTATAAGTTTTAGAGTATAATGCACATATATTTCTGCAAATTTATGTTGAAATTAAACTCAATTTCACATTTTTAGTAGACTTAAGCCCACTCCCAATTCGTATATTTTTAACGAGTTCCTACACTTTTTATTTCTAAACCCACTCCGATTGGAAAATGTTTAGCTGGTTTGTGAGATTCCAATGAAATTATGTGGTTAAGCTACTTAGGTGAGAGTAATATCGGGATGGGTGACTCTCTGAGGAGTATTAGAAATTTGAAACCTCTTGATTTAAAGTCTATTGTGTACAAAGAGATATTTAGGAATGTTAATTGATTAGAAGACATTGTTGTATAACATTGTTGAGATTTCATTTTTAATATGTACTCTGAATCAATTGGACAATATTGTTGTTTATCATTGTAGGTGTTTCATTTCTAATGTGTAGTCATTCATTGATAGTTAAGTTTTCATGTTCTTTAAAGGCAATAAAATTGCTTCACTATAGCAAAATATATTTAAGTAACCTGTGAAATATTTTCATCCCGTGCAACGCACGGGGGAAGTATAGGCTCGTTTCTTCAGTAAGAAATTAACAACTCTATTTATGAGTTTTAACAACTTCTTGAAACCTTTTTGAAATCAGAATTTTCTCTAACACTTTCTTAACATTTTCTTAATTTTTTTAGGACTTTAAAGGAATTTTTCCAAAATTATTTATGGTGCCCCCACCTCTTTTTGAAAAGGATTATAGGCAACTTTGCCCTTAAGAAAATGAAAAAGAGTTATGTGGGTTAGCCTGTTTAACCCAACAGCACAGTCTAGATTGAATTAGGAAAATCTAAACCCATGTAGTCCTACCCATATGGTTCAGGTTGGTCCCATTCTTACTACCAATGTTGTCAAAATCGAGTTTTTACGTAAACACGGAAAATGGTGATAGAAACGTAAATCGTTGAAACAATATGAAACATAAAGTTTCTACTTTCTACTACTTAAGGTCAAAGCTCAAAATTTTGTGTGTCTGTGTGTGTGTATACAAAACATCATAAATAACTACTCAAAAATTCAATGAACAACTTCATATTTAAAAGATATAAGTCATATAACTATATAAAACATAACTCCAAAAACATCAAAAGAATAAAATTTAACTAGCAATTCCTAAATTATATCAATTGATTCAAATCAAATACATCATCTTGCTTGTCCTCAATATCTTCTTCTCTTGTTCTTACAACAAGTTCATTTGCAAAATCTGAAATGCTCAAATCATAATCATCATAGGTTCCTTAACTTCAACTTTAACCAAGCTTTCCTCATCAAAATATGTTTAATTGTTCATAATAATGTCATATATCATGTGAGATGACTATCACTTAATCTTTCATGGTAAATCAAAAACCCATTGAAAGTATAGCTAAATCACTAAGAGGGGGTGAATTGGAGATTTTAAAAACTTTTCTAATTGCTCTGTTTTTTAACACTAAAAACAGAGCTGAACAGAGTATAGGGAAGAAGAGCAAGACATACGAAATTTATACTGGTTTGATCCAACCTCTTGACCTACGTCCAGTCCCCAGACACTCTGGGATTTCACTATATCAATTGATTACACACTCTGTAACTTAAGAGTAATTCTCTCACTAGAACTTACTCCCCCTTACAAGTTGCAATCAATAACCCAATCTCCAAGTCCCCTGACTTGAGATTCTTACAGTGAATGATTTACAATAAATGAACTCTCTCTAGAGTGGATAAATATAAACACTGAAGTACAAAATGTATCAATAGATACTTTTCTCAAGAAAACTCAGAAAGTAGTTGGAAACTTGAATAATTTTCGTTTTCAGCAGATTGATTGTTGAGAAGACTTGAATGCAACTCTATTTATATCAAGAGAGCATTAAATGATCGTTGAAATCCCTAATGTAACCGTTGGAGACGTTTAGGAAGGATTAGGGTGAGCTTAGGTCTTCTTCTCTCTCTACTCTTTGCTTAATCCAGTTGCACAGAAGTTTATGATTGACATCTTGAATATTAATCCGTTGGAAGAGCAGCTACTGGATGTGGAAAGCAGACATTAATCCCTTTGCAACGTGTGTAGAATGATTGTCCAAAAGAATGCAAGCTTTCTAGACTTTGCATTTAATGTGCTGACGTCACTTTTTACTTTTACTAACCTTCATTTAATATCCTCTAAATCATCTGAAACTCACTAACAAAGTGGTTAAACATAGCTAGGAACATTGGTGAATGATGATAGGAAGTATTAAGATCAAACAAAAAAGTTTCACAAATTCGTCAGATTTGAATTTCAAACTCTACGACACAAACTCGAGTTTGTTTATCTGAACTCGAGTTTCTCAGAAGACAAAACTGGAGTTTCCATCTGAAACTCGAGTTTTCTTCTTACAAAGACAAACCGTTGCGATTTTATCTTTGAAGCACATTTCAGCATACGAGCAAAACTCGAGTTTATTAATGACAAACTCGAGTTTTGGACTTTCATAGTGTAAAACATGTTTAAGTCCAAAAACTCAAAACTGGAGTTTCCAATATCAACTGGAGTTTTCAAAAGCGTGAAAATGAGCAAAGCTCTCGGGTTGGTCAAACCTCGAGTTTCTAAATCCAAACTCGAGTTTTCATTTAAGTATGAAAACTTTGAGAAATTTATACCAAATCAAAACTAGAGTTTTCTATGAAAACTGGAGTTTTCAAAAACTGAGTAAAAACTTGAAGAACTCTCTGCCAAATGTAAACTCGAGTTTTAAAACCAAAACTCAAGTTTTCTCAAAAACTTGGGAAAACTTAGAAAACTCATGGCAGGGTGTAAACTGGAGTTTTCTTATGCTTAAAACATCAGAGTCTCTCTGTATGCCCAAAACTTGAGTTTCCATTTGAAAACTAGAGTTTTGTTCTCTTTAGAAAAATATTGAAGAGTCTCTGTTTGGTGAAAACTAGAGTTTTGCTTAGTTCATTAAAAAATTGAGCTACCCTCTGTCAAATCCAAAACTCGAGTTTTGAAACCAAAACTCGAGTTTGTCTTTGACAGTAAATTTTTCAACTTACCAAAGACAAACTTCAACTTGCGTTTACAATTGTCAATTATCATCAAAACACATAGAGAACTAACACTCATTATAACTATATAAAAATTTAACAATTCCTAAATTATATCAATTAATTCAAATCAAATACATCATCTTGCATGTCCTCAATATCTTCTTCTCTTGCTCTTACAACAAGTTCATTTACAAAATTTGGAATGTCAAATCATGATCATCATAGGTTCCCTAACTTCAACTTTAACCAAGCTTTCCTCATCAAAATATGTTTAATTGTTCATAATAATATCATATATCAGGTGAGATTACTATCACTTAATCTTTCATGGTAAATCAAAAACCCATTATAAGTATATAAAAATTTAACAATTCCTAAATTATATCAATTGATTCAAATGAAATACATTATCTTGCATGTCCTCAATATCTTCTTCTCTTGCTCTTACAACAAGTTCATTTGCAAAATTTGGAATGTCAAATCATGATCATCATCTGTTCCCTAACTTCCACTTTAACCAAGCTTTCTTCATCAAAATATGTTTAATTGTTCACAATAATATCATATATCAGGTGAGATTACTATCACTTAATCTTTCATGGTAAATCAAAAACCCATTATAACTATATAAAAATTTAACGATTCCTAAATTATATCAATTGATTCAAATCAAATATATCATATTGCATGTCCTCAATATCTTCTCTTATTATTACAAGTTCATTTACAAAATTTGAAATATACAAATCATGATCATCATAGATTCCCTAACTTCAACTTTAACCAAATTTTCCTCATTCAAATATGTTTAATTGGTCAGAATAATATCATATATCAAGTGAAATTACTATCACTTCAACTTTCATAGTAAATCAAAAACCCATTATGTACAATAATATAGGATTAATTAAAATAATGTTTTTGCTTAGTTGTAAGAAAAGCAAAATGAGCATAACGTTGACTTGAAGCAACGTGTGCAACAAAAGTACCTATCTAGTATAAGATTTCATGTATATAAGAATCAAAACCTCTTTTGAAAAGGATCTATCCATTTTTCGAGCACTTTTTTTTTTTTTTTTTTTCCGAGTAAAAACGGTTGAAACCGTTTTTTCATGTTTGAACAAAATTTCTATCAGTTTCTGCTAATGACAGTTTTTACTTACGTTTTAGCACGTATGACCTTAGCAAATGTTTTTACACTAGTTTTTGACAACAATACCTATTACCATATAATTAGTAGAACAAACCAAAGTGATAAAAGTTCTTCTGATCATATCTTTATTCCCCTGAATTTTCACCGTAGTACGTTTCCATTTGGCAGCAAAAATCTTGCATTCAACAAAGCACAACTTGTACCATGGAAAAGACTCCCCCCCCCCCCCCCCCCCAAAAAAAAAAAAAAAAATACACCAATGAATAAACAAGCCAAAAGTTTTAAGGAACTAAGAAATTGTGTCTACAATATTATAGCTCTCGTCCAGATAGCAGACCAGAGCATTTGCCTAGAGCTTAAGTCTGACTTGTCAACTTTCAGTCCTGATGGTAAGCAATATGACAAGAATCAACAATTCACAAGAATAGAAAATATGAATTATGAAAGGCCCCATTAATATTAGAGGAAGAAAATAACATTACAGATAACATGTCAAGGACGTGCTCCTTTGGTGAAAGCCAACATCAATTTCAATTCTCATGTACATCAGTAAAAATCTGTGGCTTTTCCAGCTCAATTAGTTTTACAGCATCAGCATTATTATAGAAGAAACATATAAGCTTCTATTAAATGATCGCCGAAATTCATTCCCGATGCAGCTTATCTGCAGCTAAACTTCAAATGTATCTAGGTACTTTTGTCAGCAGCTTTAGCCAAGGAGGTGAAGTTAAACCTGAAAATAGCAAGAAACATCAATGGTCAATGAACCAAACAAAACAAAAGCTTAATCCAAACTCAGGCTATAGAATAACTCCCAGGTCAAGTGCATAAGCATGAAAGTCTTGACAAAAACCCAGTTCAACAGAGACTGTTGCTTACCTAATCAGAGGCTTCTTTTGAGGCACAGGTGCAGGAGTCCCACTTACTAATGGTGCTGTCACTTCAGCAGGCTGAGTCCAACCAAAAAAGGGAAAATTAAGAAATGCTTCAATTTCTTACCGATATCACGTGGAAAAATAACTTTAGAGTTTTCAGAGAGAGGCCCTCAGATAAAAAAGATAGGAATAGTTAAGGGCATCAGGAAATTACAACCTTTGGAGATGGAGGATTTCAATAAAGGCAAAACAGGAGAAACATAATCCAGCAAGTTACAGGAATAAATGAGAATTCCAAACTCTGGTGGCATATATAAAATAGTCGATTTTAATAAGAAAACCTTATATGATATAATTATACTTCTTTAACAACATATCAAATTTTATCGATCTTTTTGTTTGGATAAAATATAAAGGGCAAGAAAAACAAAACTGTCAAGCACTCAACAGCCATTATATATATGCATCAAAGGCACTGGATAGAACTAAAACAGGGACTACCTGAAGTTGAGCAATTTCAACAGGAACAGGATCATAGCTACTACTTTGATTTGACACAGATTTGCGCAACGTTAACACACAGTTTAAGACAATTGCAACAGATGAGGAAAAAAAAGACTAACATCCAATGAAAATTCCAATATCTAAAAGCCGGGTTAAGGCAAAGCGAGAGGTTAACCTCAAGTTCCTCCAAGCCCCCGCCAGAGCGTAAATGAGTCAAATGAATCATTTCCTCATTTGAAATAACTGGGTCAGTTGCCACAACAGCTTTCAGGTTTAGAGTCTCTAAGCTGCTGCTTTTCCCATCTCCACCATCACCTTTCACTTGATTTCTATACTCGAGATCATCTTCAAGCTCGTCTGGTTCTTCTGGAAAGGTTTGATGTGCATTATACGGACCAGACATAATCTTCTCAATAGCCAGATTTTCAGCTTCTTTAGAATTTGACATATCAGAAGTAGCAAGTATTGGGTTGACTTGTACATTGCCTCTTCCTGATCCATTAATCTCACTCTTCTCAGAAAATATCTCCTCTGGAAAATTCAAATCAGATTTTTCACTCTTTTGTCCCTCAATAACATTAGTTTCTGAGTCATCATGTTTAATGGAACAAGAACTGGCTGTGCTAATAGTTCTATCATCATGAAATTCCCTAATGGAAGAAGGTAAAGATGCCGGGGACTTGGAACTTCTCAAGTTATCATCCAAATCGTCATCTGCTCGCTTTCTCTTGTTTTCATCATCTGTTCCACTTCCAACTGCTCTACTTTCATGAGATATTTCTAGACTCTGGCCAGAGACCTTCAATTCTGAAGTCCGCTTGCTATCCCACATTACTTTAGTTGGGCGGGAAGGGCGAGCACCACCAGGAAATACAAAGGTAGGTAAATTCCGACGTTTCACATGAGATACACGAATCTCCATTCCGGGTTTCCATAAATTGTACACATTGACAGAATGCTTAAATTCGTCAACTGTAAGCCTTATATCAAATTGTTCACCTTCATTAGCTGGAACTCCTTGCTTACGTTGCAGACCCATGAAGTAACTACAGTGGAAGGGCCTCGATTTGTCTGGAAAATCAGCAGGATGTGGATGACACTGGAGCATGCCATATGTGTGCCTCTCAATCTAGTATTTTACAGACAATCAAAGCAGGTTATGCATGAACAAACAAACAAAGTTCCCTCCACATCTCAAAAAATAAATTACAAAAAAAATAGACATGTAAATGAAAGGTGAGAGAGATTATGATAGGATCCAAAGAGGGGTGTGTGTGTAATCCATCCTTAAAATCACACTTTCAAGAGACACACTTCAAGTATTACATCAAACATCCCCTAATACTCTATGCAGGACTTCAATTCTCATACAACCCTAAAGAGGCAACATCTCGAAGGTTGCACCCTGCAACCCTACTCATGACCCTCCCAACAGGCCAGAATCCTCAACCCTCTTTGCGTCATAGGTCAACCAGCTACATACAATACCAAATGTAGAGAAACAAGGGATGTGTGAGGAACCCACGCCTTAAAGCATGTTATCAAGGGGGAAGAATCACTCATATTAAGTACCACACCAAGCATTTCATATTGCTCAGTGCAAGACTTCAGCATCCTATACTACCCAATCACTATCAAAATAGCAATATAACAAGAAATAATAAGCACACAAGTTATACAGTGTTTTCACCTTTAGTGTCAGCTGACGTAGGCGAGACTCAACCCAGCCTTTCCATTTTCTAAGATCCTCAGCATTCTCTGCACTTATGTCAATCTGTAGATAATTCTTGTAAGCTTCAAAAAAGGGATAAGGCTCAAAAAGAGTATCCCAATCAGCCTTGTTTATCTCCATAGCCTACAAATCCCAAACGTATCAAATTTACACAATTCAAATGTTACATAAGAAGAAATACAAATATGATTACTAAAAATGTCTACCAGAGTTATTTAAAATTAGTGATTACCACACAAGCAAATTGTTTCTCCACTGATAGCGAAATTCACTACGTCCTTAACGACTTCAATGTAAATAGAAGTACATTTTGGTAGAAACCAGACATATGAAACTTCCAACTCAAAGTTTATCAATGTTTATGATCAACATCCAACACATAAAGTGTTGGAAATCAGCCCAATATCTCATGTCCCATGATTCTAGCACTTCATATCCCAAGATTCTAGCCCTACCATATCCCCTTATTCTAGTATCTCTAGTTTAGGAAAGATTATGATTTGGTTAGTAATTGATTGTAATCTTCTCATAATTGCTCCCAATGGTTGCTCTGTTCTGGCCCCTATATATATATCGTAACCCTCACCGATGGAAATAATAAGGTAGAGTGTAATTTGATTACTTTGATTCAATAACATGGTATCAGAGCTGCGGATTTGATTTGAACACAGAGAGAGTGAGCGGTTGTGAGAAGAGAGAGAGAGAGGCCATGACCTAGGGCTTCTGCAAGAGAGAGAGTGGTGAATTACCACCCCCACAGGAAGACCCAGAGGCCACTGATCAGCCGTTTCCCAAAATTTGGCATCAATCGGAATGGCACATAAGCATCATGCACCGACAACACTCTCTGCTTCAGGGACACGTGAACAGGGCGAGCAATCTTTTCCTCTCAGAAGGCATGTGAGCTACACACACTGGCAAAACTCTTCTCTGTCTCCTCGTGAAAGCTTGTTGTTCCACATCTAGACATGGATCCAAGCCAATTTCCTCCTCAGTTTGGCTTTATACCTCCACAACCAACAACACTTGGGGTTAATTCAATGGCTATAATGTCGGGAACTAATGCTCAAACCCAAAGTAACTCTTCCTCCACCCTCAACTCTTCTATTTCTACCACTACAGTTATTGTACCATCAAGGACTACAGAAATGGCATTAGAATTCTTAGAAAATCAAATTATGGTTATTAACCATAAGTTTAATGGAAGAAACTATCTCTAGTGGACACAAAGCGTGCTAAGATACATCCGTGGCAAGAGAATGGAGAAATATATTAATGGAACAGCCCTCTAAACAGCCCCTAATGACCTAAGTTTCGACACATGGTTTGCTAAAAATAACCAAGTCACGACTTGGTTATGTAACTCTGACTCCAGATATTAGCGAGGGTTACCTTCTAGCAAACATCGCAAAAGAAATTTGGGATGTGGCTAGAAGAACATATTCTTCCCTTGACAACACCACTACCTTGATCCATTTGAAGCAGAAACTCCGTGATTTGAGACAAGGTATTATGTCGATGACTGATTGTACAATGCTTTGTTGAAACTCTAGCAGCAACAGGACTTGTTTGAAGTGCACCCATGGAAAATTGTCGAGGATGCTCAATTGTATAGGAAGATAGTGGAAGACGGAAGAATTCACGATTTTCTTCTCGGACTCAACAATTCTTTTGAGGATATAAGGGGCAGAATTATGGGGTTAAAACCTTTACCACATCCGGTTGATGTAGTAACCCATGTGCAATTTGAAGAAAGCAGAAAACTCCTTAATCTAAGCAGCCAAAATCACATCAAGGGTTCAGCTCTTACAGTGAAATGGCCACAAAATGAACGAAAAAACAGCAAATGGTGCAATTATTGCAAGAAAGGCCATACCAAAGAAGAATGTTGGAAACTGCATGGCAAGCCATCAAATAGAAAACAACACTCCCATCAAAGTCATCTCACTATAACTGAGCAAAAAGTTGAGAATGCTATTCCCTAAGCCAAGAAGAGTTGCAGATGCTCCGCAGGATACTTGAAAATTAGAACAAGTCAAACTCTATACCAAGTGTCAATCTAGTACAATCAGATAATTTTATTATAGCTCTCATTGTTGTGAGGACTAGTGAAGATACATGGATTATTGACTCGAGCTACAAATCACATGACTGGTAATCAGACATTACACAGCTCTTAAATTGTGTCCTAAAAACTTGAGTCAAAGTTGCTAATGGCGTGTTCACAAAAGTTGAAGGAATTGGCACAGTCATGCTATCGAATAATTTGAAAGTTTACAATGTTCTGTTTATACCTACACTTGCATGTAACCTAATATCTGTGAGCAAATTAGCTAAAAGACAAATATGCGGAGTAATCTTTGATGATGATTTATGTCTCTTTCAGGATTTAAACCCAAGAAAGACAATTGGGATTTCTAGAGAATGAGATGGACTTCTATACTTGGAAGGATCTGAGTTGAAGAATAAAGATACTTGGAATGCACGAAAGGCCATGGCAAGTTCTCAACATCAAGATGTATTTTTATGGCATTTTCGTTTAGGCCGTCCTAATTTTGATCATATGAAACATGGGTTTCTAAGTTTATTTAATAAATATTCCATTCCTTTTCATTGTGAAACTTGCCAACTTGCTAAATAAACACGGTCCTCCTACCCAAAACAGCCCTACACACCCTCTACTTCCTTCCAATGAATCCATAGTGACATCTGGGGTCCTACAAGAACAAAAACCCTAGAAAATGCCAAATCAGTTGTCACTTTCATCGATAACCACACCAAAACCATGTGGGTTTACTTATTCAAGAAAAATCTAAGGTACCCAAAGTTTTCCAAAACTTCCATACAAGTCTAAAAACTTAGTTTCAAACTTCCATTAAGGTCCTTCAAAGTGACAATGCTAGGGAATACTTGAGTGGAACCTTTACGGAGTTTCTTGATAATCAAGGAATTCATCACCAAACCTCTTCTCTTTACACACCTCAACAACATGGCATTGTTGAGCACAAAAACCGCCACTTATTAAAGGTCACTTGAACTTTATTAATGGAACGAAATGTTCCCACTGCCTTCTTGGGTGACAATGTCTTAATTGCAGCTTATCTAATCAACCAAATGCCCTCCAAAGTTCTCAACTATGCCACTCCCATTCAAAAACTCCTTGAAACCTTTACCGATCATCCTTTGATCAACCCAATACCCCAAAAGGTGGTTGGTTGTGTCGTCTTCGTCCAACAACATGATGGAAGCAAGTTTGATGCCCGAGCTTAAAAGTGTATATTTCTTGGTTACTCTTCCACTCAAAAAGGGTGCAAGTGTTATTGCCCTACCACCAAGAAACTATTCATATCGAAAGATGTCGTGTTCTATGAGAAGGACACCTATTATCCCAAATTACCCATTCAGGGAGAACATTCAAATATCAAATGACTAATTTCACATGATCCCACTTGCGAAGTCCTTGATACCACTAATGCCTTGCCAATCCCTAATACCATTGATACCTTACCAGTTCTTGATACCTTGCTATCATCACTTCCTGATACTACTCTTCCCCCCAATCAACCTAAACTGGAAACGCAAGTTGAGATTTGTTGAAGGATGGATATAGAAGGTACATCAAGAGAGTCTAATGAACAATCTCCGGAAGATAATGGTAGAAATATCTCTCCCATTCGAAGGAACAACCATGACTCTAACCCGGGATTAGATCCTAAAAAGGTGGGCTAACTTATCGCACTTAGTAAAAGAGTAAGATCTTGTACTCAGCATCCAATTCAACAATTTGTTTCATATGGTAATTTGTCTACAAAGATGCAGAGCTTTGTTAAATAGTGCACCAATTAAATTCCAAATACCTTCCTACAAGCTATGGCTAATCCAAATTAGAAGCTGCAGAAGAAGAGTTAAAGGAAATTGAGGATAATAAAGCATGGGAACTCACGGCTTTTCCCACAAGAAAGAACCCGATAGGATGCAAGTGGATCTTCACCCCAAAGTTCAATCCTGATGGAAGTATCAACAAGTACAAGACAAGTCTGGTTGCAAAAGGGCATACTCAGACTTATGAAATTGATTATCGTGAAGCCTATGCCCTGGTAGCTAAATTCAATACAATCCAAGTGTTGTTGTCAATTGCCGCTAACTTGGATTGGTCACTACATCAGCTGGACGTCAAAAATGCATTTCTGAAGGAAGACTTGGAGAAAAAAGTTTACATGGAGGTCCCAAAGGGAGTTCTAGCTCCAAACAGCCCTATTTGCAAATCAACAAGTCTTTGTATGGGTTAAAACAATCTTCAAGGGCATGGTTCAAACGTTTCACCAAGGTAGTAAAGAAACCTGTGTATAAACAGGGGCAAGCAAATGACACGTTTATCAAGCATGATAATGGGAGTCACTATTCTGATTGTGTATGTTGATGACATAGTTATTACTGGGAACGGTGAGGATTCTATTGCCTAACTGAAGAGGAACCTGTCAAATTAATTCCAGGTGACGGATCTCAGTCAAATTAGATATTTATTGGGTACGGAAGTGGCAAAGACCAAAAAAGGCATCAACGTATCCCAGCAAAGGTATATCTTAGATCTATTGCATGAAATAAGAATGTTAGGGGCACAACCTAAAGGAACACCAGTTGAAGAAGGCTACAGCCTAGAGATTAAGCCAAATGGTGTCCCAGTTAACTCAAAACAATACACAAGACTTATAGAGAAGCTAATATACTGAAAAGACCCTATTCAGTACCTTACCTATGCTAGGGAATTAGGAAGGCAGAATAGCATCAGCCAAGGACCAACATGCTTTTGAGGGGTTTAGGTTGACTTTCCAATTTGGTGTATTACTAGGAAAATAGCTAACTAATAAGGTGGCTATTGGGTTCTGTAAAAGTTGTTTTACTTTTGCTATATTAGCTAATAGGAACATGAGAGAGGGGCATCGTGTATTTTGTGAGAATTGTGGGAGGAGAGGATTGTTCAGGGATGACCTGAACCCTTTTCTGGCTGATAGGGAGTCGATTTGCTTCCATCAGATTGGCTGTTCCTTTTGTTATCAACCTTATCTGTTATATCAGTATTTTTTTCGCTGGTATTTTAGGTGAGACCTAACATATACTTCACCCAAACACGTCCAGATATCAACTATGCAGTGGAAATAGTACGTAAGTTCATGCACTAGCCACAGGAAGAGCACATGGAAGTTGTATATAGAATTCTGAGCTATTTGAAGCTTAATCTTAGAAGAGGAATCTTCTTTAAGAAAAACTCTACCAGGAACATCAAAATCTACACCGATGCAGAACATGTAAGAGACAAAGAGAATAGGAGGTCAACCTCAGGATACTGCAAGTATGTGTGGGGAAATATGGTTATGTGGAGAAGCAAGAAACAAATTGTGGTTTCAAGAAGTAGTGCAGAAGCAAGACTCACAGCTATTAACGAGGAAGTATGTGAAGGACTCTAGGTTATCAAGCTATTGAAAGAGTTGGGAATTTCATATGAGGAACCCATGCAACTCTGGTGTGACAAGGCCAGCATTGAAATGACAAAGAATCATGTCTACCATGATCAAATGAAATATGTTGAGATAGACAAGCACTTTATTAAAAAAGAAGGTTGAAGCAGGCATCATGAACCTATCTTACATACGGTCTACCGATCAAATTGTGGACGTAATGACTAAACCGCTTCGCAGAGCTAAATTCAAAGGGTTTCGGTGCAAGCTAGGAATGACTAACATATACTCTCCAACTTGAAGGGGAGTGTTGGAAATCAACCAAACATCTCATATCCCATGATTCTAGCACTACATATCCCATGATTCTAGCCCTATCATAACCCCTTATTCTAGTTTCTCCAATTTCATATACTCTCCAACTTGAAGGGGAGTGTTGGAAATCAACCAAACATCTCATATCCCATGATTCTAGCACTACATATCCCATGATTCTAGCCCTATCATAACCCCTTATTCTAGTTTCTCCAATTTAGGAAAGATTATGATTTGGTTTGTGATTAATTGTAATCTTCTCATAATTGATCCCAATGATTGCTCTGTTCTAGCCCCAATATATATTGTAACTCTCACTGATGGAAGTAATAAGGCAGAGTGTAATTTGATTACTCTGATTCAATAACATAAAGTAAATAAACAAAAAACACACACACAATAGACTTGCATAGTCATTCAGACTATTCCTTCCCAACTTTCTAGGACAAATTTCTTACACTAAAGAGCATCAAGTAAGAACAACAAGGGCAGTGAAGATCTGAACGATATCATGGTTGAACAAACAATGATATTCAATTTCCATGTCTAGCAAAATTTTGAAATGGGATCACCAACTCTGGGGTCCCCATCACAAGAATTAAACCATAGATTCAAACTTCTCATACACTGAACAAGAAATTTTGAGCACTTTCAAAAATGAAGGTTCGGCCAAAAAGAAAATCATTTTTATGCCATAAGATCATACCTCGCAAATTTCACTTCCCCTCCGAAATTCATCTGACATAATGCGCAAAGTACTTAATGATACATTGTAGCTGGAATTCATACAAGGATAAGCTGGGGTAATTATCGGCATTAGATGATATCTATCCTTGGGATACTTTCTAGGATCCCAAACTTGAAGCCCAAGGGATCCTTCTTCAATAGCACAAAGCATTACTGGATTTGGCCAACGCCACTGATTATATACCCGGAAAAATCGAGATACTAACATACTAGGCAGTGCATTAGGAAAAAGCTGGCATATTCGAGCAACAAGCAATGCCCAATTTATACCACCAAGAAATCCTGAAACCTGAGAAGAATTTAACAAGAAATCATATTAGGTACAATGGAAAGAAAACAACTGAATTCATCAAATAAGTTCAGGCCAAAAAGGGAAAATGAAAGCAAACAAGCCAATTTGTGCGGCAGTGCTGCCATACATTTGAATAAACACCTCGGCGCTTTGCCCAGAATCTCATACATCTTAATGTCGTTCGGAAGTTCTGCACTTCAGAATAATAATTTCAATCAACAATAAATGACATGAAATCTATCTCTGCACCAAATCAATAGCCCCTACCTGAATATTTGGAACCAGACGCAAAATTTGATCAGTAACCCGACAACCATTGAGACTACGAACAGTTTGCTCATCTGCATTTTGCAATATTGAATCCTGTGATATATCTAAATCCTGCACCCCATAAAATCCAGTATTACTAAGCAGTAAACATAGATAAATACAACCAGTACTGAAAGAAATCAAGAATGTTGCAGACAGTATGCAATAAAAAATTAGGGAGGGAAGATATGTTAGGCCATCAGGCCACTTTTGACAGCCTCAGACTTCTCAATTTAACCAATACCATTAGATGACTGAAAAACTCTTTATATTTTCCAATGAGGCCTATGCTGTCAAGGAGTTGACCACATGTTTCAGCTTCAATTTCCAATATTGGCCTCCAATAGGACGAAGGGCAAAAGAATCAAAAGGCCAAATTACATGAACACTCAGTCAAACAACCAAGGCAAAGCAAAAATGAGCAATCTTGAGAATATCTCACACATCAAAAGCAGCAATAATTGAATGAATCTTGATCTCAAAAGGTTTGTGATATTCTCCAATGGAAGTACAGAGAGGGAGAGAACTGCCTATATAATTTGATGGAAATGCTCACAGAATCTATTTTCAAGAAGTTGAACTAGTTCCTCAAAATTGAGTTAGCCAATAATTTTTGAGATTACATTGAGGTTAATATTACTTAAGGCCTCCCCATTTGAATAGCCCAAAAGAAATTGAGTCGTTTAATTTAGACCATTCACAAAAACAGCCATTATTTAATTTACTGTACACACATGTATATGCATCTAAGTTTCCCATAGTGGCCTAATGAGGGATTAAGTTCTATGATGAGTTAGTGGAGGAATTCCTTTTTCCAAATGCTGATATATTTGGGCTAAAAATGCTATAATGTATGAAACATATCTTAGAAGTTTCGTTTTGTCCATTCCTAAGGAAAATAAGAAAGACTGGAACTTGACAGATAGCAATAATCGCTCATAAAGCATAATCAATTTTGCATTGGCAACTTACTTCTGGAACAACCCACAAAGATAACTTTGCATAAAGGAGATCTATGGAAACACCATTGAACTTGAATCTCATCACTGGAACATATGCATCAGGCACAGGGTGCAATTCTGTTACTTCAGGCATCTCAGATAGCATATTATGTAGCTCGCCAAAAAAATCTTCCTAATGACGAATCAAATAAAAATTTTAATTGACATGGGATATGAACAAAAAATTAAAGTTTCACTACAAAATGCTCAGCTCATACCTCCCTGCTTGCATGTCTTGGGCCCACACAAAGAGTGTCTATATCTGCTCCAGGGCCATGCACCTACAAAATATGGGAGGCCAATTTTAAGAAATAAAAGTGATGCAAACCTATTCAAGGTAATTTATACAAAGAGTTTTTAGCCATTTATCTTTGTTTGAGGTTCAAGCATCAAAATTTCTGCATTAGTTTATTGGGATGGGTATAAGTGAAAGAGAATATAGTTTATCGGACAGACTTATTGTGCACTTGGAAACTTTCCAAAAAGCCTTCCTTGGAATTAAATTCTCAAGAGTACTTAGCAACCATTTCAATAAACAATGATCAAACTTAAATGCAAAATGACATGAACTCTTGACAAATTATTATTTTTAAAAAATTTCTATAAAAGTAAGTTCAAATTAATCATAAAGTCCATACTCCATACTCCATAGATGATAGATCTCAATACAACTACTTAGACAAAGCGCATAGAAACCATCATATGCACATAATCAAGTTCAAACATGACTTACTGTCACACAACAGCACAAGTTTCAAAAAGTGAAATAACATGACATCTGTTCAGATCCTTAGATCTCTAAAATATGCTAAAGCCAATGGTTTGCAAAGGGTGTATCCCTCTCGGCATAACTTTGCTTCCTGTTTTAAACTTTGAATATCATGTGATGTTCCATAAGATATAAATACAAGCAGCGTATCGTTTGGCTATTTAGTCCCCACAATCCCTCTCCCCACCTTTTGGCCAGGCAATCCCATCAAGCATACAAGAAGATAACAGCACAGACAAAAATAGATATATGCCGGAGGGAAAATTATGAAACAGCTTCGTACCCCTAAACGGTAGGAGCCAAAAGTAAAGATCTTGGCATTGGCTTCTTGCACCAGTTGTTCACTGAGTCCCTTTGCACGGCTAATGGCTTTAGCCCAAATCTTCACAACCTAATTCATAATACAAAAGCACAACTGGAATAAACAAAACGACTGGGAAGCTCCACCACATCCCTAAGATGGTCGGAAGAGAGAAGCAACTAAAAATTCGAAGAATAAAGTATACAGTCGAGTTCACCAGCCGAAATGCCATATATTTTTTTAACCAAGTTCCTTCACAGAATTAAAAATGATATCGAGAAAATGTAATTCAACCTGGTCTAGCCTGCCAAGCACTTCTTCCCTGCTCACAGCCTCCTCCTGACTCTCATACAATCCCGCGTCTTGCAAATACTGAACACCCAGAATCCAAACTGAGTATGAAAAACGCTTACAAAGTGTCAAATAATTAAGAGCAGAAAGAATGAACAGAACCTTCTCAAGTTCACGGGTCTTGATCACATCGTAATCAGTCGGCCCACCCAATGAAATGGGTTCAGTGATGCCTAATCGTGGCTGCGCATTGCTGCGATTGCTCAATACGGGACTCCCCATGAATAAATTGATATAATTTTTGTTTATTATAGTATATCGTTTGCGTCAATGATAGGGAATTAACAGTTATAGATGGTTTATCAGTCTTTTTCCCAATATATATATATATATATATATATATATATATATATATATATATATCAATGAAGAAGATGAAAAAAGGAGAAAAACACTATAACAATGAGATGATTTTTGATTATACAGTATCGCATTCAAAGCTGTGAACCTTGACCACAAAAATATAAGAAAAAATTACAAAGCAATCGGAAATCAGTTCCTTTCAAACATGACAACACAAAAAGTACAAAGCCGCTTGGGGGATTTCAATTCGGATGAAACCGTAACCCTAGAAAACTATATAAGCACCAATCAAGCATAGACCCCGTAAACAGATTATAGCACGCGATTAAATCTCGAAAATCTTCGCCTCCAATAATTCTTGTGGGTGTAGCTCGTCAGCGACGGGAAGAACCTCAATCTCCAGACGGTGAGAATTAAAACCTGGAAGGAGCGAGACGAGAGCGTTTGAGCTATAAGAGAGAGAAAAACTGACAACAGGATTGCGGTGATAGAAAAGGAAAAGAGAGAATCCAGAAAAAATCTGCTCCCAAACCTTTATGCCGAACTCCAATTATAAAATTCAGGAGGCATTATCTGAGGTTTTAAAATATACGAGGAATATCTGAGCAAAAAAAATATATATACGAGGAATACTCCCAATGCATAGTGGAGGATCTAAGGCCCGTTTGGTTCAGGGAACCTTTAAGGAGGAAAAGGAACTTAAAGAAGAAAAAGGAATTAAAAGGAAGATTCAGAGGGAACTTTAAAAAATTTAGCTGTTTGATTGACATGGGAACTTAATTAAGTTCTGGGAAGATAATTTGTTTGATTTGAAGAATTGGTTGTTAGTTAAGTGGGAAAGTTTTGTAAAATTCCCTATATGCCATCAGGGAAAAAAAAACGCAGAGCACGTTTTTGTTTTCTCGTCATGCGATTGCAGCAGAAACATAGGCAAATCGAAACACATCTTCGAGGAGAAAGGCAAATGCAAGCAAGCTCAGTCCAATTTGAAATGGCGAGCACG
Organism: Acacia crassicarpa; assembly: GCA_034222035.1. NCBI lineage: Eukaryota > Viridiplantae > Streptophyta > Magnoliopsida > Fabales > Fabaceae > Acacia > Acacia crassicarpa. The sequence continues at coordinate 45,670,594 of JAWXYG010000002.1, read as the reverse complement.
CAACGATCATAACGGCTGCCGGAGGTGTGATGGTCGTCGGACTGATATGGAAGGAAAAAAGGGGGGACAAAACCACGAATGAACCAATCTTGTGGCGACATGAATTTATCGGAAATCTTTGAACATTGAACCCATGCTGGTGTTGGACCTTGAAGGTGACAGAACATTGGACCTAGAAGATGACAGAACATTTGAGGTGAAATGCAGGAAACTATCGTAGCAGGCAGAAAGGAGAGGATATACCTGCAGAAGTTGACAAGTCCATGATCATAGTTGATAACTGACCAAGTTAATAAGGACTGACGAAAAAAAATACATATGACAGTGCACGGTTGAACAAAAGGTGATTGCAAGTGCAGAAGGTGATGCACAAACATGTGGTGGTTATAGATGGATGAAAATGACCATAAATTGCATTCAACCTAGGTGGCTGCAAGGTATTTAAAAAAAGAAAAAAGAAAAACATAACCACTTTGGCCTTTTCAAATGCTGTATACAAAATGACAAAATCATACCTTGAACGAACACAATCCACCCCACAAATGGCCAAATGTGAAGCATAGAAATGTGTTAGTGATAGTTGAAGCAATACCACCATAACTTCCATTCAATGCAATATGGGTTAAGGGAATTAAAAATATGCCATTTTGGCCTTCTCAAATGCTGCACTAAAATGAAGAAACAAGTCAGAAGGACTGATATAATGCACCCCACAATTGCAGCAACGTTTAACAAGAAAAAAACCTTGTTGGTGTTTAATGAAAATGACCATAATGTGGATTTAATGGAAGATGTCAAACTAAACCAGTTTATGGGGGTCAAATGCTGCTTACAAATGATGGAAAAAAAGAAACTCATTGAAGGACCTTACTGCAGTCCTAAAAAAAAAGTGCATATCACCCACAGGGTTGGAAAACTTACCTACATAAAACCAAACTTCACAAAAAAAATCAAATCTAACAGCATGTATGTCCCAATTGACAGTTGCAGCAGTAGACGAACAATTTACATACCAAACAAATAGTGCAGGCAGTATGTAAAACAACGTAACAGCAAATTTGGAACGAAACAGTGAAGTTCGAACGAAGCTGCCATAATTTGAACCAGTACACTAAAAACCAAAATGACTATCCTCTATCATATCAAAAAACATTTAAACAGCTCAGCAGGAGTAATGACTTATCATGTTAGCCAACCTAGTGTACTGAGTCATGTAAAAAAAACATTACAACATAAAAAGCAAAAGTAATCTCTAATTCTTCTTCTTCTTCGTCTTCGATGGTGACTTCCTACTAGTGCCCTGTCTTGGTGATGAAGTGCGTGAGCCAGGCAGGTTAACTGGGATGTACATGGGGGTTGGAGGCCTAAGGGGTGGAGGACGAATGGGTGATTCAGCTGAGAAGATGTGGGGCAAATTCTGAGCTGCCACATTGCTGCTGAAACTTGAAGCAGGTATGAACCTCAAGGGAACGGCATGTACTATATTCCTAGATGGGGCAAGAGGAGGGTTGACAGGTTCAGCGACAGTCACAAGAGAGAGTGGGGTCACTGGGTCCAATTCCTCATCTGTTGGACCTTGGTTTGCATTGTCACCATTAGCATGGTCTTGTTCAGTTTTCTTTTCAACTGTGGGACCTTCGTGCACATTGTCACCACCCCCGTCGTGTTGCTCACTGGTTTTCTCAACACTTGTCGGACTTTCGGTCCCCTTGTCATCAACACCAACAGCGTCCTCCTCCTCTTCTTTTCCATGTGTGTTCCCCTCACTCCCAGTGCCACCACCAGAAACCTCTCCCTCCCCTTGTTTGTTACCTTTGTCCCCCTCACTCCCACCACCTCCATCAGACCCCTTGTCCTCAGTTCCTTTCCCTCCTTCTCTGCTGCCTTCACTCCCACCACCTCCATCAGACCCCTCCTCCTCATCCTCTTGTTTTCCTTCTGTGCTGCTCTCAGTCCCGGAACCTCCATCAGACCCCTTGTCCTCATCCTCCTCTTCTCCTTCTTTGCTGCCTTCACTCCCACCACCTCCATCAGACCCCTCATCCTCATCCTCTTGTTTTCCTTCTGTGCTGCTCTCAGTCCCGGAACCTCCATCAGACCCCTCCTCCTCATCCTCTTCTTTTACTTGTCTGCTGCTCTGACTCCCGGAACCTCCATCAGACCCCTCCTCCTTATCCTCTTCTTCTCCTTCTCTGTTGCCCTCACTCCCGGAACTTCCATCAAACCCCTCCTCCTCATCCTCTTCTTCTCCTTCTCTGTTGCCCTCACTCCCGGAACTTCCATCAAACCCCTCCTCCTCATCCTCTTCTTCTCCTTCTCTGTTGCCCTCACTCCCGGAACTTCCATCAGACCCCTCCTCCTCATCCTCTTCTTCTCCTTCTCTGTCCCCCTCACCCCCATTTCCACGACCACCAGATTCCTCTTGCTTCTCTTCTGTTGCATGCAAGTTTCCAGTCAGCATCAGAATGTAGGCTGCTGCAAGTGCATATGCATTTCAATTTTTAAATGTAAAACAACAAAATGGCAGCATTGTATTATTACTAATACAAACAAAAATCCCAAGAGACAGCTAAACTAGTTAAATAACATTGATTAGGCAGATCTGACCAAAATATTTTTTTTTCAGTATGCAGAAACTGAAACATTAAAGGGGAGCAAAAAAATTAGAACAAACCATGACTAGATGAACCAGTAACATGCTGGTGTTGGCCAGACAAGGTCATTGGGGAGTGGTGGGATGACTCTGCTGAGCCTCTCACACTTGTATGTGGAGGCTTTGTTGACAGACCAGCATGGTCAGCTTCAGTTCTCTTGAACAATGCAAATTGACTGAAATCTGAACCGTAAAGGTGGATAAACTCTTGAAGACCCTTAAATTCAAGCGCCATCTGTGCCATCCTTGAGTCCAATCTCCCTACTTTGTCTTCAATTAATGCCTCCAATGAGTCTTTCAGAACTCCAAGTTTATCATCCAAAACTTGCCCAAAGAGAGCTCCCAACTCTGCTGCTGCATCTACACCAGCATGTGAAGGACCACCTGGTGCAGAAGACCGTGTAGTTCTCTGGCCCTTTGCCTTAACACCCGTTTCCCCCTCAGATTCATGATTTTATTGGCGCCCTATGGATGCAAGAGGAATTCGCATTCGGTGCAAGGCCTCATCATCAAATTCAGAACTCCATAGTGGAGGCTCACCATCTTGGAGATACCAAATTTTGTGCTTATCCAATATGAGGTACACAAGTGATGGATACGGGAGGTCTGTGTTCTTTTTCCCCATTTCCGCTGCTCTGAGCATTGTGTCGACGATCCTCTTCCCCATGTTAAAAGGCTTCCTCTGAATTAAACAACTCAAGATTTGTTTGTCTTCAATGCTCAACGATGAGTAGTGCTTCCCCTTGTTCACAAAATTCCTACTGTACAGGTACTGTAAGACCCTATATTTATATGGGGGCTGCTTTGGCCTGCATACTCCACGATCATCGTCAATTGTACCACCATCCAGAAGGATTTTGTCCGTTTCATCTCCACTGAATTTAGTGTCCTTTGACTGAGGACACTTCACACTTAACCACTGTAACAATTTCTTGTCATTTACTTCTACCCTTTGCCCTCTCACATGTGAAGAAACTACGCCTCCCCTTGACATTTTCAAGTTGGTGTAAAAAACCTTAACGACAGACTCACAGTAAGGCAATGACAACTCTAGAAGCCCCCTGAAAGGTCTAAGGATTTCTGAGACCCCAAAAGGATAATCTTCTTCAAATGTATCCATATTAATAGTACTCATTTTAGACAGGCTACGACCAACCAACCTGATATCGTAGTCTTCAAGTTGGGACTGGTTGAAGTCTGATTTTGCTTCAGGCACCATGTTTGGCCGGCGGTGGACTCTCTTCAGTTTCTTGTATAGGTTGGCCCTCTTCTTCTCTTGTCCCACATTGTCCTCTTCTTCGTGGTTTCCCTCTGATGATCCACCGTCTGATTCAGTTGGCTTCCATCCCTTGTCATCCCCACCAGAACTATCACTCGCAACAGGCTTTGCTTTCCCCTATTGCTTGGCCTCCACCTTTTTCCTCTACCAGAGGATTCGAAGGATCGTCCACTGTCAACCTCCATCTAGGCCTTTCTCTTCTTAGACACGGTGGCTGCGGCCTTCCCCTTCTCAGCACGTTTCCTTTTCCTCGCCTCCTTTGCCTCATTATCACGTTTCCACTTGCCCGCTCCTTCATACTCATCATACACTTCAACGGTCTTGTACTTTGATCCCCCGGCACGACCACCCCGTCGGATTGAAGATATATGCTTCCTGTACTTGTTCACATCATCCATTGTGATTCCCAGTTCGTTCAATCGATCAATCGTCATTTTCACCCTCGCCATTTTTTTTGAACTTAACCGCAAGCGTCTGGAGATTTCCTCTAGGGTTTGAAGTAGTGTGTGTTGAGCGATTAAATGGGGTAACAATTTGCAGTTGCAGATGGTGTCGATTGGATTACATAAAGTGGCGGTTATAGGTACAAGCCTACTCTGAAAAAACAAAGCAAAGTAATGGCGGTTTTCCTCTGAGTGGACGTGCGTTCAGACTTCGTATCATGTGTTGACACATGTCCTACTTGACTGATATAATTTAAAATTAAAAAAAATTTGTTTTCCAGGGCCAACCGTTGAGTTCCTGGTGGAAACACTGAAGTTCGAACCAAAATACTACGTTCGAACTTTGACATGTAAAGCGTGTATATTATTCGGGATGTGACAGTTTACTAGGAAGTTCGAACGTAACATTAAAGTTCGAACGCATTAGGTAACAGATTGAGATATCAGCATGTGAACCAGCAAATGCATAATAACCCTGGAATAAACAATTTTATGCAGCTCAGCTGGTTGAAAACAGTGAGGAAAATTATATAAATATTTATATTCAAAACCACCAAGTGCTTACATTGTGGTGGACTTTACACTTGCCAAACAATGACAAGAACAGGGGCCTATCAGCTAAAGTTACATACAGCCCAAAAAAACCTACTACATTGGCCCAAATACAGATGGCAGGGTCAAACAGACATGTTCTACTACATGTACAGGTGGAAGACCAAAATTTATCCCATGTCCATATAAACAGCATTTCCCTATATGAACATGGTCCAAAGTTTGGCATCCAACAAAAAATACAGAGTAACATCACAAAATAATGAGACACCTATAATAACCCTATCCACCCACAAAAAATTACAACGCTAACTTTACAGTGCAACCTCTATTGTTGAAGGAGACTACAGATCCACGAGGTTTTATATAGTGAAGGCATTTTCCCAAACGCACTCAACATCCTGTCATTGCCAAGCATATTGATATGAGCCTGGTTCCTCTCATCCCATGACAGTTCTTCAAGCTCCAGCAGCTGCAAAAACAGATCATCACCCTTTGCATCGACCTCAGCTTGTCTTTGCCATTGTTGAGCATCAATATCAGCTTGTCTTTGCCTTTGCTGAGTAGAAATCTGAGTGCAAACTCTGTCAACCACAATTACTATTGTCCCTTCAAAAGATGTGACTGTGTCCCTCAATGCATCAGCCATGATTTCAGAGTGGTTCAAATGTCTTTTCTTTTGTCGACTGCTAGACGGTTCAGCTCCATTCAATGCAGTTTGTGCTGTCAAATTGACTGATTAGGTGAAAACAGATTTAGCAGCAACATGATGAGGTGTTTATGGAAGGTCCTCAGCCTCTGCATTAACCTCTTCCTCCATCCCAACAGGGGAGTTCACTTCATCACCCGCAGCCCTATCCTTACCCCATACCATGGTGAGGGACTCAAAGTTTGGGAAGGGCCTGTAGCAAAATTGTGCCGCCATTGAATGAGCCTGTGAATTCACCATATATGTGAGAACGACGGGAATAACTTTAAATGTCATTATAAGTAAAGTGGCATGCATAGTAGTGACAAATGCGACAACATACATTGATATACTCATCCCAGACCTCTTTGTCTGCTGTGACACATTTTGTGTCAGGATCCCAACCAAAGCCTGATGTGTTGGTCCCATAGACCATGTCGTGAGCGGTTTGCCACAATTTCTTCAGGGTCTTAATCCTGGATGTTATGTGCGGAGATGCCTTGATCCCACATCCTGGAAGTTTTTGTTCCATCATAACCTGCAGCGCATTGGCAAATCCGGGCTTGAAGCCATTGTCGGCTATGAACTTGTGGTCAACCTTTAGAGTTACAAGGCAGTCGATCAAAACCTTGTCCTCCTCAGGCGTCCACATTTTTTGTTTCCCCTTTACATGTTGCTGAACCTGGTCCATCTAAAAAAATCACAGTCAATCCATAAAGTGTATTTATTTGCGTTAGTTTCAACATAAACATATACCACAAAACCCACAAATTGCACCAAGTGTAACACAAATTGTTTCATTTCAGTGACAAGTGAATTGGGAGTTCATACTAACAAGCCAACATAACATAATACGACATATTGTCCTGATTAAAATACGTGTACAACATCGTCAATTATCACTACGTGTCACAAAGGCAGCAAACATCTCATTTGCAACACTCTCCCTAAAATTATTCCAGGAGTCAGTAGTTTCCATTGGAACCGTGGGGGTGTTTTCGATTGTGGGAGGTCCAGTGTCAAATGAGTCAAGCTGCTCGTCAAGAGGATCTTGAACTGATTCACGACGAATCAGATTATGGAGGAGACAACAAGCGAGGATGTATCTGTTTTGGATCTTCACTGGGTAATAAGATGCACTCCGGAGAATTGCCCAACGTAACTTGAGGATGCCAAAGCACCTTTCTATGACATTACGGGCAGCCGAATGTCGCATATTGAAGCACTCTTGCGGAGTTCGGGGTTGGCTTCCATGTCTCCACTCATTAAGGTGGTACCTCTGGCCTCTATAAGGAGCCAAGAAACCCTGGCAGTTAGTGTACCCCGCATCAACCAGATAGTAGTTACCTATGGAAACAAACCATCCCACATTATTTTGATTCTTAAAAAGCTGAAAAAGGAACTATACATAATTATGTTGCACGTACTATAGCATCTATACCTTGTGGCACTCGCAAACCATGACGCCTTCGTATAGCATCGCGCAAGACCCGACCATCCGCAGCAGACCCTTCCCATCCAGGCAATACATATATGAATTGACCATCCGGTGAGCATACACCCAAAACATTCGTTGTTACCTCTCCTTTCCTATTTCTGTACCTCCCCTTTTTGTCGGCAGGGACTTGTACGCGTATGTGCGTCCCATCTAACGCACCAAGGCACCCCTGCAAACATAAACAATTAACAAAGCATGTGGTCAAACCATTATTTGTTTATATATGCAGAATTTAACGTGTCACACAAAAACATATGCAACATACCTTAAACCACTTCCATCGATTATCATTTGAGTCCTCCGGAATAGGCTCCGCTTTCTGAAGCAGCAATGTTTGTAGTCTGATGGTAGCATTTAACACAAGTTTAAAGTATCTACTAATGGTTTCACTCGACCTTCCAAACTCAAATTGGATTATTCTGTTCTTGACATGATGACCTAGGATGTGAAGGAACATCGCCACTTGCTCATCAACTAGCATATGATTAGTTGGTTTCAATCCACCAATTTCATCTAACATGTGACACAATTTATTAAACGCTGCCCGATACGTCTTAATTTGGGTGAAGCAGGTTGTATCACTACTATATATCATTGCCCTCAAATTGGCTCTCTTGGCATGAAAGTCTAATCTATATGACCTATTCGGTACGTGCCTCGGTCTACTTGCTCCCACTGCAACTACCATATTCACAATGAACATCCTCACCGCTATAAGCAAAGCTAAGCATCCAGCCAACATTGCAACCATTTCCTCTGCCTCTTGGTCCATACCTACAAAATTTTTCCCACACCCATTTGCCCTTCAATGTCATCTACTACTCGACTTTACAAACTACATCTTCAAACATATCTTATTTTCATCCTATCTACTTTAATTGAACATCATTTATTAACCATGACAAGCCATGTCACTGTAAAAGCATTCCACCAGCCAAGCATATATAACACACAACTAAAAATCATCATGCACATTAAAATTTTTCACATCAACGAAGCACAGTCAACATGGAAAGGAAACAAATACAATCACATCATCATTTTCACCGTTGCTTAAACCACAGACATACTGCACATACTCAAGAAAAAGCAAATATTTGACCCTACTATATACATTTTCACGATACCCATCAAACCACCATACAAAACGCGACAAACATTGTGCATTTTCCCCCACTGTACAGCAAAGCACCAAAATTGGTTGCCCGCTCATTGCGTCGACGGCTGTCCACCACCACGCCATCGTCATTGTTCCCCACCACAGCCCACAAAAAAAGTTTTCAAAAAAGGTAACGTTTTTAGCTTACCTGGATTCGCTCTTGGCTTGCCAACTCCTTCGCACGATCAACCTCTGTCTGCTCCTTCTTCCAGCTCCAGTCGTGATTCTGCTTTTTTTTTTTTTAATATCACAGGGGCTAAATCATCCTCCAAATTTGCTTTCCCGGGGGAAGTTTCAACATCCCGCCATTTTGGGGAGGAGCCCCTTTTCCCGCGTCTGTGGCAGCTTCAGAGGAGGCGGGAATATCACCTCCCAGGAACTTAACGAGCCAAACACATTCTCACTGAGGGAACTTGTTTAAGTTCCTGGGAACCAGCCTCAATTCCCTGAACCAAATGGGGTGTAATTGGAATTTGATGTTGATCTGAATTTTTTTAAATATATTTATTAATTTTTTTCTAATTTATCGATATTAATGGTGTCTCAAAAATAACAAATTAAGAGAGATTAAGAGAATTAAGGTAAATACCACCAAACGCTTAGGTCAACTTAAGGGGTTGTTCTAATTTAATTACGGGTCTTGAGTTCGAGACGTGGGAATGCGGCGTGCGTGAGTAGTAGAGGCTTCCCCCGAAAGGGACCAACCCGGTCTCGATTCGGATTAATTTGGGCCGTTGATGTGCTTGAAAGATGGCCTGCCCTGGGACCTCTAAGCAAAAAAAAAAAAAAAAAAACAGAGAGAGAGAATTAAGGTAAATAATTAGAGTCTTTAAAAAAATGTTATATTAACTAACTTAACTGGTTTCCTTTATCTAATCAAATTATATAAATATTAAGGATTTAAAAGAATAATATGCATCTTATTAAAAAAATTGTTAATAAATCCTCCGTGTTTTTCCTCAAATGTAATAAAATCTAAAAATAAAGAATTCCGCATATTTTTTTAAACCAGATATATATAATAGTCATATTTTCTTGGCGCAGATAAGGCTACTTTGATAATTAGAATCTATAAGGATTTTCCTTCCTTCACTGTAGGTAATGATAGAAAAAAATAAGCTGAACTCATATTTACAATCATTTGATATTTATTTTGCACTGGTCTATTGTTGATAAAGAATGGAATGGGGATATCTCTATTACAGTTAATAGTTTTTTGAGGAAATCCTTTTAAAATTTCAAAGGGTAAAAACAATGTTTAAAAAATCCCCAAAAAAATTTTGATATCAAAAAGGTTTCATTGATAACTCATTTAACAACTTCTTCTCTGAAATTTAATAGTTTCTTGGGACATTTTTTATATTAGAATTTTTTTTGAGACTTTTTTTATATTTTCTTGATCTTTTGAGACCTTAAAAGCGATTTTCCCTTGATTTTTATGTCTTTGTTTCTTTTGGAAAGCCAATACACACGTGAGAAATAACCAGTCAAATGGTGGATTTCTATGGTAGCCAACAATATATTGATATTAAAATAAATTTTCCTTGGAGGAGAAGCCAAGCAAAAGGAAAAAGAAGAAGATGCTAATTTGGACCGGGGATAACTTCAACGGTTAGTGGGCTCCTGTAAAAAAAGCCACTTCTGATAGAAGTTACTTTTTTCAGTTTCTGATGTGACTTTTTTCAACTTCTGGAAAAAAATAGTAGGGATAAGTGATCTAATAAGCAATGAACTATTAAAAATACATTTGTATGTATTCTAATTTATCCATTAGGATATATTTAATTAAATACTTTAATTTTTTTTAATTTTTAATAATAATTTAATGTTTTATGAAATTTAAATTTTTATCCTCAATTATCACAATATATATAAGTATTATTTATAGAGTATTAAATATTAATATTCAGATCATCTTCAGTCATTTTTCATCGCAGTTGACTTTTCAAACACTATTCCAAATAAGAACCCATCTGGAAAAAAATCGTTTCTGTCATCATTATCTCAAACACAAATCACATCTACAATCTGACTTTTATAATAACTTCCATTTGCAAAAACCCATCTGAAAAAAAGTCACTCTTGTATTTAAGAATTTTCTATGGTCAGTTGATTTTGCTTGAAAATTTTGTCTATTAAACTTGAGCTGATCCAGCTTCAACCTATATTTCCAGAAACATGGCGTGTGTATATATTTATTTATATGTGCTCTCTCTCCTCTTGCTTTCCCTCTCATAAGAATCTCTTTATTAATCAAATGCCGCCTTCGAAAGAAAATGAAGGAAAAATATAAATTAAGTAGGGGTAAAATTGAGAAATGTCATCAATTTAACTTATATTTTGAATTAAACTGTTTTCCAATAACTCTTGGTGACTAACATTTATGAGAGTTTCTTTTTTTTACTCAAAAGCCTTGCTTGCTTACGGCAATATCGCACTTAGGAAAACATTTGTCCCATGATGGAAAGTTCTCTACCAGAAATTCTATCACAATAACTTTACAATCTTCTAACTTATGTTATGAAGTTCAAATTAAAATAAATAAACACCCATTTTAAAGGTTCTTTCATCATAGGAATTAAAATGGAATCTTTTTTTTTTTTTTTGATATATCATGGTAGGGGAGGGGGTAGGGTTCAAATCCTAGACATGGGGGAGGGAGGTCAGTTAATACTGGCTTCATGCCACTGCGCTACTAAAGCGCTGGCTATTCAACATGTTATATAGATCTGGCGACGTAAATATCTATATTTTATATTGAAAGACCAAAATTGTGTGAATTGTTAGAAGAACCATAGAAATTGGAACCCTGGTTTCATTTATGATTGTAAATGAGCAATTATTTTAAAATGAATTATTGAAACCACAACGTATGCTTTGCCTTTCAAGGATTGAATCACAATACAGGTATTTTCTCAACTTTCACGCGTCTAAACTCTAAGCAAACATTTTTAACGACGCCTTTAAGATACTCCCTCTGGTCTTTATTATAAAGCACCAACTAACTTTTCTCACAAACTAATAAAAGTAGTTAAAGTTAATAAAGTTGCCCTACAATTTAATTAACTTCCAATATTACCCCTACTAATTGCATTAAACTCTAATACTCCCTCCGGTTCTAATTATATGACAACATTTGGAAGTTTATTTTGGTCCTAATTATAAGACAACATTTTAAGTTTTGTCAATTTCTTTCTAAAATACCTCTATTTTGTTTTCTCAAGTGTGTTTGATTTTTAGTAAATATATGTATATGAGTGTGTAAACTCTTCTAGTCAATGAGATTTTTGTTTGATCTTAATTTGCTTATCAATTAATTAACGTTAATTTGTCAATATATATATAGACACACACACACATATGTGTGTGTGTACACACACATGTATGTATGTACTAATGCGTGCGTGTGTGTCTATATATTTTTTATGTGTGTGTGTGCATCTATATGCATGTGTATGTACATATATATATATATATATATATATATATATATATATATATATATATTTGTATGCATATACACACATATATACCTGTGTGTATTTGTGTGTCTATATATTGTGTGTGTATGTGTGTGTGTGTGCATATATATGCGTGTGTACATATGTAGACACACACACATATATAATAAGATCATTATCTCAATTAGAAAATGTGCAGAAAGGAAAATTATAGGGTAGAGAGGTTGTGATAGGGGTTGTTGATTTACTTACACTTTTGTCATTTAAAATTTATATAAGGGCATTTTGGGAAAAAGAGTAAAATCAACTAATTTAACTCCTTTCCTTAATCTCCTCAAAAGTGGTTAAATATGTCCTATAATTAGGACCGGATGGAGTATTATATTAATTATTATTCTCACCCACTACCCTTATTAATTAGGGGCAGACATTGAAACAAATAATTAATGCTCATTGGGAACAAGCAAGTGCCTTATAAAAAGGAACAAATAAACTTGCTAGTTGATACCTTATAATAAAGACCAGAGGGAGTAATACGTAGTTGAACAAAAAAATTCAAAACATGGCCCCTATAGCTCCTGCTCAATCAAATATAATCGGAGAAAAACCAGATATTTTGTATTATTTACAATAATTTTTAATTTTAATGTTGATTTTCTCTGCTATGGTCTTTTCCAAATGAAAACATTCTGATAAAAACCATACATTCTCTATTGAGGGTTGGACTTCTCTTATTATCTATTTTCTCATCATTCTTTATAATCTTTAAATCATATCCGTCCAATCAATTTAAAAGATCATGTCATCAAGTTACCACTCCTTCATCTTTTCTCTCCTCTTCCTAATCATTAGTCCAAATAGGCTCATGAGGGATGGTGGAAGTATCTCCTTCCCTCTATTGATACTTCCGGTATAGCCCCTGCCCAATCAAATAATTTCCCAACCCACATGCTCTGTAAAACCATTGTGTTCAATATTCCCAGCACAAAATTTGGCAGACAAGAGCAGAAAATCATTCTCCAAAGATTCTTAGTACTATGTGTTTGAATTAGCTTTTACATAATACTCTCTGTGGTCCTTATTATAAGACACTAACTTACAAGTTTATTTGGTCTTTTTTATAAAGCATTTGCTTGTTCCCAAGGAGCATTAATTACTCTTTTCCATGTATGCCCCTAATAAATAAGGGTAGTGAGTGAGAGTAATAATTAATACTATGATATTAGAGTTTAGTGCAATTAGTAGGTAATATTGGAAGTTACTTAAATTGTAGGCTAACTTTATTGACTTTAACTATTTTTATTGGTTTGTGAGAATTGTTAGTTGGTGCCTTATAATAAGGACTATAGGGAGTAACTCCCATGATTTACGAGGTAAGCATGTAAGAAGAGTTTTGTCTTAACTTATGGTAAAGAACTTCTGAAACTACGGTTGCAGAGTTACCCCCATTTTCTACAATAAGTGAGAATCTGAGGATAATTTAGAAGTTGGCTACATTGAAACACGCTAAAGCCAAATATTTAAATAGAAGATGATCAAAGTAAATTTAAAAAAATGACACATGCATTGAACCACTAAAGTGATGTTCAGGCCCCCATCTACATCATTGTAATCTTCTTCATCGTCGTCAAAATATTCATTCTGCAAGTGCAAGGTATGAGTTCCAGCTTAACATTTTGTTTTCTAACTTGACCTTTTCAACACAAAATCATAAGTTATAGATTTTGCAATTTTACAATTTAGATTGTAAGACACAATGACACGTCAGGAAAAAGAAAAGACAGAAAATTAGTGACTTGACTCATCAAACTTGTCAAGCCTCTTGTATATCATATTAGGAAAATCAAGCGCCAACCACTCTCAGATAATTGTCCAAAACTTCAGATTTATACTGCCCCGTGATTCAATAAATATGATAACAAATTTAAGAAATTAAAATTTTATGATATGATAAAAATTAATAAATTTCATAATATATTAGAAATTTTGAACATATGTGTATTAGGGTTATTTTTGTTTCTATGAAAATATATTTTTAGGCAAATATAAATGTGTATTTATTTGTTGAAAAAGGGGTATTTTTGTCAAAGCAAATGTTTAATAATCAAACCTAACAGTCAATTAACAGTTGGGTGAATAGAAATGAAATCTTAAACACATAACAGGGGTTCATATAAAATTTCAAAATAGAGAAAAATTTTGTGCAGAGCAATAACCCATGTATTTTACTCTAATTTTTAAGATTTCATTACGGATAATATTAGTTAAGACCTCCCATGTATTATAGAGCCGGTAAAACGGGCTCCACCCATGGCCCACGAGTCTTGACCAGGGTAGGGTTGAGGTTTTTGGGGCCTTAAAAAATGCAAGCTTGTGCTTAACCCAAGGATTGGTGTGGGTTAGCCCGCGTGTGTGCAAGCTAGCTTGCAATTTTTTTTATTTTTTTAAATACTGAGGTAAACTTGTTCTGATTCATAAAGGTTTTGGAGGGGTTCAACATCAGTCCCCCACCAAGGTCAGGACATGGCCCCGGACTCTTTGAGCACTTACTGGGAACTTACGAGATTGCCTATCAAAGAAGTCCCAACGATAGTAGCGGAGATCGAACACACATCCCTTTGAAACTTAACTAAATCTCATACCATCTATGCCAACTCTCTTTGGCAAATGCTGAGGTAAACTTGGTAAGTGTTCTTTGATCTGTTGTGTTGAAGCTCATTATCCCAAAGTGCCCTTAGCTCATTTAACTATTTCACTTTTACTGTGTTTTGTGTTCTGATTGGTAAATTTTATGACTTTTTGTAATCAACCTTGATGGCTAACATTTTAAAGTCATATTTTATGTGTTAGAATGTAGTATTCAATGCAGCTCGAACATAGCAAACAAAATAGGGGGAAAAGTTTTTTTTTCTTAAAAGAAAAAAAAAAGGACTTAAAAGAGTTTGAGGTAGGCAGCAATTTTTCGGAGTGAACTGGAAGCTTATTTCCTGGAAGCTTATTCCATTCCAAGGGAAACTATTACAGGCCCCTGGACGAGGAAGCATGAAGAAAACTTTTGAACATCATCGTCAGCATCAACTTGATGTCTCGATTAAGAATACAGCACCATAATCGCCAATGGCCACAGATTATGCGGTGGTCTCTTCTTCTCTTTTGAACAGTTCCTGCATGTAAATAATACTGTTAAATTCAGTTGGCAAAATAATAATAATAATAATAATGTTAAATTCTGCAACATCAGCCATGCATTTAAAATGTAATGTTCAAAAAAACCAGACCTTAACATCCATGCAATGTTCAAGTAAAGGACTCATTTTGACTCCTGGTACAAATATGAACGCTTATTTACTAAAACTCAATATCAGTGTAACCCATTTTTCAAAAAATTAAAAAAAAAATCTCAATTTTGATGCCTTGTATGAATAAATATGTCTAGTTTTGTGGTACATCCTCTTTTTTCTTTGGTACAGGGTATGCCTTAGAGTATCTAGTATGAAAATGAATGCTATATAGTGACATAACTAAGAATATACTACCTCCAAATCCTAATATAGGACTTATTTGAGGAGCTAATTTTGGTCCTAAACATAAGACATTTTTCAAACTTGTCAATCTTTTTCTAATCTATTCTCATCAATGCTCCCTCAACAATAATTAAGGAAGATGAAGAATTAAGGAATCAAGGAAGATGGCTACGGTGCTTGGAAAAAAAAATGTTATATTAACTAACTAAACTAACTTCCTTAATCTAATTAAATTAGATAAATATGTCTTGTATTAAACACTGGATGGAGTATTATACTTTTCAGCACAAAGTCTCCCTGATGCAGCACTCAGACTAACTCTTACCAAGTGCGCGTACTGAATCACTGATAACAGAGTATGATACTTAGTAACTTAATTATGCACATGTACGTACAAGTTACAACTCAATCAAACCATCTGCGTCATGATTCATGTGCTAGAAGAATGCAAATTATATAAAAATTTACCAATTTCATAGCAGCAATTGAAGAATGCTGCCTTGCCTTCTTCTCACGATTGCATTCACCACACCAGCCAGAGAAATCTTTTTTATACCTTTTCATCTCTCTGAAGACAGAGCTGCAAAGAAATAACGCAATGTGTTTCTTTAATTTGATTCTCTTTTATGAGAAAAACCAAAGAACAATACGGTCCGAAAGTAACTGATCCTCTCAAGAAAAAGATCAGACTCCAAAAGAGGAAAAATGGCATCCCAGCTGGATGCCGCAATTACACAATACACATGCGAGACGTCTTCCCTTTCAACCCATAAAAACTGCAATTATAGGGGTTTTCTTCAATAGATTAAGAACTCAGAGGGATTATAAATAAACAAAACAGTTGAGTATTTTATTATTCATATCCTTTTTATTTGGAAAAATCTACAAAAACAAATCAGAAAAGCCAAGAACAAGTGGACCATTCCTGTATTCGTTCTTGAATATGAAGCAAATGATTCAAGATCAGACTTTAAACAACGGAGGACAGACTCTAAGAAATAATAGGGGATATGGAACTAGCAATGAGGACAAGCAAAATTGAAAGCACCTTCTGCACCATAGAAGTAGGTTGATCCGTTGACCAGATGTAGTAGCTCTAGCACCATGGCGATGCCGGCCTCGATGAAGCAAAGCTCGTCCAGGGACATGAGAGTAGTCAAATATCTCCTGCTTAAATGAATGCATCAGAAAAGTATGCAACCATATTCAAAGTATAACAAGCGATGGCCCAAAAATATTCTTAGCAATTTGTTAGAGAAATTATAGAAATGTAGGAGGATTTGGATAGAGAAGAGAGGAGAACACAAATCGGTGATGCTCATTCATTCATCATCACAAGCATAGAGATATAATGGATAGTTGTATGCCTTATATAGGCAATACCTCCGGACCTACTAGTCCCAACTAACTACCATTGGTTATTAACAACTGATTAACTAACTAACTACTACAACTAACTCCCTAATTAACTAACTAATATATTTATTAACAGTTTACATATCAATACCCCCTTCCCAAAAACATCTTTGCCCTCAAGGATGTGAAACAACAAAACACAAACCTAAAGGAAAAATACAAAACTCAAAAATACAAATCTGAATTAATCAAAACATCCCCATCGAGATTAGAATCCTTCGTAGGTAGCCATCTCCAAATAGTCGTTTCTCAAAGAAAACACCATTGATGGAGTCTTTCTTGGTTTCCCTTCAGCCATTGTCCCATACCAACAAGAAGAGAAATATTTTTTTCTTCTTTTTCTTTGTTTTTCCCATATAACTTCAAAATGTGTGGGAAAGATTTAAAGAATTGAGACCAATATTTGCAGCCCATCAATAAAGAGATACTCAGACTATGTAAGATCCATTTGAAAAGGTCTTGGACTTGCCTTATTGTCATCTTCAAAGCCCAAAGACTTATTAAAAATTACTAAACCCAATGAACCTTTAAAATACCTCTGACAACTTGTATCAAAAAAAAAAAAAAAAAAACCTCTGACAACCTCTTGTTCTTGGGCTCAACTGGCAAAGGGGTCAGACACTCTCAACAAAAAGAGGGGATTCGATCCTGGAGTTAGTTAAGGCGCTGGAAGAGGCATTCTAGCTCCTAGATGCCTAGGTTAACACTTGAGGGTAATAGACGGCTCACCTTGCCCAACATCGATATCACTTTGGAGGAAGGGAGATTTCACCCTATCCTTGGATCGTGGATGAACCCAACCCCTTTCCTAAAATTTTGATATAAAAAAAACAAAAACAAAAATACAAAAATACAAAACCTCGGACACTGATAAGAAATAGAACCAGCTGGCCATTTGACTTTTCAACCAACTGCATGATATGATATCCTGTCCATCCCACAGACCAGAATTTATCGACGAGGCAAAGTGTTTCCTGCATTCCGACGAGCAGAACATTGTAGAACCCAGAAACGTTCGACCCATGCAATCGGAGATGAAGAAAGCCCAAAATCAGACAACAGAATCCGATGAACTGACGATTTCAGAACCCAAATCGTGCACCGTAAACAGAGTCTTAACGGTAGACGGCTCGCCCTGCCCAACATTGGTATCACCTCGGAGGAAGGGAGATTTCATTCTACCCTTGGATCGTGGATGAACCCAACCCCTTTCATAAAATTTTGATATAAAAAAAAAACAAAAAAATAAAACCTCTGACACTGATAAGAAATAGAACCAGCTGGCCATTTGACTTTTCAACCAACCGCATGATATGATATCCTGTCCATCCCACATACCAGAATTTATCGACGAGGCAAAGTGTTTCCTGCATTCCGACGAGCAGAACATTGTAGAACCCAGAAACGTTTGACCCATGCAATCGGAGATGAAGAAAGCCCAAAATCAGACAACAGAATCCGATGAACTGACGATTTCAGAACCCAAATCGTGTGCCATAAACAGAGTCT
This sequence comes from Acacia crassicarpa, assembly GCA_034222035.1. Lineage (NCBI taxonomy): Eukaryota > Viridiplantae > Streptophyta > Magnoliopsida > Fabales > Fabaceae > Acacia > Acacia crassicarpa. The sequence continues at coordinate 45,652,412 of JAWXYG010000002.1, read as the reverse complement.
TAACGGTAGAGAAGAAACAGAGCAGCGAACTAACAGTGAGAGATCACAGAAGCTTGACGCAAGCAGAGGTGAATAACTCATAATCCAGAATCAGTCAGCATGTTTTCTGGTGATTCCCATGGTTTCTTGACTGATCTAGCAGGCTCGATGGCTTGTGCTAGTGTCGTATGAGAGTCCGGTCTTGGTGATTCTCATCGCAGCCTTCAAAACAGCAACAGACGGCAACTTCTTTTTCTTTTTTTCCATTTCTTGGGGTGTCTTTTTGGGATTTTCTTGATTTCTTCTTTTTGAGTATCTTGAAGACAAGTCCAGACTGTGAGGGAAGAAGAATGGCTAGGCTTGATTCTAGACTGGTGTAACTTTATTTTTCAGTTTCTTGGTTGAGTATCTTGAAGGAGAGTCTGAACCGTGAGGAGAGAAGAAGACTCAGGTCTACTTCAAGATTAACAGAGATCGTACAGAAGCATGCCAAGGACTAAACAGCTCTGATACCACTGTTAGAGAAATTATAGAAATGTAGGAGGATTTGGATAGAGAAGAGGGGAGAACACAAATCGGTGATGCTCATTCATTCATCATCACAAGCATAGAGATACAATGGATAGTTGTATGTCTTATATAGGCAATACCTCTAGACCTACTAGTCCCAACTAACTACCATTGGTTATTAACAACCAACTAACTAACTATGCCCCTAAGTAACTAACCACTACAACTAACTCCCTAATTAACTAACTAATATATTTATTAACAGTTTACATATCACAATTGCTACAAATTACTGCCCTAGTAATTCCATCAGATCAAACTATGAACCCAAATACAAATAAGTGCATGGTATATTTTGACCATCAAAGCAAAGATAAGCCACTATAGGTAGAATCAAAGACAATAAAACACATATTATGAGCAATCTTTTACTATTTTAATTCATTATAATATTGGTTGCAAATAATATGCAAATAGTAGAGACTTCACAGAATAAAAATTATTTGTACAGTCCTCTAAAGAATCACATGCTCATTTCTTCTTGGAGCTAATTCAATGATTGCTCAAGACAAGAAAAAACAGTAAATCAGTTATGGCAATTCAGGCTGCTGCAAGTCAAAAAAAATGAGGTAACTCAGATTCTCATTATGATCAATATTTGAAGATCATCTGTTCTAGAAGAGTAGAACTGTGTGCATCCCCAAAAGTGATAAATCAAATATGTTAAGCATTTTATCCTCTCAATACCGGTCTTTGTTTATGTTATTCCATCTCTTTGACTTCACATACCTCTGATAGACTCCCTGTATTTACATGCCTATCACATCGCGTTCCACGAAGAAATAATTCCCCTCCAGAAAATTCCTTACCCAAGCAAACATTCAAGGTTACTTCTGAGTCATCCACATGAAAACCTACAAATGTAAGATTGTATCTATTTAGACTTCATTGCTTCATGCATAGAAAACTGAATGGGCAAGTTCTAATTCAGTAGACCAGAAGCAACAGAATCCTATATCACTGAAAGATATGTTCAACCAAAATAAATTACGTACGAGCTTTGGAGCATATAAAGAAATTCCAACACATAAACAAAAGAAGGATTTAGGAACTGTGACTGCCAAAAGCACCTTAGCAGTAATAAGATAAGGTTATTGCAGGGTTCACATATCAAGATCCTAGCCTTCTTGGGTATACAATAAGCACATGACAAAAACATGTCCGTGATAGCTAATATTACTAACACACGCCATAGAAAGCTGTACTATCATTTGTCAATTATAGCCAATATTACTAATGTTTAATACAGCCACAATTCTCAGCAACAACAGTTTTCTTTTTAAGTTAAAAGAAATGCATCAAGCAGAAAACATACCTAAGTCAACATCTCTATCTTTACCATATTCAACAACAAACCCATGATGAGAATCTAGGGTTGATCCCCCAACTTCTCCAAAGAAGACTGCATAATAATCAAATTAATTAATTGAGCATGGAACGAGAATGGTCAAATTAATTTGTAGCGGGTGATAATCTTCTTCTGGCAAATAAACACAATCGAGAAAAGCACCATGAACTAACGAGTATAAATCAAACAAACATCTTTTACCTTTAGATACGGGACGAATAAAGCCTTCCATGAGCTTGTCAAGCATTGTTTCAAGGCCAAAATCATCAAGTACAGCACCATATTTATTCATTATGTTAGGACGCATGATTCGAAATTTTGTTTCATTCACCCACCTCTCAAAATGTTCAACCTAGAAAGAGAAAAGGAATAAAACATATCAAACTAACATGTGCAAAGATATGCACATGCAAATTTAAAATTCACAGAAGAATGAGACTGCTTATACCGCTTCCAAATGATAGTCAAAATGATTAAGTACCTCATATAACAACAACTCACAGAAGCGAGGCTGAAGCATTTCAAATGTGAAAATACCCGGGATAGGCTCAGACATTATACTTCTAAAGCTTTGCTCTGTATTATCATTGATTGCTTTCAGAAATGCTGGGACAAAAAACATCGTAGGATTCAAAGTGCGCAGCTCTCGGTGTAAAGGCTACACAGATGTCATAGAAAATCAGTAACTCTTGCTTAGAAATAACTGAAAACAGGAGGCATAGATAAGATGGTCATCTGATACCAATCCAAATCACGATAGATTAATTTACTCTAGGAGAAATAATTGTCTTAACATAAATTAGGAATTAATTTATTTTATCGAGTGCGTTTTAATTATCTTCTATTATTTATTAGTTATTTCATCGAGTCTGTTTTGATTATCTTTTATTATCCTTTATTATTATATTTAGGAAATAAGTGAAACATCACAACTAGATAGATTTAGTTGTTAGGATTTAGATTATTGATTATCATTTGAATTTCGTATTAGAGTCTCTCTCTATAAACCTACTCCTATTTATTGGCTCCTAGCCTATCAATAAGATCATCGAATATTTCAGAGGGTAATCACCAGAGTATCCTCCTAGGCTTTATTAATTAGTTGATTTACAGATTCTAGCTTACCTAATTATTAGAGAGACGGCTGTTCTTATTGAATTAATAAGGTTATTGCTACTTCTCTAAGATCAGAGTTTAATTAATCAGTTACCTGAGCGTATTTTATCACCATCATACATCAGCATATCTGAAATCTAAACCCAAACCATTTGTTCAAAAAGTATTCTGCTTTAAATATAATTATAGATTACAGATATAGATTTGCAACAGCAACGTTATACAGTTTTAGTCATAAACCACATCCAATGAGATATCAAGTTCTCCTGCGAAGTAAATTGTATAATTCAAATTTTATACTCCTTCCTGTCCTAAATATAAGACGTTGAGCAATTTGTTTTAGACCTAAATATAGAACCTCAATCTTCTGTTTCCATCATTTAATATTTTTTCCCACGTTACTCTCATTAATTTCACTATTTTTTCGCTATCTTTTACTCTCATTGAAGAAGGAGAATTAGAGAGAATAGAGAGAGAGAGAGAAGAGATAGAGATAGGAGATGCTGAATAATACTCTGGATCTCATTAACATTGCAAAACTGAAATGTTGCAAAGGGCGACTGCCATATATATAAAAGGCAGCAGCGGTTCAACTAAAACAGGGGCGCCTACTTGTTATTAGGCGTGGGCTAATGCCACTAATGGTTGATGGCGCTCGTCTAACTAACTAAACTAACTTTCAAAAACATCTAGTTATGATTACATAACACACACATGATAAGTTACCCAAATCTGTTTGATTTCAGGGTTTTACTTAGTTGATCTATTTTGGATCATACCTGATTAGAGTTAGCTAAATTTGAGAATATGGATTCATCATTAGATATTTAGATTTAAACAATTATGTTTCTCATGCACATTTACTTTCAAACTTTAATTACATAATGTTCTCCATCTTTTCTCCCCAATCTCCCTGAAATTATTCTTTCCGGTTCTATGCCAAATTAGGGCAAACACATACTGCCAACAAGAACAACAAGAAGCCTTATTCCATTAGGTGGGGTAGGTTACATAGATAACGCGATGCCGTTGTCCTCTATCAACAACCAAATATTTGCGTATATTGTTCAAACAGTCCTATTCAATAACTTCTTTAAGTATTCTTTTTGGTCTTCCTCTAGCTCTCTTCACTCTCTTCATGGGACTCCAAATATCTGTTTGAATCTCTTCACCGGCACATCTAACAGCCTTCTTTGTATATGTTTAAATCTCCTTAAACGATTTGCCACAATCTTCTCCTGAATAGACGTCACACCAACTGTTTCCCATATATGTTCATTGCGAATCTTATCTTTTCTCGTATGATTACACATCTATCTAATCATCCTCTTCTATGCTACCCCAACTTGATGTCCTTGTTGTCCCCTTAAAGCCTAATATTTACTACCATATAAAACATTTTCACATAGACGCAAACACATGTAGCCAAGCAAATAAAAATGTAATTTTAAGATTAGTATGCCATTATTAGCATCACTTGACGTACCTGATAATTTGACATTATCTTTTGTCGGTAATCTCTAAGCTTTTGAGCCTGAATTTACATGAAAAATCATAGAAGTATGTCAAATGTCATTATAATAACTAAAAAAATTTAAGTTGCAACTTATTCACATAAATGAAAATTTTCCAAGAGTCATTCCCATCTTCCAAACCAGACATCAGCTCTAGCACAATATATTGTGCTTAGAAAAGAGTGAATATGTCATCTTAGGAAAAATTCCGCTCAGGAGTTGGAATTAACGCTTGTTTCATGAAACTTGATTGATTAAATGGCAAAGCGCCTCCTACGTAAGGAAAAATATATATATAATAGCAGAAGGAACAAAAGTGACTAGAGACGTACTTCCTTCCTTTTTTCTTAATCTTTCTCCACTAAATACGCACTTACTTCACTTTAACTGTTTGCTTACTTAAGTGAATCCAAATTTAGGACCAGTAAACCCAAAATGGGCACAAATTAGCAGCACCCTTCCGTTTATGCAATTTCGCTACCTTGTGAGTTGAGATGCAAGCCACGAAACTTACCCCACAAAAAAATTAAATAAAAAATTTATTCAATTCCCATTCTTAAGTTTCATGAGCTGTTCCGAGAAAACACATAAAGTATGGACGATTTTTGAACTTTATATGTCGATTCGTAATGGAGGAAATTTTTTGTTCATGAAACGTACCCTGTTCAGCTCTCCTGGGGGCAGATGCTTTAGCAAAATCTCCCGCATGAAATTCACTTTATCTTCCCGAGGCACACTGAGCATGCTAGGAGGCAAATACCTCTCCAGCGAGCTAAAAATCGAAGAAGCGAATTCCAACTGTAAGCCCTCATAAATATCTGGCTTGTGGTCCTTGTTCGGATTCAACCGCAGCCTCTGGCTCGAAACTATCGTCACTGGCCTGCTAGAGTCGCTTTTGAGGACTCCATTCCCACCACCAGAGACGGCATTCCCGGCTGCCGGCGAGGTCGCTTCCCGTCGGTCGGTAGGTCCGCCATGGACCGACATTTTCGAGCCCCAAAGTGGTGAATCAATTATTCTTCATATCATCTACAGAGGCGGACAGTTTGAAAGAAAATTAGACTGTTTGTATCTTACGCGGGCAAATTTGCTTTCGGTTATATTGCAGTTTAGGGTTTTGGTGAAGCTGGTTTTTCTGTTGGCTTCGGCAACAGCACAATGGTGTGCGAAGTTTATTTCAATGAATAAACTCGAATTTGCAATCGACGTGCTTTCAGGGAGCGTGATCCTTACGCGAAAAAGGCTTATATGCAGCAACAGAATCTGCGGGAGAGGATTTTCTGCCTGGCGGATTCTCTTCCCATTTCTCACAGTCGTATCTAGGCTGTCTAAATCTTGATCCAAATGTCCAGAACATTTTTCAAAAAATTACGCGCGATAAAAATTACCGCGCACGGTTTTTTGAAAAAATGTTCTGGACCCTTGGATCAAGATTTAGACGGTCAGATTTAAAAATAAGGAGAGATGGGCAGAAAACCGCCAAGCAGAAAAACCGGACGCCAGAATCTGCACAATGGGCATCTATGGCCTGTTTAGGATAATGTCCAAAGAAGAAAAAAGTCCAGTAACAATGAAAACCTGATTTTTGTGTGGCTTGCATGACTTTAACATCTATTGGGCTTTTAGTTATGAAGTTTTTTTTTTTTTTTATACATAGGCGATAAGGGATGGGGGGATCGAACCCAGTACAAGGGAGTGGAGAGACTACTCTCAATACCACTGCACTACTAGTAGTGCCGGTTTTTAGTTATGAAGTTGTTTCATGACTAAAGTTAATAGGTGATTTTTTCTTCTTTTTTTTTCCGCTTCACAGTGACTTTTCTTGAAGCAGGATCGTTGGGCCCCTGCAAGCCATAACTTCCTCTCCCTTGCAATTAATTTCCTCTGCCATCTTTGGTTCGCTTTTTCAGCTTCAGGACCGTTGAGCTTGTTCTTGCTTCACAGTATAATTTATTTATGGGCAAAGGATTTCTCCTGTCACTGGAGATAGAGTTATCTCCAGTAACCCTAAAACTACGTCGTTTTGAATTAATGAAGGGTGTGTTTGTAATTTCAAGTGAATTAATGAAAGGTGCAAAATTGCAAAAACACCTTTCATTAATTCACCTGAAATTACAAACACATCCTTCATTAATTCAAAACGACGTAGTTTTAGGGTCACTGAAGATAACTCTATTTCCAATGACAGGAGAAATACTTTTCCCTTTATTTATTTATTTATTTATGTTTTTCTGAATTTTTGTATAAGAAGAAAGATACCAAAATAACCCAAATGTGCAGATCCCATTTAGGACATCAAAATGACCTGATCACCATAAATATATACGGAGTAGTTTGAAATTAAATCTTGAAGTGAAATTAACTAAATACTCTGTAAATCACCATAAATACTTTGTTTGGATAATGAAAAGTGACAAAAAACATTTAAGATTTTTTAATGGTAATTTTACTATTTTTTTAGCAAATTTATATTTAATTTTAATTTTTATCCCAAATTATCACATAATATACAATGTGTGTGTGTAGATATATAATATTCAATAAGATTCATGTCATTTTTCAGTCATTTTTTATTTTAACTAACTTTTCAAACGCTATACCAAACAAAGCGTCTATCAGGAAAAAAAAACAGTCACTTCTATTACTGCTATTCCAAACATGAATCACATTGACTTTTAAGGGAGGGAACCATCAGGAAAAGTTCATCAGAAACACAAAAATCAAAACACAAAATTATCTCCATTTGGGAAAATTTCTTCTTCTTCTTGAGATCGATTGGAGGGGAATGTCGGAGTGTTCTATAGTGGTTGCAATGAAATGGTTTTGCAAACGACGAATCACTTCACAAATTGAGGTCCAAGCGATCGGTACTTCAGGCAGTAATTACTCAATGGCAAAATTTTTTATTTTTCATCTATATGGTTTCTTTAATTTTTTGATTTGATTCCATTGATTTCTATATATGATTTATGTTTATGGATTCATGGACGTGTTCATGTTTCTTGTTTACTTGCTGGATTTCGATATCTTCTCCTTCTCAAAACCTTTATTCTTCACTGTCGGTGGCTTCATCTTTGTTTTGACCATCTAGATTGTTGCAAGCATCCCAACCTTCTTCTTGTTGTGGAGTCTATCTCCCCCAATCAATTCATCTCATTTTCATAACAGATTAGTTTGATTTTCAGAGGAGGTAGCCGTCATCAACATCAAAGGAGTGGTATGGTTGGATGTCGTGGCAGACGGACGAAGGGGGTGTCATGGGTGAGGGAAAAGCATGGGTGAGGGAAAAGAAAAGTTAAAGGGTATTTGGGTATTTTAACATGATGTAACAATGAGGTGGCAATGAGTTGGGTTATTATTGTAATACCCGAGATTATTATTAATAATAATGATGATGAGAACAATAACAATATAGTAATAATAAAATTTAATAATAATAACAACAACAACAATAATATAATAAATAAATATTTAGGATTTAATAATGTTTATATTATTTTACAATTTATTAATTGGCAATAATTATAGTAATAATAGAAATTTAGAAATTTAATTGTATTGTTTTATAATTGGAAATAGTTAAAAAGCCCAGCCCATAGCTAAACCCTAAATTTTAATTATAAACTTAAGTTTAACCGTCTAAACCTAGCAACTCTCGATAGTTTTCTTCTCCGCTACCTTTTCTTCTCAAATCCTCCTTCCGGACTCTCATCAAATTATTTTCTAGGAAGCTAGCAAAAACGGAGACTAGGTAATTCTAATCCCCATGAGTCATAGGTTAGTTTTATGTAAATTTTGATATGTAATTATAATTCTCATTAGTCTTAGGTTAGTTTTATGTAAATTTTGATAGGTAATCCTAATCCCTAGAAGGTAATTCTAATCCTCATGAGTGTTAAGTTAGTTTTATGTAAATCTTAATAGGTAATTCTAATCCCCATGAGTCTTAGGTTAGTTTTAATTCTAATCCAAATCAAATTATCGCATGTTAGTCTCGATTTCTTTGATTCTTCACATTCAAATGATTTTTGCGCTAGCCGCTTCATTGGGTTCAATTTCAATTACTAGTGATCAATCTCATTAGTTGCGAAGCCATCTTTTCATCTTCCCCGTAGAGCTGAAAATTTTTGTCTATTGCTCTTGATATCTTTTTTTGGTTATTGGTTTTGTGATGTTGTTTGATTTAAAGTTGCACTTTTGCGGATTGTACGTGGACCGAAAATTTGGAATTTGCTTATTCGATTCATGCCCTCTGGTTTCACCATTAGTTTTGTTTTATTCCTCTCAATTCACGTGCTACGTATGCGGCATTATTTAATAATGGATTGATTCATGATTCTATTTATACAATATGACAATATGATCACCCTTTGGTCTTTGATTGTATGAAGACTTCTTATTTTCAACTTGTTACCACCGTGGATTCTTTATCTAAATAAAAAACAATTAGGGTTTTGTTTTGCAGGCACGTGTTAAATGAACCATGATTTTCCTAACTTCTTTTCATCAAATAGGATATATATTATGGATAATATAATATAATATATTATGCTAACTGAGCCTAATGCAATATTACTTGATTCTTTTTTTTTTTTAATTATTCCTTCTTCATATATTATCTCCTCACATTAAGATAAGATGTGAATAGATTTTACGTTAAAATATCCTTTTTTCCCTATATTTAATTAAATAATAGAAAAGAGTATGAAAGATAATTAAATAAGTATAAAATATTAATAAATTCAACTTGGGCACTATGGTGCATAGAAATAATTTAGGAATTATTATGAGGTACAAACTACAATGCCGTAGATAAGAGATGTTAGTTCAAAGAACCACTTTCTTAGTATCATCCCTGTTGATTTCTTATTTGTTACTATCAAGGGAAAAGAGACCCAATTTCCACCCAGACACCCTGTTGATTTCTTATTTGTTACTATCAAGAGAAAAGAGACCCAATTTCCACCTAGATACCGCCATGTAGAAAGGAGAAGCAACAACACCAACATCGACATAGTAGCCCTGGTTAATTTCAACCAATACCACTATCCAACTCCAAGCCGCCAAATCTATGAGGACCATCTTGAATCCAAGCCCATCCAACCTAGATCGAAGGAGAGACAAGATACCATACCAAATCACTAAGCCTTTGACTTCACAGCCGCATCGTGGCTATTAATCGGATCTTCCCTACCGATCTAACTCCTCTTCCCTTCAAGCGCACCCTATAGATCATGATGACTACGAACAGGCTCAAAGGATTGAAAAATTGAAACTCCCAACAAAACCCATTCCCTAGCCAGATGACCTTCCTGCCGGCAAGCACCGAAGAGAAAGAGAAAGGCGTCGGCACCCTCAACTCGAAGCGAGGAAGCTCTCAAAATAACAGTAAGTTGTTAGTTGAAGTGGTAAACAGTCTTATTTGCATAAGGAAGAAAACATAAATTCAAATTCCAGAAAAACACACTTATTCAGAGAAGTTAAAAAAAAAATTGCGCTTCAAGTCTCAAAATGAGAAATTCTTGATCGAATCAAAAGAAATAATGAGCTCCCCCTCTATTAGTTGAGCTGGTAAGTAGCCTCACCCATATAAAGGGAAAACACGAGTTCAAATCCTAAAAAGCACACTTATTCAGAGACGTAAAAACTGTTCTGTATGAAGAACACAGATGTTGGACTTGACTAGGTTGTCAAGCCTAGAGCCTACGTACCCTCTGAAGGGATCAAAGTCCACGTAGTTCGCAGCAAATTGGAAGGCACGTAGCCAGGGGGTGGGGTGTGTGCTCTGTGTGACGGAATGTAAATAGAGCATAAGATAGGACGTGTGCACCTGTCTAGGGTTTCCTTCTATTTATAGAGGAGTCTGGTGCGCGTATCTCTGCCTTAATGAGCAATATCTTAGATTGAGCCGTCAAGGGCTGATTGGCTGGTGCCATGATTGTAGGGGAGTCGCTATTAATGAGATCCTATATTTGTGGGATCTCCGATAATATTCCTTTCCTGGCGTGGATTCTATCCCTAGCGTGATGGGGCCGAGGTCCGGACCTAGGCCTGTTGGGCCGGTCCGTAACAGTTGCCCCCCAGCTTGGTCGTTTAGGCTCCTGGACGGCCGAGGTGCTTATTGCCCCCGGTCCCTTGTATGGCCGAGGTCCCTCGCCTAGACTAGGTCGGCTCTTGGCTGCCGTGACCATCTGTCCGGTATGGGGAAGTGGTCGGCTTATAATGCCCTCGTCCTGCCTAGAACGTCGAGTCCATCTTGCCCGGGCGGCTAATCGCCCTTCCTGGGTTCCCAATGGCCTCGGTTTCGCATCCTTTGCCTTTTGGGATTCTCCGGACGCTTTGGGATTTGCTCCTCGCGCGCCATCATTGCGGGCTTACAGCTGTCACGCTTTCATTGGGTGCGTCCTGAAATCGCCGCGCCTTTCCGTTTTTCGAGGTCTGCGCGCATTTATTGCGCTGGCGTCGTGTTGCTCCAATCCTGTCACGTTTGTACGGGAATAGACCGTTGCACCCCTGCATTGGCTTTTAAATAGCCCTCTTTCTTCTTCCTTCCACTTTTTCCCGCTACTTCACTCTTTTGCCCAGATTTTTCTCTGGTTTCTTTAGAGTCTTCAGAGGGGATTCTCCTTTGCTCAGAACTTTCGCCGTCTTCCAGCGTTTCAGTTTCTTCCATTTCCTTTACACAGGTATTCCGTTCCTCCTCTACCATCTCTAGCTGGTATTTGTCTTTGTTTTACCATTTATTTCTGGAAGTGTCGCCTGTATAACTGTTCTTCGAGAATTCTGGGTTTTCTTGGGTTTCTTCTGGGATTCTGTCAGTATCACCACATCTGAAATTCACCCCAAAATCTCCTTAAACACCGGTTTTTAACACTGTAGGCCCCTGGTTATGGCGAGAGATGGGAGTGTTCCGCGACCAAGGGCGTCGTTGACGCCGGAGGAGGAAATGCTTCTCCGTGCGCGTCTCCCGCGGATGGCTTATTGGGTTCTTGGGGGTGAGCCACCCGCTAGGGGGATCTTGGATCCTTTGCGCCGAGGTGGGGACATGCGTGTCGGGCGAGCTGGGGCTCGTCCTTCTTCGGCCAGGGTTTCGGTTCCTATTCCACGTCGCCCTTTTCGGTCTCTTACGCGCACTCTTCCTCTTGAGTCGCCTGCTGGGACCGGGGTAGGCTCCTCTTCCAGTTCCAGGGCCCCGGTGGTGATGGCTCAGCCTGTTAATTTTTATGAGGGCCCTTCCGCCGTCCGCCAGACGTCCGCTCCAGAAGGTTACTTCGGCCCTTGCTGGGATTGCATGGCGGAGGCTTCGGCGTTGATGGATCGTGAGGCCGAGGCCTCTTCCATTCTCGGTTCTTGCCGTCATTGGTCTGTCCCTTCTGTCCCTCCTCGCGCCCTCGTTCGTCCGAGTCCGGAACCATTTTTGCCTGCTACTGTGTCTTTGCCAGGTATCTTTGTCTTTCTGCTAATACCAGCTTTGTTTATTTTCGTATAGGTTTATTTATGGCTCCAAAATCTGGGTCGTCCAAAAAGCGTTTGGAGGCCGGTGGTTCGGACTCTTCTAGTCCGCCCGAGGCTTTGATTCGTCGATACGGCTGGGTATCGCACGATGTGCTGGCTACCCCGTCGCTGATGTCTGAGGCGGACATAGCGCGGTTGAAGGTCCCAGCCATGTCGGGGTGTGTGCTCAAGCGTCCGGAATCCGAGGAGCCTATCTGCGCGACTCGGTCGGAGGGTTAACCGGACTTCTTCTTCTTTTACCGGGATTACCTGACGCGGGTGCAGGTTTCTCTTCCTTTCTCCCCCTTCCAAATGGAGGCGTTGCGGCATCTTCGCCTCGCTCCGTCCCAGCTTCATCCAAATGGTTGGGCGTATTTGGTGGCCTTCGAGAGGCTCTGTGGCCATTTTTCGCCCCCCATAGCGTGTTCGGCAAACCTTTTCTTTTATTTCTTCGGGCCCTTTACCCCTAGCTCGCCGAAGGGGAGTGACAAGCTGAGGGGGTTGGTGTCCCTCCGGATCAATTCGGAACGCCAGCTGATGACGCCCTTCTCGGATTCTTTCAAACGCTTTAAAGGAGTGTTTTTCAAGGTTGAGGCCGTGCCAAGGGAACAGCCCTGATTCTTGGAAGAGGGTAGTCGCTTCCCTTTGTACTGGAAGGAGGACCACTACAAAGCCAAGGCCATATCCTTTCAAATTCCGTGCAAAAGTCTTCTGCCGGAATCAGCTTCTGCAGTGCCCCGGATTGAGGCTTTGGTGGCCGAGTACGGTGTGCAGCCGGCTGGCTTCTACATATCTGCCGAGCCTCTATCTCCTACCTGTAGGGTTTTTAGCAGCGTATTGTTTTTGTTTCAGTATTGGTCTGTTGAATTTAGGGACTCTGACCTACTCTGTTTGCCTTTGTTTGCAGTTAGGACTATGGACGCCCTGCCGCTGTATGCTCGTTTGGCGAGGGCTGCTGCGCCAGCCAGTCGCCAAAAGAAGTGGGCGGCTGCTGCTGATGCCGGTACTTCTGCTGCACCGACTTCGAAGAAATCGAAGGGTCCTGCCGCCGAGGGTCCTTCTTCGGCCACGGCTCCCAAGTCGGCTCTTGTGGTGGAGATTCCGGCTCTGGGGAGTCGGGAGGTCGCTGCTGCTGCTGCTGGTCCCCTCCCGGCCGTTGAGCCCCCAGCTTCTGAGCAGGGAGACGTTGTTGTCGTTTCTCCGGGTCCCAGGGGGAAGGACCTTGTCATAACTGATGAGGAGATTGATCGGCTGTTTTCTCCTGCTAGCTCACCGTCACCATCGTCTTCTCCGGTGCACCTTCCCCCTCCTCCACCTCCGCCAACAGGGCCTTCCTCGGTTTTCCCCCGCAGCTTTTTGTGGGACAATGGGGTGGTCCCAGAGGTTGACGTGGCTTTCCTCCCGCCCCGGCACTTCCTGGAGGGCGCCCGCCCTTTATCCCCTGATACAGAGGACTGTCTCCAGGTGGCCCAGAAGGAGCTTATCAGGTCGGTGGGCTATCTTCAGGCTTTGAGGATGGTCCGGAACCTCTATGCTCGGGCGGAGGGCGAGGTTTTTAGGCTGAAGAAAGTAGAGGCCGAGCTGAAGCCCCAGGCTGCGGCTGCTGCAGAACTGAAGAAGGAACTGGCCGAGGTCAGAGCGAGGGCCAGTTCCTCCGAGGACGAGCTTATTGCGGCCTGGGGGAGCGTGATGAGGCCAGAGCCGGGCTGGGGGCGGCTAAGACTGAGCTGGCTGAGGCCCAAGCTGAGCGGGATGCGGCCAGGACGGAACGGGATGCTGCCAAGACTTCGGCGGTGATGGCTGACCGAGAGCTTCAGCTGTCCCGGGAGCATGCCGACTCGGTGGCCGAGGAGTATGCTCGGGCTCGACAAGGGTTGTCTGAGAGCCTGGCTGCGGCCAAGGCTTTGGAGGAGCAGCTCGCTACTCTGGCTGCCGAGAAGGAAGCGCTCGAGAAGGCTGTTGCTTCAGAGAAGGAGACTTCCCGGGAGCTTTCTGACGCCCTGGTGCAGACCGCCGAGGCGTGCTTTAAGCAGGCTCTGCTCCAAATCCGGCACTTCAATCCTGGGGCCTAGCTCAATGTAGATGGGTACGACCATCGCGCCTTTGTGCAGGAAGACGGGTCCTTCCTTCCTTTTGAGCTGCCAGCTGCCGAGGATCTCGCCGAGGATGAGGTGGAAGATGCCGCCGACACTGAGGGCCTCGAGGCGATGAATGCCGACGTCGGACCTGACTCCCAGTCCTAGCTTCGCTTTTGTTTTTGTTGTAAGTTTTGGGGCGTTAGTGCCCTTGTAACTTTGAATGATTCTGGCCTTGGTGCCATTCTTGTACAGACTTTGACAATTAACGACAATACTTTTCCTGTCTTTACTTGGTGAATGATTTTGATTTTTACCGTCCCTTTTGTCTATATCCGACAATGAACGACTTAAATTTGTTTCATCCTTCTTCTGCACGGCCGAGCTCGTGTAGCTACCTGGGGCCGAAGGTGGCTTATTTTCTACCATCATTCCGTGGCCTCGGTTTGTATCTTCGTCATCTGTATGTGCGTAGGCCGCTTGGGCCGCTTAGGTGACTTAGGCAATGGGTAACTTTGCCGCCCATTTGACTAAGTTAGGGTGTTTGTCGGCCGCATGTGTGCAGGCCGTTGGTACTCTACCACATTTAGTGAGTGGGAGGTTGGGGCAAGGTTGTCTTGTTTCAGCCTCGTCAGGCGTAACTAACCGTACTGCCTCGGCCCGACTTTCTAGAAGTCGAGCTCCAACTTTCACATAGTCGGATTGGTTTGTACCGGCGTAAGGGCGAGGCTACCACGTGTCTAACTGAGGCTTCTGTCCGCCTGGAGTCGGACATTTTGACCTGATCAGGGTCGGCATGATAGTCCGCTTGCTTAGTCGGGCGAGCGTTGACGTGTCAATTTCGCGAAAGACCATGTATGGCGCCTTCGCCGAGCTCTAACCAACGCCTGTCGGAGTACAACGGCCGGTTTTCGTGCATCTAGATGTTTTTTTGGTTTGGGCCGTGTAACGCCTCATTTTCAATACCAAAATCTTGGCCAAAATATTAGTAACACCACCAAATATAGGATATTTAACACTCAAACACATATTTACAATATGGCCAAAGGTAGAAATCCATTTATACAGGGCCAAAATAAATCCAATAAATAAGAGTTATTTTAAAATGCGGAAGTCTTTTAGGTTCATGGCAAATAAAATAACACAACATAAACTAAAGGAGTACAGAAGAGCCTACAAAGCTCACTCCATGGGTGCATTCCCTTGATCTCTACTAAGTTATTCACCTGAAAAATGATAATATGGGGTGAGATTACACATCTCAGTAACTACTAAATATTTCTACCGTACACGAGCAAATAATATATGACAAAAAGATATGGGCTGATTTCAAATATATATATAGATTCCATAATTTATCATACAAAATAATTTATACTAATAGTCATCAATATAGAAGGTATTAAAACATATATATCTCAAAAGTTCTCATCTCATGTCTTTACAGAATATTCATCATCATATCAAATTCTTGAACTGTTCAGAAATGCACTATGCAGTATGCAGCCTCCCTTATATCACCACCTCCCTTATACCGCAGACTGGAGCCATAGGCTAACATAGTCCAATAGAAACTTATTCATTTGACTGAATTGTTCCAAGCTCACCAAAACTTAAGATACACCCGGCCAAAGGTATATAGCTTAAATCTGGACTATGGCTCCCCTCCTTTAAAATAACTAAGGAGGTGTCACATGTCCCACAACTCCAATGAAATCCCGGCCAGAGGAAAACATGGAAGATGGGGCCCTGAAACAAGTACCATCCACTGTGCACCGAGTGGTGGCATAAATCATTCTTATCATTCAAATCCCTCCTTACTCCACCCATCATAATACAACCGCCATGATGAATATGTTCACTCAAAATAATGCATTATTATACCATAAAGTTTTATACATTAATATGCGTATTTATGAATAGTGAATACTATGCGTATATGTGAATAGTAAAATACGATATATATACATGAATAGTAAAAATGAAGAGTACATACGGTATGTATACGTGAATAGTAAATACGGTATGTATACGTGAATAGTATTATGAATAGTAAATACGGTATACGTGAATAGTAAAATGAATAGTAAATACGGTATACGTGAATAGTAAAATGAATAGTAAATACGGTGTGAATAGTAAATATGGTATACGTGAATAGTAAATACAGTATACGTGAATAGTAACATGAATAGTAAAAATGAATAGTAAATACGGTATACGTGAATAGTAACGTACGTATAAATAGTACCTCTGCAGATTTGCAAATCAAAGTTCCCACACCAGATCTTAAAACCATAAATATTTTCTAAATATTCTTGCCAAAATAGTAAACAAACAAATTTATAATCATACATAATTCACAAGTATAAGGAAGAATATTCAGAGTTACCTGTTACTTGCTAATACCCGAATCACCAACCAGCTATTATGACTCTCAAGCAAATATCTCTCTACTCTCTCTCTCTCTACCTCTCTCTATAGCTCTTAGAAGTTGTGAAGAATGAAATGAAATGGAAGGTCTATTTATAGTTGGAAAATGGGTCCTTAAGTGTAATTTTCGTCTCTGGGTCGTTCTACGTAATTTTCCCCGTGACAAATTTTCAAACCTCCCGTGACTCTTCCCGTGGCTGGTTGTGGAAATAATTTTTCGAGGGTCCCACATGAATAGTAAATAATATTATATTATAATATAATATTATTATTCAAATAGTAAATTACTATTACGTGGGTCCCGCTGACAAAATTTTCAAACTTCACGAGAGTTTCTGTCGGCAGAGGAGAAATAATTTGACGTGGGTCCCACATGAATAGTAAATACGTATTTTGGAATAGTAAATACCGTATTTTTAAATAGTAAATACGTATTTGTGAATAGTGAACACTATTCATATTTCACAAATTTCAAGTATTAAATACGTATTTGCGAATAACATATATATATATATATATATATATATATATTTTTAAATACGTATTTGTAAATAGTAAAAACGTATACGTGAATAGTAAATACTATTCACGGGGCCCACAAAATACTGATTTCAAATTTATTACTTTCCAAAAATAGAGCCTACTAGTCTTCCCAAAATAGGTTTATGTTCAAGATATTAGATTCAAAATTCAGGATGTTACATTTCTCCCCTCCTAAAAGAAAATTTTGTCCTCAAAATTTCGCTATAATAAGAATTCTAACCTATTTAAATAAATGAGGATAGGTTTGTCGCATGCTCTCCTCCGTTTCCCAAGTAGCATCTCCGGGAGCCATTCCTTTACACACAACCTTTACAAGCTAATAGCCTTGTTCCTCAATTGCTTATCCCCCGCATCAACAATCCGCTCCGACTCAGCTTTATATATCATATTATCCCTAAGTCCTATCTCTTTCCCAAACATGCTCACCAAGCACACAACACAATTTTCGTTCATCCTGTACCCAAAGTAATATTCAGACACAGGATCCACTAGTTCCTTATTTGAGCGCTTGGTTACACTGGCCTCACAGGCCAGTTCATTCTTCCTTTCTGCTTATTTCATTGTATTACCACGACACTGGATATTCAGATCTTACAGCTTAAGAAGTTACCCTCAGGCCATAATAACCACAACATGATATAATCTGATTATTCTGCCAACCTTAAGATAAACTTTAGACATACAGGTCTAATGTTACCATGATAGGCAACAAACACAATACTAGGCACATAAGTCTTATAGCCTAGAGATACCACCATATGCAAACTAGCTCAACGGGTCTTACCGCTTCAAGCCTCTGCTCGTCTATCCTATACCCGTGCTTCCTCAATTCAAGTTTAAGAAAACACTTACTTACTAAATCTAGCTTTCACCAATGGCAAGTAATTCAAAAACAAGTACATTTGGCAAGATTCCGCAAACTAAGTATATCCACAACAGTTTCCAACCTCTTCTAGCTTGTACACCTTCCACCACAATCATAATGTAAAAGTCAATTCTTGTTCTGATTTCGCAAGGATTCATTCCATGAGACATCATAGTTTATAAATGTCGATTACAAACTGGTCTTAAATCCTGTTGTAAATATTGCGTAAAAATTTCCAAACACAGCAAGTGCATTGGTAAGTTCAAAATTCAAATACTCAGGGACCTAGCAACTATTTTAAATAGTCACCAACTCCGAATACATTCCAGGTTCCAACTTATTCTACTCAACTCATCCATGAAACACTCAATTCATTATTTCTAAAGAAAGATTCTATTATCAAGATCATTTCCTATGCTAGTTAAACAGTTGGCAATCTCTGAACACCTTATACATGTTGGTATCACATTTTGTTCCCTATTTCTCTCAAATCAATTAATACCATATTCTAATATCTCAATTTATTCAATCAATTCAGTCTCCTAAAGAATCAATACAACTGTTAAGTTGAACTGTTATATTACATTTATACTAGATTCATCATACTCCATAGCTTATATCATTTAAGAACTATCCTCAAACTTTCCCCAAAAATGATAATTGTCAAATTACAAATCAACTCTTAGAACTTCAATATCAGCAAGACAGAGATATCATGTGTCCTCAATAATATCCATAGAACATTCATGTTTCACAATTCCTAGACTAAGATTTAAAACATTCAAATATTATTCTCACAACCTCAGCATTGTTCACATGATTCGAATTCAATCCTTAGTATCTCAAAGACATATACTAAATATCATCTGTTCCTCTCATAGTTATCTATTAATCACACCCAAATAACATACTAATATAAATCACCGGATTTCATACTTTCTTAATTAGACACACTATCTTAACTCAGATTGAATTCAAGTCTATTTTCAAATATTCCCAGACATTAATAGTCAAGTTTACAATTTGATTCTTATAACCTCAACATCAACTGATAATTCGTGTTTCCCCAAAAATACCCATCATACTAAGATCATGATTCACAATTCCTAATCTAATTCTTGGATTATATGAAGACTATCTACAACCTCAGCAGTATTCACAAGGTTCTAATTCTACCTCAACCTGCAATATCACAAAGGCTCATTTCGTTCTTGAGTTCTATTTCAGCTTAGATTAAATTAAAGCCTATCCTCAATATTTACTATATTCATTCTAACATCTTACTGGCATTCCTAAGGATCACCATTTCATACCTTTCCATCGATCTTCCAACATGTTTATCCAAAAACCTTAGTCTTTGAATTATCTTTGACAAATTCATAGAGTTCTTCGGATACTCGGAGAGTGAAGAATGCTCTCGGGTTAATTGGCACAACTCATCATCATTTCAAATCTTCGGATTCTCTCCGGTTCATCTAATATTATTAGGAAGTCACCCTTCCCAAGATTACTATCACCTTAGCACGCTTACGCTTAAAATCCTATTTTCAAATGTCAATTCCGACATCTTGAGTCAGCTGCACATCCAAGACAGATTTCTTAGATAAATGCGCGTATAAACGTCCAAACTTAATTTCTTGAAAACACAGCTAGCAATAAATGCCATAGCGATTTCTGTCTGCAAAGGTCTAGGAAACTGCGACCCCTAACGGTGGCTAGGGTGCACTAGGGTGCGGTGCCATAAAATTTTCCGCATAACAACAAAATCTACATGATTCTGAGCTAACGACAGATGAGAATCCGATGCTGCTTAACAAAATATAGACGTTGCTAGCCCAGCTATAAATAGAGTAAAGAAAGAGTAAATGTTTCACGTTCTCTCAAACTTCACAAAACCTCCACATATTCATCTCCTCTCCGATCGTAACCTTCACTATAACCTTCCACATTATCCTTAAACATGGCCGGTTCAAGTAACTCTATTCCAGTCTCCGATTCATTCAACCCTTTCTTTCTTGAAGCCTTACTTCATGACTATCAGACTAACATGTTGTCTGATTTGTCAAACAATGCATCATACCCTTATTCTTCTTTACTTCCCCAAAATCCCGTAAGTATGAACGTTCATTCATCTGCCTCAACGATTAACATTCCTACTCCTCCTCCAAGGATACAAGATTCTATTTTTACCACTACTAACAGAAAGGAATCTGAAGCAGGTCCATCAAGGCGACCTGTCCAAAGGTGTCGTAATGTGGCAGAACTTATGGAGTCTACGGTACCTTCTCAACCAAGGAATCCTGCTTCTACCTTGACTGAGACTACTAATCCATTTTCATGTGGTTGCTGCCATGTTCTACGAGAGATTATTCATACCAATGGACTTCAATACCATAAACTTGAAGTTCATGGGAGGATTGGTATGATATGCCACGCTGTCTTTCACCAGGACGTACAAGGAGGTTCTTCCAGTCCTCAAGTATTTGACTTTGGTAAGAAAAATTTAGAAGATGTCAAACATTTTCTAGAAAATTATTGTTTGAATCAAAATTCTTTAGGGTATGTCCTGGTGTCAGATCCCCTATCAGCCTACTATGAGGCCCTTTGTGTTGGTTTGGAATGGACTAAAAATCAAAATGAACTCCCTAATAGTTCATTTCCAACCAATACAGAAAATATATCCAATAAAGGAAAAGAGCTCATGGTTGTAAATAATAATCCTTCAGTCCCCATACCTAGTAATCCATACCGATCAAGAGCTGAACAAAATATTAGAGCTGCATCAATGTCAATTAATGATCTTAGAGACTTATTCCATTTACCTCAACAAGAAGCGGCTCAACAAGTTCGTCTATGCAAAAATGTTCTAATGAAAATATGCCATAGGGGAGGAATAAAGCATTGGCCTTATGTAAAAATTCGAAGCACTATGAAGCAAATAGCTAGATTGAGAAGAACAATGTCTCCTGATGGTCCTCTCTCAAGAGCAGCCGCTCAGGAAGAAATTAATAGACTTAAACTTGAGATAGTCGAAGCTTGCGGTGGGATTGTACCAACTGTTGTTCTTGATGCTTGAAATAATATAGTCTAGCCTTCTTGCTAATGTTTGTAATCTCTTATTCTAGGATTCATAAGGATTTTCGAGTTTTCCTGCCAAACTCAACTTTATCTTATTAAATTCAAACTTAAGCCAGTTATTCTGTATAATCAAGACTATGCCCGTATTCTGTTATGGTATTGTCATCTGTTACTCATATAAATTAGCTAGGTAAGTGAAAATCTAGCGAAAATCTCTTCATACTTTTTACAACGGCAACTAATTGAATAAACATCAAATAGGGGCTTAGTCTTTCAATCACTTTCCTAGACACCAATAAAAATATTCATCCTAGAAAGTAATTTTAGGCCTACAGAATCCAATATTCAATAAATTTTCTACTTACCAACTTCCGCTACGCAGCTCTGAAATTTAATCTCAATCACATCCTCAAATCATAAATCCTCATTATCAATCACTTGAATATTTTGATTAACCCATTCTTCTCCTATCATGAATGTCACAAGAAAATTGGTAAAAAGAATCCAAAGCTATAAAGGAAAATGCACATGTTATGATATTTAATTTGCCATGACCTCAAAATTTTTATTTAGAAAACTGATAGGAAATTTACAGATTGGCCAGAACCTTTGCTCTGATACCAAAAATGTAACGCCTCATTTTCAATACCAAAATCTTGGCCAAAATATTAGTAACACCACCAAATATAGGATATTTAACACTCAAACACATATTTACAATATGGCCAAAGGTAGAAATCCATTTATACAGGGCCAAAATAAATCCAATAAATAAGAGTTATTTTAAAATGCGGAAGTCTTTTAGGTTCATGGCAAATAAAATAACACAACATAAACTAAAGGAGTACAGAAGAGCCTACAAAGCTCACTCCATGGGTGCATTCCCTTGATCTCTACTAAGTTATTCACCTGAAAAATGATAATATGGGGTGAGATTACACATCTCAGTAACTACTAAATATTTCTACCGTACACGAGCAAATAATATATGACAAAAAGATATGGGCTGATTTCAAATATATATATAGATTCCATAATTTATCATACAAAATAATTTATACTAATAGTCATCAATATAGAAGGTATTAAAACATATATATCTCAAAAGTTCTCATCTCATGTCTTTACAGAATATTCATCATCATATCAAATTCTTGAACTGTTCAGAAATGCACTATGCAGTATGCAGCCTCCCTTATATCACCACCTCCCTTATACCGCAGACTGGAGCCATAGGCTAACATAGTCCAATAGAAACTTATTCATTTGACTGAATTGTTCCAAGCTCACCAAAACTTAAGATACACCCGGCCAAAGGTATATAGCTTAAATCTGGACTATGGCTCCCCTCCTTTAAAATAACTAAGGAGGTGTCACATGTCCCACAACTCCAATGAAATCCCGGCCAGAGGAAAACATGGAAGATGGGGCCCTGAAACAAGTACCATCCACTGTGCACCGAGTGGTGGCATAAATCATTCTTATCATTCAAATCCCTCCTTACTCCACCCATCATAATACAACCGCCATGATGAATATGTTCACTCAAAATAATGCATTATTATACCATAAAGTTTTATACATTAATATGCGTATTTATGAATAGTGAATACTATGCGTATATGTGAATAGTAAAATACGATATATATACATGAATAGTAAAAATGAAGAGTACATACGGTATGTATACGTGAATAGTAAATACGGTATGTATACGTGAATAGTATTATGAATAGTAAATACGGTATACGTGAATAGTAAAATGAATAGTAAATACGGTATACGTGAATAGTAAAATGAATAGTAAATACGGTGTGAATAGTAAATATGGTATACGTGAATAGTAAATACAGTATACGTGAATAGTAACATGAATAGTAAAAATGAATAGTAAATACGGTATACGTGAATAGTAACGTACGTATAAATAGTACCTCTGCAGATTTGCAAATCAAAGTTCCCACACCAGATCTTAAAACCATAAATATTTTCTAAATATTCTTGCCAAAATAGTAAACAAACAAATTTATAATCATACATAATTCACAAGTATAAGGAAGAATATTCAGAGTTACCTGTTACTTGCTAATACCCGAATCACCAACCAGCTATTATAACTCTCAAGCAAATATCTCTCTACTCTCTCTCTCTCTCTACCTCTCTCTATAGCTCTTAGAAGTTGTGAAGAATGAAATGAAATGGAAGGTCTATTTATAGTTGGAAAATGGGTCCTTAAGTGTAATTTTCGTCTCTGGGTCGTTCTACGTAATTTTCCCCGTGACAAATTTTCAAACCTCCCGTGACTCTTCCCGTGGCTGGTTGTGGAAATAATTTTTCGAGGGTCCCACATGAATAGTAAATAATATTATATTATAATATAATATTATTATTCAAATAGTAAATTACTATTACGTGGGTCCCGCTGACAAAATTTTCAAACTTCACGAGAGTTTCTGTCGGCAGAGGAGAAATAATTTGACGTGGGTCCCACATGAATAGTAAATACGTATTTTGGAATAGTAAATACCGTATTTTTAAATAGTAAATACGTATTTGTGAATAGTGAACACTATTCATATTTCACAAATTTCAAGTATTAAATACGTATTTGCGAATAACATATATATATATATATATATATATATATATATATATATATATTTAAATACGTATTTGTAAATAGTAAAAACGTATACGTGAATAGTAAATACTATTCACGGGGCCCACAAAATACTGATTTCAAATTTATTACTTTCCAAAAATAGAGCCTACTAGTCTTCCCAAAATAGGTTTATGTTCAAGATATTAGATTCAAAATTCAGGATGTTACAGGCCGGGTTTGTGACCTCGGGGCTTTTTACCGGTGTCGGGCTAAATAGCCTCGGCTTTCGGTTTCTTGGCCGGGCTTCTTTGCCTCGGTCTTTTTGTTATTGGCCGAGCTCCATAGCTTCGGGTTCATGCTTAAACTTTGTGCGCATTCGTAAATCTCCTCAGTGGGATCTTTTATTGATAGAAAGAAATAGCCCTACGGGGCTTTACAAAGCATCATAATCAGAAATAACATAGCTTGAACTCAAAACGAAAAGAAAACAAATGCGAGGAAAGGAACAATCGTAAAAGCAGACAAACACTGCCGAGAAAGAGTCTAGCTATAGTAGATCTTCAGCTTGTTGGCATTCCATGTCCTTTTGATTGGCTTTCGTGCCAAAGTCTCGAGGGTATATGCTCCTCCGTCGAGCTTTTCCTTAATTCGGTAGGGCCCTTCCCAGTTTGCCGCCAGCTTCCCGTCCTTGGCATACTTGTTGCCTATGTCGGCCCGTCAGAGTACTAGGTTGCCTCGGTTGAAAGACCGGGGTCGGACCTTTCTGTTGTACTTAGCCGCGAGTAGTTGCTTGGCGGCTAGTTCCCGGCAGTGCGCCGTAACCCGGATTTCATCAATGAGGTCCAAGTCAATCTTCAAGGCGTCATCGTTCGATTCCTGCCCCTCCTTTCTGGCTCTGACCTTTCTCCAGGATGGCTGTCTGATTTCAACCGGGATTATCGCCTCACATCCATAGGTTAGCCTGTATGGGGTTTCTTGAGTCGAAGACTGCACGCTCGTGCGGTATCCCCACAGGACGCTGTGGAGCTGCTCGGTCCAACTGGTCTAGGCGTGCAACATTCGCCTCTTGAGTCCGTCCAGGACGACTTTGTTAGCGGCTTCGGCCTTGCCATTTGTCTGAGGATGTTCCACGGATGAAAAGTGCTGCTTAATGTCCAGATTGGACATCAGCGCTTGGAAACGATGGTCCATGAATTGGGTGTCATTGTCCGTGACGACCTCGGCTGGTATCCTGAAGCGGGAGACGATGTTGTGCCGGAAGAACTTAATCACTCTGGCCGAGGTTATTGTGGCGAGTGGCTCTGCTTCGATCCACTTTGTGAAGTAGTCTACCGCGACTATGAGCCATCTGCATTGCCCTTGCGCCGGTCGGAATGGTCCGAGGATGTCCATGCCCCATTTGTAAAAGGGCCAGGGGGCTGGCATTCCTTTCAATTCTGAGGGTGGTGGCCATATAATTCTGGCATGCTTCTGGCAGCTGTCGCATGTTCTGGCCTTTTCCATGGCGTCCTGCTTCATAGTGGGCCAGTAGTATCCGGCGCGCAGTGCCTTTCTGGCGAGGGCCTTGCCCCCCATGTGATGGCCGTTGGCGCCTTCATGTAGCTCGGCCAGCACGTACTTCGCCTCGGATTCGCCGAGGCATCTCATTATGGGGCAATGGAGCCTTTTCCTGTATAGTTGGTCGTCAACCATAGCGTAGAGGGCGGCTTCTCTGATTAGCTTCTTGGCCTCGGTGGTGTCAGTGGGGATGATTCCCCTTTCGAGGTAGTCTTCTATTGGCTTCCTCCAATCGAGGCTTGCCGAGATAGCCATGATGCAGCTCGGCTCGGTTAGATTTTGCTGGATCACGGTCCTGTGGTTATCCGGCCCCTTAGTGCTGGCGAGCTTAAAAAGGATGTCGGCTCGAGCATTCTCTTCTCTGGGTATATGGGAAACCGTCACCTCCTCGAATTCAGCCATGAGTTCTTTGGCTTTGTTCAAATACTTTGCCATTAGTGGGCCTTTCGCTTGGTAGGTGCCGTTTATCTGAGCGGACGAGCTGCGAGTCGGTTAGAACCTTTACTCGCTGGGCGCCATTGTCCTTGGCCTGAAGCAGTCCGGCCAGAAGGGCCTCGTACTCGGCCTGGTTGTTGGAGGTCTGGAACTTCAATGGCAGAGAGTGTTCGGTGGCTACCCCCTGCGGGCTTTCTACGATGATTCCTGCACCGCTTCCCTTTGCGTTGGATGACCCATCAACATAGACCTTCCAAATCCCATAATTTATAGTGGCCGGGGTGAGTTCTCGGATGAAGTCCGCGAGTGCTTGGGACTTAATCGCCTGGCGGGCTTCGAATGTGATATCGAACTCGGAGAGTTCTATGGCCCAGTTGGTCATTCTCTCGGCCAAGTCAGGTTTGTGGAGAACCTGTCTGATCGACTGGCTGGTTCGGACTACGATCCAATGTCCCTGGAAATAAGGCCGGAGTCTTCGTGCCGCGGTAAGCAGGGCGAAGGCTACTCTCTCCAGTTTCTGATACCGGAGCTCAGAGCTTTGTAGGGCCTTGCTGATGAAGTATATCGGCCTTTGCCCGGTCTCGGACTCCTTTACTAGGGCGGCGCTCACGGCTTCGTCATCGATCGAGAGGTAGAGGAATAAGGTTTCTCCGGGGTCCAGCTTAGTGAGCACCGGCGGGGTTGCCAAACATCTCTTGATTTTTGAGAAGGCGGCGTTACAGTCTGGGTTCCAGCCGCCTTGGGTCTCCTTCTTCAGCAACTTGAAGAGAGGTAGGGCTTTCTCGGCCGACTTTGGTAGAAACCGCGTCAGGGCGGCTAGTCGGCCTGTTAGCTGCTATACCTCCTTCTTGGTTCTCGGGCGCTGCATGTCGAGCACGGCCTTACACTTGTCCGGGTTGGCTTCGATCCCTCGGTTTGTCAGCATGAAGCCTAGGAATTTCCCAGCCGGAACTCCGAAGGCACATTTGACCGGGTTCAACCTTATTCGATGTCTTCTTAACTTTTCAAACGTCTGTTCTAGGTCCCGGATGTGGTCTTCTGGAAGTTTCGACTTGACGATCATGTCGTCTATGTAGACCTCTATGTTGTGCCCAATCTGATCCTTGAATACCTGGTTCATCATCCTCTGGTAGGTGGCCCCGGCATTCTTGAGTCCGAAAGGCATGACGTTGTAGCAGTAATTCGCCTTATCAGTCATAAAGGCGGTCTTTTCTTGGTCGTCTGGATGCATGGCGATCTGGTTGTAACCGGAGTAGGCATCCATGAAGGAGAGGAGGTGGTACCCGGCCGAGTTGTCCACAAGCTTATTGATGTTTGGCATCGGGTAGGAGTCCTTTAGGCAGGCCTTATTGAGGTTGGTGTAGTCGACACATACTCTCCATTTGCCGCTGGGTTTGAGGACCATGACTACGTTGGAGAGCCAGGTGGTGTACTGCACCTCTCGGATGCAACCGGCCTCAAGGAGCTCTTCTATGTGGTCTTCCAGGGCTTTCTGCCTGTTGTCCGCAATGTTCCTCTTCTTCTGTGCCACGGGTCTCGATCCCGGCCATATGCCGAGCTTGTGACAGCAGAAGTGGGGGTCGATGCCGGGTACTTCGGCCGAGGTCCATGCGAAGACGTCTTAGTTCCGCCTTAAGAAGCGGATCATGAGAGCCTTTAGGCCGTCCTCCATATCTCGGCCTATTTTGGCGGTCTTGGACGGGTCTTCACCGAGCACTATTTCCTCCAGTTCTCCTTCCGGCTCGGGCCTCGGATTGTCAAGTTCTCGGAGGTCGAGCTCCACCATGTTGACTTGCTGCCGCAGGCGCTCGTCAGAGCCGGCTTCGGCTACTTGCTCATTGGATCTGAGCCGGGGTGGAGACGAGGGTCCTCCTTCCTCGACACGGAGAGCTTCGAAGTAGCACTTCCTTGACTCTTTCTGGTCTCCGGATACCACGACTATCTGGTTCTTACTATTGACCATCTTCAGCTTCTGATGCTTAGTGGATACTAGTATATCCCAGTTGTGGATCGTTGGTCGGCCCAGAATGATGTTGTAAGGGGACCGGAAGTCGGCGACTACGAATCGTACCCGTTCCGATTTGAAGGCTTCTTTGGTGCCAAGAGTTAACCGGAGGTCGATGTAGCCTTTTGGGAAGGACTGCTCGCCATTGAAGTCGACCAGGGTGTTCTTGCATGGCTTGAGGTCCTCTTTGTCGAGGTGCATCCTCTTGTAGGCGTCCCAACTTATGATGTCGGCCGAACTCCCTACATCCACAAAAATCCTTTTAACTCGACAATTTACCAGAGTTCCGGTAATTACCAGTCCGTCGAGGTGTCCGGGTATGACGTCTTCCAGCTCTTCATCGGTGAAGGTCAGGGTAGGCGGCCGAGGCTTCTTTGAGTCTTCCTTGAACTTAGGGGGGTCTCGGACGGTCAATACCTCGCGGAGATATTTCTTCCGCTGGCTTACGGTGTCTCCTCCTCCACCGAATCCTCCGCTGACGACGTTGCACTGGAAATCGACGTCGGGAAATTCGTCGTCCGAGGCCGCCTTCTGCTTTTTTCCCGGATTTCGGGCTTCCTTGGGCGGACTTCTGGAGCGGGTGCGGTCGTTGCGTTTTCCGCTCGTCCTTCCCTGAGTCTTGATCACGTACTGAAGCAGTTTTCCATCCCTTACGAACTTCTCGATGGCGTCGCGGAGGTCATAGCACTCATCGGTCGTGTGGCCGTTGCAGTCGTGGAACTTGCAGAATTTTGAACGGTCCGTGTTGGAGCGTCCACGGATAGGCCTCGGCCTGTCCACCCGCTTCATCTTGGTCTGGGCTACCTTTTTCCACACCTGGGACCGAGGGACATTCAACGGGGTGTAGCTGTCGTATTTGCCCTTCTGGTCGGCCCGGTCAGATTTGGCTCGGCTCACTTGGCTCCGTCGTCTGGGGTCGGCCTTTGCCCTTCTTGGGTGTTCCTCATCACTAGGCGGACTCTTCCTAGTCCGTTCGGGCTCGTCGGCATTGGCCGCCTCCATCTGCTCCATTTCCAGGTACTTCTTTGCCTCGGTATAGAATTCGGTCAAGGTGTACGCTGGGTTCTTGCATAGGTGACGAGCTAGCCGAGATGATGGGTCCAGTTCATTGACTAGGCAGTGCACGTGGACATCCTCGGGCAATGACCGTACTTGCATGGCCACGTCGCGGAAATGATCCAGGTACTTCTGCAAGGCCTCACCTTTCTTCTGACGCACTTTGCTCAAGGTGAACGTGGTCTTTGGCTGCTTTTTGCTGGTGGCGAAGTGCAGCTCGAACTTTCGTCCGAGGTCTTCATAGCTTCGGATAGAGTTGTCCGGGAGAGAAGTCAGCCATCGGTGTGCCGGCCCGTCCAGAGTGGCTGCGAAGAGACGCTGGATGACCGGACCGGTGATCTGTCGGACCCACATGAGCTTTTCAAATGTGACCAAGTGGTTGCGCGGATCTTGGGTCCCGTCGTACTTCGGTAGGTCGGCCAGGTCAAAGTGCTTTGGCTAACGGGCTGTTGCCGCCTCCCTTGAGAACGGGGATCTTCCGGTTTCTGATAGATATGTCACTCAGTATTCCCGAGGAGATCCGTGGCGGGGCGATTTGTGGGCCCGGGGAGTTCTATCCTCCACGCGGGTTTCTTCACGGTCTCAGTCCTCTCTTGCTAATCGATCAGTGCGGTTAAGACCAACACCGTGGTTCTCTCTGTTTTCTGGGGACCGTGGCCTGCCTCGTTCTGCACTCACCCTCCGCCCCGGCTCGCCGTTGTCTCGGCGCGTGTCCCTCGGCTCAGAGTTGCTCGAGGAACTGCTGTCATCCACTGGGGCTCTCCTTCCCCGCCTATGATTCCTGCGGCGGCCCCTCTCGCGGCGGTCCTTCTCGAGTGCTTCTTGGATCATTTTTCCGAAAGCTTCAAAGTCAGCCCGTCTCTGCAGGTCGTCTCGTTTTTCCTTGTTCTCCAGCCGTCGCAGGAACGATTCCTGTGTCCTTCGCATCATGCGGACGTCGGCATCGACTGCCTGGACGTCGCGCGTTGGAGTCAGTGTGAGCGCCCCTAGTGGTTGCTGGTCCTCCGCTGAAGGGTTGGTTGCCGTGTCGGTGACATGCCCTTCGGGGGTGTTTTCTTGCCGCGATGGTTGCGGCGGTTGATTCGGTGGTGGACGGCTAGCTTGCGGGTCTCCTCCCACCGGCTGAGGGTTTCTGCTGTGGCTTCTAGTGCTCACCATCAGTAGTCACGGGGATTGAAGTTTACAGTCCCCACGGTCGGCGCCAATGTTCTGTATGAAGAACACAGATGTTGGACTTGACTAGGTTGTCAAGCCTAGAGCCTACGTACCCTCTGAAGGGATCAAAGCCCACGTAGTTCGCAGCAAACCGGAAGGCACGTAGCCAGGGGGTGGGGTGTGTGCTCTGTGTGACGGAATGTAAATAGAGCATAAGATAGAACGTGTGCACCTGTCTAGGGTTTCCTTCTATTTATAGAGGAGTCTAGTGCGCGTATCTCTGCCTTAATGAGCAATATCTTAGATTGAGCCGTCAAGAGCTGATTGACTGGTGCCATGATTGTAGGGGAGTCGCTATTAATGAGATCCTATATTTGTGGGATCTCCGATAATATTCCTTTCCTGGTGTGGATTCTATCCCTAGCGTGATGGGGCCGAGGTCCGGACCTGGGCCTGTTGGGCCGGTTCGTAACAAAAACTATTTGCACTTTAAGTCTCAAAATAAGAAACCTTGATCAAATCAAAAGAAATAATTAGCTCCACCTCTATTAGTTGACATGGTAAGTAACATCACCCGCATAAAAGGAAGAATACAAGTTCGAATCATTAGAAGCACACTTATTCAAAAAGATAAAAACCCTTTGCACTTGAAGGCTCAAAAGAAACCATTATCCAAGTCAACAAAAATAATGACCCCTGACCTTCAAAGCGTAAACTACCAGAGAATTTGAGATGGCCAAAATTTCACTTATGAAGAACAACAACAATTAGCAAATTAAAGGGAATTCGGTAACAACACCCATTTTTATATTAAGGAAATTTTATTATTGGAGAAAAACAACAATTGGTAAATTAATAAGTAATGCAAGGGAATTAACCATAACAATTAGGAAATTAACAACTTCCATCTTTCACATTCCCAAGATTTCACCATTGAAGACCAGCAACCATCAGTAAATTAATAGGTGTATGTAAGTGAATTAGCACAGTAATTATGAAATAAACAACTCGTATTTTCTATATCTCCAAAATTTCACGAGAGAAGAACAACAACTAATAAATTAACAAGTAAAGTAAGGAAATTAACAATAACTTTTTTTTCATTTTTACAAAATTTCATCAGGAAGAAAAACAAGAATTAGTTAATTTTATAATTGTTGTTGTTAATTACCTTATTTTATGTGTTAATTTACTAATTATTGATCTTTATTGGTTAAATTTTTGGAATATGAAAATTGGGAGTTATTAATTCCCTTACTTTAGTTGTTACAGCTCCATTGGTCGGCCATCTCAGCGATAGTGGACCCTTTTTAAAAAAATATGAAGCAGGGCAGTAATGTCTTTTCACCACAAAAATTAATTTACTTTTAATTTAATTCCATGCAGGGGAATTTTAGAAATTTTTGGGCACTTTATAACATTAAATTGCTAATAGTGGGCTGAAGTGAGGTTTTCCCTTGACATTGTACACTTGTATTGGTATTGTCCGAGCTCTATCGGCCACGGTCATATCCATACTCCATGGACATCATTCTGTAATCCCTGTCCGGCTGGCCGTTACAGAGTCCATTATTTTCTTCTTTTTATAATTTGGGGCTTCTCCGCTTCTCTCTGTAGCTTACGAATATTCTACCCTGAGATAAGATGAGCGAAAGCTCGCAGTCTCAGTCTGCCAGTGGAAATGGAAGTGTAAATGTGGAGCGTCAGGACCCAAAATCAAACCCTAATCACAAGCGGGAGGCTTATTCAGAAACTAATGATCTGACAGCAAAGAAATCGAGAACTGAAGCTTCGCCTGTGCCTTATTCTTCCGGCAGTGAAGAAGAAGGGAACTCAGGAGCTGTTTCAGGTCAAGAGAATGGCAAGGAAGTGAAAGAAGGGAACTCAGGTGCTCTTTCAGGTCAATCTATTGCCAAGAAACTAACATTCGAGATTGAGGCGGACGGAGCTGAGGATAAGGGGTCTAGGCATACAATGGAAGATGCCTGGGTAGTGCTTCTGGACGCCAGTTTAGATCACCCTGGAAAACTGAGGTTCTTCTTCTTATTTTTCTGTTCATATTACATTGAATGGCATTACTAAAATATTTCCGGTAACACCGTGCTGAATAGTAAAGTACTCACCAGCGATATGATTGTCAACATCGCTTCAGTGCTAGTCAGTGTATAAGTATTATGCATTACATTAGGTAACTAATGGACCAGTTTTATGCATTACATTTGCCTCTTTCTTGGGATCAGATTTCAGTATTATTCTGTCCCGGTGCAATATTTTGAAGTGTAAATGTGAAATCATATAACATGTTGCTAGGTGGATTGCATGGTTCAAATTTTGGTTCATTATTTCGTATAATTAGCTCACATGCTCGATGCTTCTGGAGTTTATCTAGCTTCTCTTGGTAACTCCCGGTGCTTGGTTTTCAGATGTGCACACTTTGCAATCTATGATGGACATGGAGGCCGGTTAGCTGCAGAATATGCTCAAAAGCATTTGCATGAAAATGTTCTTTCAGCAGGATTACCACGTGAGTTGGTGTGTTTGCTAGGTCTACTTTCATGCATACTAAACATTTCAGCCACTTAGATTATAGCAAATGCAGATACACGATGATATATTGGTTGGTTCATGCTTTGTTAATCTGTTTAGGTGTTTTCGACTTTACATCCTCAGTAAGGCCATATGTGAGAGCCTATGAGGATGACTATGCACCCTATTTGATAGATCCAAGAGTATATGGAAATCTGAATGAGTTTATCTTTTTTGTGACTGAAGCAGCAAGACATAAGAAAAATGTGTTTTTTTTAAAAAAAAAAATAAATTCAAATGAGGTTATGAGGGTAGAAATGACAGTATAGCCTTTTGTTTTCCTTTAGAAGGTTTACTCAGTTACTCTAGAGTATGGACATGGGATTTCTTTTTATTGTTTAGGAATGCAGAAAGTCTTAATTTTATGAGAAGTAAAAATTTCTTGAGCATCAGGTTATTGTTTATGCTATGGATGTTGTTGAGCTTTGGTTGAGGGCCAGTTTGATATTTCTGATGTCTATGTTGAACTAGCTAGCTCAGAGCTGTAAAGAAGTGCCATCTAATAACTGTGTGCCAATAGTTGGTTTTAAAACCAGTATTGCCATAAGATGTACGGTGACAATTGTTGGTTAGTGTAAAATATTTTGAAATACTATTTCGTGGCTATTTTAGTGCTGGTATTTGATCCTTAGACCTATTTCT
This sequence comes from Acacia crassicarpa, assembly GCA_034222035.1. NCBI lineage: Eukaryota > Viridiplantae > Streptophyta > Magnoliopsida > Fabales > Fabaceae > Acacia > Acacia crassicarpa. The sequence goes on along the minus strand of JAWXYG010000002.1, from coordinate 45,619,359 downwards.
TTTGTTTCATAAAATAAATTGATCTATTTCGCCTTCTTATTGCGCTCTACTTAAAATAGTTTTATTTTATCTAATCACTTTGTTTCTTGTTTGACCATTGTGTTTCTGTGTTGCAGTTAGACATAAAGGTAGCTAAAAGAGCAATACTTGAAGGTGAGCATTCATTCATTTCAAATTTTTCAATCAACACTCTTTGTTTTTTGGACCTTTGGAACCAATTATAGCTTTTCTGCTTCATTCTTTTTTCTTATTGGACATAAGATGCTTTCATGTTATTGTTAATTAGGTTTTCGCAAAACCGATGAGTCCCTTCTTGAGGAAAGTGCTGCAAGTAAGTTTAATTGCTTGAGAATGGTTGGTGAATTTTAAATTAAATGGATGAGTCGTATTTAAACTTTTTCTGTTGTATTGATTAGGGAGTGGCAGCTCTTGAAAGTAATACCTTACAATTGTTGTTAGTACAAAATTTTATTGAGGAAAAAGAACTCTGAAGACTTAGTTTCTGGATAAAGAATAAGTAGTTACTGGGGACATTAACCCTTGCGCTTTTGTTTTTCTTGGGGACTGTTACCATGTTCTTTATCAGTTTTCATCCTAATGCAACTTCTTAAAAGAGAACGATTGTCTCCTTGTCTCATAAGTTGGCCAATCTCTAAGGGCAATCTTATTTTCTTTCTGATTGCTATAAATTTATGTAGTTATCATCTTGCATATACTTGTATGCTTGTAGTCTCAAAAGGGAAGTTAGAAACTTTGACTGATATTGAGCTGTTCATAAATTGTTCTGAATTCTGAGAAGTTCTTATCATAGGGAGTCATGAATGTGTTATGTAAGATGTAGTAGTAGTTATATAGGTGGCGGCCACACTAATCCTATGAGGCAGCCACGCATAGGATAGAATAGGATAGAATAGATGTAGTAGTAGTTATATAGGTGGCGGCCACACTAATCCTATGAGGCAGCCACACATAGGATAGAATAGGATAGAGTACCAGCGGCACTATATTAATTCCATGAGGCCGCTGGGTTGGTAATAATACTTAGGAATACTTAGCTAGTCTATTGGGCCTTGGGTCTAAGCCTGCTATGAGAACCTATAAATACATGGCTATTAGACCAAGGAATGCATGTATTGATTCAGTTTGGTTGTGTATGAAAGTAATGAGCAGTGCAACAGCACTGTCTTCGAACATCTTCCCTCTCTTCTGATTTCTTTTCTACAACCTAGTTATCAGTGGTATCAGAGCAGGTCATTCCCGGCTCCTCCGCTGTGAAATTCTGATCTCTTGCATCAGCCATAGCTTCTCTTTCCCCGGCAAGGCTGATAGCCAAGAAAAAGCAGTCAAGAAGCAAGTGTCATCTTTAATTCAGTCAGAGTCATTCTCTGGGGAATTTGAATTGGCATTTGAGAAATAAACCAGAAACTCAAAAAAAAAAAAATATATATATATATATATATTCAAGAATTTCGGTCTTGACACAAGAAATTATAGGACCGATTGAATTTGGACTCTGTTCGGTATTGTTAATCAGTAACCATCTGTTTTGTGGGATTCGACAGCGTCGGGCTCTGTTCCTGTGTTGTGCGGCATATATCGCGCTGTCGTCTTATTCTGGATGGCGTTGCGCTCGTCAAGAACGCCTCTGGTTATTGTTTGAATTCATCAACTCCGTGGCAATTCCCACGGGTTTATTGTCGGGCTCTTCAAGTCGGTGATTTTTGGTTGTTTTTGAATATCCATAATTCAGTGGGGTCGTGCGGTGATTTTTGGTTTTTTCTTGGCATTCATTGGTCTCTGTTTTCGCCGACTAGTTCAAGAAAATTGGATCCGGCTTCCATGTTGCTCACTGCTGATCGAGTCGACTGGGCCTGAGTGAGCAATATCTGCTTGCCACATCCTCAACGTCTTGGTCGACTGCAATCGCAAGAGGAGTCGTCTGTTTCCCTGTTTTTTGGTTCACCGTCAACCTCTGTTTCTTTTCTGAATCTTCATTCTCAAGAACGGACGAACACGGACTGGTTCGGAATTCTGGTTTGAGTATCGGGATCCTAGGATATTGAATTGCATCACCCACCTGCCATCACCGAGTCAATTCTTGCATGGCATTGACACCTTAACTCTGTTCTTGCCTTGTCACCGTGACTCTGTATTTCTGAAATTGTATTTTCATTTTTCTTTCACCGTTTGTTTTCTGTTTCTTAATAGGTGTCGAATCATACCCAGTTTTTCCTAGGTAGTCATTTTCTGTTCTAGCGACACGTCTGCATTGACTCCGAATTCTTCTCTGGTTCAGGAAAAAGGAAAAAAAAACAGTCAAGACTATCAGACCTTGTTTTGTGTGTGGTCAAGACTCGTTCTCAGGCAGCCGCAATAAACATGTCAAATGAGATGAATGAACGTTTACAGGCTCTTGAGTCGGCTATGGCAGAGCTTCCGAACACAATCCAAGCGGCCATTACCAATCAGTTGGCTGATATTCCTAATGCTATTCAAACAACCGTTGCCAACCAAATGGCAGCCATAACCGCTGCGCATGATCGCCGTCGCCGGGATGAGGCTTTCCAAGAAAATAATGGGGATAATTTTAGAGGTATTCACCGCCAAAGACAGGGGGCTGAATATGCCCCTCCGACTCGGCAAACTAAGTTTGACTTCCCAAAATTCCAACGCCATGATATAGACGGTTGGTTGTATAATTGTGAAAGGTACTTTGAGATTGATGGCACTCCCGACTATTGGAAGACTCGCTTGGCCAGTGTTAACTTGGATGATAAGGGGTACATATGGCATCAAGCCCTTATGGATGAAAACCAAGGCAGAGCCATGACATGGCATGAATACAAGAGGGCGCTTCAGGATCGGTTTGGGGTACCCTTTGACTCCCCCATGGCTGAACTAAAGAAACTATACCAGACAGGATCGCTGGATGAATATAACGATAACTTTGATGTGCTTCGCTGTAAATTGGGGTTGAGTGAGGAACATGCTATCCAAGCTTTTATCGAAGGGCTCCGCCCCGATTATGCACGAGAGGTGCGCCTTCAAGAACCACGTACGTTGCTACATGCTCGGCAACTTGCGCAAATCTAAGAGTATAACGTTAGAGAAGAGGCTGCGGTAAAGGCAACGACACGGAAGCCATATGGTGATACGACAAGGTCGCTAGCCACCAGAAGTTATCCGTCTTTTTTAGGGGGGGCCAAGCATCAGCACCAAAACCCTCAACGTCAGTTAAGACCAGTGGTCCTACGAGTAGAGTGATTGCAAACTCTAATACTGGTTCCTCCCTTGTGTCAACAGGTAGAACTGGAACCTCTATGTGGAAATGGGCAGCCGAGTATAGTGGGGATGACTTGGATGACTTGAGGTCTCGGAACCTTTGCTTCTATTGCAAGAAACCTTTCTTCCGAGGTCACACGTGTCCCCAACGTCAACGGATGCAGTTGCAACTAATGGAATTGGAATCCAAAGGTGAAGCTCCACAAGATGAAGAGGAACCGCAACCGGAGAATGTGGAGGAAACGGAATCTGATCAATGTTTACAAATCTCTTTGCATGCCATCCAAGGCAGTATGGGTGTTGTATCGATGCGCATTCAAGGGTTTGTTGGCCGACGCCCAGTGCAGGTCCTGATTGATAATGGGGCCTCCCATGGGTATCTAGACTATGCTTTGGCTAAAAAACTAGGTTGGAAGGGGAGTTCTACGGGTGATGGCGAAGTTGAGGTGGCAGGTGGTTACAAGTTAAAGTTGTATGGTACTTGGGAGAAGTTTAAATGGAAAATGCAGGGTAAGGAATTTGTTTTTGATCTGAGGGTAATGGAGATCAAGACTTACAATATAGTTTTGGGCTTGCATTGGCTACAAGAGGTAGTACGCAAGGCCTCTTGGGATTACGAGGATCTCTCTATGAAATTTCAGTATCAAGGATCAACATGTACCCTAAAACCAAGTTTTCCACACAGCAGTAGGGTAGTTCATAAGCTCCATCAGTCTATGAGTGAGGGCAGCTAGCTTTTCCTATTACACTCTCTTGATGATACAGCCACGACCACTTGTACCCTCTCTAATGGTAACCAAGAAGCAGTCAGCAGTGTGCACGGGGTCCTTAAGGAATTTTCAGATGTTTTTTCATAACCTAAGACATTGCCTCCACTTAGGGAAAATCACAATCATCCGGTGATACTAAAAGAGGGGGCTGATCCAGTGAATCTGAGGCCTTACTGATACCCATCCATACAGAAGGATGAGATTGAGAAGCAAGTTAAGGGATTGCTAGAATCAGGGGTTATACAAGAAAGCTCTTCGCCATTTGCGTCTCCTATTGTTTTAGTCAAAAAGAAGGATGGCTCATGGCGCATGTGCATTGACTATCGGGAATTAAACAAGCTTACGGTGAAAAATAAGTATCCTATTCCTCTTGTGGATGAGTTGTTGGACGAATTAAAGGATGCAAGGTGGTTTACAAAATTAGACTTGAGGGCGGGCTACCACCAGATCAGAATGGAGCCATGTGACTCCTATAAAACTGCTTTTAGGACTCGCTCTGGCCATTTTGAGTGGCTGGTCATGCTATTTGGACTCACTAATGCTCCGGCTACATTTCAAGGAGCTATGAACACTATTTTCAGGGAACATCTAAGGAGGTTTGTTCTAGTTTTTTTTTATGACATTCTTGTTTATAGCTCTAGTATGTCCTCACACTTGGAGCATTTGAAAACTCTGTTGGCAATCCTACGACAACACCATTATTTTGTTAAAGAGTCTAAATGTACGTTCGCAGCTACTAAAGTTGAGTACTTAGGACACATTATACAGAATGGTGTGGTTTCTACAGACCCACAGAAGATTAAATCAGTGGTTGAATGGCCTGAACCATCTACGGTAAAGCAATTACGCTCATTTCTTGGGTTGGCCGGGTATTACCGGAAGTTTATTAAAGATTATGGGGTGATAGCCAGACCTTTGACAAACCTATTGCGTAAAGATCAATTTAAATGGTCGGAGGAAGCAACACAGGCCTTCCGAGAGTTGAAAGTTGCTCTTAGTACAGCCCCTGTGTTGGTTTTGCCTGATTTTGATAAAACTTTTATTATAGAGACAGATGCTTATGCTACAGGAATTGGTGCTGTACTAATGCAAGGAGAGCAGCCTTTAGCTTTTTTTAGCAAAGGGTTGGCTCCGAGGCACCATCGCCTATCCACTTATGAAAAGGAATTACTAGCCGTGGTCCAAGGGGTTGAGCATTGGCACCAATATTTAGAAGGACGACACTTTGTGATCAGAACGGACCAACAAAGCCTTAAATACCTGCTGGACCAGAAATTGAAAACCTCTTTTCAGATGTACTGGATTTCAAAGTTGATGGGGTATGATTACGAAATTCAGTATAAGAAGGGAACCAACAACAATGTGGCCGATGCTCTCTCAAGAATACCTAAAAATCAGGTTTTTCAGATCACTTTATCTACTTGTTCTGATGCATTGTTGCTGGAAATCCAGAACAGCTGGACCTTAGATCCTGAAATGGTCACACTTATTGATCAATTGAAGCAAAGCACAAACACAGTGGGTAAGTTTACATGGGATGGAGGGTTGTTGCGAAAAGGAACACGTTTGGTGGTAGGGAATGTCTCCACAATTAGAATAAAAATACTTGAGTGGCTGCATTCTTCTCCTCAAGGGGGACATTCAGGTATACATGCTACCTACCAACGAGTAAAAGCCCTATTTTGGTGGAGGCACTTGTTTGAAGAGGTCAAGGACTTCATTCGCCATTGTGATGTGTGCGCTAGATGTAAATATGAGACGGTGGCATCACCCGGATTACTTCAGCCCTTACCAATTCCAAGTAGGGTTTGGGAGAGTATATGTATGGATTTTATTGAAGGGTTGCCTAAGTCTCATGGCCGAGACACTATATGGGTTGTGGTGGACCGTTTGAGCAAATACAGCCATTTTATTGCACTCTCCCATCCATTTTCAGCATCTAGTTTGGCTCAACAATTCCTAGATGGGGTTTATAGACTACATGGAGCTCCCTCAGAAATTATATCGAATAGGGATTCAATTTTTATCAGCAACTTTTGGCAAGAATTCCTAAAGGTCCTCAAAATCGATCAGAAATTGTCTTCATTTTACCACCCTCAAACTGATGGGCAAACTGAGGTTTTAAATCGCTGTTTGGAGACATACTTAAGGTGTATGTGTTGGGAGTTTCCTAAAGACTGGTTTAAATATCTACTGCTTGCAGAATGGTGGTATAACACTACCTACCACTCCTCTACTCATATGACCCCTCATGAGCTACTTTATGGACAAAAACCAGCGGTTTATGTGCCTTATTTGCCTAGGTCAGCCATGGTTGAGGCTGTTGACAGGTCTTTCATGGAAAGACAAGGGGTTATCATGGTAGCTAAACACCACTTACATAGAGCTGTGAATTTGATGAAGCAGAAAGCAGATTCTCATCGCACGGATAGGGAGTTCCAAGAAGGTCAATGGGTTTTTGTGAAGCTCCAGCCTTATCGTCAAATTTCAGCCGCCTCCAGGAGCAATCAAAAGTTAGCACCAAGGTTCTTTGGGCCCTACAAAGTGCAGCAACGTATCGGTCCAGTCGCATATAAGTTGGAATTACCGGAGGTTACAAGGATTCATAATGTTTTTCACATTTCCTTGTTAAAACTATGCCCAGATCCAACTATCCAGCCTCGGCATCCACCCCTTGATTGGCCGGAGCCTCCTACAGTGAAGGAACCAGAAAAGATTTTGCAGACTCGGCGTGGTAGGAAGAAAGGACGCATTGTAACTGAAGTGTTGGTCCAATGGAAGCAACTACCGGAAGAGGAAGCTTCGTGGATGCTGCTGTATGCATTTTGGCGACAATTTCCAGCATTTGTCCTTCCTAACCCTTGAGGACAAGGGTTCTTTAAGGGGGGAGTATTGTTATGTAAGATGTAGTAGTAGTTATATAGGTGGCGGCCACACTAATCCTATGAGGCAGCCACGCATAGGATAGAATAGATGTAGTAGTAGTTATATAGGTGGCGGCCACACTAATCCTATGAGGCAGCCACGCATAGGATAGAATAGGATAGAGTACCAGCGGCACTATATTAATTCCATGAGGCCGCTGGGTTGGTAATAATACTTAGGAATACTTAGCTAGTCTATTGGGCCTTGGGTCTAAGCCTGCTATGAGAACCTATAAATACATGGCTATTAGACCAAGGAATGCATGTATTGATTCAGTTTGATTGTGTATGAAAGTAATGAGCAGTGCAACAGCACTGTCTTCGAACATCTTCCCTCTCTTCTGATTTCTTCTCTACAACCTAGTTATCAGAATGATAGTTTATTGCACAGAATGAAAGGGGGGAAAAAAGGTTAACATGCTTCTAAAGGCATGGGAAACGATATGTCATTACTGGCTTATGTCAATGTTGTTTTGTAGGAGACTAGGAGTGTACACTCAGGTTTAGCAACCTCCTTCCCTTATGTATAGGAACCAGAAACCTAACTTAGTGTTTGACTTTGCTATCAACTGTAACATCACACTGTCAAACAAATTGATGCACGTCATTTGTGAATTTCCTTATTCAGGTCTATGGATTTCAGATTCTGGCCAAAGTTTAATGACTGATAATTTATTAGCTTCACTTGAGATTATATTTGTTTCACTGGATCTTGTTAACTGTTACTAGGGGGATGGCTGGATGGTGCTACGTCTGTATGTGTTTGGGTATTGGGACAAAAAGTAAGGCTTTATCTACTTATTTTATTTCTTTTCAAAGAATTCAAATTTTAAAATTGCAAAAATTTATCCTTTAAGTTTCAAGCATTGCTATCTGTGCTTACCGGTTTCTAGTTATAAAATATAACCTCATGAGACACACATATATATAATATTCCCAATCTTATTTGAGCTGCACAATCTTTCGAAACTGACAACATAGCAACTCTTGTATTCCTGTGCTTTTAGAATAGAGTATATTCATGGAAAGTGGGAGAGGAGACCGAGGATGATTGCTAATGTGTAACCATTTAAAGAGAAGCATGCAACAAGTGGTTAAATAATACATACTTGCAGTTATTAAACTTGTGAATCATTAACCATGATGATTATAAAAATTCACAATTGAAGTTAGTTGAGAAGCATACACTCTTCTTTGATGTCTTTCCTTTAGAGAGGCTAACCAAATCGATATAATGGAGAGAATTTTGTGAACATGCTCCTTGTAGTTCCTAATGCTTTACCTGATGCTACTTGGATGCCATCACTATTAGGCCTATAGATGTTGCAGATGATTTTCATGGTCAATACCCTTAGAAAAATGTAGATTTTCCATTAAACAATTTGCAATGAAATTTGGAAAGATAATTAATTTCCTGTTCTCTGAATGTTTGTTAGGTTTTTGTTGCAAACATAGGAGATGCCAAAGCAGTTTTAGCTCGGTCAGCTATAACCGACGGATCCCAAAATCATTCAGATGGAGTCCATGCATTAAAGGCCATTGTTTTGACAAGGGAACACAAGGCAATCTACCCACAGGAGCGGGCTCGTATTCAGAAGGTTTGGATTGCATCAACGCTGGATGATAATATACCTGTAATAGCATAACAGTAGCTGCTACCTGTTAATGCTCTTAGCACAGTTGACAAATAATTCTTTGCATTCGTTAAAGCTGCCACTCCACTCAATTCCTATTTTCCAGTAGCAAACTATCCACTCTAATAATTGACCAAAGTGATGCTTTTTCTGAGATTAAGTGCCTATTGATGATTAACAACCAATAATGATTTTGATCTTGTAAGAAGCTGCAATAACTGAGGACTCATGGAACCCAATCTGCTTGTCTAATAATTAAGGGGCCAAGCATGAGCTAAGCAGCGCTGACTAATTGATGAGCCAAACTTAGAGGATTTTGAAATAATTGTCGCACACAGAGGTGCTTTGGTATTTTGTTGAAGAGAAGTTCAAACTGAGGGTTCCTAAAGGTCTGCAATAAAGTACTTTACACTTTTCTAATCTTTATCTCAATGATAAAAACAAGTGGGCCACTTTTTCAAATCTTTTGCTTGGGATCATATATGGAATGCCCAGTTTACACACCTTTATAGGATTTGCAAGCGCATTGCCCTGAAGCTGTCCTTAATTTATGTGCCGTAATTTCTTCTGAAGTCGATTATTTTGTTGAAAGGTGTCCTTGTTCCTTATTTTGATAGTGTATAATCCTAGTCTGACAAAGTTGGTGGTACTCTTTTTGCAGGCTGGTGGTGTTGTGAGCTCCAATGGACGATTGCAAGGGCGTCTAGAAGTTTCTAGGGCATTTGGTGATCGCCAGTTCAAGAAGGTTTGTTTTTCACTCTCTTTGGAAAGGTTACTTTATTTTCCCATCATTGTAAAAAAAATTCTCTGAAGCTCTCCAATTTGAAATTAAGAGACCGAATTTGGCAGTTTATTGAGAAATATTGCTCTAATTCTATTCTGGGAGTCACATAGTTGGTTGAACTATATTATCTTACAGAAAATCTCATCTAATCTCTTGGACTATTGATCTGGTCTTGTAACATTAAGATTTGTTTTATACCATGAAGAGATTTTCATTCAAGATGTGCTGCATGTTGGGCTTTCTTTTTCTTTATAATCGAAATCCATAGTCCTTAACCTGTGCCAATGCCATCGCTATCCATTTTTGTTTTTCCATAAAAAATATTTCTTTTGCTTTATTAAATATCGTCATGTGGGTGACCCTGCTATTTTACTTTTACTGGCTAAGCTACTAGGATTTCAGTATAATATCAGAATATATCATAAGGGAAAAATATTTGCAGGTGGGTGTTAGTGCAACCCCAGATATCCATTCTTTTGACCTTACTGATAGAGAGCATTTTATCATTCTTGGCTGTGATGGCCTATGGGGGGTATGTCTTTTCATATTCACGTATAAGTACAAATTTGGTATTTTCATTCATTTTTTTGAGGCTTGACTTGATGGTGTTGGGTTTGTTTTAGGTATTTGGTCCCAGTGATGCAGTTGATTTTGTTCAGAAACTATTGAGTGTAAGAGTTAGTTTATATTTTGTTCCTTTTATTTTTTGCTGAATTAGTGTTGACTCATGGCAATTCACAGTTCACCCCCCTATGATACCTTAACCCTCTTCAAAAATACGGAAATTTTAAAAAGGAGGGAAATGAAGGCCTCACTGTCTTTTAGCGGCTAGTTAATTTGTAGTGATGAGTTTGATTGGTTAATTGACTACTGCCATACCATTAAAACAAAGTTGGAAGCTGTCTCTTTCTTTTCTGGTGATCTAGTCTAGAATATTGTCTCAACTATCCATGAACAAGAATTGCCATTTTTTCTTTCCTTCTTGCCAGGGTTATCTTACACACTAAAAAAGATCCAATGAATTTCTACAGGAGGGGTTGCCTGTCACAACTGTGACCCGCCATCTTGTAAGAGAAGCTGTTCGTGAGCGGCGCTGTAAGGATAATTGCACTGCAATTGTTATTGTATTCAAGCATAAGTAGTTACCAAGGGACCATCTCCCTGAGATGCTTATTGCTGCTGGGATGACATATAGAAATGTGGATTGTTTTGGACTACTGCATTCAGGGTCAATGTACAATGCGTGGCTTGCTTATTACTGCAAAATTTTATAGCTGCTTAGTCTCCCTCATCAGCAGTGGGTTTATGTACTTGTATTGGTTTTTGCTACTAATCAAAACTCAAACATGATTATTGAAATTGTGATACATATTGAAAGTGGAAGTTTATTAGTGGGATATAAATTATTGCCGCTGCTGAGCCCCACTTCCATTTGCCCAAGTTATTATGGGACATAAAAGAAAGCAGCTCATTTCCTTGGGGGGAAAAAGGTAGGCATCCTTAGATGCAAATGAGTAACTAGGAAGATATCGAATGGAAGTGGTTGGCGGCACGGTTATGGATTGATTATGATTCAATTTGGAAATAGAGATTTCACAAACTTTTTGATGCGTGAAATTCTATGTTAGTTTCTGTGTGTGTTATATTTGACAAGGATCCTCTCTATGCCTAGTCTTGTGAATTTTCTGAGTTTTGGAAGTGAAGTGGGTCCATACTCTTGTAAGTTTTGGAGAAATATATATTATGTAGTTTCATACTTCAAGTGATACATATTATTGAAGTAATCTTATATATTATTTGAAACACAAGTGAACAAGACCAATTAGTGGATGTCAATCACCGACATAATGAATTAGAGACTTGAGCGCGGTAGCCTATTTATTTGGCGGATCTCAATGGCCCTCATAATTGATTGTGAATCTCTTGGGGTAGGGACTCTAACATCATAAATGTTTATTTCCCAATCAAATGGGGATTTGAAAAAATATGGAATAATAATATATTATTGGCTCTTTCAATAATTCTGATCTTCTAAAAATTGACTTTAGCACATATGAATCTACAAAAGTGAAACTTTTTTAAAAAAAATCCCTTCCCTCCCCATGATGCACTTCAGGAAGTTAAAAGTTAAAACCAGCCTCCTATTTCTTCCTCTTTCATGAATTGATCTCAAGAGATACATCCCCCAAGAACGGATAATCAAATTACAAATTCAAAAGAAAAATTAATGTCACAAGCAGCCACGGAATGGACTGATTCATGCATCCAGATGCACACTATTTTTTTGGGGAAGAAGGGGGCAAATTCTGAGAATCTTGTATGCAAATATTCCCTCCCATCTCTAAGACTTATTTAACTAATTTTGGTTGATTAAATTAATGAAATAAATTGATTCATTTGAACAAATATGATATCATCTCTCTAAAATATCCTTGGGTAACATTAAATTATATATCGATTTTAAGCTAGGTAAATTAGTTTGAGGAAAAAAGGAATTATTGCAACCAAATCTCAATTAACATAATTAATAACAATCTGGTCCATTGAAACCATCAATTTGCACTGAAGCTCTAAGGGACTTGAGTGCTATTAATTCCAAACTTGAAAGTATAATTTTGCCCTAATGATAAGTTTAGAGCTCCAACGACAAGTTTAGAGCAACCAGTGATAAGTTACATTGCAACCAATGACAAGTTTATAGCAATCAATGATAAGTTACGTGTCAACAAGCGACTATATAAAATACTAGTTCAAAAACTAAATACAACTTATACATGTTGTTCCTCTCTTGCATCCATCCTTGTTGGTTATTTATTATCATCTAGATTCTCTCATTCATACGCATGATCACTTTCTCCATTGAATTTTATAAAATGTTATACTCCTTCATCATCTACAAGGTCCACAAACGATGTTGTATCATCAAAGGTTAGTGTGAGTTTCATGTTACTTCCACTACTTTCTTTTCTAACAATTGATACTACAATTATTTTTAACTCCTCGTACATAGTGTTTTCCTTTATAGTTTTTATTCTAACGCTACCCCGCACATATTGCAAATCACCTTCTTCTCAATTTAGAAATTGTCTCCCTACGTGCAAGAAATATAAGATATGCTTTGCAAACGTACTCAATTTTTTCTATCACCCTGCAATAGGCTAACTTCATCGTTCTCCTTTTGTTCAAGGTACGGATTACGGTTTCTTCCTTCTCAACGCTATCCGCCCATGCAAGAGCGACAGCAGCTTTGTAGTCAAGAGAAGCAGATCTATGCTATTCCCTTGTTTAAGTTTAAGCAAAAGTCTCTTTCCTCCGGTTAGCGAAGTTCCCCTAGTCTGGAAAGCGAATCGAAGTTGCTTGCGCGCTTCTTTGCAGTGCTGTTCTCTACCGCATCTTATCCAGGACCTGCTACCCACATACCAAACGACAAGTGAGGCCGGTCATCTCTTTCGGGTGCCAGGTTGACTCCCATTTCTTTCTTTTTTTTTCCAATGTATTGGCAACTACATGAGCATCATTGACAACTTTGGAGCACTGGATAGACATATTTTGAGATTGCATAACAATAGTTATAAATATATCAAGCTTCATCCTTTCCATTCATCTCTACCTAAGCACTCAAAAACATAGCACAGTCTCCACAAAAATAGAGCAGAAATTCAATCTGTTCCTCACACTCAATAAAACAATAACATATATCATAAGGACAACATATACAGTTAACAATATTTTCATGTCTATGATATTTATTTATGAAGCTTATGTTGTTTCCATGTACCTTGTCATTAGTTGCTTTAAACTTGTCACTGGTTGCCATGTAAGTTATCATTGGTTGCTCTAAATTTGTCATTAGGACAAAATTGAACTTTCACATAAGGAAATAATAGCACTCAGGTCCCTTGGGACTTCACTACAATTTGATATTTTTAAGGGACCTGATTGTAATTAAGTCTGTTAATTGGGACCTAGTTATAATTTTTCAAAAAATAAATAAATAAATATAGGAGATAAAATAGATTTAAATATTATATGTTGTACCAAATATAACTCTGAACTAACTTTTATATCAGAGACCAGAGGAATTATGACATAATCATGGAGATGCATATTTGGTCAATGCAAATAATGAGCCTTGCGACAAACTGCACATGAGTGTGAATTTTATAATTCAAGTGAACATATCTTGTTCCTATTTATTTGTGGCCCAACCCAAGAGGCAGCAAGGCTGCAAGGGAAAAAAAACATAATTTCTTCTCAATTATAATCAGCCTCTCTTTCAATTACTCCAGAATATTATCAAATTGCATATTTTATTCCGGTTATTAAATTTCCCAATCTAAACAAGGTTCATGAATAAGCACATCAGACTAATAATTTCCCTCTATACCAAATAATAATAATAATAATTTCCCTCCATGATCTACTGAGATATGTTGACCCTCATGAATAAATTATATCTAAAATATATACATATTTTAAGAGACACTAATAATGATATAAACTTTATAGGTGAAGGAGCACAATTTTTATTTTATAAACACAAGTTTTGTCCAATCATTCCACGCAAAAACTAAATCTCCTAATCAAGCTCACTTTAAATACTTGAGCTTCTAGTATTATACAACTCTCGGTGTTTAATATAAGATCTAGTTTGTAGTGTGATTATAATAAAGAAAAGAGGTAGTGTATACTATGATTCCGTTGATATTAATAAATGAAATTCACCTCTTCTTTTACACAATCTAATAACAACGAGAAGTCTTATTTTACCAAGTGAGGTAGGTTACTTGCTTGTTTGGAGTTGCTTGTGCTTATTATAAGCACAATCACACAAATCAACACAATTTTCCATATATTTAAATTGTAAACTGTAAATCATGATTAAAATATTGTTTTACAAGTTCTTTTAGCCATTTCAAACAAGCCTTACATAGATTCCATGAGGTCATTATGCTCTATTAACAACTAAATCTTTAAAATGAATTTCAAGCTGCGAATAAACTTGGGGGCAAAGGCTATCTTAGCAGCAGTTAGGTCTTAGGTGGTTATGACAAAGTAAAATGGTTTCATAATGGAAAATTTAGCACATGTTGCTTTGCCCCTCCCAGGACCTCTTCTTTTCTGTATTAATCATAAACAATGCCTAAATCATGAACATTGGCGCATGCCACTTAGGTAATAATGTTAGAGAATACCAAACAAAAAAGTTTTACCAAAAAAAAAAAAAAGGGAAAGTATGAATTAGATTCACATTCATTCTTCGTTTCATTTCTATCTCTTTCTTATGACACTGTATACTGGTACAATCATTTTATTAATCGTATACAATTACTCATTGAAAAGAAATCAAAAGAGCTACCTAGTTTAACAGCCCATTAACATCATTATTGGAATAATTGAATGTCTTCATATTTTTAAAACCATAATCAGTTATTGGTTGGTTTATATTTAATGTTATATATACATATGGAATTATGGATTCCTCTAAAATGATAGATTCGCGCAGCAGTCTCAGTAAGAATAGTTTAGTGGTGGGAACATGATCATACAAATGATAGAGTTTGGCTGCTATATAACTACCTGGCTAACATGATCCTCCTTCCCTCTGTCTCCCTTCAAAATATTCAGTTTGGAGTCAACAAATATATAAATAACTTAAAATCAATGTTATTGCATAATATGCTAACCACTGAAATTCTTTAAAAAAATGTATAATTTGAAAGTCCCTTCAAGAATGTTCATTATATAAGTTCTTCTCCTTCATTGTTGTCCCTCACTAACAAGTCTTAAAAGAAATAACCAGAATGGGAAGTGTTGTGACAGAAAAAGTGAAGCTTATTGTGGCATTACTGGCTCTCCAGTTCTGCTTTGCAGGGTTTCATATTGTGTCTAGACTTGCCCTAAACATTGGTGTCAGCAAAGTTGTTTATCCTGTTTATAGAAATATAATTGCTCTGCTTTTGCTAAGCCCTTTTGCTTATTTCTTGGAGAAGTGAGTTTCTATATGAAAAGCTTGTTTCCAACTTTCCTGTTAATATCCTGTTAACTCTGAAACAATGTTTGTGTCTCTGTGATCAGGAATCAAAGACCACCTCTTACTTTTTCTTTATTGGTTCAGTTCTTCCTTTTGGCATTACTGGGGTAATCATGTGAATAAGCTTAGTTCTTTGTGCTCTTATTTCCTTCTTATTGTTTCTGATCTTTTTTTTTCCCCGGCAGAATTACTGCAAACCAAGGATTTTACTTGTTGGGATTATACTATGCATCCCCAACATTTGCTTCTGCAATGCAAAACTCAGTTCCCGCCATCACATTTGTCATGGCCTCAGCTCTAAGGTAATCAAGTTTTCCCTTAAACATACTTCACCATCCTCTGTTTAAAACTGCCCTAAGTTTGGATGCGGAGAAAATAATACTATCAGGAAAACTCCCAAAAATAGTAAATATTTTTTACTATTTTTTCAACCACTTATTTTCCTATCACTTGTCCCTCCATCCAAACATAACCTTGATGATTTTATGATTCTCTCCTAGGCTTGAGGAACTCAACATCGCAAGAAGAGATGGAATGGCAAAAGTTATAGGAACCATTGCCAGTGTTGGAGGTGCTTCTGTGATTACACTCTACAAAGGACCTCCTCTTCTCCACCAGATACACCATCTTCAAGCAGACTTCACCTCAGAAACAGAATCTTCCATGAAAATGCAAAATCGGACATGGGGTTGCATATACTTAATTGGTCATTGTTTATCATGGGCTGGTTGGATGGTTTTTCAGGTCTGCCCATAATAATGATCATAAACTTACCAATAAAAACGTAAAGCTTTTACTAGTATCATCCGATAAATCATTCTTATAACCTAAGTTGTTGTTAAACAATTATGTGCAGGCTCCTGTGGTGAAGAAGTATCCACCAAAGTTAACACTCACTTCATTTACATGCTTCTTTGGATTGATCCAGTTCTTGATCATAGCAGCCTTTGTAGAAACTGATATGGAGCGTTGGAAAATTCAATCCACCGAGGAGCTTTTTACTATCTTATACGCTGTAATACTAATTACTTAACTTACACAATGTGTCGATGATTACAAGTTAAAAACTCAATTCAACCCACTTTTCTGTGATCATTCCAGGGAGTCGTAGCATCTGGCATTGTCATCTCGCTCCAAACATGGTGCATTCAGAAAGGTGGTCCAGTTTTTGTCGCTATCTTTCAGCCCATGCAAACGTTTTTAGTTGTTGTCATGGCAGCCCTGATACTTGGTGATCAGTTATACTCTGGAGGGTAAGCGGAAAACTTGTTAACCAAAAAAAAAGTTTCCCTTTTATTTTTAATTTCAACCGATGAATTTGTTTTATTGCAGTGTCATTGGTGCAATTCTTATTGTGCTTGGCCTTTACCTGGTCCTATGGGGCAAAACATATGAAAAAAGGATGACTATTCCAGAGGAGCCATCATTAACCAAGCCATTGATTAATTCTGAAGAGAATAGAAAAGCTGAAGACATTCCGTAACATGTATTTGTCCACAAAAACAGACTATTCAGTGCTATTAAAGTACAGTAAATGCATAACCATTTGTGTTTAGTTCTTCTCTTAGCAGCATCTCTGCTTGTAAGACTTAGCCTATCCAAATTAGTTGTTAAGAGTTAAGGGCTCAAGCTAAGCAGGCTTTAGTGAGAAAAGCTTGCTGATTCATTTTAAGATAAGCCAATTCAATGTTGGTGTTGATGAGTAAGATACAAATGTGGTTAGTTGTGAGCAAACATGTAATGTCAAATGGGGCGTTTGGAGTCAATGAAGGAAGACTCCATGTGCTACTGTACATGTCTGCATTGTATATTTGAACTCCGAAGTTTTTTTTTTTTTTTTTGGGTGAAAAAAATTGTGGGGTTTTACAGTGGCAAGGACGACTTTCCCAAAGTGTTCAAAAAAAAGGACGACTTTCCCAACAGTGGTAGCCTGGACATGGGTCAAAATCACTTGAGGGAAAACTCAAACCCAAGTCTTTCTATATGGTAAGAAACACAGACTCGTGTATTCTACTTTAAACCATACAATCATATCAATAGATGCAACTTCCCTAAGTGGATGGAATTCATTGAAGCTGAATTCCTGTCCATGTAAGTGGTTGACTGGCAATTAACATCTCGGCAAACTCATATTCTAAATCACTAGGAAAATACATTAGTTGTGAGCTGTTTCCTGAGCAATCAGTGAAGAAGGAAAATACAATACCCGTATTCAGAGCATCAGCATTTCTTGGCCAACAGATTCCAACTTGAGTTCCACACTAGAAACTTGGGATTTTAACGGAGTGGAGATATCCTTATTAAAAGGTATCATATTATATGAATTCAAGAAATCCAGACCCCAATGCATCGTTCGTGCGCTAAAAGGTCATTCGAAATTGATATTCTAATAACACAAAAACCAATTCTTGTAGTTGTAACAGCTAAAGTGGATAGGAATTGCTCCTTATATTATCAAGCAGTACAAAGCCTATAAGCACATAAGAATTTATAAAACATTCTACACTATTCCTTACCATAGATGATGATTTCCATCAAGCCCCCATTCATCACAAAGTCATACAAAAAGATAAATCCATGGTAAGGGGAAGACAGACAAGAAATAACATGATAGTGGTCTGAAGAAAGAGATCTCCCATTCATAATCTCCCAAAACACATAAAGTGAAAGAGACTTGTAATGACTTTAAGAAGCATCACAAAGGCAATAAAAATTTTAAGAGAACAAGAACCGAAGCAATTCAAAATCCCTAAGCAAAGTCACCAGGAGTCCATAAACTATCAACTAGAAATATGGCAACGCAATACAAGATAATAATTAAATATTTCTCCAAATTTGTCACTGTTCAACCCACACTACCTCACAGTTACAATATCGTCAATCTTCAAAATCATCCGCACGCACTCCGTTGCTAAGGAGATGGCACTTGTGCTTACAAGCAGTGGCTGCACCACATTCTCCTCCAAGATGTTCGTAATCTGCCCCTTCCTCACATTAATTCCAGTATTTATTTCACCCTGTGCATGTCGATTCCTCAGCTCAGTAACAATAGCAATCGGATTCAAACCTGCATTCTCAGCTAGAGTATAAGGAATGACTTCAAGTGCCTCAGCAAATGCTCGAATACAATGACCCTCCATTCCGTGTAACACCTTTGCCCAGGCACCCAGTTGCCTCGACAGCTCAATTTCTGGAGCACCACCACCAGCAATCAAAAACTTCTTGTTGACTAAACATCTAACAACACACAAAGCATCGTGCAAACTCCGCTCTGCTTCATCTATCACCAGCTGATTTGATCCACGAACGAGCACAGTTGTGGTCCTTCCCATATCCTTGATGCCAGTAATTTTGACAATCTTCCCATCCCCAAGAGATAGCTCCTCAACAAGATCCGCATGTCCCAGCTTCTCAGCACGGAAATGCTCAATATTTGCTATTGGCAAACAATTCAGAGTATTTGTAATAAATTCAATCTCATCTCGTTCCACATCCTTAACCACCAAAATTTTAGCTTTTGCAAGGTAATGCAAAGATAAGTCAGTCACGGCATCTCTTAGGATACTCTTCTGAATCAGCAACACATTACAACCCGTTGCCTTTATCTTCTTAATCATGCCCAAAATATAATTCCGTTCTTCTTTCAGTATTCTATCCATCTGGCTGTAATCACTAACTACGATACTCTGCTCAATGTCAGTTTTTGGAGGAGAAATCTGGAATTGAATCACAGCAATCTTAGCATTTTCCATGCGGGTAGGACCTCCAGCGGCGTGGCTAGCCTTCTTATCAAATACCAATCCCTTCACCATTTCAGTGTCATCCACCGTTCCACCAAGCTTCTTCACAATCTTGATGTCACGAAGATCGACCATTTCAGGCTTGGCCGGATCGACAACCGATAACACAGCATCAACAGCGAGTGGTGCCAACAGGGTCGAGTACTGGCTAACCACTTTGCTATTAAGCGAAGTGCTAGCAGATTTGATCAAAGAATCACGGTCTGTAAGCTCAACAGGCACAGCCATAGCAGTAAGGACATCAATGGCTTTAATCGAGGCCTTGTGCAGCGAATCCGAAATGACAGTGGGATGAATCCCATGCGACAAAAGTAAAAGACATTGTTCAAGCAGAGCACCGGCGATAACGACCACGGTGGTAGTACCATCACCAGCAGCGGCATCCTGGGATTTAGAGAGCTCAACAAGCATTTTCGCAGCAGGCTGAAGGACTTCCATCTTGTTGAGAATAGTGGCGCCGTCATTGGTAATGATGACCTCGCCGGAAGCAGTGGAGATCATCTTATCCATACCCTTAGGACCCAAACTGGTTCTAACGGCATGAGCGACGGCTCGAGCGGCGACGATGTTGGCATGGCGTATGTCTTCCTTGCGCTTGTTGTCGACATAAGACTCGGTTTTTGAAGCTCGGGCTTGGGGAACTGCAATCGCAGCCATTGATTATCACTGAACCTCCTGTGAGAAGACAGAACGGAGAGGGATGAAGTGGGAAATGGCCAATGGGGGAAGTGAGAACCGAATCAGAGTAGCAAAACCCTAGAAATGAGAGGGGTGATTTGAGGTGAATGGGCGAAGTGAGAACCGAAACAGAGTAGTCCACCAAAACCCTAGAAATGAGAGGGGTGATCTGAGGTGGAGGCTTGTTCTAGAACGCGGGGAGTTCGAGAGGGTTTCAAATGACATTAATTTTGGAACTGACTTGGGTATCCGGGGCGAAAAAATAAGGACGGGACTAATATTTATATACGACTATCTCTGCTAAATGTACTAGTACGATATTTTCCCATCTAATTAAGAAAATGATATCAATTTCATTCATAAGTGAAATAATTACCATTAATAATAATGAATTATGGGATTTGTCAATAGACATAATTAAAATCCTCTCATTTTGACTACCTGATGCAAATCTCTATTCTAGGGCGGAACCACTGAAATAAGGGAGATGTTACATTTGTGCAATTACCTTTTGATGGAAAATACAACTAATCAGACTCTAACTCATCAAATTTTCTATGTTGATAGGTATGAAGAAAAGGCTTGGACCCCTCCCCCTACAAATGTGGTTCGCATAGATGTGAATAGATCTGTTCGCCATTAGCACCAGACAGCATGTGGAGGCGTAATTAGGAATTCTCAAGGTCAATGGTTGATGGGGTTTCACAAGTTCCTTGAAACCCATACTGTTGTTGAAGCAGAGCTATATGCAATCATGACAGGATTAATGACGGGCCGCCAGATGGGACTTCAAAAAATCATCCTTTATTCGGACTTCCTGGACGCCATCAACATCATCAAGAGAGAGTGCTACACCGATCATCCGCTCCGAGAGATCATTGTTGAGATTCGGGATCTTCTTTTCTAGGACTGAGATGTGGAGATACGTTATTCCCCAAGAGGCAACATTGCTTGTGCGGACTATATGGCCAAACAAGGCCACGAGACGCCTGACGATGCTAATGTGATTCTTATCCCCACAATTCCACGAGGATGTCTTCATATGGCATTGAAAGACCAATTGGCTTGTAACTAGTAGCTTCTCCCTAGTTCTTGTATTGGGGCTAGACCTTCTTAGTTTAGCTCTCAACTCATACTTCTCAAGCTTCGGCTTGCCTTCTTATTCCAAAAAAAAAAAAAATCCTCTCATTTTCAAATATTAAATTATATCATTTCACTTTTACATATTTGAAAAGAAATATGTTAGTATGTTACCATTGGAAAAAAAAAAGAAAAGAAAAATGTTACTGCCATAAGATTGTGAATAATATGTTTTTCATTGGAGAAAAAACTTACATATAATTATTAATTATTTTTTTCATTTTTAGTAGTATAACAAAATGAGATAGGATATTGTCACTACCAATTTTAAATCATTACCATTTTTTCACCGTTAGATCAAAATCTTAATAGGAGAGAGAAATAATAAAGGTAGATAAAATTTCTCTCTCCTTTTAAGATTTTGATCTAACGGTGAAAAAGTGGTAGTGACTTAATAATGACATAAAATTGGTAGTGATAATATCTTATCCCTAGGAAAATAACCATTAATCTTATGAAATTTATTTGTGGTTTGCATAAGAATAAATAAAGAAAGGGAAAATGATGTTAAAATACCATATTAGATTCTAAAATCTAAAAACGTTTGTTAAAAATTTGAAAGGACTTAAAGGTGATATAAATCAAATTGAAATTTTAAAATATTAGTAAATTTACCATTTTGCCCTTAGTTTCCAAATAAATAAATAAATAATGACTCTTGTTGGAAGACCACTGCGAATGACTTGCAATCGCCAGTGGCTTGGCTCCAACAGCCAGTGGCTTGGGATCCATGTAGTTTTTTTTGGGGGGGGGGAAGGGGGGGGTTGAATCTTTTATTTTAAAAAAGATTAAATGAAGATGTGAGATTGAATCTTTTATCAAAGGAGTATGGTGGCCTAAAGGCCACCTGGCCCCTTCAATATGAAGGTGGGTGGGTTCAGCCCCACCCTCACACCTTCGTTTAATCTTTTTTTTATTTAAAAAAGATTCAACCCCACTAAAAAAAAAAAAAAGCCTTTTCCGGATCCCAGGCCACTAGCGGTTGCAGGCCGTTCGATGGTCGAAACTCTAGCGGTCGGTCGCAGTAGTTCTCTAGCGAGGGTCATTTTTCTTATTTATTAAAAAATTAAGGGCAAAATAGTAAATTTACTAACATTTTAAAATCCTGATTTGATCCCTATCACTTTTAAGTCATTTTAAGATTTTAACAATGTTCTTGAATTTTAGAATTTCATATGGTATTTTAACATCATTTTCCCATAAAGAAACTTGTTATGTTGTCAAAAATTTCATTGACTATTATTTTATCAGAATAAAAAACTTTAGGGTGAGAAATTAGCAATTAAAAAAATCTTAAAGTGACCTACTAGAGAATTGATTAACTATTTTACAGGTTTGTCCAACTAAAATCGGGTTGGGTTTTTCATATCATGCTTGTTAAAACTCTAAGGCCCCGTTTGTTATGAAGAAGATTTACGGAAGGAAAGGAACTTAGAGGAGGGAAAGGAATGGAAAGGAAGATTGAGAGATAACTTTAAAAGGGTGTTCTGTTTGGTAGACATAAAAATTAAGATGGAAGATGATAATTTAAAAAAATAAAATTAAAATTAAGTATAACATTTAAAATGTCCAAAATACCCCTTACATTAAAAAAAAAAAAACTCCCTCCTCCTTCTTCATCTCTGAGCCCAACGAGTCAACACAGAAAAAAAAAATAAGAAGAAGAAGAAGCTTCGATCGCGGTTTCCAACCGGTGGTGGTGGAGATCGTGGGTCGACCGGTGGTGGTGGAAATCGTGGGTTCCAACGTTTTCCCTCTCTCGCTCTGCTATCCCTCCTTCTTGATCTTTGACTTCCTGACAACAGAACCAAAAAAAAAAAGCTTCAGATCCAGGGTTTTGACCAATGGTGGTGGTTTGGTGAAGTAGATCGGTGACGGTGAAGGAGCTAGGAAGTCTTTGCTGGCAGCAAAAAGAGTTGAAGGTGAGAGGAAGAGAATCGAAGGTGCTGCCGGTGTGTATGGAGGAAGAAGATAAAGGGATATAACTGGAATTTTGGAGGAGGGAAGATCAAATTTTACATCTTCCATCCAATATTTGAGGGATCTGATCTTCCCTCAAACATGGGAAGATCAGCACTCATTGGAACTTGTTTTGAGGGTCTTCTGTGTACCAAACGATCAACACCATAGGAACTTTGGCTATCTTCCCTTTCCTTCTCCAATTTTCTTTGTAACAAACAGAGCCTAAGCGTTTGAGGCCTCATAATACCTAATGACGATGGTCAATTATGATGTGTTTGGTTTGAGAGTAGGAGATGAGAGATGATGGGAGAACTTTTACCAAATTGTCATTAATGACAAGAAACCGAATTTTTATTAAGAGTACAATTGTGGAATATTAAAAAAAAAATTTACGAACAATTTGGTCAAAACAAGTATGACATCCATAAGTGATTTGTGAATTTTATGAGTTTTTTTTTAATTTTTTTTAATGTATAAGTTCATGCTCTTGTTTGTTAGGGGGAAGTTTGAGAACACCTCACAAAATCACCTATATAATGTTAGAGACAATAACTCTACTTTAACATTTATTTATTGTAGTGTAAAATTACTTAAAATAAAATAATTCGAATCCCCTACCAATCCCTAATTTAAGTGGAATCAAGGTTGAAATAGATATATATAAATTTATTTATACTTTTATATAAAGAGTAAACAAAATGTTATAAATATACAAAATTATAGATGTCCGTTATAGTGGACACCCAATAGCCTACAATTGGGAATCAGAAAAGTAAAGGAATTACCACCCAATAGCCCACAATGGAAAAAGCAAAACACATGGCTTAGTCATCTCTTGATCATACATTAAATAGCCACGTGTTTGCAGCTGGGAGTCTCTGAGTGTCCATTTATATTGTAAACAAATGAGCTATGTGTTTTTCTTTGGCTATATATAAATAGCCATAAACCTACCACTCATTTTGATTTCGGTGAAAGTGAAGTGAAGAAAGAATTACTCTCAAATTTTCTCTCTAATTCCTGCATCCTTTATTTTATTGTTATCTTATTTCATAATACGTTGTCAACACGAAGCTCTAGTCAAGGTATAATTTTCTTATTATCTTTTAATGATTATATTATATGTTCATTTACCTATCTGGGATGATCTTAGCCACTATATGGAATTAAAGAAATATTTTTATCAAAGGCTTTAAATATCAAATTCCATGGTTAAGATCGGAGATTATCATTATTCTTTTATATTATGTTATTTAAATTTATACTGCTTATGGAATTTCTATTTATTTCATGCATGATCTTATTCTTCTTCTATTGATGAACTAAGTCTTGGTGTGGATTACCCCCATTCTTATTTATTTTCCTGGTATGGATTACCCCCATTCTTATTTTTTTATTGGTGTGGATTACCCCCATTTTTATTTCTTTTACTAGTGTGAATTACCCCCATTCTTATCTCTTTTACTGGTGTGGATTACCCCCATTTTTATTTCTTTTACCGGTGTGGATTACCCCCATTTTTACTTCTTTTACCGGTGTGAATTACCCCTGCCTTAATTCATTTATTTATAAGTACTTTTATTATTAACATTGTTATTTTGAATAGTCAGAAGCTATACACTTTTAATTTCTTGTTTTGAATTTATATGACCAGAAGTCATGATTTCTTATATATGGCCAGAAGCCATTTAAATTCAATTTCTAATAATAAGACCTAAATGGCCAAAAGCAGTAAAATTTTAATTTTATATCTTACTTATTGTCATTATGAATTTTTGGTTATTAATTCTCGTTTATTTCTTTTAATTAGCCTGAACCACAACAAACACATCCCTTGCAAAACTTGAATTTGTGACTCTCAATATTTCTGGAAAGAATTACTTATCTTGGACGCTGGATGCGGAAATTCATCTGAATGCCCTTGGTCTAGAAGATACAATTAAAGAATGAAACCAAGCATCTAATCAGGAAAAGGCCAGATACATGATTTTCTTACGCCACCATTTACATGAAAATTTAAAAATAGAATATTTGACGGTGAAAGATCCACTAGTTCTCTGGAACAATCTAAAAGAAAGGTATGATTACCAGAAGATAGTCATCCTCCCTAAAGCTCGTTATGACTGGATACATCTGCGTTTACAAGATTTTAAATCTGTGAGTGAATATAACTCAGCCATATTCAGAATTACTTCTCAATTGAAATTATGTGGAGAAAAAGTTACTGATGAAGACATGTTAGAAAAGACATTCTCCACATTTCATGCCACTAATTTGCACATGCAGCAGCAATACCGTGAAAAGGGATTCAAGAAATATGCTAAATTAATTTCTTGTCTCCTCATGGCGAAGCAAAATAATGAGCTTTTATTAAAAAACCATGAATCTCCTCCAACAAACTCAACTCCATTCCCATAAGTGAATGTAGTAACTAATGAAAATTTTAGAGGCTGAGGACGGGGATGTAAAAGAGGCTACAACCGAGGAGGCGGTCGTGGTCGTGGTTCAAATCGCGGTGGATTTAATTCCCACTCTAAGGAAGGAAGGATTGAAAAGAACCCCAGAAAGGATACTAGTGGAAATAACAAGCATACTAAAAATGAATGTTATCGTTGCGGTGGCAAAGGTCATTGGTCTCGTACCTGTCGCACGCCAAGACATTTGGTTAATCTTTATCAAGAATCACTGAAAAGAAGTGGTAAAGGGCCAAGGACTGAAGCAAATCATGTTGATATGATTGAAAATTCTGAGCAAAAAGACATAGATATTAATTATTTAGAAGCTGCTAATTTCTTAACATAAGTTATCTTTGTCTGTTCGTATCACTACGGTTTGACTATGTTTTAGTATGATCAAACTTGTTTCTATTATATGTCTTTCTTTTAACTTTGCTTTGATTTATTTTTATTTATCTTTTAATGAAGAATGAATTTCCTTGGCATCAATCCTGAAGATTTATGTCTCTTTGATAGCGCAAAACCCACACCATACTAAGAAATGATAAATATTTTTCTTCCTTGGTAATGCAAGAAGCCAATATTTAGACTATATCTGGTAGTAAAATTTGATTGAAGGCTCCGGAAGTGAAAAGACTCTTTCTCACAAGATAACAATTAACCATAAAGTTTTCTTAAAATCGGATTAGTAGGTAATTATGAAAAACCTATCTTTTCAATACACACACCTCGGGGTCCAAGGCACAAATTTTACCCACAAACCCACAACAGAAAATCCATAATCCAGGACACAATTATCGAACAAAAGATTTATAGCCCACAAGTCATACAACACAAACCCACAAGAAAGGGTTTACACAAGACAGTGGTCATAAAGATATAATAGTGGATCCACGATGATATGATAGTATATAAAGTAAGGCCTTCGAAAAATCAACAGTCATCCAAAAGTAGTTAATGTAGTATTTAAAAAATATGAGGGCCCTATGATGGCAATATATAAATCAATACAACACTAACCAAAAAAAAGGCCTACAAGTTTTACAACGTCTATGCCTTTGGCTGCTTCCCTTGTTCTCTGGTAGAGTTAGAGGTCTTGCCTGAAAAATTTAATAATGACGGGGTGAGACATAAAGTTCCCGTAACCGAAATTAATTTATCAAATATGCAGGAAATGATTGTAGGTCAGAGAAGCAGGTTTGTTATCATAATTAAAATATTAAATTATAATTAAATAATACATAATAATTAACAATATTTAAAATCATCCCCACTCATCCATCCTGCCCCTTCTTATATCTTCTGAACATGGTACAGCCTATC
The DNA here is from genome assembly GCA_034222035.1 of Acacia crassicarpa. Classification (NCBI taxonomy): domain Eukaryota; kingdom Viridiplantae; phylum Streptophyta; class Magnoliopsida; order Fabales; family Fabaceae; genus Acacia; species Acacia crassicarpa. The sequence goes on along the minus strand of JAWXYG010000002.1, from coordinate 45,592,572 downwards.
CGTGCTAGTATACCCGGCCAAGGTTAGCTAGTCACTTCAAGAATACTGTCCCCTCCCATGTCACACCACCAATATACCGTAACAAGGAGGTGTCCGCCCAAAACACTCAACTCAAATTCCAGGCCAGGAATGAGAGAGCTGATGGACACAATTTCACTTTAAATCTTTTCCCCACAACCCAATATATCCAACAGAAGATATAATAAAATATAAAATTTTCAACAACATTTTATTAAATTATTATTTCATACACAACATCTTACAACAAACATTATAACCATTGATAAGTAAATATTTTATAATTAAATAAGTAGGGATTCTGGAATATATTGATTGATTTTATTAATATCTTATGCTTATTTAATTATCTTTTATATACTTATCTATCTTTTAATTAAATATAAGATAAAAGAATATTATAACAGAAAATCTATTCATATCCTATTTATTTATGCAGGAGATTATGTGATCTAAGAGAGGAGAAAATATAGGAAGTGCGCAATATTATTGGGCAAGAAATTAAAAAGGATAAAGTATATTATATTATTTAATATTATATTATTATATTAAATAATATAATATACAAAAAGAATGGAACCATGGATGATCAGATTCGGAAGATTGGATTAAGCAATTGAAATAATAATGCGGACCCCACGCAAAGAAAAAGAAAAAAAAAATCTATTGCTGATTCACACAATAATATATATCTTTGAATCAAAAAGCAATGGGATTTTTGGATAGAAAAAGCAGATGCGCACAGACCCACGGCAATATCTATTAAAGAAGAGAGACTCGTACGATGCAAAGAAAAAGAAAGAAAAACGCAAACACAATTTAGGACGCATCAAAGCACGTACGGATTGAACGCACAGGACGCAGAGAGCACAACAACGATTGGGAAAAAAAAGATTGAGACGCGAGACGCATGCAGGTCGCAAGAAAGAGTTTGATTTCATCTCTTTTCTTTTATTAACCTAGCCATGCTTGGCTAGTTTTCTTTTGTAGTTAGGGCGGGGATGAACCCTATGCGAATCTAAAATATTTGTTTGGATTCTTTATTTTCTTGATTGAATGAATTATCTTTGCTTAAAGCCTTCTTAAAGATTCACCTTTGAGATTGTTCATAGGTTAGTATATGACAATAGAGATATTGGTACATTTAACCAGAACCGTTAATTCATCATAAAGTTGCATGACCTAGACATAGGCTTACAAGTTTATGCGATCTCATAAATTCTGGATTATAATATGATCTTTCCAACCAATACTAAGACATTAGGTTGTTTTCAAAGATAACGGACTAAGGTAGCATCAAGACATTGGGACTTAGTCTAACTTTAGAGAATTGATCGTCAATCAAGAGAATAATAATCAATAAGGGTTTCCATTTGAATTATTAGAGGAACATAGGGGGATTCTCATCCCTAGCTGCGTTTTTCTTAATTACTTATCTTTTTCAACCGTTCTTGAATTCTTGATTTTAGATTCTTTTTCTTTATTTAATTCTTTAAATTCTGTTAACCCCATATTACTCGATTCATCCAACTAAAGCAAAAAAAATAGCAAAATTAGTGATTGGAGTACTATTCCTCGTGGGACCATCTTTTTCTCACTACTTTATTACTTATAACGACCGGTGCACTTGCCGAAGTCGCTATCAACCATCACAACAATAACAATCCCAATGGTAATAATCACTTAAATACATAGATTGGAAAATACATTGCTTCACTGAATTAATTTCATATTCAAGCATACAAATAAATTATTTTTTTTTCAAAACACACACAAGTAGTATATATAAAAGTAAGACTTAGAAAAACACCTTACAGCCCAAAACAAACATATAAAATAAATTAACCCTGGCTACCTCAATACCAAGCTTAACCTTAGCTCAAGGAACACAACTTGTACAATCACCAATCACAAGAAAGCTCTACATTATCACAATTATAATTTATAATTTCCTATGACTTAAAATATACAAATTTTAATAATAATATATTTGGAATGCTTGAAGTGGGCAAATTATGACTGGACAGAAAAATTAAGGAAACCATTGTAACTATCAATTCTCTTTCTATTTATTACTAATTAATAATATTTTTTTAATAAGACTCTTTTATTTATTATTAATCAATAACTCCGTTTTTTTACTAATAATAATAACAATAATTATTTTATTATTATCATCATTATTATTATTATCATTTACTGATTATTATTATTTATTTACAATTATTTTAAGACTCTCAAAGGCTATTCTAATATTAAATACATCATCAATACTTTAAATTAGGAGTTTAAAATAAATATTAACAACATAAAAATAATTTTTTTTATCATGATATATATGTGTGTGTGTGTAAATAATATTATAAATGAAATAATATAGGAGTGGGTTATATTAGATCATATTTGTTGGTTATGATTAGTTTTGATGATGTCTTATATAGATGCCATTATTAATAGCAAAAAGATTGAGTAATATTGTTATCTTCTACATTGACTACCTGCTATATTTAATGTAGATTATTTGAAGTTAAATTAAGAAGAATAATCAAGAAGGAGATAAGAGATGAAAGAAAGAAAGCATTTGCAGAAGTTGAAATGAAGCTTCATCATGTTCTGAATGTTGAAAAAGGCAGAAGCTGCAAATAATGATGAGCCCAAGTTAATTGATGAAGAATGATCAAGTTGGGAGATGGAAGAAGGAATAACTTGTTGAATTTAATGAAGAGATCATTATTCAAGTTCTTATATTGATGCTAGAAGTCCCCAAGGTCATATGGAAGTTGGAATGGCTCAATTCAGAGTTAAATCAAGCAAATATGAGGTCCAGGATGAGAAAACTCGAGGTTTGAGTATAAACCTCGAGGTTTGAGTGTCTTTAGCATCTTTGGTGTCTCTAGACAAGCAAACCTCGAGGTTGCAACTGAAAACTCGAGGTTGCAAGTGAAACCTCGAGGTTGTAGTCAAAACCTCAAGGTTTCAGCACTATCAGCAACTCTGGTGCACTCTGTTCCACGTTCAGCTTCTGGCGACCTTCGGTAATTTGATGATATCTCTCAAACCAGGATTTTGATTGACATGAAATTAACGGCATATCAAACTAGACATCCAACACGTACTTGTGACAAAGATTCAAGTCCAAAGGAGTTCAGATCAAGGAGATATGAATTTTACAAGTTGACACAAACATCACCGTCACAGTCAGAACCAAGCTTCAATGTTTTGAGTGTATCTCACAAACCACAAATCGAATTGAGCTCAAATCGGTGCCATTAGAAAGTAGACACACAGAGCTTTCCAACAAGAGTTGAACGGACCAAAACGGAGTTCAGACCAGGTAGATATGGCTTTTGAAAGTTGACGGTCAGTTCAGGACATCGCAAAAAGGCTGATCAAGAACAGCCTTCATTCATCGGATCTTAAAGGACATAATACAATGAATTTGGAGCTCATTCTTCTTGCATTGGATTCTTACATCGAGCTTGGATATGTAAACTTGAGTTTGAGGTTTGGTATTCTGTCTTAAACTTGAGTTTTCATGAAAATACTTCAAACCTCGAGTATGAAAAGCAAACCTCAAGGTTTAATCCATACAGAAAGGTCTTGTTTTTCTTCAAACATGGAAACCTCGAGGTTCATGTTTCAACCTCGAGGTTGGACATTTTATTTTGAAACTTAAGTTTGAAGAAAAACCTGTTGACCTCGAGTATGGTATTTCAACCTCGAGTATTGTGACATACAGAGAGCAAACTGGTTTTCAAAGCATTGAAAACCTCGAGATTAATATTGTAACCTCGAGGCTGAGCTTTATGTTTAATATTGAACTTTGCATTTTCAAAGGCCAACCTCGAGTATGGATTTACAACCTCGAGGTTATCGGGCTCTAGTGAAGAATGAAATTTTGAATCAAGTTTCTAACCTCAAGGTTACCTTTGGAACCTCAAGGTTGGTGAGCCTCTGTGATTTTCAAAAGGTTTCTTTTTAAAGGGAAACCTCGAGGTTCACATCCCAACCTCGAGGTTACATGTTTTAAAACCTGTGTTTGCCTGAAACCTTCAAGCAAACCTCGAGGTTGGATGAACCAACCTCAAGGTTTGTGAAACAAACCTCAAGGTTTGTAGCCATTACTGCAGATTCAAATTTGGCAAATCTGTAATACCTTCTTGTTTAATCTCAATGCTTTACATGATTATTCTATATTGATTCTAGATATGTTTAACCATCTTTCTAGTGAGTTTCAGACAGATTAACGAAGGTTTATTGAAGGATTAGAGCCAAGAGCAAAAAGCTGTCAGAACATTTAATGCTCAGCCCAGAAAGTTGCTTCCTTTGGTTAATCCACTGATACACGACTGCAAAAGGATTAAAGGAAGTTTACTACAACAAGAAACATCCTCTCTAACGGATCTATTGCCAGAAAGCCAACTCAGATCAATTATACAACTGGATTAGTTGGAGATTAGAGAGAGAAGCTGACCACACTTAAAGTTAATCAGCTACAACGGTCTAATTGACTCTTCAACGGTCACAGACTCTTCTCTACCTATAAAAGACATGGATTGAAGCAGAAAAACGTGGAGATACAAGGATACAATGCCAAAATGCTGAACCTCTGCTTCTTCATCATTCTCACTCTGTTTTTCATATCTAGATAGCTTAGAGAGAGAAATGATTTGTATCTGTACTTCAGTGATTACTTATCCATTCCTTTGAGAGGAAACTTATTGTAAACACATTATCTTTCTGAGAGTTACTCAAGATTGGGTAATCTTGAGTGGGATATACATTGTGTTGATTACAACTTGTAAGGGGGAGTGAATTCTAGTGAGAGGATTGCTTCGAGTACAGAGTGTGTAATCAAGCAGTGTATTGATTACAGATTGTAAGGGGGAGTGAATCCTAGAGAGAGGATTGCTTCAGTTACAGATCGTGTAATCAAGCTTATTGAAGATAGTGGATTGAAAATCCCAAGTGTGGCTTGGGGACTGGACGTAGGTCAAGGAGGGCCGAACCAGTATAAATCTGTTTGCAAGCTCTTCTTCCTTATCTTTTACATTTCCAGCATTTACATTTGAGCAATTATCAATTGTTTGAAAACTTACTTTTGTTACTCAAGATGAAAACACTGAATTGCGAAAATGTTTTAAAGAGAGGAAATTTTTATATATCACCCAATTCACCCCCCTCTTGGGTGATAGCCGGAACTTACACTATTATATAGGAGTAAGTTGAATCAGATTCTGTCTTTTGATATTATATCAGTAAAATAACTTCCATTATATATATAGGGATAGGATATTGTTACTACCAATTTTATGTCACTACCACTTTTTCACCGTTAGATTAAAATCTCATATATCTTTATCATTTCTCTCTCCTATTGAGATTCTGATCTAACGGTGAAAAAATGGTAGTGACTTGGTAGTGATATAAATTTGGTAGTGACAATATCCTATCACACACACACACACATATATATATTAGTAAACTTTTCTCTTATTTTCCATTATTTCCCACATGTTGTAATGTATATGTATACTTATATACTAAAACATAATTTCATTCATTTTTTTAAAAACATTTCGTCTACACATATATACACACACTAAGTCTCTCTCTCTCTCTCTTTTTCCCCTTTTCTATATGCAACACGTATTTATATATAGGGTTAAGGGGCAAAAATACACATGTGCTTTTCTCCGAAGAACGCCCAGTAGCAAGTGTTTTTTTTATGTGCAAAAGTGACTATGTGGTTACAAATTATGTGCAAAAATACCATTTGACCGTTAAGTTTGACTTTAACCGTTAAATTTGATTTTATTTGTTGACTGGACGATGACATGACATTTCAAAGGTGCAAAAATACACATGTGATTTGTCAAAAAGAGCACCCAACACCAAATTATTTTTTAATTAATTTAATAATTTTACTTCAATTAAAATTATTGTAGGATCTTGAAAAAAATATTTCAAATATTGACCCGTATTAAAAGGATACTGACTAATACTAAAAAAAATATTTCAGAATACTGACTGGTACTGAAAAGTACTTTTAGGATACTGGTATAGAAAAAATATTTCATAATCTTGAAAAATTATTTTATGATCTTGAAAAAATATTTTAGGTATTGACCGGCACTAAAAGGATACTGACTGGTACTAAAAAGTACTTTCAGGATACTGACTGGTATAGAAAAAATACTTCACAATCTTGAAAAATTATTTTAGAATTTTGAAAAAATATTTCAAGTATTGACCGGTACTAAAATGATACTGATTGATACCGAAAAAAATATTTCAAGGTACTGACTGGTACTGAAAAGTACTTTCAGGATACTGATTGATACAGAAAAATTCTTCATAATCTTGAAAAATCATTTTAGGATCTTGAAAAAATATTTCAGGTATTAACTGGTACTAAAAGGATGCTGTCTGATATAGAGATAAAAAATTTAGGTATTGACTCGTACTAAAAAGTACTTTTAGGATACTGACTAATACAGAAAAAATACTTCATAATCTTGAAAAATTATTTTTGGATCTTGAAAAATTATATTAAGTTCATGAAAAGATATTTCAGGTACTGACTGGCACTAAAAATATACTTCAGCATATTTTTTTAAGATTCTAAAATAATTTTTCAAGAGCATGAAATATTTTTTTTGTATTAGGCGGTACTCTCAAAGTATTTTTTTAGTATCAGTCAGTATCGTGAAATATTTTTTCAGATCTTAAAATAATTTTTCAAGATTATGAAGTATTTTTTTAGTACAGGTCAATATCCTAAATATCTTTTTAGCACCCGGTAGTAATTAAAATAAAATTATTAAATAAAAAAATAATTTGGTGTTGGACGCTCTTCTTGATAAATCACATATGTATTTTTGTACATTTGAAATACCACGTCATCGTCCAGTCAGCAAAAAAAGTCAAACTTAAAGGTCAAAGTCAAACTTAATGGTCAAACAGTATTTTTGCACATAATTTGTAACTACGTGTGTACTTTTGCATTTAAAAAAACCACTTACTACGGGTGCTCCTTGAAGAAAAGCACATGTGTATTTTTACACCTTAACCCTTATATATATATACATGTTACACAGTGAAACCTTTCTCCTTCCTCTTAGGTAACGTTAAACACACACATTCATATTTATAAAACTCTTTTTATTTTCTAAGTGTAATTATATATATATATATATATATATATAGCACGCTCAACCTTATTTATTGTGTGTATATATATGCTTAGAAACTTCCCCTATTTAACTCCAAAAAACAGAGACAACGTAACGCGCGCACACACAAACTCATATAACACAGTTTTCTTCCTTATGCAGTGACTTACTCACACACGTATATGACAATATACTAAGATTCTCTATCTTCTTCCTTATGCAACAAACTTGTATTAGTTTTTCCTTTCTTTTGTGTTTTCTTATACATAGCAATATATACATATTTATGACAGTTTTATGAAAATAAAGAGGAAGATAAGTTTGATACATTACCTCTGTTTTCTGAATTAAAAACAGAGCAACGAGAATAGCTTCTCTCTCTCTCCTTCTTCGACTCTACCTTGCTCTCTCGTTTGTGTCTCTCCCTGTCTCTGTGTTTCTATCTCAGTTTATAATGAGGGGGGAGTGTGGCATTTGGCTCAAGAAGCAAGGTGGGGAAAAGTCTGATGAAGCATGGCGTTACTGTGGCGTGGCGTGATCCCGCATTTACATGATCTTTCTGCGCATCTGATATGGTGGTTACGTGTTTCAGTGTTTCCGGCGTTAACGTGTTGCTGTTATTTATTTATTTTTATTTTTCTTTCTCATCTGATGCTTGTTGAGTTGGTCTTTTAAATGGATTGGGCTGAGTTTTGTTCTTGTTGGGCCCGATGGAAATAATGGCTGAGGGTATATGAACACTGGTCAGGTTAAATGAATGGATAATGGGTTGGGTATTGTATTGGATTTTTGTTGTATGTATTTATTTTTATTTATTTATTTATTTATTATTTTGCATATGAGTGTTGGGTTGTTGTGAGGCCCATTAACATCATCCTACTTGATTGTCTTTAAGACTCATATTTGTAAGTATTAATATATATATATATATATATATATATATATATATATATATATATATATATATATTTGTAAGTATTGGATAATTAATAAAATTTAATCCTTAATTCCATTTAAGGATTTTCTTTCTCAATTTAAATTTCTTTTGGCCTTACAATAATATCCCTAAAATATTTATGCCTAAAAATTATTCCCTAATTATTTGTCCTTAATTTATGGGAAAATATGCTTTAAATTCCCATAATTAATTTCATAATCCTACTTTAATCCTAAAATTAAAAATTAGGATGTTATAGGAAGAGCTAATATTTTGTTACCTGAAGGAACAAAATTATGCATTGATAATGCATTTTATTCTACCAAGTCTAAAATAAAATAAATTTGTTGAGTTTTAAAGATATTCGCAGAAATGGATATCATATAGAAACAACAATTAATAATAATCAGGAATGTCTGGCTATAACGAAATGGATATTGTAACATCCTGAATTTTGAATCTAATATCTTGAACATAAACCTATCTTGGGAAGACTAGTAGGCTCTATTTTCAGAAAGTGATAAATTTGAAATCAGTATTTTGCAGGACCCACGGCCAAAAATAATTCTCTGCAAACTTTCTCGTGAACTTTGAAAAAAATGGCCGCGGGACCCACTCAATAATAATTTATTATTTAAATAATATTATATTATAATAATAAAATAATATATATTATATTATATTATTAAAATTTTTTAAAAAGAACGTTCACGAGGCGGCTGAGAGGTTCACGGGTTCTTCTTTTTATATTTTTGTTAAAATTACGTAAAACGACCCAGAGACGAAAATTACACTTAAAGACCCATTTTCCAACTATAAATAGACCTTCCATTTCATTTCATTCTTCACAACTTCTAAGAGCCTTAGAGAGAGGTAGAGAGAGAGAGAGAGTAGAGAGATATTTGCTTGAGAGTTATAATAGCTGGTTGGTGATTCGGGTATTAGCAAGTAACAGGTAACTCTGAATATTCTTCCTTATACTTGTGAATTATGTATGATTATAAATTTGTTTGTTTACTATTTTGGCAAGAATATTTAGAAAATATTTATGGGTTTAAGATCTGGTGTGGGAACTTTGACTTGCAAATCTGTAGAGGTACTATTTATACGTACGTTACTATTCACATATACCGTATTTACTATTCATTTTACTATTCACATATACCGTATTTACTATTCATGTTACTATTCACGTATATCGTATTTACTATTCATGTTACTATTCACGTATACCGTATTTACTATTCATGTTACTATTCATGTATATACCGTATTTTACTATTCACAGATACGCATAGTATTTTACTATTCACAGATACGCATAGTATTTTACTATTCATAAATACGCATATCAATGTATATAATGGTAATAATAATGCATTATTTTTGAGTAAATACATTCATCATGGCGGTTGTATTGTGATGGGTGGAGTAAGGAGGGAATTGAATGATAAGATTTGTTTATGCCACCACTCGGTGCACAGTGGATGGTACTTTTCAGGGCCCCATCTTTCATGTTTTCCTCTGGCCGGGATTTCATTGGAGTTGTGGGACATGTGACACCTCCATAGTTATTTTAAAGGAGGGGAGCCATAGTCCAGATTTAAGCTATATACCTTTGGCCGGGTGTATCTTAAGTTTTGGTGAGCTTGGAACAATTCAGTCAAATGAATGAGTTTCTATTGGACTATGTGTTAGCCTATGGCTCCAGTCAGCGGTATACGGATGGAGGTGGTATAAGGGAGGCTGCATACTGCATAATGCATTTCTGAACAGTTCAAGAATTTGATATAATGATGAATATTCTGTAAAGACATGAGATAAGAACTTTTGAGGTATATATGTTTTATTACCTTCTATGTTGATGACTATTTGTATAAATTATTTTGTATGAGAAATTATGGAATCTACATATATATTTGAAATCAGCCCATACTTTTCTGTCATATATTATTTGCTCGTGTACGGTAGAAATATTCAGTAGTTACTGAGACGTGGAATCTCATCCCATTTTAACATTTTTCAGGTGAATATCCTAGTAGAGAGCAAGGGAAGGCACCTATGGAGTGAGCTATGAAGGCTCTTTTGTACTCCTATAGTTTATGTTATGTTATTTTATTTGCCATGAACCTAAGACTTCCGCTTTGTATTGAACTCTGAAATAATTTTTCTGAAATTTATTTTGATTAAGGGTTAAACTTTATTTGAAACGGTAATGTAATCTAATGATTTGGATAATGATACACCCTTTTGGAGGAATTATAAATATTTTGGCCAAGTTTTTGGGTGATGAAAATGAGGCGTTACATTTTTGGTATCAGAGCTAAAGGTTCCATGGCAATTTTGTTTATTTTCTAAAGTGATTTCTTTAAAAAAAAAATTTTAAAAAGTTCGTGGCAAATTAAATATCATAACATGAGCACTTCCCTTTGTTAGATTTAGAATTTATTTAGCTATTTTTATTTGTTTAGTGTCCTTATAGTATTAATCATAGGAGGAGATAATGGCAAGAACTCGAAGAACTAATTCAACCTCTGCTCCATCCCAAAGAAGTCTCCCTCCGCATCAAGATGGTCCCTATCCTCAGGATAACAATGCCCTTTTGGCAGAGTTACGAGACGTCATCCTGGAGATGAGAGAGAAAGTGAATAGACACGAGGATGAACTAGCAAAAGGAAGAGGCCAAGGTGACAAGGAAGGAAAGGAGAAGGCTTTGGAAGTCACACCTTCTGACCATCAATCTAGGGGAGGAAGTCATTCTCGCACTGAAGATGGAGGTAGTAACGGTTCTCATTCTCAGTATCATCCCTTACCTATTACTGAGGTTTGGGAAAAATTTCGGAAGTTTACTCCACCGATGTTCGAGGGGAAGCTAGATCCGATTGCAGCACTGGAGTGGCTGAAGCGTGTAGAAAAGATTTTCAGAGTTATCGAGATTAGCTCACAACAAAAGGTGATGGTTGCTGAACAATTGATGCAGAAAGCAGCTGAAGAATGGTGGGAAAGCACCAAAACAAAAGGAAATGCTGAGATGACGTGGGAAGAGTTTAAGGAAAAGTTTGAAAATTATTACTTTTCCCCTTCAATCAGAATAGAGAAAGAAACTGAATTCCTCACATTCAGGCAAGGGGAATTACATGAAGACGAATTTATTACTCGCTTTTTAGAGTTGTCTAAATTCTGCGGATATTCACAGAACAACTCTAAATGGTTGAGTGCTCGATTGGTTGAAAAAGCTAGACCAGACCTAAAAACAGCTCTATCACCGTTCCTTGATGAAACAAGGGATTTTGAAGAAATATGTGACAAACTGCGCACGATAGCAAGGAACAAACGAGAAGAGGAAGCTGAGAAGATGAAGGGTTTTCAGGCCAAATCTACACACCTCATGAGACCAACGGGAGGAGTTACTAAGAAGCAGAGTCACAACTTCAGTAATGTGAATACGCGGTTTAGCCAACCATCCAGAAATCACTTTGGTGGACCATCGAGGAGTTATTTTACTGGACCCCAAAGAAGTCATTTCAGCAGACCACCGAGGAGTCAATTCAAAGGACCTCAAAGGAGTCACTTCAGTGGAGGTCAGAGTTCATATAGGGGATCCACAGCTCCTGTTGCAAGCACCGCCAACAATCAGATGTGTGCCAAGTGTGGAAGAATACACCAAGGACCATGTGTGACGTGTTTCAACTGTGGAAAGCCAGGACACATTTCCAGATTTTGTGAGGAGGAGCCTCGAGGAGCCAAGGATGCTAGAACTGCAGTGCCAGGGAAAGTGTTTGCACTATCACATCAGGAGGCAAGTGCTTCACCAAATCTGATTAAAGGTATCCTCAAACTCCAAGGTCTTGAAGTAGAAGCCTTATTTGATTCTGGTGCCACACACTCTTTTATATCATACGACTGTGTGCCTCGATTGAATTTAAGAGTGAGTGAATTGCCTTATTATATGATTATTTCTACACCGGCGGGAGCTTCAGTAAAAACTTCTAGGGCTTGCTTAAATTGTACGATTGAGATTGATAATAGGATCTCAAATATAGACCTTGTTTGTTTACCCATGAAGGGTATCGATGTAATAATAGGAATGGATTGGTTGTCAGCTAATGACATCATCCTTGACTGCAAGAGGAAGACTATCTCTCTTGCGGATGACTCTATGAGTCATAGTAGACCACAATTGTTGTCTATAGTACAAGATGAAAAGCCTGTTCATCATGGTTGTCTTGCGTACATGGTGTTTTTCTCCATTCAAGCAGAAGTGGAGGAAGGGATAGAGAACATTGAAGTGGTGAAAGAATTTCCGGAAGTATTTCCGAAAGAAATGACAGGTTTACCCCCAGAGAGAGAAGTAGAATTTTCTATTGATCTCGTACCTGGAACAGAACCTATATCTAAAGCTCCTTACCGAATGTCTCCATCGGAACTAGCAGAATTGAAGAAGCAGATCGAGGAATTGTTAGAAAAGGGTTTTATCAGACCCAGTGTATCTCCTTGGGGATCGCCCGTACTCTTTGTGAAGAAGAAAGATGGGAGCCTGAGACTATGCATTGACTATCGCCAGTTGAATAAAGTGACTATAAAGAATAAATATCCTTTACCCAGGATCGACGATCTACTTGATCAGTTGAAGGGAGCATCCATATTCTCCAAGATCGACCTCAGATCAGGTTATCACCAACTGAGAGTCAAAGCTGAAGATGTCTCAAAAACTGCATTCAGAACTAGATATGGCCATTATGAATTTCTTGTTATGCCATTTGGGCTAACAAATGCTCCAGCAGTATTCATGGATTACATGAATAGAATTTTCCGACCATATCTAGATAAATTTGTAGTGGTTTTCATTGACGACATCCTTATCTACTCTAAGGATGAAGAAGAGCATAAAGAGCACCTTAGAATCGTGCTACAAGTGTTGAAGGAGCACAAGCTCTATGCGAAACTGTCTAAGTGCGAATTTTGGTTGAAGGAAGTAAAATTCCTAGGCCATGTCGTATCGGCTGAAGGTGTTGCAGTGGACCATACTAAAGTTGAAGCAGTTCTCCAATGGGAACGACCAAAGTCCGTGACTGAGATCAGGAGTTTTCTAGGTCTAGCTGGCTATTATAGGAGATTTATCAAGGGCTTTTCGCAAATAGCTATGCCCTTGACAAAGTTAACTAGGAAGGGTCAACCATTTGTATGGGACGAAAAGTGTGAAGCAGCTTTCCAAAATTTGAAGACTAAGTTGACTACGGCACCAGTACTTATAATTCCAGATCCTGCTCAGACCTTTACTTTGTACACAGATGCTTCCAAGAAAGGTCTTGGGTGTGTATTAATGCAAAATGGTAGGGTAGTAGCTTATGCCTCTCGACAGTTAAGGCCACATGAAGGGAATTATCCTACTCACGACTTAGAACTGGCAGCAGTAGTGTTCGCTCTGAAGATTTGGAGGCACCACCTCTACGGTTCAAAGTTCGAGGTTTATAGTGACCACAAAAGTCTAAAGTACCTGTTCGACCAAAAGGAGCTCAACATGCGACAGAGGAGATGGATGGAGTTTATCAAGGACTACGACTTCGAATTGAAGTATCATCCAGGAAAGGCGAACGTTGTAGCAGATGCCTTAAGTAGAAAGACAATCCATGTAGCCCAGATGATGATCAGAGAACATAAATTGCTCGAGGAGATACCAAGTACATCTATTGATGTAATGTCAGGTTTGGTCGCTACCATGGAAGCATTAACTATTGAAAGCACAATTTGGAAAGAGATTAAATTCGCTCAGCTCGAAGATGAGTATCTATTAAACGTGAGGGAAGATATTGAAGAAGGAAAAGAATCGAAATTTGGGATCGATAGAGATGGGATATTAAGGTATAAAGGAAAAGTGTGCATACCTAATGATGGAGAAATAAAAAAGCTCATACTAGAGGAGGCACATCGGAGTAAATACACCATCCATCCTGGAGCAACCAAGATGTATCATGATCTCAAGCGGAATTGGTGGTGGCGGGGCATGAAGAAAGATGTGACTGACTTTGTCACTTGTTGTTTGACTTGTCAGAAAGTTAAGATCGAACATCGGAAACCTCCTGGATTATTAAAGAATTTGGATATCCCAGAGTGGAAATGGGACAGCATCTCTATGGATTTCATCATGGGGCTTCCTCTAACGACATCCGGACATAATGCCATTTGGGTAATTGTCGATAGGTTAACTAAGTCAGCTCATTTTCTAGCAATTGCAGCAGAATACTCATTGGAGAGACTAGCAAAGATCTACATGAAGGAGATTGTCAGATTGCATGGGATACCGAATAGCATCGTATCTGATCGTGATCCACGATTCACTTCACGATTTTGGAAAGCATTGCAAAATGCTATGGGAACTCGGATGAGTTATAGTACCGCTTATCATCCTCAAACTGACGGGCAGACTGAGAGGACTATTCAAACTCTGGAAGACATGTTGCGGGCTTGTGCAATCGAACTAAAAGGAAGTTGGGACGATCATCTTCATCTTGCGGAGTTTGCATATAACAATAGTTATCACTCCAGCATTGAGATGGCACCTTATGAGGCTTTGTATGGAAGAAAATGTAGATCTCCTATTTGCTGGACAGAATTGAATGAGCGAATTTTAATAGGTCCAGAACTTGTGGACGAGACGACTCAAAAGATTAAGGTGATTCAACAGAAACTTCTCACTGCTCAGAGTCGACAGAAGAGTTATGCTGACAAGAGAAGACGACCGTTGGAGTTCATGGTGGGCGAACATGTATTCTTAAGAGTCACACCAATGACTGGCATTGGTAGAGCAATACGAGCAAAGAAGCTTTCGCCTCGTTTTATGGGTCCTTATGAGATTTTGGAGAAAGTTGGACCGGTAGCTTACAGAATTGCATTACCTCCACAGCTTGCGAACCTTCATGATGTCTTTCATGTATCGCAACTGAAGAAATACCAACCGGATCCTTCCCACATTATAGAAGTAGAAGAGGTAGAACTCAAGGATAACATGACGTATAAAGCCGAGCCGGAGCGGATTGTTGATGCAAGGGACAAGCAATTAAGAAACAAGACCATTAGACTTGTAAAGGTCGAGTGGAAAGGAATGGTTCCCGGAGATGCTACTTGGGAAACGGAGGAGAGCATGCGACAAACCTATCCTCATTTATTTAAATAGGTTAGAATTCTTATAATAGCAAAATTTTGAGGACAAAATTTTCTTTTAGGAGGGGAGAAATGTAACATCCTGAATTTTGAATCTAATATCTTGAACATAAACCTATCTTGGGAAGACTAGTAGGCTCTATTTTCAGAAAGTGATAAATTTGAAATCAGTATTTTGCAGGACCCACGGCCAAAAATAATTCTCTGCAAACTTTCTCGTGAACTTTGAAAAAAATGGCCGCGGGACCCACTCAATAATAATTTATTATTTAAATAATATTATATTATAATAATAAAATAATATATATTATATTATATTATTAAAATTTTTTAAAAAGAACGTTCACGAGGCGGCTGAGAGGTTCACGGGTTCTTCTTTTTATATTTTTGTTAAAATTACGTAAAACGACCCAGAGACGAAAATTACACTTAAAGACCCATTTTCCAACTATAAATAGACCTTCCATTTCATTTCATTCTTCACAACTTCTAAGAGCCTTAGAGAGAGGTAGAGAGAGAGAGAGAGTAGAGAGATATTTGCTTGAGAGTTATAATAGCTGGTTGGTGATTCGGGTATTAGCAAGTAACAGGTAACTCTGAATATTCTTCCTTATACTTGTGAATTATGTATGATTATAAATTTGTTTGTTTACTATTTTGGCAAGAATATTTAGAAAATATTTATGGGTTTAAGATCTGGTGTGGGAACTTTGACTTGCAAATCTGTAGAGGTACTATTTATACGTACGTTACTATTCACATATACCGTATTTACTATTCATTTTACTATTCACATATACCGTATTTACTATTCATGTTACTATTCACGTATATCGTATTTACTATTCATGTTACTATTCACGTATACCGTATTTACTATTCATGTTACTATTCATGTATATACCGTATTTTACTATTCACAGATACGCATAGTATTTTACTATTCACAGATACGCATAGTATTTTACTATTCATAAATACGCATATCAATGTATATAATGGTAATAATAATGCATTATTTTTGAGTAAATACATTCATCATGGCGGTTGTATTGTGATGGGTGGAGTAAGGAGGGAATTGAATGATAAGATTTGTTTATGCCACCACTCGGTGCACAGTGGATGGTACTTTTCAGGGCCCCATCTTTCATGTTTTCCTCTGGCCGGGATTTCATTGGAGTTGTGGGACATGTGACACCTCCATAGTTATTTTAAAGGAGGGGAGCCATAGTCCAGATTTAAGCTATATACCTTTGGCCGGGTGTATCTTAAGTTTTGGTGAGCTTGGAACAATTCAGTCAAATGAATGAGTTTCTATTGGACTATGTGTTAGCCTATGGCTCCAGTCAGCGGTATACGGATGGAGGTGGTATAAGGGAGGCTGCATACTGCATAATGCATTTCTGAACAGTTCAAGAATTTGATATAATGATGAATATTCTGTAAAGACATGAGATAAGAACTTTTGAGGTATATATGTTTTATTACCTTCTATGTTGATGACTATTTGTATAAATTATTTTGTATGAGAAATTATGGAATCTACATATATATTTGAAATCAGCCCATACTTTTCTGTCATATATTATTTGCTCGTGTACGGTAGAAATATTCAGTAGTTACTGAGACGTGGAATCTCATCCCATTTTAACATTTTTCAGGTGAATATCCTAGTAGAGAGCAAGGGAAGGCACCTATGGAGTGAGCTATGAAGGCTCTTTTGTACTCCTATAGTTTATGTTATGTTATTTTATTTGCCATGAACCTAAGACTTCCGCTTTGTATTGAACTCTGAAATAATTTTTCTGAAATTTATTTTGATTAAGGGTTAAACTTTATTTGAAACGGTAATGTAATCTAATGATTTGGATAATGATACACCCTTTTGGAGGAATTATAAATATTTTGGCCAAGTTTTTGGGTGATGAAAATGAGGCGTTACAGATATCATATAAAAACAACAATTAATAATAATCAGGAATGTCTGGCTATAACGAATATTGTTTTTGGTAGAAAATGCATATTAGGATGTCTTCCAACTTTTTCTTATGGATTGTATTATACATTTATAAGCACAATTGAAACACATGCTATTGCAAACCAGAAGTTTGTCAATGAAAACCAGAAGTTTGTCAATGAAACCAAAAGTTTATTAATGAATTTAATGTTTGGCATGACCGATTAGATCATCCCAGATCAACTATGATGGACGAATAATTGAGAATTCATGTAGACATACCTTGAAGTGTAAACAAATACAACAGTCCCATGATTTTTCATGTCCTGCATGTTCCAAGGGAAAGTTAATCATTTAGCTATCACCAAGCAAAGTAGGAAGTGAGTTTCTCACATTTCTTGAACAAATATAGGGAGACATTTGTGGGTCAATACACTCACCATGCGGACCATTTAGGTATTTTATGGTTTTAATTGATGCATCAACTAAATAGTCGCATGTTTGCTTATTATCTTCCTGCAACCTGGCGTTCGCAAGATTACTTGCTCAATTGATTAAATTAAGAGCATATTACCCTGATTATCCTATCAAGAAGATACGTTTTGATAATGCTGGTGAATTTACTTCACAAGCTTTTAATGAATATTGTATTTCATTGGAATTGATGTTGAACACCTGTAGCTCATGTTCACACACAGAATGGACTTGCAGAATCATTGATTAAACGATTGCAACTTATTGCAAGACCTTTACTTATGAGATCTAATCTCCCAGTCTCTGCTTGGGGCCATGCCATTTTGCATGTATCAATGTTAATTCGCATCAAGCCAGCAAGTTACCAAAAGATTTCTCCCTTACAAATGCTTTTTAGTCAAAAACCTAATATTTTCCATTTACGGATTTTTGAGTGTACAGTATATGTGTAATACCTCAGATTTTTATTAATAATAATAATAATAGAAATAGTAATGATAATGATAGATTAAAATAATACTAATAAAATAATAAAAATTAAAAATGTTGTATTGTTTCTATGGTAATAATATTATTTTGTAAATAGTATCATTAGATTAGTCAAGATTAGATCCAAGAATTTAGGAGTAGTTAGATCAAATTATTTTTTCAATTTTTGAATTTATCATCCGACTCAAAATATATCTAATAATAAAACTCTACAATTTGTTTTAATTCATTTATCGGGACTAAGTAAAGAGCCCAACCCAATATCTAAAACTTTAGTTTTAATTATAAAAATTAGGTTTAGCCGCCTAAACCTAGAATACTCGACATTTTTCTTCTCCGCTTCTGTGTCCTCTTTTCTCATTCTCGGCAATTTATTTTTCTAGAAGACTAGTAAAGACGAAGACCAGGTAATCCTAAACCCAAGAACAATAATTTGCCAAATTATTTCTTTATGAATCATAGTCATATCTCTTTGCGTTCTTTCTTCTATCATTTGAAACTAAATGCTCACCTTGGTTTTCGTGCGTGAACAATATATCCTGTGCGTCATCTTTTCTATCATGTGAAACCAAATGCATACCTCATTTTCCGTGTTAACTCTATGCTTTTATCGGTACGTTTGTTTTGTGTTCTTTTTTTCTTTTTCTCTTTTTTGGTATTATTTGAAAACAATACCTTGCCTCGATTGTCGTGCATGAATTCTCTGCCTCTCTGTACGTTCTCTTTTCTTTATTTGAAAACAATTCTTCTCTCGTTTTTTTTTTTGTAAAATGAATACCTTCTGAATAAATTTTATATAAGTATATTGAATGCCATGGTTTGCATGAATTGATTAATCATTGAGTATGTATATGAACATTGAATTGATTTCCATTATACTTGTACATGTATATATATTCGGCTTTCATGGTTTGATGACCCTCGCACATATAGAGGGATGGCATATATATAACTATATATATATGAAGTACTTCTTTCGTTTCGATATATACATATAGGTCTGGGTCTGGGTACTATTGTATGTATTTTTTTTATTTCACATATTAGAGATAATTTAGGAATTTTATTAGAAATGTATTTAAAATACTTTACTCGTGGGAGGATAGCTTTGGGATGGTACCTCCCATAGTGATGAACACAACTTATGGGCTTTATGTCCTCCATATTTATTTGATGTGAAAAAGATAGTATCCGTTCTTCTTAAAGTGGTGTCTGGCAGGTTTCCAGGACACTAATAGCAACTTTGGGAAGAGGTGTGCACATTAGAAAGATATGTTTATAGCCAATTGATGATTGTGACTGGCAGGTTTCCGGGTCACAGGGTAGACTGGTAGGTTTTCAGGTCTACCATGGCTCTCTTCCCATTAAACTAAATGGACTGGCAGGTTTCCGGATCCAAATGAAATTAATAAAAATTAATGAATGATATTTGATCCGATGAGAATATAGAGATATGATGAGTATTGAAATTGATATTTTAGATTATATATATGTATATGATATTTTTTTTTATCATCATGTGGATATTTTATTTATTATTATTATTTTCCATATTTTCTCTGTTTATTAGGATTATCAGCTTTTGCTGATGTTTGTGTTCTGGGCTGTGATGATCCTTCGGGGGAGAAGAATTTCAGTGAAACAGGTTTTCAAGGCTGGGGCTAGCAGTGAGAAGTGAGGAAGAATAGTCGGCTAACTCTATCTAGTTTTATTTTACTTTATGCTTTGAGTAAAACATTTTTATTTAAGTTTAGACTTACTTAATGTAATAAGGTAGCCTTGCACTCGTCCCAGTACAAGTGCGGCTGTAACACTTCCCAAATTTAATTATTTTGAATTTCAGTAATTATTTATAAAAATTATTGCAATTTTATGTTATTATGATTGTTAGAAAATTTGGGGTGTTATAATATGTGCTAGTAGTACCACCACAACGCACTAAAATGGGTCCTCAAAGGAGAATGAGAATATATGTTGGGTATGAATCTCCTTCGATCATAAAATATTTAGAACTATCTACAGGAGATTTATTTACTGCAAGATTTGCCGATTGTCATTTTGATGAATCAATTTTCCCAACATTAGGGGAAAAAAATAAGCAGTTGGGTAAAGATATTAGCTGGAATGAATTATCATTGGCTCATTTTGATCCTCAAACAAAACAATGTGAATTGGAAGTTCAAAGGATAATTCATTTGCAAAATTTAGCTAATCAAATGCCAGAAGCATTTACGGACTCAAAGAAAGTGACAAAGTCACACATGCCAGCTGCTAATGCTCCTATTCGAATTGATGTCCCTGAAAGACAATCTATATTAAGTGAATCTAAAATGCGCCTGAAGGGTGGTAGACCCATCAGTTCCAAAGATAAAAATCGTCGAAAGAGAAAAGGAGCTAAGAATATAGATGGTCAAGTTGAGGATAATCATGAAAAGTTACAAGCTCCAGAAGAGCCGTCTCCTGAAGAGATATTATCTCCAGAAGAGATATCTTCAGAAGAGAATGTTGTAGTCCCATAAGAGACCTAAGTACCTGAAATATGTGAAAATAATGAGATCTCAATAAATTATGTTATGAATGGTATCCAATGGGATAGAAATGAAATCAATGTTGACGACATTTTTGCTTATCATATAGCATATGATGTAATGAAAGATGAAGAGAATCATGAGCCAAAATCCATTAGCGAGTGCCAACAGAGAAAGGATTGGCCCCTATGGAAAGATGCTATAAATGCAGAATTAAAATCACTGGCAAAACGAAAAGTATTTGAACCTGTAATCCTTACACCTGAAGATGTCAAGCTAGTTGGATATAAATGGGTCTTTGTAAGGAAAATGAATGTGATGATTTCCTATTTTTAATATATTTGATACATATTTTGATATATTTGGGAGGTCATCAATGCTAAATTGAAGAGAATTTCTTGAGATTTTAAGAGATATCAATCTGGATGCATTATTAGTGGGTGTCAATTTAAAATAGAAGTTTTTGGAGATTAGGAAATAAATAATAATAATGGGGGGTTTTAAATAAATTCAGTTTTGTTATTATTATTTTTATCATATATTTCCTTTTCTTTGTCACAGACCTAAGGACCAGGAGACCAAGGTGTTATGACCAAATATTTGATTTGATTTAGTGCCTTTTTGCATTCAAGGGAATTGGACCCCACGCAAAGGAAAAGTTAAAAATTCATTGTTGAATCAATCAGGAAGATGGAGGACGTGGTACCCAAGTAATTGAAAAAGTCTATATATACCACGCAGGGCACAGTGAAAAGAAACACAATTTAAAAGGCAGATCAGAGAGACACAGAACGAGAAGTAACGAAGAAGCAGAGGAGTAGAGGTTGAGCGTTTCAGTTCTCTTCATCATCTCCACGGAAGGACGGAAGGACTGTGGAGGCGACGGAGAATCTTTTTTTCTTTCCTCTCTATTCTTCTTCTTTGAACCTGAATTCTTATCTTTTTGTTTTGGATTTGAATAAAGCCATGTGTGGCTAGTTGGTTTTGCAACCTAGAGAATCTATGAACTTGTTTGGGTTTTAGAGATTATTCCCACTAATTAGTTTTACTTAATTTTATTTCAGTTTATTTAATCATGTGTTCATTGTTATTGCTTATTGATTGGCCATCATTGAGCATGTTTTGAGGATTTAGGGTTGGACTTGAAAGAGGGAATCCTTGACCTTGGGAATAAATAATGTGGAATTAGGTTTAAATTTAACGTGAAGTTAGGTTTTAATCTAATTTGCGTCTAGGATAGACATATACCTAGAAGCTCCGTATAATCAAATTAGAGTAAGCCCGATTTGAATTGCATCTTAATTAATTATGTGAGGCATTGCATAATTATTTGAGGTAGGTGTATAAGTGGACCGACAAGCACTTACAAACATTAATACTCTAGATTAGCTGATTAGATTAAGTCAAAGTTAATTTAGTGGGGATAAAATCTAAGAATCAAATAAGAGATTAGTGACTTTAGGTTGCTCATTTGATTATTGTAGTAGTTTTCTTGTTTTTATTTTAGTTTTAATTTCTTTTATCTTAATTAAATTTAATTTGGTTTTCTCAACTTAAATGAAATTGTGAAATCAATACTTAACTGAAGTTTGTGATACCAAGTCCTCGTGGGAACGATACTTTTCTTATCACTTTATTACTTGATACGGCCCGTGCACTTGCGGAGTTTTTTAGGCTTAAAGTTTTGCCCTACCAGAATGAGAAGGGTGAAATTACAAGATGTAAGGCACGTCTTGTAGCCCAAGGCTTTACACAAAGACCTGACATTGATTTTGAAGAAACGTATTCATCAGTAGTGGATGCAACTACTTTTCGCTATTTGATTAGCTTAGCTGTAAATGAAGGACTTCATTTACATTTAATTGATTTTGTAACTGCCTATTTGTATGGTCCACTTGATAATGGCATTTATATGAAAGTCCCTGAAGGACTCAAGGTGCCAAAAGCACCAAATTCAAGTTCTCAAAAACAATACTTGATTAAATTAAATAAGTCCCTGTATGGCCTGAAGCAATTAGGTTGTATGTGTTATAATTGTCTCAAGGAATATTTGTTGAAAGAAGGTACAAAAATGACCCAATATGCCCATGCATTTTCATGAAAAGATCGAGAAATGAATTTGCTATAATTGCGGTATATGTTAATGATATCAACATAATTGGAACTCCTAAAGAGCTCCAAAAGGCAATTAATTGTTTAAAAAAAGAATTTGAAATGAAAGATTTGGGCAGAACGAAATTTTGTCTAGGACTACAGATCAAGTATTTGAAGAATGAGATATTTTTATATCAAGAAACTTATACAAAGAAGGTTCTAGAAAGATTTTATATGGATAAGTCGCATCCATTTTGTACTCCAATGATTGTAAGATCCTTGCATGTTGATAAAGATCCAATCCGACCTCAGACAATCAACGAAGAAGGTGAAGAAGAACTACTTAGTCCAGAAGTACCATATCTTAATGCCATTGGAGCACTGATGTATCTTGCTAATTACACACGTCCCGATATATCATTTTTAGTGAATTTATTAGCAAGATATAGTTTTACACCAACATGGAGGCATTGGGATGGAGTAAAACGCATTTTTTGTTATCTCAGAGACACTATGGACATGGGGCTATACTACTCAAAAGCATCCAAACATGAATTGATTGGTTATGCTGATGCTGGATTTATGTCTGATCCACACGATGGTAAATCACAAACTGGTTATCTGTTTACATGTGGAGGTGCAGCTATTTCATGGCGATTTATGAAGCAGACTATATTAGCCACATCATCTAATCATGCATAAATTCTGGCAATGCATGAAACAAGTCAAGAATGTATATGGTTGAGGTCAGTAATACATCACATTCGGACAACTTGTCATTTATCTTCAAGAAAGATGGACCTAACAGTTTTATATAAAGATAATACTGCATGTGTTGCTCAACTTAAAGAATGTTATATCAAGGGTGATAGAACAAAGCATATTTTACCGAAATTTTTCTTTACTCGTGATTTTCAAAAGGATGGTGAGATAGATATCCAACAAATCAATTCAAGTAAAAAGCTGGCAGATTTATTCACTAAGTCACTTTCTGAAGCAATTTTTGGAAAGCTTGTCTATGGTATTGGCTTCCGAAGACTCAGAGATCTCAACTGACGTTGTCAAGAGGGGGAGTTGATACACGCTGTACTCTTTTTCCCTTTATCTAGGTTTTATTCCACTGGGTTTTCCTAGAAAGGTTTTTGATGAGGCAGCACTGAAAAGTATATCAATGAATGATGTATTCTTTTCTTTAATTAAGTTTTTATCCCACTGGGTTTTTCATAGTTAAAGTTTTTAGGCACATTCATAATGGACATCCAAGGGGAGTGTTATAAATATATAAAATTATGGATGTCCATTATAGTTGACACCCAATAACCTACAATTGGGAATAAGAAAAGCAAAGGAATTACTGCCCAATAGCCCACAATGAAAAAAGCCAAACACATGGATTAGTCATCTCTTGATCATACATTAAATAGCCACGTGTTTGCAGTTGGGGTCTCTGGGTGTCCATTTATATTGTAAACAAATGAGCTATGTGCTTTTCTTTGGCTATAAATAGCCATAAACCCACTATTCATTTTGATTTTGGTGAAAGTGAAGTGAAGAAAGAATTACTCTCAAATTTTCTCTTTAATTCTTGCATCCTTTATTTAATTGTTATCTTATTTCATAATACAAAACTTAATTTCACACTAACAATTATTTGTTTATTTTCCCAAGCGACAAAATTATGAGTACTGTGCAGACTACATGGCCAAGCATGGCCATGACAGCCAACATGAGGCGGATGTGGTTTTAGTTCCAACAGTTTCTACCAGCTGCCTTTAAATGTATCTATGGGACCGATCGGTCTGCCATTTCTAGTTTTTGACTTTTCCTTTTGTATTAAGGGTAGATTTTTATAAGTGATGTCCCTTTCATATTTCAAGCTTCGGCTTGCCTTTACTTTATATATATATATATATAAAATTATGAGTACTTGTTGCAAAAAAGATTTCTAAATTATTTTACGTGTTTCGGGCAAAAAAAAAGAAGAAAAAAAAAACAATTATTTTACGTGTCTTTCGTCCAATGGGAGAATACAAAAATAAAATAAAACATCTAATATTGTTAACCTCAACGCAGTGCCTGCCACTGCCCTCGAGACTCCGGGGACGTTGAAGGAAAGGTCCCCTGAACTCTGTGCCTGAAACTATTTTCCTGTCACTCCCACGCGCCGCCATGCGCTACTCCGCCTCTTTTCAGGGCTTTATCATCAGAACCACCACTTCTGCTTCAACCACCATGTCCCTCAGGGGTCCCCTTTTCCTCTTACCACATAGAGCTCGAAGACTCTCGCTTCTATCCATTTCCTTGAGACATCCTTCACTTGGCTTGAGAAATTTTCATGCACACTCAAAGATAAGGTCTCACATAGGAGATATGGGCTTAGTGGCGCCTTCTAGGACAACTGAGGTGGATTGGAAGGAGAGGCATGTTGTGGGCTTCAGGCGGAGGAACATTGCTTTGCTATTTTGGCATCAGCAGAGCTCCAGTTACGGTCGTTTTGCTTACCAGGATGTGTCTAGTGATGATTCTGATTTGGAATCGGGGGCTCCTCAGCAACAGAGGGTTAGTTTCATGTATCTTTTTTCCCCTTAACGCTTGAGTGAAAGCAAAGTAATTAGCTGCTACTATAGGAATTTTTGATTGCTTCATAGCTAGCTAACTAGTCTAATACTAATATTATAATCTATTCTCACAATTGGTTTCTGGAATCTTTCCTTGTCAAATTGACTTGAAATTTGATGCACGAATCGCATTGACAATAGGTTTCAGCGTTGGGACTCCATAAATTTTTTAATCTTAATCCTGTGCTTAAATGAATCTAACCTGGAAGCCACTACTGTTGATTGGATATGTTAAAATGCTTAATCTGTTTTTGCGTAATTTTTATGCTTTCAATTATTATTGTTTGTTCTGTTTACTTATATCTCTCATATCTTCCCCTTTACTAACTACATCCTGGGATGATTTTTTGAAACAACCAAAATATAGGGATGGAAATTTTTTAAAGAGCACTGAGCGTCTTGCAATTCATATAGCCGATTTTACTTATTGGGATAAGGCTTCTTCTTGTTATTGATGGGAAAGCATAAGCATTGATACTTGTGTAGATGAAGGCCATGAAATGACTCATTTTCATGATAAAATGGCAGCAAAAGTCTTACATTTAGATATGAACTTATGGATAGTGGATGCATCATAATATTTTGTTAAATGCTGATAGAGCTACATTTTCACAAAGTAGAACGGGCTAACTGTATCCTACTGTGCGTTGGATCATGAAAAATTGATAATTATGTTGCTGAAAAACTACTATGTTCTTTTCTGAAACACATATCATTTTATCCAAACCAAAAAAACTGACAGCCTGATCTTAAACTGGGGACAACATGTCTTGCCTTTTGTTATTGGCTTTTCAGCTAACCTTTCTTATTTGAGGTCATAATTATACTTGTGCTTATATGGAGATGTGTGTAATGATTTATCCTTGTTCATTATATTGTCTGGCTCCGTTTGATAATGCTGTTTTATGGATTTGAAAAGCTCTTGTATCATGATGATAGAGACACACACATATCCAATTTTATTTTATATAACATTCATAAAGATATTTACAATTGCATGTCACTTAGAAGGCTTTTCTTTGCAGTCATCCTTGTAGTTAGAATTTCTTTATTAGGTCAATGAATTTTTTTTTCTATATTAACTAAATAATGAATAAATAATCAATGATGTAATTCTAAGTTTGTACTTTCATTTGTTTTCTTTTGGTCCCCCCCCCCCCCCCCCCCAATTTAAGAAAAACCTTGTTGGCCTTACTGGTGACCTCTTTCTTTCTTTTTTTGTTTCATTTTTAGTGAAAAGCATACTAGTGACCTTTGTTATGGGAAAATTGTGTATAGATCATGTTCTCACTAATGTGTTTGCTTGCTGTTGATTACTAGGGTGGTTCATCCCTTGATAACATTGACGAGTGGAGATGGAAGCTGACCATGCTTCTTCGCAGCAAAGATGAGCGAGAAGTAATTTCGAGGGATAAAAAGGACAGACGTGATTTTGAGCATCTCTCAGCTTTAGCATCTAGGATGGGTTTATATAGGTACTTTAACTTAACGCTGTAAAATTTGATATTGCCTTTAGCTTTTAACATCCATTTTATGATGTTCTTTGGCAGCCGGCTATATTCAAAAGTAGTTGTCTTTAGCAAGGAACCTCTGCCAAATTACAGATCTGATCTGGATGATAAGCGTCCACAGAGGGAGGTATCATTATACAACATAATTTGTCCTTTTTCTCATGTCCTTTTTCATGGTTTGATGTATAAGGGAAAACTAGTCCCTTCCTTCTTTTTAAGGACCTACAAAGCACTTGATTTGTATATTGTTATGCGTAGACTGAGTGAGTGAGTTTGTTGACTAACCATTGTTAGGTACAGGGAACCTCTTTTATGGAAGATTGGAGTGTTATTTATTTGAAAACGTAACTTGTTAATGGGGTTTATAGTAATACTATGACATTTATGATATTAGGTTAATTTTCTGTGCTCTTTTGACACATACAGCACGATCAACCTCCTTTTCTATGCACTTACAGGTTGTCATACCTTTTCGTGTTCATGGAGAAGTAAATTCTCTTCTCAATGCTCACCTCTCTAAAAAGTCTAGAAGCTTTGGAGGCATTGTAGATACATCCTTCCATAGATCAAGCAGCGCTGGCATTCCTGCGGACGAAGGAATTCTTGAAGAGCCAGAGCCCTTAGCACAGAATAATGTTGTCAGGGAGAAAATCCTTCGACGAAGAAGTTTGCAATTGCGTTATCAACAAGAAGAATGGCAGGTTTATTTACCGATGCACATCATATTTGTCATAGTGGCTTGAGTTTACACTTCAGTCTGTTTTACGTTTTAAATTTTGTAAGTACTCTGGTAGATTAATATCCATCTGTTGGCATTGCAAATATTTCATGTTGTATGGACTCAAAATGTTTGATAAAAGTCATGGCAATTTATTATCTGTCTTTTCTCTGAAATTTGAACTGCATGTCCTTGATTGTTCTCATCTCAATTTCCAACGTGATCTAAGTTCCTTGATGAAGATTTTAATTAAATCTTTATGCTCTTTCACATAACTACTTAAGCTCTTTTGTTGAGGTAGTTTTAAACATGATATTAGTGCTTTCCTCAAGTGATGTAGATTTTAATTCTTACTGTCTTTAATTCTTTCAAATAAAGTTAAGAATTATTGCTAGAATTGGTAGGCTTGTGCTTTGCTGACACTTAAGTCCTGGAGGAGCATGTTATTTATTTGTATGCATATATTTAACAGCTTAATCTTTTGGATTAGTCCTAGGCAGTCTTCACTGTTCATCATTGGATCTTTTTTCAATGCAAGTTCGGATTTAATTTTATTTCTGGTATGTGAATGTTCTTTCATCTTTTATTAATCGTGAAAATATTATCACATATGCTGGTTTCTCAATAGGAGTCTCCTGAAGGACAAAAGATGCTTGAATTTCGTAGATCTCTTCCTGCATTCAAGGCGAAGGATGCATTATTGAAAGCCATTTCAGAGAACCAGGTGAACAAAAGAGAAAAAAATGCTGTCTGTTGCTGTAATTTGTAGCTTTTATTTTATTTTATATTTTACTTGTTTTTGCAGTGTTGTTTTATTACTAGAGGCTATGAAAAAGGATGGAACATAGTAATAGAGCCATTATTGTGTTTTTAGTCTCATATTTGTGCTTGTGAATCAGAATCATTTTTTCAGTATTAAAGTGCTGTTGATCATGGATAAATTGGGACATCTGAAACAATGGTTTATAACGCATGTTAATTTTTAATCTATTTTCTTTTAGGATGTCCATTACTGTTGAAAATTTTTGTGCTTTTTCAGTGGGCATGAACTGTGGTGCACTTTGAAGCAAGTGGATAATGATCTAAAGCTCTTCTTATGAATTATAACATGCAACATCTATGATTTAAATCCAGCAAACACATTAGTCAATTTTGATGTTTTTTTATGCCTTATTTTTTCCCCTTTTATTATATTACTACAACAACAACAACAACAACAACAACAAAAGCCTTTATCCTACTAAGTGGGCTTATTTACATGGATCACGTGAACACTATTGTGCTCTATCTGAGACCAATTCTTTTGATAAGCCATTAACTGAGAGATCTCAGTTAATGATTTCTTTAAGTTTCCTTTTTGGTCTTCCTCTACCTCTCTTCACATGCAAAAGAGTATCTGTTCACCCCTCTTTACTGGTTACCCTTTTATTTTGAAGCTAATAAATTCCCTTTGTCTCTTATATAAATAAATGTTCTGCACTTATGCCATAGTGTCAGTCCTGGTAGAAGGCCACATTTCTGGAAATGGAATGTAAAAAACAGAAAATGAAGAAAAGATTCTCAACCCTAGCTATTCAAGACCATAGGTTCTCCCAGATTGTGAATATTCGTGTTGCTTTTATCACGGGCTCCCTTCTTTGCTCTCCCATGAGAGCCAAGTCAGTACATAATTGTTAGCTTCCCGCATTTACCCCTTGTTTTGCTACTAGGCCTTCCAAGTTCATATTCACCTTTCTTGTCTTCCTTATGTAAGGGCCCAACCTTTATGTCATGACCTCTCTTTACATAGTCCAACAATAAAGTTTAAGTTTGATTCAATTGATGAGGATGCAATTTACACCCCACTATTGTCTGGTTATAAATCCCATAGCTGATATAAGGATCTCACTAGTGGGTAATTTGTAAGTGCCTTTGGGAACGTTTTTTGAGTAATGAGGTCTACCATGATTCTATTGAACTCTTGAGACCTAACTCACCTAAAATTTTTTCCACTGGCCCTTCCTATTAGAAGCTCAGTTTGATATTAGGACACAGGATGACTAAAATGGACACACAACAAATATATACTAGCACACATGAGGAAACTTGGTCAGTCATTGAAGAAATGCAAGAAATGTGCTCTTCATAGTTTGATTTTGTGATCATTTTAATGAATTAGAAAAATAAAACACCTTTCTCCAAAAATATGATGTGCTGTATGATACAGAAAATTTCACAAGTATGATGAATTTTATTAACTACAAATTATTTTTGTGCCTTGCAGCTATTATAAGATAACATTGACAACAACTCAACTTATAGGCCTTTGAACAAATAATTTTGTAATGGGTGGCATAATTAATAATGTTTTCTTTTGTAGGTCGAGTTATATATGAGAATTCCTTATTGGACTTCATATTATGCTTTTGCTGGAATTTATATTAATTGATAGCATAAATGGAAACATGCAGGTTGTTGTGGTCTCAGGTGAAACTGGTTGCGGTAAGACCACGCAACTTCCACAATATATATTAGAGTCTGAGATTGAAGCTGCACAAGGTGCTGTCTGTAGCATAATTTGTACTCAGCCTAGAAGAATATCTGCTATGTCTGTATCTGAAAGAGTTGCAGCAGAGCGTGGGGAAAAATTGGGACAATCTGTTAGTTTCTGGATCCATTTAGTTAGCTTAAGATTGGAATGCTTGAATTTACATTGTATTATTTAATACATAATTAAGTTTCTGAACTTTTTATTCTCTAAAAGGTTGGTTACAAGGTTCGGCTGGAGGGTATAAAAGGAAGGGATACTCGTCTTCTCTTTTGCACTACAGGTGTATTGTTGAGGAGATTACTTGTCGACAGAAATCTAAAAGGTGTGACTCATGTTATTGTTGACGAAATTCATGAGCGTGGAATGAATGAAGGTAGCTACACTTTTTTGGTTTCCCTGTTGCTAATTATTCTGTACAATATGATATTTACCAATGATTTTGACTTTTGTCAGATTTTCTCCTTGTTGTCCTAAAGGATCTTCTTCCACGCCGTCCAGACCTTAGGTTAATTTTGATGAGTGCAACCTTAAACGCTGAGCTTTTCTCTTCCTACTTTGGTGGGGCTCCAACTTTACATATACCTGTAAGCTCAGATACTCTGTGTTGTGCCAAAATTAGTCATCGTTCATTGTCATGCTAACATGTCTGGTAAAACTAATATATTTCAGCAGTAAATGTCTTCTTTCCCATATGATGTTATCATGATTCATGAACTTGTCAAGAATGGTGATATGCGTTTTTCGAGTACATAATGGTTTTCTTTCTAGTTAGTAATTGCATAAGCACATAAAAATGAAAATTTTCTGTAATCTGGCAGTTCAGCCTCATTTTCCTTGCGGTTTGCATACATTTATAAGAATTTCACTTTAAGCTATTTCGATGCCTTATATGAACATACAAGTAGTAGTAAATGATGATGTGGACAATATGCTAGATTTACTTCTATTTATCTTCTGGTTTGTGTTGTTTTCTATTTCCTTTTTCTTTATGGATTTGGTTAATGTGGGGTGGGCTGTCTTGCTCAACTTCTAGGGCTTTACATATCCAGTTCGAGCACATTTTCTTGAGGGTATTCTGGAAATGACTAGATATCGGTTGACACCTTATAATCAAATTGATGATTACGGTCAAGAGAAGACATGGAAAATACAAAAACAGGTTCAAACTTTGAGAAAAAGAAAGACCCAGATTGCTTCTGCTGTTGAGGTATACAAATGATGCTGGATTTCTTTTTGAGGTCAATGAATATACCTTAATACTTGAGATTTCATTCAGGATGCACTTGAAGCTGCTGATTTCAAGGAGTACAGCTTATGCACCCGGGAGTCATTATCCTGCTGGAGTCCCGATTCAGTTGGTTTTAACCTTATCGAACATGTTCTCTGCCACATTGTCAAGAATGAAAAGCCAGGTGCTATTTTGGTTTTTATGACTGGTTGGGATGACATAAATTCTTTAAAGGATCAGCTCCAAGCTCACCCTCTGTTGGGCGATCCAAGCAAAGTTTTGCTTCTTGCATGCCATGGCTCAATGGCCAGCTCTGAACAGGTGACCCCACTTTTTATAAATGGGAATGGGAACACAACTTATAATTCTCACAATCTAGTTTGGAATCCAATACAGAAGTTTTAATTTATATTGAATGTGTAGATCAAATTGCTTTGAAAAAATTGTAAAGGGCGTGCCTTCTACTATTAAAAATAAGCATGCCTTATTATGAAGATATTCTTTTATATTTGAGGTTGCCTTGAGAAAAAAGGGATTCATTTTTAAAAATTAAATTCAATTCAGAAAGAAGAATTAATAATGAAATTCTTTTTTGTTTTCTGTTGCCTGAGAAAAAAGGATACATTTTTAAAAGCCAAATTCTGAAAAAAGAATTAATGAACTTGTCAAAGATGACTAAATCCCTTCCTTTGTTTAACTTATCTGAAAAACTAGTCATCATTTAGGGTATGTTTGGTTTGAGGGAGGGGGAAAGAGGGAAATGACCAAATTGCCATTAATGAAAGGAATATTCCTTTTTGTTGAGAGTATGTTTTTGAAATATTGAAAAATTTCTAGGGGCAATTTAGTAAAGAAGAAACAAAAATTTTTTTGTTGAGAGTATGTTTTTGAAATATTGAAAAATTTCTAGGGGCAATTTAGTAAAGAAGAAACAAAAAATAGCCCCTCCCCCTCCCCCTCCCCCTCCCTCAATCCAAACACACCCTTAGTATTGAAATTTGAATGCAAATCTGGTGGCGATAGCAATTGCTTTTCTTATTGAAGAAGCTATGTCATTTTGATAGTTTGTCATTCTTACTGAAGCTGTATTTCTGTTTGTTCTTCCATCTCAAAATTATGTTTGATCTGCTTTATTTACAGCGGTTGATATTTGATAAGTCTGAAGGAGGAGTGAGGAAAATAATTCTTGCCACTAACATGGCTGAGACTAGTATTACCATCAATGATGTCGTCTTTGTGATTGATTGTGGGAAAGCGAAAGAGACATCTTATGATGCACTAAATAACACTCCTTGTTTACTTCCATCTTGGATCTCAAAGGCTGCTGCTCGGCAGGTATCTGGGATTTATTTAAATTGTTTTGAATATTATCATGTAAATACATATATTTTTTTCCCTCTTTCCTTTCAATTGAATACATATTTAATGGTGATTTTGACCACATCTAGGATCACAGCTTGTGATGTAGAATTGTTTTGTAAGTGCATTAAACCACAAAGAAATGAATTTCACCTAATGGCTCTATTTTTTTTTTTTTTAACACAACTCTAAAATTTACTGTAGTCATGTTGTTTCCTTTGTATATATTTAGGGCTCTGGAAAATAATGTGATCAATGATATATCTTAAATGTAATCCTATTCCGGTTTTTAAAGATATTTTGTTACATCTACAAATAGAACATATAACTTGGAAACAGATGCTCATAGCTAGAGCTCTTGACTGGTCTGAGACTAGACTGTAAGTGTTGATTCACAAGTAATTCGTTGAAATGTGTTACTCAGATTCTTAATATAGTTGATGTAGGACAAGGAAGAAAGCATAATAAAGGAAACAACTTAATAGTAAACTAGTAGTCCCAATAGCAATTCACTGAAGCCTAGCAAAAGCGAATAACCTGGGACCCAAAACACTAACTTAAAGTAAAAGAAAGCATAATAAAGGAAACAACTTTAGATAACAGACAACCTAACAAAGGAACAAAATAAAGTTATAAAATAATAAATTACTAAAAACAAAAATTATATCTTTCCAGATTTCCCTTCTGTATGAAAATATATCTGATAAGTTGTATATTCATGTACAAGAGAGGTGTATTTATACAATTGGAGAGAGACCTAGTCTTAATGACTCTTAATAACTATTTAATGGGGAATTATTCCTAATCCCTGATTTATAGGGATCCTAGCATATCTTCTGATTTTCTAACATTTATTTCCTAACACTCCCCCTCAAGTTGGAGCATAGATATTAATCAAGCTCAACTTGTTACAAAGATAGTCAACCCGAGTCCCATTTAAAGCCTTAGTCAGAAGATCACCCAATTGGTCACTAGACCGCACATGCCCTGTAGAAATAAAGTTCTCCTTAATCTTATCGCGTACAAAGTGACAGTTAATCTCAATGTGTTTTGTACGTTCATGAAACACAGAATTGGAGGCTATGTGTAGAGCAGCTTTATTGTCACACCACAACTTCGCAGGCAATGACGTGGCAAGACCAACCTCCTTCATTAACTGGTGAATCCACACAATTTCCTATACTAACTGAGACATGGCTTTATACTCAGCTTCTGCACTCGACTTAGAAACCACATCTTGCTTCTTACTCCTCCATGATACTAAGTTTCCACCCACAAACACACAATATCCTGTGGTGGATCTTTTGGTAGCCTTTGACCCTGCATGATCTGCATCACAAAAACATTCAATCTTGTTGTGGCCATGATTTGTATAGAGTAAACCACGACCAGGTGAATCCTTCAAGTAATGTAACACATGCTCCAAAGCTTCCCACTGAGCAACGGTTGGTGCAGTCATGAATTGACTAAGCAAACTAACTGGAAAGGTCATATCGGGACGAGTTACCGTGAGGTAGTTCAATTTCCCAATTAATCTACGGTATCTCTCAGGATAGACAAATGGCTTGATCTTCTCCGGATCAACTTTCTTTCTTACATCCTCAGGTAGCTCATCAAACGGTATGCGGTCATCAATGTCCAAGAAGGGATTAGGAATCATTGGAAAGCTACTCAGTGCTGCTCTGAATTTCGCGGTTTCTTTTAACAAATCAAGAACATATTTCCTCTGAGTCAAAGGGATGCCTTTCTTACTCCTCATAACCTCTATCCCAAGAAAGTATTTTAACGGAGCCAAATCCTTTGTTTGAAAATGAGAATTAAGAAAGGCTTTAAGTGATGAGATTCTTGAAGCATTGCTACCCGCAATAACAATATCATCAACATATACCACTAACAAAATCATTCCAGTATCTGTCTGCTGATAAAACACAGAATGATCACACTTACTCTGACTCAGACCAAACTTCTTAACTACAGAGCTAAACCTGTCAAACTAAGCACGAGGGCTCTGCTTCAAGCCATATAAAGACTTCTGAAGATGACACACCTTCCCACGCTCCCCCTGAGCAACAAAACCAGGTGGTTGCTTCATGTATACTTCCTCAAGAAGATCACCATTCAAGAACGCATTTTTAACATCCAACTGATGAAGATCCCAACCATAATTAGCTGCCATAGAAATGAAGAGGCGAACAGAGGACAATTTTGCCACAGGAGAAAAGGTTTTCGAATAGTCAACACTATAGGTTTGAGCATAACCCTTGGCAACTAATTGAGCTTTCAAACGTTCCAAGGTACCATCAGCTTTTGTTTTGATCGTGAATACCCACTTACACCTGATAGCCTTCTTGCCAAGAGGCAAATCAACGAGATTCTAGGTACCAGCTTTATCAAGGGCTACCATTTCGTCTTCCATCGCAGTACGCCAACCGGGATGGCTTAAAGCTTGTTGGAGAGTAGTGGGAACAGTGAGAGAGTCCAAAGATGTGATGAAGGAATAGGATGGAGGAGATAAATGGTTATAAGAAACAAAGGAAAAAATAGGATAAGTGTAAGTACGCTTACCTTTGCGTAAGGCAATGGGCAAGTCATCAGGAGGATTGGACACTATGTTTGGTTCAGAGGTAGAAGGGGAAGTATCGAGACTATTAGGCATTAGTGCTGGTTCAGAAGTAGGAGCGGAAGGAACTAATACCGGATTAGACGTTGAAGCAGTCATTGGTGGGTCATGAACCTGGTCAACAACATTATTTGCCTTAGGGCGCTTCTGATAAACATGATAGATAGGTGGTTTCGCAGGTGCCGAGTCAAATGCTTGCACTGGTGGGGACGGAACCATATAGACCAAGAGATCATCAAGACTGTCAGAAGTGTCATTAGTAGAGACAGGAGATGGGGTTGGAGTAGAGACAGAAAAGAACGGAGTCGACTAATGGAATGTGACATCGGTAGATACAAGATAACGCCGAAGAGTAGGAGAATAGCACCGATAACCCTTCTGAACCCTAGAATACCCAAGGAAGACACATCTTAGAGACTTGGGATCAAGTTTGGTAACAGTGGGCCGAACATCGCGAACAAAACAGACACAACCAAAGATTTTAGGGTCAACTGGAAATAGGGGTTTGGAAGGAAACAAGGTAGTGTATGGAGTGGCACCATTGAGGACAAGAGGGGACATACGATTAATAAGGAAGCACGCAGAAGACACGGCGTCAGCCCAAAAAGGTTTAGGAACATTCATTTGAAACATAAGAGCCCGAGCGACTTCTAATAAGTGTCGGTTCTTACGTTCTGCAACGCCATTTTGAGCCGGTGTATCTAGACAGGAGGACTGATGAAGCATGCCATACTGGAGCATATAGGTTTGAAATTGAGCAGAAAAGTATTCTTTAGCATTGTCACTCCGTAAGGTTTTGACAGACACACCAAACTGAGTTTTGATTTCAGTACAGAAATTGCAAAAGTGAGAAAACAACTCAGAACGAGTTTTCATTAAATAAAGCCAGGTGGTACAAGAGAAATCATCAACAAAGGTGACAAAGTACCTAAAACCAGGTTTAGACTCGACAGGACATGGACCCCAAACGTCAGAATGGACTAAATCAAAGGGAGATGCAGCTCGTTTATGAACTCGAGGTGCCAAGTGAACACGATGATGTTTAGCAAACTGACATGACTCACATTCTAAAGAAGACAAATTATAGAATTGAGGATACATCCTCTTCAAAGAAGATAAGGACACATGACCCAAGCGACAATGAATATCAAAAGGGGATGAACCACTAGAGCAAGCAACTGAATGCGGTATCTGATCCTCAAGGAAATAATGGCCACCAGATTCATAGCCCCTACCAATAACTCGCTTCGTTGTAAGATCCTGAATCAAACAATGGTCAGGAAATAAAGTAATGAAACAATTTGATTGTCGAGGTAAGCTTGCTAGGAGACAAAAGATTAAATGTAAGGTCAGGGGCATGAAGGACATGGGATAAGGGAACAGACGGAGTAGGTTCAACAGTGCTAGAGCCAATAACACGAGAATAAGAACCATTGGCAATTGTGATACTAGATGGATTGGCAAAAGACGCATACGAGGAAAACAAATCGTGGTTACTTGACATATGATCAGTAGCACCGGAATCGATGATCCACTTCGAGGAAGAAGTAGCAAGACTAGAAGCAATATTACCTATACTAAGAGCAACAGAAGAACTAGACATAGATGCAGCCATTGATTTTCACCAAAAAGTTAAATTCCATAGCAAACTCTTCGAACAAGAACACTAGCCACTAAGAATAGGCAATAAATGTCCAATGGAAAGCAAAGAACTAAATTTCCAATAGTGAGGAGCAACCAATCAATATGAAAGCCTCACCAAAGATACAACGCCCAAACAACACCTTGAAACCGAAGAGAACAACAACCAAAACGATGCGCCAAACGTCTCACCAGAGACAAATACTAAACAAAAGGAAACACCTCACCGAAGGTAAAGAGCAAACACACCACCAAACCACAAATACTTGTCCAGAATTGCCTACTAACAAAGGCCAAATACACAAGAGATGCCAAACGCACTAATAGATGCCAACACACCGTCTGAACTCTAAATGTCCAATAGAACAAGCCAAATCAAAAAACAAACCACAAATCAAAAAATGACAAACCCAGACCACAAAACCCGTTGGAAGTCGCCGGAAATGAGGAGATGAGTCTGAAAATGGAAGTCGCCGAAGAAAAGACCGTCAAACGCGCCGTCATCGTGGGTCTACCTGTGGAGCACATGAACACCACGCGCCGTCGTAGAAGCGTCGAACGGCCACCAAATTTCAGGCGGTCGCCGATCGGAAGGTGGGGAGGCCGATGGGATGGCGCGTGTTCCAAGATATCGTTGGGAACTGAAAACGTATTCTCTCCTCTCTCTCTCTCTCGGTTCTCACTGTTCTCACTGTCTGTTCTAAGTGAACCAGAGGGAACCAAACACTCAAAAAAAAAAAAAAAAAAAAAACAGCTCTGATACCATGTATGAAAATATATCTGATAAGTTGTATATTCATGTACAAGAGAGGTGTATTTATACAATTGGAGAGAGACCTAGTCTTAATGACTCTTAATAACTATTTAATGGGGAATTATTCCTAATCCTTGATTTATAGGGATCCTAGCATATCTTCTTTTTTTCTAACATTTATTTCCTAACACCTTCAACTTACGTATTGCAGCATGCTATTTTTTATTCAGTTTATGGTTTGTATGACTGTATTTACAGATTTTACTGCCTTTTGCAGAGAAGAGGAAGGGCAGGACGTGTTCAACCAGGCGAATGTTACCATCTTTATCCTAGATGTGTTTATGATACTTTTGCTGATTATCAATTGCCGGAGCTTCTAAGAACACCTTTACAATCCCTATGTCTTCAAATCAAAAGTCTAAACCTTGGGAGCATTTCAGAATTCCTATCCAGAGCTCTGCAACCACCAGAGCCTCTATCGGTAAAACTCATTTCATTATAATTCTGGAAGTTTCACTCAGATGAGATGTTTGTGATGTGACTTGAGCAATAATGAATTCTATGTGGTTCAATTTATGATATATCCTACCTCAATCATCCATGCATTTGGTTCAATGTATTATCTAGTCAATTACTTGTATTTTGCAGGTTCAAAATGCTGTTGAATATTTGAAGATTATTGGGGCCTTGGATGACAATGAAAATTTGACAGTCTTAGGTAAAATATGTACTTTTGTCCAAGTTAATTTCATTTTCTCTTTTCTTTGGTTTATCCTAACTTTTTGAATATGTATTCGTTTTTCCTATTGGAGAGAAGTTATTTATTGGGTTATTCCTTTGCAGGTCGTAACTTGTCAATGCTCCCTGTAGAGCCTAAACTTGGAAAGATGCTTATCTTAGGAGCTATCTTCAACTGTTTAGATCCTATAATGACTGTTGCTGCGGGTCTTAGTGTTAGAGATCCATTTTTGATACCATCTGACAAGAAGGATGTAAGTTACTTTCATGATTATCTCAAAACATTTCTCTTCCACCCTTTGTCTCTGGTTATTGCCTTTTCAACTTGCCTGAGATGACAGTGGAGACTTTTTAGTTTTAAAATTGAAGAAATTTTCCTGAACTAAAATTTAATTCACTGTTGTATGTTTTATTCTCATCAGACTGCAACATATATAGTGAAGGCAACAAGCCTGCCTCCTCTAGCTAGATAATCTTGGGTAATTTTCTAAATTAATTCAGATAAGATAAACAGATTCTATCCTATAATATATTGAATAAAAATAGAATATAACAGATATAAATTAAAAATAAAGTCATCACAATCTGCACAGGGGGCACTGCACACAGAGAGCCCTTATTGAACTAGGTTTTGGCCGCAAAGCCAAATAGAATTAGGCTGTAGTGCGTCACTCTTCAACAAAAATGAGCATTGAGCCTCAATATATTGCATTTACAATCGAATGACATTAATAAGAGTGGCTATTCAGGATGAATTACTTGGTAAAGTAATATTTGAACTGCATTAATCCTCACTCTTTTTTATATATTCCTACAATTGAGGTCCTCAATACATGGAAACTGGGGATGAAGGTTGTAGGAAGTGGAAGGGTATTAGATCATCAAGCTTACTTTGATCCCAAAGATTATGTCTAAGACTAGTTTCTTGTGAACTTTTTGGTTAAAAACAATATACTTGATGATGCATTTTGCTTCAGTCATTTGGTTCATGAGGTTTTCATTTTACGTGAGGACTATATTTTTTCTTCTTCTTGTTTTAGTTTTTCAGCAAGGTCTTTAACAAAACATTTGTAATATTTTCATTTTAATGATATGATATTTGGTTCTCATAAAAAAAAAAAAAAGTTAGATGCTACTTCTTTTTTGTCAGAAAGATAATAAATAATTTGACCTAGAAATGTCTCGTGAAGTTTGAGAAGTTACAAATAATTGAATAACTACATACTCTCACTGTCCAAGATAAGTTTTCCTTAATTTTGCTTTTGATGTCAGTCAATGGACCAACACACCAGTATAACCTTTTTACATGTTGTTATAACAACAGTTGAGATATTCTTTTAGTGTTTGATATGAAAGTCTTCTAGACAAAACATTAGGCTGTAATTATCTTTATTAGAGAAATAACAACTAATTTCTAACAACATATCTCCTTTGCAGACAAGAAATATTCACTTATAAAAAAATTAAAATTAATGAAAATAAGAGGTGGGAAGTCACAAATTGTTGAATAACTATCTGCACACCTATACCAAGATTTTTTTTCTTATTTTAAAAAAATTCTTTGGGATATTTGTGGTCACATCAAGATCCTTCCTATTTTCATTATTTGCTTTCATAAACAAAACTGCCAAATCCGACTGTATAGCTTCTTTTTAGCTCAATTCTGTTGATAACTTTTGATATTCGAAATTTGAACTATATTGGTGAATGAACTGTGGGGGCTTCGGTAATATGTTAGATTTTTAATGAGATAATATTCATGTTTTGGGCTGCTAGGTAAACAAGAACGTAATTTCATATTTGAATGTTTTCTGTTCAACTCTTGTGCAGCTTGCAGAGTCTGCCAAGGCCCAGTTTGCTGCTGGTGCCTATAGTGATCATGTTGCACTTGTTCGGGCTTATGAGGGTTGGAGCAATGCAGAAGCACAGAAAGCGGGTTATGAGTACTGTTGGAGAAATTTCCTCTCTTCACAAACATTTAGAGCCATTGACTCTCTTCGAAAGCAATTTTTTTACTTGCTCAAAGATATAGGGTTGGTTGATTATAATACTGACAATTGCAATGCATGGAGTCATGATGAGCATCTGGTCCGAGCAGTCATTTCAGCTGGTTTATTTCCTGGAGTATGCTCTGTTGTGGTAATTTATTCTACCTCTTCTTTTTTCTGAAGCTTTTGCTATGCGCATGCTGTGCTTTGTCACCTAAATTCTTTTTCTCACGCTGCTTGTGATCATATTTCTCTTTATTGAAAGCAACAAATTAATATCATGCAAACTTGCCTCCTTCACCTCGGAATATTTTGCATGTAAAGCTGATAGTTATTAATTATATCAATGTTAAGAATTTAGATCTTACTTTCAACTTGTCCATGTATGCAAAATTAAGTGGGACACTAAGTTCATATTATTTTATAGTTGATGAAGAATTGTGTGTCTGAACATGTGTAGTAACTTGTTTGTTGTTTCTGTAATGTTTATTTGTAATATAATTGCAATTATTTAGGTGATTGTTGTGGACTAAGTCTGTTTAAATTGTATTTTACAGAACAAAGAAAAGTCAATAGCATTGAAAACAATGGAGGATGGTCAAGTTCTTCTGTATGCTGTAAGTTTCTCCCTTTGATATTAATTTATCAGTCCTTGAATTCTCATGAGTCATGACCCAGTCTTAATTGGAGGAAAGTGTAAGCTATCCAGATTCTGAAGCTCACTTTTGACTATTATTATGGCTTGGTGCTGTATCATGCAGAACTCTGTAAATGCCAGTGTACCCAAAATTCGATTCCCGTGGCTGGTATTCAATGAAAAGGTGAAGGTGAATTCAGTATTCCTCCGGGATTCAACTGGTATATCTGATTCAATGCTTCTCTTATTTGGTGGGAATGTTTCCAGAGGTGGACTGGTGAGTTTCTCAACTTATGTTCATGTTTCCTAGAATCAGTTTTCATGTTCATGATTATGGAGTTGCTAGTGTTTCTCTTTTACACATCGTGGTGTAATACGGAACCTATGATAGGACGGTCACCTGAAAATGCTGGGGGGATATTTGGAATTTTTCATGAATCCTGCCTTAGCTGAGACTTACTTAAGCCTGAAGAAGGAGCTGGAGGAATTAATACATAGAAAAGTAAGTATATGCAAATTTCATATTCCTAGATTTTAATATTTTTCAGACTTCAGGGTATTATTTTTTTTGGAATTCTCGTCTGTGCAATTCCCTGACAGTATTATTTTACAGCTTCTGGATCCCAAGTTGGATATACAATCATCTGTTGAGCTTCTTTCAGCTGTGAGATTGCTAGTATCGGAGGACCAGTGTGCTGGGAAATTTGTCTTTGGTCGTCAAATGTTGTCACCATCAAATAAGACAAAAGACTCCAAATATAATTCCATTGAGAGTAGCAATTATAAAAACCAGCTGCAAACATTGCTTGCCAGGGCTAGACATGAACCGCCAACTTACAAAACAAGACAACTTAAAAACAACCAGTTCCGCTCTACTGTCATATTCAATGGCTTGAATTTTGTTGGCCAGCCTTGCAACAGCAAGAAGCAGGCAGAACAGGATGCTGCTTCTGAGGCTGTTCTGTGGTTAATGGGGGATAAACATTCTTCTAGTGATGACATTGGCGAGCTGCAATCATTGCTTGGCAGGGCTCGACATAACCCATCGAATAAGGCATCAAAGGAGGGAGAAGACTCCAAAAGTAGTTCTGTTGAGAGCGGTGATCGTAAAGGCCAGATGCAAACATTGCTTGTCCGGGGTGGAAAAGGCCAGCTGGAAAACTCTAGAAGTAGTTCTGTTGGGAGTGGTGATTGTAAAGGCCAGGTACAAACATTGCTTGCCAGGGCTGGACATGAACCACCAACTTACAAAACAAAACAAGTGGGAAGCTACCAATTCCGTTCTACCGTCACATTCAATGGCTTGAATTTTGCTGGCCACCCTTGCAACAGCAGGAAACAAGCAGAAAGCGTTGCTGCTGCTGAGGCTCTTCTATGGTTAAAGGGTGATACCCGTCCACAAGATGATTATGATGATGATGTTGTTGACGATATGTCTTTCCCTTTCAAAAAGAGCAACAAAAGAAGCAAAATTTCACTGAATGGTGGTAGAAGAAGATGATGGACCTTCACTTGAAAAGATCAAGCTCTTTATTTGATAACAAGTATGGCACAGTAATTACTGAGAAGAACTTGTCTCTGGCGAAGGGTATGGTGCACTGGATGCCACGGAGCTGTTTTCAGTCGACGTGGAAAAAGAGTGTATAGAGTTGTTGGGAACCATATTTTGACAGCCCCAGCCTTGGCCCTTGTTTTTGTAAAGGGTGATTATATCCAGAGTCTTCCTGGATTTTTAGGCACTTGCCATGGCATATTTAAAGAATCGTTTTGGCTTGAGTTGGGCTCAGGGATTCACTGGTTGAACAATTGCTGCATGAGGTGCCTTCTGTACTTGAGCATCATTTCTTGCCAGAAAGGGGATTAAGCAGCAACTTTACGGAGGTACTATCGTGCGTTGTTTAGGTTAGATCCTTTACATTCATATTTTGTGGGAAAAAAGTGACGCAAACTAATGTAATTATTTGTGGAGTTCATACCTTATATTCTTTTCTCACTATCTCTTTCTATATGTATCATATACATTTACTTTATATAAAGGATCCGGATTCACATTATTCATATTAGTTAATACGAAATGTATTTTTTAAAATATCTTAATCATCTTTATTAATTCCCTCATTCATTCACTTTATTAACTATTGTTGAGGTAGCATCAATAGGGGTAAATTAGGAAAATATTGACAAATATGAAAAATATGTCTTACATTTAAAAATTAAATTAACTCTTTAAATAAGTCTTATATTTAGGATCGGAGGGAGTATAATTTATGTATTGGAACATGTATTTCACATAATAATATAATATGTTAGGGCTTTGAAGGGGTGATGTCCTTGCCGTTGCACGACCTTGAGATTGTAAGCTAGACTTTGAAAGGAGTTTTTTTTTTTTTTTTCCTTTTTCTTTTTTGAATTGGTAAGGACATTGACTTACAACCATAAGATTGAGGGTTTAAATTCTACTAATGTGAGGATTTTGTTAGTGGACGATCTGTAAATATTTCTGTAAGTGTTCTTTGAGTTTAGAGGCAAGCTTTGACCCTTATGTGTCCTTAGGATC
Organism: Acacia crassicarpa; assembly: GCA_034222035.1. Lineage (NCBI taxonomy): Eukaryota > Viridiplantae > Streptophyta > Magnoliopsida > Fabales > Fabaceae > Acacia > Acacia crassicarpa. The sequence goes on along the minus strand of JAWXYG010000002.1, from coordinate 45,548,840 downwards.
CGACTCAACTAAACTTTATTGTACTAAAAAAAAAAAAAGATCTAACAATCCAGTATACATTTTTTTTTAAAAAAAATTCTGTGGTAATTATATTATTTTTGCAAATAAATATTATTTAGGTTAGTCAAAAATTAGATCCTAGAATCTAGCTACTAGTTAGGTTAGATTAGTTTTTCAATTTTTGAATTTCCTAGAAGTCCTCACTGTTAACCAGATTGTATCTCATTGTAACCTATTTATTCTACACAAATGAATGAGAAATCTATCGGACTTAAATTATATCTGATGCTAAAATCCTACATGGTATCAGAGCAAAAGTTGTAGCGTCCTCAGCTTCCGCCGCGAGTCCGATCCGAGAAGTCACCCATGTGATGTTCTCAACCTCTTCAGCTCATGTTTGTTCGCTTCTTCACTCAGTTGAAGAGCTCAGTCTCGAGCTAGTAATTCGGCGTCATCCCTTTGCCATTAACACTCACCTCCAGTCGACTAGTTATTCATCATCGTCCGACAATCAGAAACCTCATCATTGTCGAACGTCTCTGCAAGCTCCTGTCCGACGTCGATCCAGTTCACATCGTCGTCCTCAGTCTCTATCAGAAGTCTCAACACTGCAAGCCTGCAGCTGCATTCGTCTTCTCGTCTGTCTCTGTATCTCGTTCTTTTTTCAGAATCTCTCAATTCATGTCTTCTGATCCAGTCGCGTTCATTGCCTTCGTCAGGTCTCGTTTAAAGCCTCTTGTTCGACACTAACGGCATCGTGGCACCGTCTTGTCTTGCTTCGGAAAATCAGATTTGGTTTAGAATAATCAGAATCTCTCAATTCACTCATCATCGCTCTCGGCCCTCCAAGGTTCACGATATCATGGTTTTCATTTTTTGGGTTAGGCTGCTACATTTTTCATTTGGGCTGGTCTGCTACAGTACTTTATTTGTTTTTGGGCAGCTGACCTGATTCATTGCTGATTGCTTCAACCTCTCAGCCTTCATTGGATCAGCCGTCAGCGCCAGCAATATTATTCCACCTGCACACTCGACGTCAATGGGGTCATCAAATGATACAACATCGCTCCCTAAGACCAGCGATACTTCCACTCTTCTCCACTCTTCCGATAATCAGCTGGTGTCGGAAAAACTTAATCTTCACAATTATCATGACTGGGCACAGGCTGTTTTGCTGGCTATCGGTGGACGTGGCAAACGAAAGTATTTAACGGGAGAGATCAAGCCACCGTCGGATCAAAACTCAGCAACCTGGGTTCAATGGGATACTGATAATTCTCTTGTCTGCTCTTGGCTTATCAATGCCATGTCTCCTCAGATTAAACAAAGCTTCATGTATCTTCCTACTGCTAAGGATATTTGGGATGTTGTTCGCGATTCTTACGTCGATGCCAAGGATTTATCCCAACTATTTAATCTTCGTCGTTGCATCTGGAAATCTTCTCAGGGCTCTCGGAGCATTGCTGAATTTTGGTTTGAACTTGTCGCTCTCTGGCAAGAAGAAGATCAAATGGTCAAAAATGAATGGGATTCTCCCGCTAATGCCACTTGCCACCTTCGAAATGTCGACACTGATCGGATTCTGATTTTTCTCGCTGGCTTAAACTCAAAATTTGACGATGCTCGAGCAAGGATATTGAGTAATTCATCTCTTCCTCCTCTCCTGGAAGTATATTCTGAGATTCGCCGTGAAGAGACCCGAAGACAAACTATGCTTCTCAAGGCTATCTCTTCAGAACCCGAAGCGTCCGGTTTAATCAGTAAGCACATTCCCTCTTCTGGTTCTGGTTCTAACAAATCTCGTCCAACGTGTGATCATTGCAAGAAGATTGGTCATACCAAAGACAAATGCTGGAAACTCCACGGTAAGCCATCTGATTGGCCACCTCGTAAACCACGATCACCTTTTGCTCATCAAACAGTCATTGAATCAGATCCTCCTTCAGCATCTGTGCCTCCTTCTCTCAATCCAGACCAGATGAGTCAACTTTTCAACTTGCTGAAAAATTTACAGTCCTCTCAAGGACCAGTTGCCACTATCGCCAAACAAGGTAATGATCATCTTGCCCTTATATCATCATCCTCTTCTCCAAAATGGATAGTAGACACTGGTGCCTCTGATCATATGACCTCAGAATCAAGTAACTTTACTTCCTATTCTCCTTTGGCTGGTAATAATCGAATTCGCACAGCAAATAATTCTAGTGCTTCCATTGCTGGTACTGGTACTGTACCCCTTACAAGAGACTTAAAACTTGATTCTATTCTTCATGTACCTCATTTGGCATACAATCTCCTTTCAATCAGCAAGTTGACAAAACATGCAAACTGTTCTGCTCACTTTTTTGCCACTCATTGTATATTTCAGGATCTCTCCTCGGGGAAGACGATTGGCACAGCTAAGGAGCATGACGGTCTTTACTACCTTGATGATTCCTCTGCGAGTGCCTTGTCATCACAAATAAAGACCTCTGTCTCCCCTGCTTTAGACAATAATTTGAAGTTATGGCATAGAAGGATGGGTCATCCTAGTTTTCAGTATTTACAAAAATTGTTTCCTCAATTTTCATTCAATAAATATGTCAATTTCCATTGTGAAACGTGTGAACTAGCAAAACATCATCGTACTACCTTCCCTCCTACTCCCTATCACTCTACTCGTCCCTTTTCCATCATCCATAGTGATGTATGGGGCCCCTCTCGAGTACCTAACCGGACCGGTTCGAAATACTTCGTCACTTTCATAGACGATCACTCTCGTATGTGTTAGGTGTACCTTCTAAAAGAAAAATATGATGTGTTCAATATCTTTGTTGAATTCTTCCGCTATGTTCAAATCCAATTTAATTCTACCATTCAAGTCTTACACTCTGATAATGGCACCGAATATTTCAATCATACCTTCAGCCACTTTCTAAAGTCTCACGGCATCGTTCATAAAAGTAGTTGTCCTAACACATCTCAGCAAAATGGCATTGCCGAACGTAAAAATCACCATCTTCTCGACATTGCCCGTGCTCTTATGTACACCTGCAATGTTCCCAAGTATCTCTGGGGAGATGCACTCCTTACTGCCACCCATCTTATCAATAGACTACCTACTCGTGTCCTCTCTCATATGTCCCCTCTTGATAAACTTCGTGAGACTCATGTGGTTTCACACCTTGATCACTCTCTTCATCTCCGTGTCTTTGGATGTACCGTATATGTCCATATTCACCATCCTCCTTCCAAATTTGACCCTCGGTCCATTCCTTGCATCTTTGTTGGCTATTCCAATTGTTAAAAAGGTTATCGTTGTTATGACCCAAAATCCCAACGACTCTTTGTTAGCCGAGATGTCACATTTGCTGAAGCCACAACTTTCTATCCACAACCTTCGAGTCAGGGGAAGAATTGGAGTGACTCTCAGCCTACTATACCTGAACCTATACCACCGTCCTATCCTGTGATTATATCCTCCACACCTGATTCACTCACAATGCCATCACAAAAAGGGGGAGACAAATATTATGACAAGGTTTACTCTAGGAGGAACAAAAAGGCAGTAGAGTCCATTATGCCTGAGGCTCAGCCACTCTCCCAACCGAGAGAGACTCCTGACGCCAACAAGGACCTAAATATGCAGGGCCTAGAGATGCCCATTGCATTGAGAAAGAAGACACGTTTCTACACTCAACATCCTATTCAAGACTACATGTCATATGGTAATCTCTCATAGAAATATTGTCATTTTGTCACTAACCTTGATCAAGTTCAGATTCCCACAAATGTACATGAGGCACTTAAAATTCCTGAATTGAAAGATGATGTATTTGATGAGATGAATACTCTTGAGAAAAATCAAACTTGGGATATCACTAACTTATCCCAAGGAAAAAAGGCAGTAGGGTGTAAGTGAGTATTTACCCCCAAGTACAATGCTGATAGTACCTTGAACAAGTACAAAGCCAGACTAGTTGCCAAGGGTTTTACGCAAACTTATGGCTTGGACTACATTGAAACTTTTGCCCCTGTAGCAAAGCTAAACACTGTTAGAATCCTTATTTCCATTGCTGTTAATCTCGACTGGCCTTTACAACAGCTAGACATAAAAAACGCCTTCCTAAATGGGGATCTAAAAGAAGAAGTTTATATGACACTTCCACCTGGTTTTGAGAATGGTCACGGCAAACAGGTATGCAAGCTGAAAAAGTCCATTTATGGATTTAAGCAGTCTCCTAGAGCTTGGTTTGACAGATTCTCACAAGTTCTAAAGGCTGAAGGATATAACCAATGCCTCTCTGATCACACTATGTTCACTATGAACCATGAAGGTATGATTACTACCTTAATAGTATATGTGGATGACATAATACTTACAGTGAACAATCCTCAAGAAATGAACAGAATCAAACTGGCGCTAAACAAGGAATTTGAAGTCAAGGACCTTGGTAACTTGAAATACTTCCTAGGAATGGAAGTGGCTAGGTCAAAAGAAGGAATTCACATTTCACAAAGGAAGTATATCCTTGATCTACTAAAGGAAACTGGCATGCTTGGGTGTAATAAGCCAAGTAAGACTCCCATCAGTGTCAAAAAGAAGAAGAAAAAGGTAGAACAGCCAACAACCGAACAAGAGGTAGTAGAAAAGAAGAAACAAGAAGAGGAAGAAAAACCAGCAGACATAGGGCGCTATCAGAGATTGGTTGGAAAACTTATCTATCTTTCTCACACACGGCCTGACATCGCCTTTGCAGTAAGTACTGCAAGTCAACATATGCACTCACCAAAGCAGAAACACTTGAATGCAGCATATAAAATCCTGAAATATCTCAAAGGAACTCCTGGCCGAGGTCTCTTCTTCAAAAAAACTAATCTGAGGACTATTGAGATATATACTGATGCAGATTGGGCAGGAGACCAAGAAAACAGTAGGTCTACTTCAGGCTACTGCACGTTTGTATGGGGAAATCTAGTGACATGGCAGAGTCACAAGCAACGAGTGGTATCCACAAGTAGTGCAGAATCAGAATTAAGATCACTATCTGAAGGACTCAAAGAAGGAATATGGATAAAAAGGGTTGCTAACGAAACCTACACCAAGATAGAATCTCCATTAAAACTTTACTGTGATAATAAGGCAGCTTTAAGCATGGCATTGAATCCAGTACAATACAGCAGAACTAAGCATGTTGATGTATGTTGATCGCCACTTTATCAGGGAAAAGGTTGAAAATGGAATTATATGTCTCTCCTACATACCTACAAAATTACAGCTTGCAGATATACTCACAAAAGGTCTACCCGAGGACATATTTGAAGGTTTTGTATGCAAGTTGGACATGATGAGTATCTATGATCCAACTTGAGGGGGAGTGTGGTAATTATATTATTTTTGTAAGTAAATATTATTTAGGTTAGTCAAAAATTAGATCCTAGAATCTAGCTATTAGTTAGGTTAGATTAGTTTTTCAATTTTTGAATTTCCTAAAGTCCTCAATCTGTTAACCAGATTGTATCTCATTGTAACCTATTTATTCCACACGAATGAATGAGAAATCTATCGGACTTAAATTATATCTGATTCTAAAATCCTACAAATTCAATAAATGTATCTACATCCATCTACTTTCTAACTAGATGGCACGTGAGAAAATTGGTTTACACTGTTTATGCTGCCGCTACTTTGTTGTCAATTGGTTTTGAATGTTGATGGCTAACACCATGTATGTTTCTCTTCTTTTGTTGTTAATTGCTTTTGGATGCAATTAAATTAAAATAATATGTAACCCCCTAATTATTTTCACCCCAAAAACCCTTCAATTCAAATTCCGAACCCCCACCTCAAGACTCATTTAATAATAATGAAACCCTTTCTTTATCTATTTTTAGCACTAACACTTCACCAACTCATATTTCATATGCCTCAAGTTACGCCTTTCACATGCCCCAAGTTATGCCTTTCACTTGTCCATATAATGTAGCACCTTTCATATGCCCCGAATTACACTTTTCGCATGCTTTGAAAAAACTGTTATTTAATACTAATTATTTCAAAATGAATTTTGTCATTATTAGACTTACATGCAATTCTTTATAAGTCGCCTAATTTGTAGATGTGATCAGAACCAATCACTCTCCCTACTCATTTATTTATTGCCATTGCCAGCTGAAACAACATTACATATTGCATATTTTCATGGCCATGTGAATCCTATATAGTACAATGTGACCACTATTGGCCATGCAAAAATCTGTGAAATCGATAACCGTAAGGACATATGGGTTATTATCGCACGTGTTCTTACAAAGTTTATTTTTTATAAGAAGACCCACCATATGCTACCTATAAGATTGGCATGATTTTGGCATATGAGCAGGTATATAAGTAGTGTCTTTCCACCATTTCTTGTGTTGCTTAACCCGCCATTACTAATGGTTTTGCAATGCAATAGATATTGTTAGAATATTACATGAAAGAGATAAGAGGATAAGTCTATCATGTTGAAAATTTTGAGGTACTAGAGAACAATAACAAATATAAAGTGACCACAAACTCTTAGAAGATCGTACATATTTTAAACAAGTAGATTTCCCAATATTTAAGGAAGTTTTCAGCTTTGTTCCCTATCCTAAATTAACTGTCAAAAATGAAGAATTGATTGGTACCTAACATTTGAAACACATTTTCTACATGCCATTTGAAAATAAGATGTTGTGCATTTTACTTCCTAACTTTGAGTTTACCAATTCCACAAAAAATAGTTGTGACAGGATTTTTTTAAGCTTTAGGGGGAGTTGGGAGACCAAAACACAAACACGGGCACTTGCAAAAAATTGAACCTCATACTTGCTGATAAAGAGTATAACTTATCCCACAACATGTTTGTAGCCGATTGTTTTTCCTAAATCCTAAGAAAAAAATCAAGTTTAATAATAATGCTTAGGGAAAAAAACATTTTATTTTAAATAAGTATATGTTTCTGCTTTTTGCTTTCAATGAATAATGAGGTTGCAATAAATAAATGTAGTATTGTTTGGAAAGTACAACTGACACATTCAACAAAAACATTATGGTAATGGAACAACCAATCGTTACTCAAAAGAGGTTTGCAAATATTAACTAGGAGTCTGTTTATATCATCTGTTTTTTAAAGCTAAAATATATTTTAAAGTTTTTTTTAAAAAGAGAGCTTTTTAAAAAAAACAAAAAAGCTAAAAAACATTTGATGATTATTGTGAGAATATTATGCATTTATTATGATTATTATCTTATTATTATGATTAAATATAGGTATATTTCTATCTTAGGATATTTCCTGTTATATCTCAATTAGTTTGATTTACTTTGATTTAATTAGATTTTATGAGATTCTAGGTTTAGCTCTAGGTTTGCCTATATAAAGGCTTATATGTACTCTTTCAGATTCAAAGATTAAATAAGAATTATGTTTTTTCTCTCAAAGTTCACATGGTACCAAAGCTTAGTTAGTTCTCTTGGCCAATTTGAGTTTTCCGGTGGCCGCTGTCACTGTAGCATGAACCCTATTGTCGCGTGAACCCTAGTAATGTTTGCGGCACAGTTCTTCATCAACATCATCGTTGGTGGTAGTTCCTCTATCATCGTGCCGCTCATCTCGTCCGACGACTGGTCCCGTCGTCGTTTCTGGCACAGCTAGTAATGTTTGGGGCACAATTCTTCATCAACATCATCGTTGGTGGTAGTTCCTCTGTCATCGTGCCTCTCATTGCCTCTCATCTCGTCCGACAACTGGTCCCGTCGTCGTTTTCGGCACAGTTTTTCATCAACATCATCTGTTGGTGGTAGTTCCTCTGTCATCGTGCCTCTCATCTTGTTAGACGACTGGTCCCGTCATCCTCAACTTATGAGCACAGTTCTTCATCAATAACCCATCTCCTCTTCGACGTTGTCATCGTTGTTGAGCCTTTCATCGTTGTTGGTGGTAGTTCCTTTGTCATCGTGCTCCTCAACTTCCTCAACTTGTCAGACGACTGGTCCCGTCGTCTTCAACTCGTTCAACAAATGGTTGCAGCTGCTGCCTGTCAAACTTGTCGCAGTTGCTGCCCGTATCTGCTGCTCTCTAAATAGGCCTCTGAGACTCAAGAAGTACAAGCTTAAGTGGGAGTGTTAGTAGTATAAAGTCGTATAAGCAAATTGGACATGATAAATATCCATGATCCAAATTGAGGGGGAGTGTGAGAATATTATGCATTTATTATGATTATTATCTTATTATTATGATTCGATATAGGTATATTTCTATCTTAGGATATTTCCTATTATATCTCAATTAGTTTGATTTACTTTGATTTGATTAGATTTTATGAGATTCTAGGTTTAGCTCTAGGTTTGCCTATATAAATGCTTATATGTACTCTTTCAAATTCAAAAATTAAATAAGAATTATGTTTTTTCTCTCAAAGTTCACAATTATATAAATTTTTTTAGCTTAAAACGATGGGTCCTTACAGTGTGTACAAGCTCTATTTTCCCTCCTTTTATCTGCAGATTTATTGGATAGCAAAATAGCATAACACCCAACTCAAAACAAGCAATTGGGTATCAACATAGATTTCATATTTCCGAAGTACCAATTCTGAGTAACAGCGTATGTATTCTGGTGGAGTTGCAGCAAGTCCTTAGCAAGATCCACCGCAATGACTCCGGCACTACAACCTATTCCCCCAAGTTAAAGCTAGCATTATTACCCCTCAATCGATATTTGTTAACAATCATGGCGGAAAGTGAAGGTGTAAATAGACTACAATTGACAACAAGAATCCCAATATCTTTGGTCTGTACCTGAGTATTGAGGAAAATATTATCCAAAGCGCAAAACATTACTGCCTCCGCCTCCTCTCAGGCAGCGGCCATGGTGGGCCAGGGCCTGGGTGGGACAAAATGCAGCGGCCTTGGTGGGCTCACCACTGGTCTTATTTATAAGTCCTTTCTTATCAAAAAAAAAAATTTGATCCTATTTATAAATCCCTTTTGACCAAATAAATAAAATTGTGATAATTTTGCCCATATTTATACCAATAAAAATAAAGAGAGAAGAAAAAGTTAAAAGGTACCCAATCATAAATGAGGGTAAAGTTGAAAATTTATCCCATAATCATTGAGCTATCTACCCTTCCTTAGTATATGTGATTTGGTTAAAAGGGACTTATAAATAGGACCAAAATGGTAAGTATTATAACCAACCGAGGCCCAAAAAAGAAAAAGAAAAAAGAGAGCTTAAAAAAAACTCCTTTAAGGAGCTTTTAGCTTCTTCCTTCATGGTTAAAAAAAAAAAAAATCTTTCTATTGTAAAAACATGGAGAAAAACATTTCTTATGTTGTAGGAGAAATGTATTCTCATGTTACATACACATGAAATGATGAGACTCACACATATATATAATTAGCATTATATATATGTGTGTGTGTGGGTTCCATGCCAATTCATGTGTGTGTAGGAATCTTTTTTTTTTTCCTCATGTGACATGAGAAGTTTAAACCCTAAAAACATGTTCGGTCTAACTTCTGCTTATAAGAAAAAGAGAAGCTTAAAAAAGAGAGGATCCAAAAAGGCACTAAAACAAAGGTAAGGAAACGACTACAATAATGAGAAGCATGCTTGTTTCTTTTGATCATCTAACACATGTTTTTTGATCCTTTTGTAAGCACATGGTCATATCACCCACCGTCTCTTAAGCAACAAAAATTGTGTTCAACCCTAAAATACCTGAAGTGAAGAGCCTACTAGACTAGACAGGTGATAATGTTTCCAAAATTAGATTGTCCTACCTTCATATTTATCCAAATCAAAATTTGAAATAACAGCCAAGCGCCTCGTAACGCGATGGCATTAGGCCCAGTTTTAGGAGCTGGCTTTCCCTCTTATCCAGGGTTCGAGCCCTGCCTCCCCCTTCTCTCACTGGCTGTATAAAAAAAAGAAAAAGAAATAACAATCTCATTCCTTTATTTGATTCCCCTAAATTAGCCTTCAAACAAATACTACTGCTTCACATGGATTGTTTAAAGCATCAAATGTTGACAAACAAAACTTCAACAAAGAAGGCCTTTTAGTATTTCTTGTGAGGATTCCTTTGGGGGAATTGTGGAATATTAATGAAGTTATATTTAATATTTATTCCAGCACAAATAGGATTAAATTAATAATAAGATGGAATATCCTTATACTTTTACTAACTATAAAATTGCACCTTCCTCTCTTATTCCACCCTCACGAAAGAAATCTGACATCGTCTCTAAAGTATTTATCCAAAAACTGGAGATTACATATGGATGGACATATGACGCTTGCCCATACGCCCGACGACTTCTTTTTTTCAAACTCTTATTTATGTTTTTTCTAGACACTGACAGTGATGACAAACAAACTTTAAGAAAGAATTGAAACATGAAATTTCCTCTTAAATTTGTTTTCTATTTTATTTTGTTAAATTTAACTGAGGCATCTTATAATTTTTTATCGTCAGAAGTAGAAAAATTTTCTCTAGTCATCTTATTCAAAAAAATATTTATTTAATAGTTGTTATATCCTTTATTTTGATGAAATAATTGTAATATCATTAAATTGCGAGAGTATGTCGTATAATAATTGAGTCAATTTTAAAGCAGAAAATCCACGACTAATTTCCAACAACACAAGCCAGGTCCTTATGTAAATATGCTTAGCAACTTGGGAGCTCTTTCCACAATCTCCAATTACATAGTAAAATCAACAATTTGATTTGCTCCATTGCAACAAAAATCAATTTGCCACAACAACTTAATGAAGAAGGGGAATAACAAAACAAATTACAGCAACAATCAACATCACTGCTCAAGCGTAAATGCCTGCATGAGGATGAACTTTGTTTCTTCTCTCTCTCTCTCTCTCTCGTGTGTGTGTGCGTGTGTATAGGTATATTATGTTTCTCTTTATAATGTACACTAAGCTATTGAAAAAAACAAAGGGAAAATAAATAATGATGATGAATGAGTAATGACCCAACTTACTGATGCAAAAGCTCAAGGGCTTTCTGCAAAGTAGGCCTAAACCTATCAATATCAAGCTTTACACTTTGCTTGTCCAAATACACAGACTTAAATTCAAACCAGTCTTGAATTGATGAAGGATCTTTTAGAATCTTATGATCAGGTGGGTATTGTTGAATCAGAGTACTTTCTTCCAACTTTATGTTGTACAGCAAGTACTTTAGGTTCATTTCCTCTGAGGGCAATCCAAAATCTTGTTTTGCAAGCCAATCCACCCCACCATATGGTACTATTTGGATAAAAACAGCATTTTCTGGAAGAAAAACTATGTTGGTAAGGCCAGCCCCATGAACTCCCATTAGAACATCACATGAATTCACAATCTCTGCAAATCTTGACAAACTACCACTTCCTTCCATGGTAATAACCTCAAAACCCAACCCTTTTGCCATTTTGACTATCTCATCTGGGTTAGTGAAAGATCTTGTACTTTTTCTTGTTATGATCATAAGCCTGGGTTTTCTGCTTTGACCATCCCTTAATCTGATAGCTTTATCCCTCTTCAAGGAATATGAACTTCTTAAGAAATCCCTGAAATCTTTCATGGAATAGGAATATATTGAAGTGTCAAAACTTAATTCCTTCTGGTACCGTTTGAGACCAACTGTGACACTTGGGAAGCAATGAACTTGGTCATCTTTGTTAATGTCAATGAACTCATAGTTTGACAACTTCTTCAGAGGAACTTGGTACTTGTAAAGCCACCAAGCTCTGTAATTGGTTACGAGAAACTTAACTTCTCCATTGAATTTCCTTGAAGTCAGAAATAGAGGAATGAAAATATCTGTGAATTCATGAAAGTGGTTTCCTACATAACCTCCAGTTGAAAACAGGATTGCTGGAACAGTGTGATTTTGAGAGCACTCAAGGACTTTTTGCTTGCTGCTATCCTTTAATGGTTTCACTGACCATTCTCTTACCATGCTCATTGCAAATGTATCTGTCTTTCTTGCATAAGGTTTTATGATCTTTGGCATGTTTTCTGACAATGTGCTTGTTTCTGGTGACACAATATAGACAGTGGAGGAGCTTCCCTGGACTCTGATGTCACCCTGGCTCTCACAGAAATCTGTTTTTGCTTCTGAAGTGCATATTAGTGATGGTTCCTCTTTATTCGTTACTGTGTAAGAAAAGGGTTTTTTTGTGAGCATTAGTTTCAAATACCATGTTATTTTTTAGGGAAAATTAATTTATTTGTCCTCATAGTTTTGACTTGATTGTAATCCAATCTTTAAACTTAATTCGGCGACTCGGTTGAAATTCAGTCCCTAAACTTTAACTCATTGCAACTTAGTCCTTGTGATTTTAACCATTTAAAACTGTAGTCCCCAAGTTTCATGAAATATATAATTTTATTTTCTAAAATATAAGGACTAATATTTTAAAGAGTGAAAGTATAGAGATTGAGTTAATTGAATCAAAGTTAAAGCTAGAGACTGAATTACAACTAAGTCAAAATTATAGGGACTGAGTTACACGGAGTCAAAATTTAGAAACTGAGTTACAATGAATCAAAACTAACAAAAGCATTAATTTTCCCTATCCTTTACTATTAAAAATGGATCTGATCTCATATAGCTTTAGTGAGATTATCAGAATATGCAAATGTTACCTGGAACTGTTTGTATATGAGAGCTGCTGGTGTCATTGACAAGAATCTTAGTCGACATGTCTTCTTCAGCTGCAAGGCAAGGAAGAGGTTGTTGTCAAATTCGTTTCTTACCATCTAAAAAGAAGATTAGTTCCAAAAGTATGGTAAGAAATATAATTTTTGGAGATTAGTTCAGCTACAACTTCTTCTTGTTGTCAATATAATTCCTAGTGTTAACAAGAAGGCTAAGAGTATGATACCAGAAGTATTCTCAGAATCATGAACCTTAAATGATAATCCATGAAAGAAGCTTGAGCTAGCTCTTACTGTATTGACATTAAGGGAAAAAAATGTAGATTACCTTTTGCCATTTTTGGAGAGCTTGTGGTGTCACTGACCATTCTCATTTTGACCCCATCACCTACTGACAACCTCAGATTCACTACAAAATAAAAAACAAAAGACATTTCAAAATTTCATGTCACAATGAAACCAAAAATCCCTCCATGCATGTTTGTAGTAACAGAGAGGGAGAAGAGAGAGAGAGAGAGAGAGAGTTAGGGACTTACAATCATGAATTGGACCCAAGTAAGGCTTGAAAATAGTGCAGAGACTCAAAAAAAGAAGAAAGAAGCTCACAAATGCTCCATATTTCAGTCTTCTCTGTTCATGCTTGTTAAAGCTTCTGGCAAATATTGAATCATACATCATCGTCAACCACTTCAAACAGAAACAACCCAACACTATCTATCTATCTATCTATCTATATATATGTATTCTCACAACCAAAATGCCATTCCTTAGGTACAAAGTTTTAGCATAAACTTAGACCCTTGAGGGTGTTTTGAGAAGAGAGGATCAAGCAATATTCTGATATAATTGTACTTGACAATTGGAGGTCTCTGAGATGCCATATATCTATAAAATGTTGCTCTCCACACGTAGTTGTTAGCCCTATAAACAATATCTTATTTTATTTTCCTCCTTCTATTATTTGTTCTGTTGTATTATAAAATTGATTAGAATAAAAGGAATGAAAAGGACTATTTAGTTTGACACTGTTGAAACAGAAGCATCCATTTCAATGATTAATATCATTTGGTTAAGTTTTTCACTCTGTGCCGGCCCTTGGTTCCACCTTTGAAAGCTATCAACCAACTAAAAAAAGCTTTAGATATCAATCATTAGAGTCCCATATCTAGTGACACATGGTTCAATTGAAATTTTACTTGCAGATTCAACTTCTGCATGAAATGGTTTGATGAACCCCCCCAAAAAAAAAGCTAGAGGTAAACAAAATCACTAGTGTGAACCATAAAGTGGCCATATTGGGACCATCTTTTTGGGCCATAACTTAGTGGCATTCACAATTATGCTAATTGATTAAAGATCAAACAAATGTTCAGCTTTGGCCAACCTTGGTATGAACTTCTGGGAAAAAACATAGGCAAGTAGTATGAAAGTAAAGACAAGTAGAGTTCTGTCGGCAGAGAATGTGATTCTAAAATTAAAACGATTTAGTTTGGTGGATTGGAGCAAGACATTTCAACGATAAGATTTTTTTTATATTTCTTTTATAGTTTAGGTGGGGTGCATGAAGAGGCAGGCTTATTAGGGGGGCTTTGTATCTTACACATGTTCTATTCTTCTCAAGGAATACGTGTGAACCTAATATAATTATAAAAATGAAGGCACTATTTGTTTTAATTGTTATATATAATAATTATGTCAATAAGTTAATGATTATATATGCAACCACCCCTTTGGCCCGAGACAAAATATTTTTAATTAAGACATATTGCTAATGGTTAATACTAGTAACAAAATGTTTATATAAAACTAATGTAGAAAACTATATATATTATTAATTTTTATTGGTCTTCTAATGAATTACTTCACACGCATGCATGAAGTCATATGGGCTAAAAAGATTTGGTATCAAGATTTGAGGATTGATAATAATTATTGAAGAACCTAACCAACAAAATCATTGACCTTTTGCTAATGTACATGTCTTCCAATTTTGAGCTTTGAAAGATTAAATCTCAATATCATTTAGTCAATGTTAGGTAGCAAATCAAGGGAAGGAAATTGTGTTACGCATGTAATTAAATTTGTATTATGAATAATATTTCCAAAAAAAAAAAATAGATAGATTAAATTGTATCAAGAAATGTGGGACGCATGTCAGTTTGAGTGGCCATATTATATGCACTTGACACATTCAATTAATTATTTTAGAAGGTTTTCATGAGTTTTGTCATAAGGTCCTTTGTAAATTTTCTGAGCCATTAATTATTTTTCCCCCCTAAAAGGGACTAAGGGCTTGTTTAGTATGGAGAAAAGGAAGGGAAAGTAAACGGAGGAAAACTTTTTAGTTAGATTTAAAAAAAAAAAAAAAGAGAAGTGGACTTAAAATTTTTTATATAATTAAAAAAATTCAATAAGATTATTAAAATTTAAATAATTTTTTTTAGTTTGTATTAAATACTTAAAATAGCGGATAGGAGGGAATTACTCATCTAAAATGAAAGGTTAAATGATTTTTTAAGATTAATTAGCTAAGTAAAAAGATTGTACTTCGTAGATGATATCCATGCATGTTGACCTCTGAGATTAAGCAGGTCAATTAATGATGAAATTAAGGAAGTAGTCGACACACTCAATATATGCACAAGAAGTCATTATGTTAATTAATTTCTACAACCGTCACTAAGTCATAATAGTGTGATTAGTGAGGGGGCATTTGGCAAGAAAGATTCTCGGCGGCGATTATTTTATCGTTGTCATTTTAAAAGATGTATGTATGCTCCTTAAGAGTTTTTATTGCTAATAAATATGAAGTCAACGTCTAACATTGTCATTTCTTTTGATATAACTTGAATAAATATTTAGAGATAAAAAATACGAAAGAACAAAACTAGAATTCTCTTTTTCTCCCACATATATAAAAAGGTTAATATAATTATTGAATCCTGTAGTTTATCTCATTTAAGTTTTGGACTTTTAAGTTTACTTATTTCATACCGTTAGTCCTTAAAGTTTAAGAACGACTTAGAGTATGTTTGTTTCAACCATATTACATGCATGCAATGGTAATTATGATTGCATCACTAAGAAAAGAGTATTTAGTTGTTTTTTAGCTTGTAATAGGGTTTATCATGGTAATGATGATTACCAAAAAATTTGGTAATCCTCATTCATACTTCACACTTTATAAATCTTCATTACCACCTCATTGAATAGTTAAAAAATCCAATTTACCTCATTTATCTCTGTTTAACTTGTTTTATTTCACTCGTCATGCCATAACCATGTCACCCTAACCTCCTCCCCCACCATTGCCGTGGCCGCCAACCCCATTGTCGCCACCTGCACTGTTGCCGTTGTTGCCACCATGAGAGCCGCCGCCACTACCTCCTCTTATATTGTTGTCTCTACCACCACCTACCATGACCACAACAACCACCACTACCTTTTCCTCCGTTGCTGTCACTATTGTTGCTGCCATCACCCCTACCTCCTCCTCCATCATTATCGTTGTCACCATCCACCACCCCCAACTGTCGCCGCCACCACTACCTCATCCTCCTCCATTGTTTTCGCTATCATCACTTGTCATCGCCACAATGGCCATCACTTCCTCCTCCTCCACCTCTTTTACCATCCCTTATTGCCACCACCTCCACTGTTGTCACTGTCACCACTTGCCACCGCCATTGTCTCCATCATCACACAACATTAATGTCGTCTCCACTACCACAACCATAACCATCGAATGATCCTTGGTGAGGTAGCATGACAGTTATGATGAGGCAGGGCAATGACTCTTAATTGTTTTTTTTATAAAGATTATATTAAGAGTAAACTAGACTTTGTGTAATATACTAATTTTAAATAATTATTAAAAAAATAACTCAATGCACTTTGTTTAAAAATCAAACCAAACACTAACTTTGTAATTAATATGCATTGCATTACTATTGCATTGCACTAACTGCAAGGTAAAATAGGATCCAACCAAACGGATCCTTAGACTAAGATTTGATGGCGTTATATTTGTATACATGTCACTAACACCGTCAAATTTGTTGATGCGGGATGATGACTGGGCAAATTGCTTATGCTTACATGCACATGTGCCAACTTTTTTTTTTTTGGGGGGGGGGGGGGGGGGGGGTTTAGTCAGTACTCAGTACTATTCATGCGATGAAGAAGGCCAGTCTCTCCGGCGGTTACCTCTTCCCTCTCCTTTGACGCCGCAGTGCCTCTTGTGGTTCACGAATTGCAGATTTAAGAGACGAGCTCCTCAGTCCTCAACACATGAATGGTGTACTCTGGCTCCATCTTCTTCTGCCATTACTGCAACATGGACCTCGTCGGATAGGGAAGTGGTGAAGATATGAAGACGAGCTCATTACTGCTGGAGACAGAAGAGCACTAGGAGCCGTTCATGGACGATGTTAAACAAATAAAATCAAAAATAGACTGAACCACACCTAATGATTCTTCCATTCAATCTCTCATACAATGCGTTCGTTGCTCTTCAAGGACGGGAATTATTTTCCCTGCCTATCCATAGGATAGGCCGTGAGAGCATTTCTCTCCTGAACCGTCCAGATCAGATCTGGATGGTCCAGATCTTATTTTTTTTACTTTATATTTTTTTTAAAAAATTATTTTAATAGGTAAAAAATCTAAAATAAAGATAATATCTCAACTAACATTTTTTCAAAAAACAACATTTTCATTTTAAAAGAAGCAATTTAAAAAAATTAAATCTGAACCGTTCAGATTTGATCTGGACAACCCAGATCAGACAGGCAGAGGATAGGCACCGAAAGTGGTTCCTTCAAGGACCGAGTCTCAAAGTTTGCAACATAGACTATGGATCCCACATATATCTTATACGTACACAGAAGCTCCAGGCCATTTGAGAGGAGGGAGTAGGAGGGAGGAGAGTGGAAAGAAGGTTATTGACTAAATTTCAGAAATTTTTTTTTTTTGTTGAAAGTATATTTTTAATTTAGAATATTGAAAAGTTTCTATAAGCTATTTAATAAAGATGAGAGAAAAAAATTTTCCTTCCCTCTTCTTCAAACCAAACAAGCCCTCAACTCCACAACTCTAACATTTATCTGTTTGGGAAAATGATATTAAGGTCCTAATTAAGAAAAATAGTATCATAAAAATCTCATAATTTATCAATGACAAATGGAATAGCAATGATTGACAAGTTGAAGAGTTATCATTGACAATTTAAAGACTTTTTTGATATTATTTTTTTAATTGGACTCTTAATGTAATTTCCCCTGTTTCTTAACACCCCCAAATTACTTTATTTCTTGATTGCCTCAGATTTAAAACCAACCCCCTGTTGTTATATTTATATATCAGTGGAGATAACTCTCATCACTCAGATCGTCTCACAAATCTTCAATTTGTGAACTGAGACACTGTGACCTAAACGGAGAAGGAACAGGCGCCCACCGGAGCGATTGACCTTCAATTTCATGGCATGAACAGTCCCTCTTCTTTTGGCACATGTCCATGTAATCACAAGCTTACTAATTACTACCTCCAATCCTAATTATATGATCAAGTTTGTAGTGTAATTTACACTATAAACTTAGTCCTATAATTAGAATCGGACGGAGTAATTTGCCCAATCATCAGCCCACGTCAGAAAATTTGATGGCGTTAGTAACACATTTTAACACGGTTAATTCTTGTTTCAAGTCCTTAAACTTGAAGGACTAATGGTTTGAAATTAAGTAAATTTGAGAAACCAAAATCACTTATTTAAAACTTCAAAGACCAAGACCAAAATGGGAGTAAACTATAGGGATCAACAATTATATTAACCTCATATAAAAATATATTCACCAATAAATTGGTAATTGATGTGGTAAAGGACTTCACCCTCATAGGAAAAGAATACAAATTCAAATTCCAGGAAACGCATTTATTAAGAGAGATGAAAATCATTCACCCTTTAGGCCTCGACCCTCAAAGAGAAAACTGCTCATTCATCAAGCGTCTGAGCTTCTTCAAATTAAGCTCTTAGACCACTTTTCTCTTACTTAACACCGTAACTGGCAATTCCTATCTAACCTACTTGGTTAATATCTCTAGACCATTCTAACAGTTTCTATTGTGAGATGTATATAGTGTTTAAATTGGGAAAATTTCACTACATTCCCTTTATAGCAAATTATTCTCAAAATTGCCAAAATTTTACGAAACTTCACTACACCCTTAGGGCTAAACTGAAATTAAGTTTTTGTTTTTGTTTTTTTGTTGAAAAGATATTTATGCCCTTGCTTGTATATAGCTGAGACAGTCTTATAAATTCCCACATGTCTCCTATAAATACACATATTTGACTTGTTAATTTTCACATGTGTCTTGTAAGTAGCATGTATGCTAGTTGAATATGCTCATTGTCTTGTACATGGCTAAAATAGTCTTGTAATTTCACCTTTTTGTCTTATAAACAAGAACATTTGATTTGTAAATGTTCACATATGTCTTGTACATAATCATATTTCACTTGTAAAGTAATGACATAATTGTTTTTCACCCACAAATTTTATTTTCAATTTAGCCTTAGGGGTTGTAGTGCAGTTTCAAAGAATTTTGGGGGCTATTTAAAATAATTTACTGCAGAGGGCGCAGTCAAATTTTCCCGTTTAAATTTCAAGTATTGTCAATAATATTAGTTTCTTGAGAAAAAATAATTTTTGAAAAGGAAATATTGTTTTCAGTACTTAAAAACTTAACAAGATTGTAGACATAGGTTTACACATGTCCTAGGGGAGTTGTATTGTTGATGAAAATTTGAAAAGAAAATTAATTGGTTTATGAGGAAATGATGTATGTAGTGATTGCAGGTAAGAGTTTTTGCAGTGAGGTTGATACTACACCGTTTTGTGCTATGATATTGGGGAAAAAAAGCGTAATAGCTATAATATCAAAAAATCGCGGTGATTTATTGAGACAATGTTGATTGTGATTTCCAGCAAACAGGTAAATAAAGATTGCGGTGATTTATTTTCATGTAGGAATTAATAATCAATTACCAGATTCTCTATTCTTTAATTGCAACAATAAATCAAATAGGTCCAATTTAGGAATTAGGAATCAAAATAGTACAGTATCAACCTCACTGCAAAAATTCTTACCTGCAGTCACTGCACATATCATAAGCCCTTGGTTTATAATAGTCCCACACATATTTAAGATTAGAGTAAATACCCTATTTGGTCCTTGAAAAAAACACGGACCCCATTTTGGTCCCTCAAGTAACGAAACCCCTTTTTAGTCCCTAAAAATGATGAATTTCCAAAAAAGAAAAAAAGACCCCATTTTGGTCCCTCAAAAATTTCCAAAAACCCATTTTTAGTTCATAAAAATATCATATTTTAGTCTCTGGGGACGAAAAAGGGGTATGTGTTTTTTTCCAGGGACCAAATAGGATATTTACTCTTAAGATTTTATATATTATAAAAATTACACGTAAGAATATTTTGATCAAAATAAATATATTAAAAATATTTTTTTGCAAAATATTGAAGTGTAAATTTTCAGGAAAACGAAAAAAATAAATCAGTAAACAAAATAAAATTTATTTTTAAGAATGTTAATAAATAAAAAATTTAGATGTGTCACATAATAGTCTTCTACTTCACAAGATGAAGCTTGAGATATATGATAGAATAAAATGAAAAGGGACAGATCATCGGTCCTTTATATGGGCGTAAGACCTTGACTTGGAAATGGGACACGTTATCTCCCATTTTGTCAATGTACGAACTACGAATATGTATCTTAATCATCATCTTAAATAATAAACTAATTATAGAAAGACCCTAATAGCCGTTTAGTACGATTCCATTTCATTGAAGAAGATTACATGTGATCCTCACATACCGACTATAGCATTTGATTGTGCTTATATAATATTAAGAGGATTATATTACTAATATTGATGAATAGGGATGTAGATATCATATAATTAAGTAAAAAAGACACAATTGCTTTTCATTATGATTTTTTAATTAGACCAAAATGTCCACCCATAAATGTTGTTAAATATTAAATAATTACCACTATTAAATATTAAAAAATTAATCAATTATATAAAAATATAAAGAAAAAAAAGGAAAATCCATAAAAAAAGAACTTTACAAATCCTAAAAGATAAAAAGATATTTCGAATATTCATAATCTCAGAGTTGTGTTAGTATCTGATTTGTCTATTTCGAAATTTAAGGAAATGACACAAATGCCTTCATTAAATCTCTCTCTCTCTCTCTCTCTTTTTTTTTTTACTTTCTTTTGTCCTCTCTCTCTTTTTCCTTCTTCAGGTTCCATATAGAGAGGGTCTAGCAACAACGGTTGATACAACCTTCTCCAACAACGGCGATGGAGGCCTTAGCTTCCTCTAACAATGATGCAAGGCAATGGTGGCCTCTCTTGCAACAAAGAAGAAGAAACAGTAGCAGTAGAAAAGAGGAGGAGGAGGAGGAGGGGGACCTCCTCCAAAACGGCTATGGCGACGTTGGCTTCCTCTAGCAATGATAAAAGACAATAGCGGTCTCCTCTAGTAATGAAGAAGAAGAAGAATAAGAAGAAGGGGCATGAAGAGTTGGGTGGAGGTGGTAAATTTACTTTTAGAATTCCCTTTAAGGTTTTTGAGTACTCCCAAACATGACATAATCCCTAAGGAATATATGGATTTTCAAGAAAATGATTATTTCGACTTGTGATCTCACAAATTGTAAATTTTCATAAGATTTGATAAAGGTTTCACAATTTCTGATAAAAGTTTGACAAGTTTGACAAGTTTGAATAAGTTTTTACAAGTTCTAAAAAGAATTTCACAAGTTACAAATCAAAATTCACAATATTTGATAAGGGTTTCATAACTTTTGATAAAGGTTTTATAAGTTCTAATAAAGTTTTCACGGCTTCTTAAAAGAATTTTATAACTTCCATAAAGAATTTCACAAGTTCATAAGATTTGATAAGGATTTTTACATGTTCTCATAGAGGTTTCACAAGTTCTGTTCCCCAGAGAACACCCGATTTAACGACGTTGGGACACAATTTGGGTTGATTCAAATCAACAGAGGTTTCACAAGTTCTAATAGAAGTTTCACAAATTCAGATAAATATTTCACAAGTTTTGGAAATAATTTCACAAGTTCAGATCAAGTTTTCATAACTTGCAAATCAAAATTCAATTCTAACAAGGGTTCATAAGTTTGGATAAGGTTTTCATAAGTTCTCATAAGAATTTCACAACTTTCAAATCAAAACTCAATTTCATAAGTTCGGATAAGGATTTCACAAGTTCATATGCGATTTTCACAAGTTTTTAGAAGAATTTTCATCATTGTTCTTCTTCTCTAACGCCTTTCTAGGTCTTGCTCGGCTAATTCACCAACAAACTTCCTTCACCATCACCATTGCCAACACTCCTCTCAACATCCAACATCTTCGATCTGCCACTTCCTCACCTTCTTCCTCCTTCGATATTCACCTTGCTTCTTTGCCCCCTCGAACCCACCAACCATGGCCTTCCACTGAACATAGAGACCACAGAGAAACTCCCTGCTTCTTTACTTCCAAATATGGGAACTCTAAGCCTTCAACCCAATCTTCAATCCCTAGTCTCCAGAATCATTGAAGAAGAAGGTCATCATCCTCTCTGCATCATTTGCGATGTCTTCTTAGGCTAGATTTTCGACATTGCCAAGAGTTTCGTTCACCACTTGGGAACCATATCTTACATGTCTATGTGGATGAACCTCCCTCATTGGAAAATCGACTCCACTGAGTTTTATGTTCAAGGGTTCCTGAAAATTACATATTTCATTGTTGTCAGCTTCATCAATTCTTGAGACAAGCCAATGGCCCTGATACTTGGTCCCAATTCTTCCAAACCAAAATCTCTCTTTCTATGAAATTTGATAGGTGGATTTTCATTACTGTCGGGGAAATCGAGTCGTTAGGGTTACAACTTCTGAGAAAATTCATTAGATCCCTAATCTGGACCATCGACCTTATTTTCCTTCAAATTCCAGCTTGGATTCAAAGCATCACTCAAGTAAAGAACCAAAAATTCCTCTAGAAAATGCATCGAATGGCTGAATCTGCATCTTCAACACTTTGTTCTTTACATTTCTTTCGGATCTCAGCACTTAATCAGTGAAACCAAGATGATGTTGTTGGCTCTAGTTCCAGAGAGCTAGTTGCCAGTAGCCGGTAAGGGTGGGGTCTTTGGGTGCCTACATGAGTCGCCAAATTGTGGGCGATGTTTGCTCTAGCCTTGTATTTGGCGAGGAATAATTTCTCAAAATCGATGTGACATTTAAGTAGGTCGTCAGATCCATTCCCACCGGAATGGGCAATGACCCCTTTGAGCGATGTCTAGGAGTCTTTGAAGGCAGCAGAAACATGGTGTTCTGAGGTTCTTTTGTAATGAAAGGAGATGGCAACGATGTTGACCGCTAACGTGAGCGAATTGACGTGGTTGTGATAGCTTGTAATGAAGGGAGTTTCGACGACAAAGCTTCCATTGTGGGAGTAGAAGAGGAGGGAAGCTGATAGAAGATGAAAATTTGAAAGTAAAAGGAGGAAGAAGAATATAAAGTTAGAGACAATGACATGATGAAAGGTTAAGGCGAAGACGGAGACGGTGGCCATGCTGAGTGAGGAAGAAAGGGAGGGGTAAGGGGTATTGTTCTGTATGAAGAACACAGAGATTGGACTTGACTAGGTTGTCAAGCCTAGAGCCTACGTACCCTCGAAGGGATCAAAGTCCACGTAGTTCGTAACAAACTTGAAGGCACGTAGCCAGGGGAGTGGGGTGTGTGCTCTGTGTGGCAGAAAATAACAAGAGCATAAGATAGAACCTGTGCACTTGTTTAGGGTTTCCTCCTATTTATAGAGGAGCTTGGTGCGCGTATCTCCCTATTAATGGGGGATATCCATGATTGAGCTGTCAGGGGCTGATTGGCTGGTGCCATGATTGTAGGAGAATCTTCACTGATGAGATCCCATAAATAGGGGATCTCGGATCCTTTCCTAATATAGCGCGGATTCCCTTATAGGCGCCATTGGGCCGAGGTCCGGACTTGGGCCTACTGGGCCGGTCCGTAACAGTTGCCCCCCAGCTTGGTCGTTAAGGCTTTTGGACGGCCGAGATGCTTAGTGCCCCGGTCCCGTTGTAGCCGAGGTTCTCTGCGCGGACTGAGTCGGCTTTCGGCTGCCGTGGCCATCAGTTCAGTTTGGGACTGTGGTCGGCTTAATCAGTTCTCGTCCTGCCTTTTTGCCTTTTGGGATTCTCCGGACGCTTCGGGTTTCCCCCCACGTGAGTCATTATTGCGGCTTTACAGCTGTCAGATCCTTAGTGGGGGAAGTCTGCAACCGCCACGCCTTTTCGTTTCCCGAGGCTAATGCGCATTTATTGCGCTGGCGTCGTGCTGTGCCAAACTCGTCACGTCTGTACGGGAAAATACCGTCGTACCCTTCTTGTATTGGGATTTCAGTTTAAATAGCCCTCTTTGTGCTTCTTTTCCATTTTTCCCGCTATTACATTTTCTTGCTCAGATTACTCTCTGGTTTCTCTAGAGCTTCAGAGGGGATTCTTTTTGCCCGGAACTTTCGCCGTCTTCCAGCATTCTAGTTCCTTCCTCTTTTACAGAACAGGTATTGTGTCACTTTTCTGTCATTTTGTTCGGTATTTCCTTTTCTTTTACCGTTTATTCTCGTTGGTCGACGTTTGCATCATCGTTCTTCCCGCTTTCTGGGTTTTTCTGGGTTTCTTTAGAATCAGTATACCCGAAATTCGTCCCACCATTACGTTAAACACTGTCCTTAGTGCTTTAGGTTTCTGTCCATGGTGAGGGGTAGAAATATTCCCGGTTCCGCGGCGTCATTGACGCTGGAGGAGGAAATGCTCCTTCGTGCGCGCCTCCCGCGGGCTACTTACTGGGTTCTTGGGGGTGAGCCACCTGCTTCGGGAATTTTGGCTCCACTGCGTCGTGGTGGCGCTATTCGTCCGGGGCGAGCCAGGGCTCGTCCGGCTTCAGGAAGGGTTTCGGTCCCACTTCCTCCTCGTCCTTTCCAGCCGTTAGTGCGCGCTCCTCCTCTCGAGTTGCCCGGTAGGGCTTGGATAGGCTCCTCTTCCGGTTCGAGAGTCCCGGTAGTGGTGGCTCAGCCCGTTAATTTTTACGAGGGCCCTTCCGCCGTACGCCAGACGTCCGCTCCAGAAGGTTACTCCGGCCCTTGTTGGGACTGCCTGGCGGAAGCTTCAGCGCTGATGGATCGCGAGGCCGAGGCTTCTTCCATTCTCGGCTCTTGCCGGCATTGGTCTGCCCCGGCTGTCCCTTCTCACTCCCTCGTTCGTCCGAGTCCGGAACCATTTTTGCCTGCTACTGTGTCTGTGCCAGGTATTTATGCTCATTACTAATACCAGCTCTGTTTATTTTCGTATAGGCTTATTTATGGCTCCGAAGTCTCGGCCTTCTAAGTCCCGTGCTGAGCCGGAGGGTTCGGACTCCTCCGGTCCGCCTGAAGCCTTGTGTCGGGCGTATCGCTGGGTGTCACACGAAGTGCTCAAGACCCAGTCAACGATGTCTGACGCAGACATCGCCCGGTTGGAGGTCCCGGCCATGCCTGGGTGTGTCCTACGGTGTCCGGCAGACGGCGAGCCTATTTGCGTGGCAGGGTCCGAGGATGAACCGGACTATTTCTTCTTCTACCGCGATTATCTGACGCGGGTCCAAGTTTCCCTTCCTTTTTCCTCCTTCCAAATGGAGGCGTTGCGGCATCTTCACCTGGCCCCGTCCCAACTCCATCCGAACGGGTGGGCCTATCTTGTGGCCTTCGAGAGGCTCTGTAGCCACTTCTCGCCTCCCCTAGCTTGCTCGGCCAACCTTTTCTTTTATTTCTTTGGGCCCTTTACCCCTAGCTCGCCGAAGGGGGGTGACAAGCTGAGGGGGTTGGTGTCCCTTCGGCTCAATCTGGAGCGCAAGCTGATGACGCCCTTCTCCGATTCCTTCAAACGTTTGAAGGGGGCGTTCTTCAAGGTTGAGGCCGTACCAGGGGAGGAGCCCTGGTTCTTGGAAGAGGGCGGTCGCTTCCCTTTGTACTGGGAGGAGGACCACTATAAAGCCAAGGCCTTGTCCTTTCAAGTGCCGCGCAAAAGTCTTCTTCCGGAATCAGCTTCTGCGGTGCCCCGGATTGAGGCTTTGGTGGCCGAGTATGGTGTGCAGCCGGCTGGCTTCTATATATCTGCCGAGCCGCTGTCTCCTGCCTGTAGGGTTTTTAGCAGCGTATTGTTTTTGTTTCAGTGTTGGTCTATTGAATATAAGGATTCTGACCTACTCTGTTTGGCTTTGTTTGCAGCTAGGACTATGGACGCCCTGCCGCTGTATGCTCGTTTAGCGAGGGCTGCAGCGCCGGCCAGTCGCCAAAAGAAGCGGGCGGTTGCTGCTGATGCCGGTACTTCTGCTGCGCCGGCTTCGAAGAAGATGAAGGGTCCTGCTGCCGAGGGTCCTTCTTTGGCCACGGCTCCCAAGTCGGCCCCTGTGGTGGAGATTCCAGCTCTGGGGAGTCAGGAGGTCACTACTGCTGCTGGTCTCCTCTCGGCCGTTGAAGCCTCAGCTTCTGGACGGGGAGAAGGACCTTGTCATAACTGATGAGGAGATTGACCGGCTGTTTTCTCCTGCTGGCTCACCGTCACCATCGTCTTCTCCGGTGCACCTTCCCCCTCCTCCACCTCTGCCAACAGGGCCCTCCTTGGTTCTCCCCCGCAGCTTTTTGTGGGACAACGGGGTGGTCCCAAAGGTTGACGTGGCTTTCCTACCGCCCCGGCACTTTCTGGAGGGCGGCCGCCCTTTATCCCCTGATGCCGAGGACCGCCTACAGGTGGCCCAGAAGGAGTTTATTAGGTCAGTGGGCTATCTTCAGGCTTTGAGGATGGTCCGGAACCTTTATGCTCGGGCGGAGGGCGAGGTTGTTAGGCTGAAGAAGGTGGAGGCCGAGCTGAAGCCCCAGGCTGCGGCTGCTGCGGAACTGAAGAAGGAACTGGCCGAAGTCAGAGCGAGGGCCAGTTCCTCTGAGGACGAGCTAATTGCGGCCTGGGCGGAGCGTGATGAGGCCCGGGCCGGGCTGGGTGCGGCTAAGACTGAGCTGACTGAGGCTAAGGCTGAGCGGGATGCGGCCAGGGCGGAACGGGATGCCGCCAAGACCTCAGCGGTGAAGGCTGACTGAGAGCTTCAGCTGTCTCGGGAGCGTGCTGACTCGGTGGCCGAGGAGTATGCTCGGGCACGACAAGGGATGTCTGAGAGCCTGGCTGCGGCCAAGGTTTTGGAGGAGCAGCTTGCTACTCTGGCCGCCGAGAAGGAGGCGCTCGAGAAGGCCGTCGTGGCAGAAAAGGAGACTTCCCGGGAGCTTTCTGACGCCCTGGTGCAGACCGCCGAGGCGTGCTTTAAGCAGGCTCTACTCCAAATCCGGCACTTCAATCCTGGGGCCGAGCTCAAGGTAGATGGGTACGACCATCGCGCCTTTGTGCAGGAAGACGGGTCCTTCCTTTCTTTTGAGCCGCCAGCTGCCGAGGATGAGGTGGAAAATGCCGCCGATACTGAGGGCCTGAAGAACGCCGACGTCGGACCTGACTCCCAGCTGTAGCTTCGTTTTTGTTTTTGTTGTAATTTTTGGGACGTTGGTGCCCTTGTAACTTTGAATGATCCTGGCCTTGGTGCCATTCTTGTACAGACTTGGACAATTAATGACAATATTTTTCTTGCCTTGTGACGCAGTCCGTCCCTGTTTTAATTTTTACCGTCCCTTTTGTCTAGATTCGACAATGAACGATTTAAATTTGTATCATCCTTTTTCGACACTTCTGAGCTTGTTTGGCCACCTTAGGCAATGAGTGGTTTGTTTTCCGACGTCATCCTTTCGCCTAAGCTTAAGCGTTGGTCGGCCGTGTGAGTACGGGACGTGTAGGTAACTTAGGCAATGGATAATTTTATCATTCTTTTGCCCAAGTTTTAGTGTTTGTTAGTGTTTGTCGGCTGCATATGTGCAGGCCGTTGTTTCTCTACCACACTTAGTGCGTGGGAGGTTGGGGCAAGGTCGTCTTGTTTCAACCTCGTCAGGCATAACTAACCCTACTGCCTCGGCCCGGCTTTCAAATAGCCGAGCTCCAACTTTCATTTAGTTGGATCAAGTTGTACCGGCATAAGGGCGGGGCTACCACGTGTTTAACCGGGGCTTCGTCTGCCTGGAGTCGGACATTTTGACCTGATCAGGGTCGGCATGGCAGGCCGCTTGCTTAGCCGGGCGAGCGTTGACGCGTCAATTTCGCGAAGGGCCGTGTTCGATTCCTTCGCCGAGCTCTAACCAATGCCTGTCGGAGTACGACGGTTGGTTTTCGTACATCTAGATGTTTTTGGTTTTGGCCGGGTTTATGGCCTCGGGGTCTTCTACCGGCGCCGGGCTTAATAGCCACGGCTTTCGGTTTCTTGGCCGGGATTCATTGCCTCGGCCTTATTGCTTTTGGCCGAGATAAGCGACTCAGGCTTCATGCTTGAGCTTTGTGCACATTCGTAAATCTCCTCAGTGGGATCTTTTATTGATAGAAAGAAATAGCCCTACGGGGCTTTACAAAGCATCATAATCAGAAATGACATAGCTTGAACTCAAAACGAAAAGAAAACAAATGCGAGGAAAGGAACAATCGTAAAAGCAGACAAACACTGCCGAGAAAGAGTCTAGCTATAGTAGATCTTCAGCTTGTCGGCATTCCATGTCCTTTTGATTGGCTTTCGTGCCAAAGTCTCGAGGGTATATGCTCCTCCGTCGAGCTTTTCCTTAATTCGGTAGGGCCCTTCCCAGTTTGCCGCCAGCTTCCCGTCCTTGGCATGCTTGTTGCCTATGTCGGCCCGTCGGAGTACTAGGTTGCCTCGGTTGAAAGACCGGGGTCGGACCTTTCTGTTGTACTTAGCCGCGAGTAGTTGCTTGGCGGCTAGTTCCCTGCAGTGTGCCGTAACCCGGATTTCATCAATGAGGTCCAAGTCAGTCTTCAAGGCGTCATCGTTCGATTCCTGCCCCTCCTTTCTGGCTCTGACCTTTCTCCAGGATGGCTGTCTGATTTCAACCGGGATCATCGCCTCACATCCATAGGTTAGCCTGTATGGGGTTTCTTGAGTCGAAGACTGCACGCTCGTGCGGTATCCCCACAGGACGCTGTGGAGCTGCTCGGTCCAACTGGTCTAGGCGTGCAACATTCGCCTCTTGAGTCCGTCCAGGACGACTTTGTTAGCGGCTTCGGCCTGGCCATTTGTCTGAGGATGTTCCACGGATGAAAAGTGCTGCTTAATGTCCAGATTGGACATCAGCGCTTGGAAACGATGGTCCATGAATTGGGTGTCATTGTCCGTGACGACCTCGGCTGGTATCCCGAAGCGGGAGACGATGTTGTGCCGGAAGAACTTAATCACTCTGGCCGAGGTTATTGTGGCGAGTGGCTCTGCTTCTATCCACTTGGTGAAGTAGTCTACCGCGACTATTAACCATCTGCATTGCCCCTGCGCCGGTCGGAATGGACCGAGGATGTCCATGCCCCATTTGTAAAAGGGCCACGTGGCTGGCATTCCTTTCAACTCTGAGGGTGGCGGCCATATTATCCTTGCATGCTTTTGACAACTGTCGCATGTCTTGGCTTTTTCCATGGCGTCATGACTCATAGTGGGCCAGTAATAGCTGGCGCGTAATGCTTTCCGGGCGAGTGCCTTGCCCCCCATGTGGTGACCGTTGGCGCCTTCGTGTAGCTCGGCCAGCACGTATGTCGCTTCAGAGTCTCCAAGGCAACGCATCATGGGGCAATGGAGTCCCTTCCTGTATAGTTGGTCGTCCACCATGGCGTAGAGGGCGGCTTCACGGATCAGCTTCTTTGCCTCGGTCGGGTCCATTGGGATAATTCCCCTCTCGAGGTAGTCTTCAATTGGCTTCCTCCAATCGGCCCCGGCCGAGATGGCCATGATACAACTCGGCTCGGTCAGATTCTGCTGGATCACGGTCCTATGGTTATCTGGCCCCTTCGTACTGGGGAGCTTGGAGAGGATGTCAGCTCGAGCGTTCTCTTCTCTGGGTATATGAGAAACTGTGACCTCTTCGAACTCGGCCATGAGTTCTTTGGCTTTGGTCAGGTACTTTGCCATTAGTGGGCCTTTTGCCTGATAGGTGCCGTCTACCTGAGCCGCGACGAGCTGCGAGTCGGTTAAAACCTTTACTCGCTGGGCGCCATTATCCTTGGCCTGGAGCAGTCCGGCCAAAAGGGCCTCGTACCCGGCCTGGTTATTGGAGGTCTGGAACTTCAACTGCAGAGAATGTTCGGTGGCTACCCCCTGTGGGCTTTCTACGATGACTCCCGCGCCGCTGCCCTTTGCGTTGGATGAGCCATCAATATAGACCTTCCAAATCCCATCGTCCGTAGTGGCCGGTGTGAGTTCTCGGATGAAGTCCGCAAGCGCTTGGGACTTGATTGCCTGGCGGGCTTCGAACGAGATGTCGAACTCGGAGAGTTCTATGGCCCAGTTGGTCATTCTCCCGGCTAAGTCGGGTTTGTGGAGAACCTGTCTGATCGGCTGGCTGGTTCGGACCACGATCCGGTGTCCCTGGAAGTAGGGCCGGAGTCGGCAGGCCGCGGTAAGGAGGGAGAAAGCCACTTTTTCCAGTTTCTGATACCGTAGTTCAGAGTTCTGTAGTGCCTTGCTGACGAAGTATATCGGCTTTTGCCCGGTCTCGGACTCCTTTACTAGGGCGGCACTCACGGCTTCGTTGCCGATTGAGAGGTAGAGGAATAAGGTCTCTCCGGGGTCCGGCTTCGTGAGTACCGGCGGGGTTGCTAAGCATTGCTTAATTTCTGAGAAGGCGGCATCGCAGTCCGGGTTCCAACCGCCTCGGGTCTCCTTCTTGAGCAATTTGAAGAGAGGTAGGGCTTTCTCGGCCGACTTTGGTAGAAACCGCGTCAGGGCGGCTAGTCGGCCTGTTAGCTGCTGTACCTCCTTCTTGGTTCTCGGGCGCTACATGTCGAGCACGGCCTTACACTTGTCCGGGTTGGCTTCGATCCCTCGGTTCGTCAGCATGAAGCCTAGGAATTTCCCGGCCGGGACTCCAAAGGCACATTTGGCCGGGTTCAACCTGATTCGATGTCTTCTTAACTTTTCAAACGTCTGTTCTAGGTCCCGGATGTGGTCTTCTGGGAGTTTCGTCTTGACAATCATGTCGTCTATGTAGACCTCTATGTTGCGCCCGATCTGATCCCCAAAAACCCGGTTCATCATCCTCTGGTAGGTTGCCCCGGCATTCTTGAGTCCGAAAGGCATGACGTTGTAGCAGTAATTCGCCTTATCGGTCATAAAGGCGGTCTTTTCTTGGTCGTCCGGATGCATGGCGATCTGGTTATAACCGGAGTAGGCATCCATGAAGGAGAGGAGGTGGTATCCGGCCGAGCTGTCCACCAGTTTATCAATGTTTGGCATTGGGTACGAGTCCTTTGGGCAGGCCTTGTTGAGGCTAGTGTAGTCGACACATACTCTCCATTTGCCGCTGGGTTTGAGGACCATGACTACGTTGGAGAGCCAGGTGGTGTACTGCACCTCCCTGATGAAACCGGCCGCAAGGAGCTCTTCTATGTGATCTTCTAAGGCCTTCTGCCTGTTATCCGCAATGTTCCTCTTCTTCTGTGCCACTGGTCTCGATCCCGGCCATATGCCGAGTTTGTGACAGCAGAAGTGGGGGTCGATGCCCGGTATTTCGGCCGAGGTCCATGCGAAGACGTCTTGGTTCCGCCTTAGGAATCAGATCATGAGAGCCTTTAGGTCGTCCTCCATATCCCGGCCTATTTTGGCGGTCTTGGACGGATCTTCGCCTAGCACAATTTCTTCCAATTCTCCTTCCGACTCGGGCCTCGGATTGTCAAGCTCTCAGAGGTCGAGCTCCACCATGTTGACTTGCCGCCGCAGGAGCTCGCTAGGGCCGGCTTCGGCTACTTGCTCGTTGGATCCGAGCCGGGGTGTGGACGAGGGTCCTCCTTCCTCGACACGGAGAGCTTCGAAGTAGCACTGCCTTGACTCTTTCTGGTCCCCGGATACCACGACTATCTGGTTCTTACTGTTGATCATCTTCAGCTTCTAATGCTTCGTGGATACTAGTATATCCCAGTTGTGGATCGTGGGTCGGCCCAGAATGATGTTGTACGGGGACCGGAAGTCGGCGACTACGAATCGTACCCGTTCCGATTTGAAGGCTTCCTTGGTGCCAAGAGTTAACCGGAGGTCGATGTAGCCTTTTGGGAAGGACTGCTCCCCATTGAAGCCGACCAGGGTGGTCTTGCACGGCTTGAGGTCCTCTTTGTCGAGGTGCATCCTCTTGTAAGCATCCCAACTTATAATGTCGGCCGAACTCCCTGCATCCACAAAGATCCTCTTAACTCGACAATTTATGAGAGTTCCAGTAATTACCAGTCCGTCCAGGTGTCCGGGTATGACGTCTTCCAGCTCTTCATCAGTGAAGGTCAGGGTGGGCGGCCGAGGCCTCCTTAAGTCCTCCTTAAACTTAGGGGGTTCTCGGACGATCAGTACTTCGTGGAGATACTTCTTCCGCTGGCTTACGGTGTCTCCTCCTCCACCGAATCCTCCGCTTACGACGTTGCACTGGAAATCGACGTCGGGAAATTCGTTGTCCGAGGCCGCCTTCTACTTTTTTCCCGGAGTTCGGGATTCCTTAGGCGGACTTCTGGAGCGGGCGCGGTCGTTGCGTTTCCCGTTCGTCCTTCCCTGAGTCTTGATCACGTACTGACGCAGTTTCCCATCCCTCACAAACTTCTCGATTGCGTCGCGGAGGTCATAGCACTCGTCGGTCGTGTGGCCATTGCAGTCATGGAACTTGCAGAACTTGGAACGATCCGTGTTGGAGCGTCCTCTGATCGGCTTTGGCATGTCTACCCGCTTCATCTCGGTCTGGGCTACCTCCTTCCATACCTGGGACCGAGGGACGTTCAGCAGGGTGTAACTGTCGTACTTGGTCTTCTGGTCGGCCCGGTCGGGCTTTGTTCGGCTGTCCCGACTGCGTCGTCTCGGGTCGGTCTTCGTCCCTCTTGGGCATTCCTCGTCGCCAGGCGGGCTCTTCCTAGTCCGTTCGGGTTCATCGGCATTGGCTGCCTCCATCTGTTCCATTTCCAGGTACTTCTTCGCCTCAATATAGAATTCGGTCAAGGTGTACGCTGGGTTCTTGCACAGATGACGAGCCAGCCGAGATGATGGGTCCAGTCCATTGACCAGGCAGTGTACGTGGACATCCTCGGGCAATGATCGTACTTGCATGGCCACGTCGCGGAACCGATCCAGATACTTCTGCAAGGCCTCACCCTTCTTCTAACGCACTTTGCTCAAGGTGAACGTAGTCTTTGGCTGCTTTTTGCTGGTGGCGAAGTGCACCTCGAATTTTCGTCCGAGGTCTTCATAGTCTCGGATAGAGTCGTCCGAAAGAGACGTCAGCCACCTATGCGCCGGCCCGTCCAGAGTAGCCCAAAAAGGAGCTGAATGACCGGGCCGCTGATCTGTCGGACCAACATGAGCTTCTCAAAGGTAACCAAGTGGTTCCGGGGGTCTTGGCTCCCATCGTACTTCGGCAGGCTGGTTAAATCAAAGCGTTTTGGGAAACGGGCTGTTGCCGCCTCCCTCGAGAACGGGGATCTTCCCGTCTCTGATAAGTACGTCACACGATATTCTCGAGGCGATCCGTGGCGAGGCCGGGGAGTTCTTTCCTCGGCACGGGTTTCTTCTCTATCTCGGTATTCCCTTTCATGCCGATTGGTGCGGTTAGGACCGACACCGTGGTTGTCTCTGTCTCCCGGGGACCGTGGTCTGCCTTGGTCTGCAATCGGGCGCCGCCTCGGTTCGCCGTTGTCGCGGCGTGGGTTCCTCGGCTCAGAGTTGCTCGAGGAGCTGCTGTCGCCTGCCGAGGCTCTCCTTGTATGACCGTGACCCCTGTGGCGGCCTCTCTCGCGGCGGTCCTTCTCGAGCGCGTCTTGGATCATCTTTCCGATAGCTTCGAAGTCAGCCCGCCTCTGCAGGTCATCGTGTTTTTCCTTGTTCTCCAGGCGCTGCATGAACGATTCCTGAGTCCTCCGCATCATGCGGACGTCGGCATCAACTGCCCGGACATCACGCGTTGGAGACGGCGCGAGTGCTCCTTGTGGTCGCCGGTCTTCGTGCTGCGGCTACTCCTCATGGAGCGGCTGTTCCCTGTCAGGGGAGGAAGTCACCGTATCTGTAACATGTCCTTCTGGGGTGTTTCCTCTCCGAGGTGGTGCCGGCGGCTGGCCTGGCGGCGGGCGGCTGGCTTGTGGGTCTCCTCCCACCGGTTGGGGATTTCTGCTGTGGCTTCTAGTGCTCACCATTAGTAGTCACGGGGATTGAAGTTTACAGTCCCCACGGTCGGCGCCAATGTTCTGTATGAAGAACACAGAGATTGGACTTGACTAGGTTGTCAAGCCTAGAGCCTACGTACCCTCGAAGGGATCAAAGTCCACGTAGTTCATAACAAACTTGAAGGCACGTAGCCAGGGGATTGGGGTGTGTGCTCTGTGTGGCAGAAAATAACAAGAGCATAAGATAGAACCTGTGCACCTGTTTAGGGTTTCCTCCTATTTATAGAGGAGCTTGGTGCGCGTATCTCCCTATTAATGGGGGATATCCATGATTGAGCTGTCAGGGGCTGATTGGCTGGTGCCATGATTGTAGGAGAATCTTCACTGATGAGATCCCATAAATAGGGGATCTCGGATCCTTTCCTAATATAGCGCGGATTCCCTTATAGGCGCCATTGGGCCAAGGTCCGGACTTGGGCCTACTGGGCCGGTCCGTAACAGGTATAAAGATGAGGGACAATTCTTTAATTTCATTTTAATTTTCAAAAGGACCCATAAGGCCCTAACACCTATTTGGAAATATACATATTCATTACATATATTTGTCTTTTCACATTTTTAAAGTTCTTTTTAAGTGATTTTCCCTCTAAAAAATTCCCCCACTAAAAAAAAAATATATATTCCGGCATTCAAAATATTGAAATATCCCATTAAATAATATTTTCACCATTAAATATTAAAAAATTACTATGAACCCGACATGTACATTGCATAATATTTCTACAATTTAATATTAAAAAATTATCATGAACCCAACTGTACACTACAAATTGAAAAAATTACCTTTAACACAACATGTACAATATACATATATTTGTAGATAAGGGTAATTTTGTCTCTTTCTATATTATTCCTATATGCTCTCATTTTTCAATGTAATTCAAGTAAACATTTTCATGCAAATGCATAGTTTTTTCTTAATGGTTTACCAAATAAATTCATGTAATCATCATTACATTACCTTTATTCCATGAACCAATTGGGCACTAATTTTATTGCTACTTTGTTATTTTACAATCAGTAAATTTTTAAATAAGACAAATGAAATTATTAACCAGTTCTTTCGCATAATTTTTAAACCATCCTGATGCATTCACATCATGATGGTTTAATTTGGACCACAAAACCTCCATTATTGTTCCAATTCATTTTTCCACCAATAATTTATTTTCCTTATTATATATGCATTGCCATCTTTCTCAATGACTTGAATGCACTTTTTTTTTTTTTTTTGGTGGGGGGGGGGGGGGGGAATGTACTTTTTTATTCCACTTTCATAAGAAAACCACATTACATAAAAAAAGTATCTTATTTTTAATGCACGTTTGCCTTTTTTAGGACTAATAATTAAATATGTACTTTATTTTTTAGGTATGGTGTCATATTGGACTTTATTTGAAAATTATGTTTTAAGAAAATGATTTTCGGAGTAGAAATTCTCACGTGTTCCTAGAAATATGTATTTTTTAAAAATAAAAAATGCATGGCAGCTCA
Source organism: Acacia crassicarpa (assembly GCA_034222035.1). Lineage (NCBI taxonomy): Eukaryota > Viridiplantae > Streptophyta > Magnoliopsida > Fabales > Fabaceae > Acacia > Acacia crassicarpa. The sequence goes on along the minus strand of JAWXYG010000002.1, from coordinate 45,513,191 downwards.
AATGCATTCTTCATAATAATTATATTAATAGGTCAATATAATGTTGGCTTTGATTTTTAATAACTAATAAGTGTGACGTTTTACTCACTAAAATAAAAATAAATTGCCAAATGTAATTAATGATTCACTAATATATTAAACAAAACTTATAGAAAATTGTACTTAAAAATTGGCACTGCATAGTAAAGATGATATAGCTTATTTTAAGCTCTACATACTAAATACATGGGGAAAATCAGCATATAAAAATACATGGGGTTCACTTAAAAAAAATTGAGCATGCGTCTTTTTTTTTTTTTTGGTTATAAAGGATAAAATGATATTAATTAAAAAGAAAATGTTTATAAAATACCAAAGCAAATGCCACAAATAAAATGACAAAAATAATAACAATAGACGGAATATGGAATAACATGAACAAGCCGTAAAATAAAATCTTTTAGAAGCGTCAGAATCTCCTGTCATGTGATACTGCTAATAGATGGTGGCTGGTTTAGAAACATGATGACAGCTTTGTTGACACAAGTGATTATAAGAAGCTGGTGTCCTGGATTTCCCTGTATGTTAGATTTAGTTATTCATAATAAAACAGCTCTTAAGCATCTAGTATTCTAGTGTGAAATGGAATATCAAGATTCACTGAATTTCTCTAGAGAAACTAAATCAATTGATAGCATATATAACATTTACAAAAGTATCCCACCATGTCTTTTGAAATGATGAAAGAAAACGTTCTATTAATCTATCACAACACCTTTTCCAACAATGTCAACTTATTTAGTTGATTTCCTTGTCACACACCCTACGCATCAGACTGATTTGCCAACTTTACAGCAGCATATAACCACCTAAAATTTTAAATTATCATCTTAGATTGTGGTTGTTTGTCATGATGATGAAGAACTGCATTTCTATTCAACCACAAAGTATAAAGTGTTAAAATGACATAACATAAAAGACTTCACTCATCTAATAGATATAGATAGATTATAGGGGAAAAGCACCAAAATACTACTTTTTTACCCCAAAAAAAAAAAACATATCTATTTAAAGCAGATTGGAAACATTTAACCAAAATAATGCAGTTAGTGGTGTAAAGGGAATTCATGCCACTAGTGAAGTAAAAAGGGTTCACGCTACTGACACAAAAGTGTACTTTTTGTGTCAATAGTGTAAAGAAGGTTCACACCACTAAGTCTGAATCAGACACCACAATTGTGTCAGTGGCATGAAGAAAGTTCACGCCACTGACAAGAAATACACTTTTATGTCAGTGGCGTGAACCCCTTTTACGCCACTAACTGCATTACTTTGATAAAATGTTTTCAATATATTTTAATTAGGTATATTATTTTTTAAAAAAAAATCAGTATTTTGGTGCTTTTCCCTAGATTATAGTGTCTTTAAACCATTGGATCAAGACATCATAGTTCACTGAGGGAATTCTCATATGTAATAGTCCAAATTAAACCAGACAGCCCCTTGAGACAGGGCAAATGAAAAATATATATATATGCTACATAGTTTATTCTTCATCGCAGTCAAATTGACATGGGTCACTGATTTGCATGTGATGTTTTTTGCAGAATAATTCCATCTGACAGGAATCCAAGGTGAAGAAGAGAGACGTGCATTAATATATTTTCTACCCAATTAATTAAACCAATCGAATTTTGATCCAGCAGAATCTCATTGACTTTTTACCTTTTTCAAGTGTAGGCGTTTTAAATAATAATAATAATAATAATAATAATAACAAGATTCTAGAAATTATTGTGTGGCTGCGTAGAAGTAGAATATGTACGTTTATATTATCGGAAGAAAAGAATATGTTTATACATGTTATGGTGCGGACTGTGTCTGCGAAGAAATATTATTGAAGGGCTCAACTCCCAGAATTAAGTAAAGCATAAATACTCTTAATTAACATGTTTTATATTTTGTTGGTTAAAATATATTTTTAGTCCTTTAAGTTTTAAATGAGATATATTTTTAGTCTCTTAACTTTATAAAGTATACTTTTTTACTTATAATTTTAACACTGTAAATGTTACTAACGGAAAATACTGACGTGACAAATTCAAGTGATGACTAATAACATTTAATTATCCAAATTTTAAATATTTTTCAATTTACCTAGATTTTAAATTTAATATTAATATTATTCACTTACACAATCATTACTTAAATTTGTATCTTCTGTCAGCAGTATTAACAGTTTTAGAATTATAGAATCAAACGTATACTTTATAAAATTAAGTGACCAAAAGTATACCTTATGTAAATTTAAAGAATAAAAAATATATTTTAGCCTATATTTTTTTCTCATAATAAATAAAGGAGAAATTAAAAATTAAAACTTATGCAGCTAGCTATTTTGTCCTAAACGTCTCGCCGACAGAAACTTTTGCCATTAAGAAATTCAAATTAATTTCACAATTAAGTATTGTGTGGAACCATTATTTGAATTGAAGCTGGTATTATATAAATGAATGAATATAAATTTCTAGCCACTAAAGATGAAAGTTGATAAATAAATTAAACCTAAAAATGCTAGGGATAAGTTAAAATATAGTAATATAAAATAAACATAGTGGTCAAAAGTACAGCTTGTAATATATAGAAATAGTAATATCTTGTGATGTTAACAAATATCCAAACACGTTAATCTCTATTTATTTCAAACTAGTTACTGGCACTTTTGTCTTTCTCATTAGCGATTAGTTATTTTAATTTTTGTATATATGTGTTTGTGTGTGATAATAGTCAGATAATTATTTTTTAATATTTTAGATTCGGTGAATATTATAAGGAATGTCCACAGTACGTTGGAAATACGAGGATGCGATTCTTGAGAAGTAATACCATTTGCACAAAACAACGAAAACAACCACAAAGATCAAAACAAAACTAATAACAGCATTGGCTTATTTGCCGGGTTGATTTTTTTTTTTAAAGAGATTAAGGAAGTTAAATAAATTACATAATCATATCTTATGTTGTGTATCCTTAAATTATATATTAGTTTATTAGTCAAACTAATTAGTTTAGAGAGAAAATAAAAATAAAAATACTCTAAAGTAATTTAATTAACCTCCTTAATCTTTCTAAAAAAGTCAATTTTGTCTTATAATTAAGACCAAATGGAGTAAAATTTCTACACGTAGGACGTAATTATGTCTCCCAATGTTTGAAGAAAGGTCTCCCAACCTCACAATTACTATTTCTCTGCTTTAATATAAGACATATTCGTTTAATTTTATTAGATTAAGAAAGTCAGTAATATAACATAAATTTTCTAAAATACTATAGTTATTTTCATTAATTCTCTCATTTCCTCTTTTTCTTAATTATTGTTCAAATAACATCAATATATAAAGAAATTATGAAAAGATTGAAAATATAAAAATTATGTCTTATATTAAGGATCTACATATATAAGATGATGATTTAGTGTACAGTCTCACATGAGAAGGTTAAAAGTAACCAGAGAGTCACTTAGTGATCATGAATTATGTAAAGTTTACTTTTTAAGGGGTGACATCACTTGATTTAGACATAATAATAAGTATTTCATTGGAGAAGTGGAGTTAATAAATATATATATAAAAAATGGATGTAAATTTTATTTTATATGGCAAAAAAAATCTCAATTGGATTAAACCACAATTTATCAATTGGACCCATCAATTTAGTCCACTTTTTTTTTTAAAAAAAAAAGTGTGATTTAGGCATAATATTAATTTGCAAAAAAAAAAAAAAAGGACGAGTAAGAAACAAACAAAATTGAGAAATATTTAGAACCACAGCTAATAATGTAAACGGCAATAAAGAAATTAAAGTGTTAATTAATGTATTGAGGGATAAACTCATGTGATGGAAGACAGCTATATGTAAGCAAATCCATGGTGTCGATGATGTTCTTGAAACAATATTTATTTCTATCCTATTTTTTAAAAAAAATTTAGCATTTGGTGTTTGGAATTTTTAAGGACGTGTAGCATTTCAATTGAGGAGAGTTGTTAATAAGGTTGTTGAATGGATAGATGCTTCAATTTGCCATTGAATATTGAATTTAATAGTAATAATGCCTCTTAATTAGCTTCTCTTAGTCAATCATTGCAATTGTAAAACAATTTTTTTTAACTCGTAATTTTGCCTTTTCCTCGTTTAGCACTATAAAATATTGGATGCCGATGTCTAATATTTAATGTTCTTCACTCAAAGTCTACCCTTTATAACAAACTGAGGAAAAAATGTAATAAAATTTCTATAAGCATGGAAAAATAGACGACTTTTTTTCCTGCAGGTATTATCTTATTACGGACAATCCACATCCACATTTGAGGCTACCACATAAGCACTATCAAAATATGGTAAGCGGTCTCACTTCGTAAGGAGGAACTATAGTTTGGATCGAATTCTAGGAAACACTTATTAGGAGAGGCCAAAACCATTTGTGCTCTAAGATTGAAAATTATAAACCCTTCATCAAATGAAAAAAACTCTAATTAATACACTATAAAATCACATCTAATCTGATGGACACCCTCTAAATATAGACAAGATTCAATCCTTAATTCAATATGTGACCTAAAGGGGTAAAAAATTCAAAACGCCCCCCAATATTCAGAGTTTGCCTTGATTTAGTATGGCTCTTGCGGCCTGCACCAAAATAGTGTTTTACTTCTAGATGTCTAGTCAACTGCTACGTCTCGACGCATTTCGGAGAGAACCAGCTAACTCTAGGTTTAAGTGGCATTTCCCCCTTGACCACAAATCATCTGCTCCAAACAACCCCCCCCCCCTCAAAAAAAAACTCAATTTTTTTTTTGGTAAAAGTAAAAAGTTTTGAAGGGTTCGGCATTAGTCCCCCTACCAAGGCCAGGGCACGGCCCCGGACTCTTTGAGCACTTAAAGGGGACTTACGAGATCGCCTACTAAAGGAGTTCCAGTGACGACAGAGGGGATCGAACCCACGACCTAAAGGCCTAGTCCTGAATCCCTTACCATCTACGCCAACTCACATTGACATAGATGGTAAGATTTGATTTTACAATCAGCTTATGGAAATTTTTTGATTTCAGGCAAGTTGAGAAGGAGTACAGACCCAAAATCCCGAATATGGGCTTATGTAAAAGCACAATTAAAGGCTAAAAATTGGGCGTCAAAAGATTTGAATTTGGATTTGGTGGGCTGCACCAGGCCCGTGCAGTAGGGCACACATTGGCAACAATTGAGAGATCAAACAACTGAAATGGACCCTCCCCCTAAAAGATAGATTTAATATCATATGGGCCGAAAACGGACACGAATGGGTAACTACAATTAGATGTATAATAATTCAGCTGTTCCGTGATTGTTTGGGCAATTGGTGGGGTTTACCAAGTCCATTGGTGATTGTAATGCCACTTTTGCAGAGGAATGGGCTATTATTGAAGGGTTACAGTTTGCCTGGGATTTAGGTTTCAAGAAAATCATTCTGGAGTCGATGCCGATTATGTTATTAATATGATTCTGGATTTGTCTTGTAATTCTTGTAGTAATTTTGTGTTGAGAGCCAGGGAATTGTTGGGCTTGAAGTGGCAGATGGATGTTAGAGTTATTTCCCGGGATTTGAATAGAATAGCGGATGTCTTAGCCAAGAGGGGCATTTCTGATTCTATTATCCTGAAGGAGTGTTCTACTAGCTTGAAGACTTAGTTAGACCAAGAGTGTTTGGGATTAAATTCCCTTTCTGTGTAATTTTCTTCTCCCCTTGTAGGCTTTTAAGCCATCATTTATAGCCAAAACAAAAAACAAAACAAAAAACAGCTGTTCCAGTTGTTTTAAGAAAACAGGTGTTCTGTTATATCGAGAAGAAAGAAAGAAAGGAAAAAAAAAAAAAAAACAGGTGAAGATCTCTAATAGCAAAGAGATATAGTGCTGTGGACCCAAAACAGGTAGTAAACAAACAATCCGCATGCAAAGATCCATTCTCGTTCTTTCACTGAGCAGTGTATTCCTTGCAATAATATGGGCAAACACAGAACCAATTCTTGTGGCTGTGAAGCAAGATAAACTCATTTCAAAAGAAGCAGGCTCATACTCCTACCGATTGATTCCAAGCCTGTTCGCATTTGGCATCCTTCAATCCATTATGACATTCTTGAAAACCCAAAACACTGTCTGGCCCATGATGATAACATCTTTAGTTGCAACTCTGTTTCACGTCATGTTTTGTTGGCTTCTGATGTTCAAATGTGGACTAGAAAGTCGAGGAGCAGCCATAGCAATTTCTGTGTCTTAGTGGGTAATTGTGGTGTTAATGGCATTGTATGTTAGGTTCTCTTCTTTCTGCAAAGTACCATGGACTGGTTTCTCAAAGAAGGCTCTCCAGTATCCACAATGTCCTTGAGTTCCTTAAACTTGCTGTTCCTTCTGCTTTGATGCTCTGGTATCTGTTTCAAGTCATAGTTAAGATTTGTAATTGTGTTTGATCAGGTGGTGTTGATCTTTGTTTTTGAACTTTGGACATCTTGCAAGGTTGGACGTTTGAGCTGATGGTACGTGCTATTATCAGGCCTTCCTCATAACCTAACCCTACAAACTTTTGTGCTTTCAATATGGTCAGCTACCAAATTGTAATTCTACCATATTTTTTTCCGACCATGAGCATGAGAAGTTTTTTATTCACAATTGCAGCCTCAATATGTTTTATGTAGCTTGGATGATTTCATTTGGATTTAGTGCTGAAGTAAGGTAATGATTGTGATCAGAACTGATTTAGAGTCTACTCTCTATTTTGTGGTATTTGAAATCATGTGTATTATGAAAGCACACGAGTGTCAAATGAATTAGGGGTGGGGAATGCAGAAGCTGCAAGTTTAGCAGTTGGGTGGTGTTAAGCATAGCCTTAAGTGAGGGTACATTATTACTTGTAATGATGATTCTGCTTCGAAACCTCCTGGGACGAGTTTATAGCGATGACAAAAAGGTAGTGAGACATGTGGCCTGTATTATACCAGTTTTGGCCATTTCTAGCTTCCTTGATGGTATCCAAAGTGCAATTTCAGGTCATTCTGTAATATCCCTTTAAACATTTCATTCCAATCAACAATTAGAAACTTGTAGCAAAAGAGTATTCACATGCACATATTATTTTCCTAATTATTACAAGGAGACAACCTTTTCCCCACCCACTTTCCCTTTTTCTTTTTGTCATCTAAATTGTTGTACTATCCGTCTAATATTCTGCATGATTGGTTCAACTTCTTCAAACCTTTGTCTATGCATTCACGGACAGCATTCTATCTATTTCATTTTCTCAAGACACAAATGCGTAGGTCTTACTTTGTCTCTCAATTATAGAGATAAATCACACTAACTTTTCATTGTTCTTTCACCCGTGAATGAAAAATAGCAAGGTGACGATACACTTTCCTCATTCTTATTTTCTGGATAGTGTAATATGTTTTATTATCTCTCACTTTCTCAAATAACCAATCACGGGTGATCTCCTATTCTTTCACGAGGGATCATTCATTCATTGACGTGTTTATGCACGTTAAATTTATTGTTTTCTCACAGACGAAGCATTCTCTTCTTTCACGGTTGAGGCCAGGGGTGGTAGTCCAATGAGGGAATTTTTATGTAGAAGGGAAAAAGCCCATTTGAATACCCAGCGCTGTGGGAATAGTTTGGTAAGTTCTTTTGAATGTTGTTGAACTGCGTTATGAATTTGAATTAGAATTTGAATAATGAATATTTGCAATCGGTTGACTACCATATATTGTGCATGCATCTTGTGTGAGTGATTAACATTACTACTAGGATTCGTTTGAATCCCAAATATTCCCCAAGGTTTAGGGCAGGAACGTAATAGTGGATGTAGCTCTCGTGGTAAGGCAATGGATAATGGTAATTGATGTCGCTGGATTGGACCTGCTATATTTTGTATGAGACTGTTGTGAAAGTTTGTTATATTTGTATGAATTTCTTATAGGTATCTGTTATGTAACCAAACCTTATTATTAGTATTATTATGTTGAAACTAGTTAATTTATTAAGCTGTGCGTTGTCAAGGTATACCGAAGGGGTGTGACACATTCTCATGTATATATTTCTCATATTTGTACTGCAAGCACCACTCAAACTTGTGGAAGTAATGTAATTTTGTGGTGTGAGTCTACGGCCAGGCATAGTGAGAGGGTGTGGATGGCAGAAGATTGGAGCATATGTGAACCTCGTATCCTTTTATCTTACAGGTGTCCCTTGTTCTGTGCTATTAGCTTTCGTTGTGCACAAGTGCCAAGGTGAAAATACCATCAATGCATATAATATACTAGTATCATTTATTGTATTAATTATTCTGAGCACAAGTTAATGCTACAAATGAGGTCATTTGTTGTAGTAGGGGCTGTGGCTGGAAATCGTGGTTGCTTTTACACTTCAGATGGTGGTTTTCCTCGTCATCACAGTTCAAACTGATTGGGAGAAAGAAGAAAGCCAAAGAGTTCATCGTTTAGAGTGTGTGTGTACACATTCATGCTCTAGTTTGCTTCCACACAAGGTAATTAGGCTTTGTTGTTGTTTGTGTACGTACAGGCAAAGGAAGCTGAGAGTAGAGTGGAGTGTACAACCATCAAGCGGCTAAATCAATCTTATATACTACCTTGATTTGTTTTCACACTTTTACAGCATAAAAGTGAGTACGGAGCACGCGGGTTTGGTTTCATTAAGCAGATGCAATTAATAGAAACCTGATTTCTTTTTTATGCTCTACTGTATTGCTGGTCTTGAGATCTGATTTTGCTGTACATGTACTCTCTCCTGGGCTTAACATTTTATTCACCCAAGTTTATTAGACTAAGGAAATTATTTAAATTAATTGTATTTTTTAAAATATCATAGTTATTTTTATTAATTCCCTTATTACCTTGCCTCCTTAATTATTTATTATCAATAGAGGTAAATTAGAAAAAAAAAATTTGACAAATTTGAAAATACTACATACAATCCTAAATATAATATCTAGTTGATATTTTTTAAAAAAGATTAAGGAAGTTAAATAAGTTATTTAATTATATTATATTATCTATAATTAAATTACATATCAGTTTATAAGTCAAACAATTTTATTTAAAGAAAAAAAAGATATATATAGATATTTTAAAATAATTTAATTTGATTCTTTAATATTCCAAAAAAAAAAGTGAATTAGGTATTACATTTAGGATTGGAGGTAATATATACCAAGGGCCAAGATCTAAATATGCCCTAGTGATTTCAAATAAAAGAAGATAAATATAAATATATTCTTTTAATACAATTATTTTATATTTGATTTTAACTCAACTAACTTCATTAAAAAATAAAGGGCAATGTTATATATTAGGGACCAAAGCCCCACCAAATATGTCAAATACTAAAGAAATTTATCATTGGATCCAAGGGAAAAGCACCAAAATAATAATTTTAAAAAAAATTTACCTAATTAGAGCAATTTAAAAAGAATTTACCAAAGTAATGCAGTCAAACACGTTGACTGATAGGACGCCATTAGTCACATTAGAAAGTCTAACGCCATTGGATAGTCACCTACACGCCCGTCACATCACTGGTGGCATGGTCCTTTATCACGCCACCAGTGGCATTCATCAATATTCACGCCACTCCACTAGTGGCGTGATAGGTTACGTGAGAGCCCCTTACATGACTACCAAGTGGTGTTAGGCTTTCTGGCGTGACTAGTGACGCCTTGTCAATCAATGTGTTTGACTGCATTACTTCGATTTGACTGTATTACTTCGATAAATTCTTTTCAAACTGCTCTAATTAGGTTTTAAAAAAAAAAAATTTGGTGCTTTCCCCTCGGATCCAACCATCCAAGTAGCTGATGAAATGTGAAAAGTACCCGTTGTATGAATCTTGCCAAACACCACAAATGCCAATGGGCTACGAATTAAGCTTCACGCAAACTCAATTACGTAAAATTAGTCGGCCCGCATTAAAAGTTACACTTGGGCTTGGTGGGATGCGCCAGGCCCATGCAATAGTGCCACACACAGGCGACACTTGAGGATCCCAGTAGCAAGCTACTGTAGTGGACCCTCCCCCATAAAAAAGTAATTTAATATCGAGTGGGCCGATGGCCCACGTATCAGATATTAAACTGATAAGAACAGATACTACACTTGATCTTAGCCAAAAGGCCGAGAAAGGTATGCTTTGAACGATGGATCCGTTCGTCTTTTATAGTTGCTCTATGACTTGCCTTTTCTTCTACGAGCGATGTGGGACTCTGGCAGAGTCAAGCATGATAGTTTCCCTGTGCTGGGCAGTAACAGGTTTCTTTCAAACCTTTTGCCAACATAGAAAGTCGTATTAATTAAACTTGAATGAATTATTATAAATTTGAATATTAACTATCACACTTTTATAAACAAACTTATTTGACGAATTTATATCTTTCCTACACGGAAAAAAGGCAGCTCTTGCACTTGTGAAACACCAAACGTCAAGGAGTCTGGGCGTCTGGTAAATGGTAATCAATAATATATAATGATGATGCTGTCCGTTTCTCTTTCACATGCAAGGTGATGTTCTCTTAGCGATCACTCTCATCAAGAAACAAACATTCGGTTCATATATAATCATTAATTAAGCCCCCTTGATCAGCCTTGGCCCTTGAGCATTTAATTATTTTTGTCCAATAATTTTAGAGTAAGTAATACTCCATCGGGTCCTAATTATAAGATTTAGTTTATTTTTTAAAAAAATATTAAAATAGCTAATTAAATTACTTTAAAGTATTTTTATTTTTAGTTTTTTCTTCAAACTAATTAGTTTGATTAATAAACTAATAAATAATTTAAGGATACATAACATATAAAATGATTAAATAACTTATTTAGCTTCTTTGAGTCTTATAATTAGGGCGAGAGATAGTATCTATTATGTCTCCCTATTGCTTACTAATGAATTGTTCAATCATTAATTACAGCTGGGGTGTAGTTATTTCCTAAAAGATTATTTGTTAAAGAGACTAATCGTTAATGTGTTTTATTAAGACAAAAATAAAAGGAATTTATAGTCAAAATTTGTAATGACGTATTTAAAATCCTTTTGCTCATTATTAAATCACCTTCTGGGTGAAATCAATCGATTACATTTTCTTTTAATACAATTTTTTATATTTGATTTTACTACGTGTTTGTTTGGGTACTTAAAAAATATATATATATAAGTATTTATCTTCAAGCGGGCTTACATACTTTTATCATAAATTGTAAAAGTGCTTCTAAAAAGTTAAAATAAGCAGACACTAATCCTTGCTTCTTCTATTTAACCACCATATTACTCTTTTAGGGGAGGGGAGGGAAGATGGAGGGAAAAAATTTAAAAGAGAGAAAAACTTTGTAAGCCCCACCACAAATAACTTTTCTCCTCTTTTCTCCTCTTCACACATGCCAAATACTGCAATTCGGTGGGTTCGTGCAAGTCTAGCTAGTTATGGAAATGAATGAAGACAATGAAGATAGAATCCTAAGAGCATACATGTTTTGAGTCATCTCTTTCACTTGTTCTGAAAATATGAACTAGTGGAAGCAGAGACGACTCACAGTGAAGAAACTGGAAGGACAAAAACAAGACATGGGATTGGGAAGAAGTCATAAAGTAATAGAAGAAGTTAAGAGACAAGTACGGCTAGCATTTCCTCTCTTCTCAGTGGGTCTTTTACATTACAGTTTGCAAACCATATCTGTCATTTTTGTTGGTCAACTTGGTACCCTCCCTCTCTCTGCTGCTTCCATGGCCACTTCCTTTGCTTCTGTCACTGGCTTCAACTTGCTGGTACGTACATGTCCTTAATTGCCCTTCACTTCTCCACCAAATACCACCACTCACACACACACACACACATATTTCTCATCACATTAAACATTCAACTATTTAGCAAGTCTTGGTCACGTGTGTATTTGTTGCTCAGTAAATTGGTCCTTAAAATTTACAGTGTCCATTTTTTAGAAAACTTAAGAGAATAATCAAATATCACTCTCTCTCTTTTGTTTTCTTTTCTTTCTTTCAGTTCGCTTTAGTTATTTGTTGACTTAGTTTGTGAATAAATGAACAGATGGGACTGGCATGTGCACTGGACACCTTGTGTGGTCAATCATATGGAGCAGGACAATTCCATATGCTAGGCATACACATGCAAAGATCCATTCTCGTTCTTTCACTGAGCAGTGTATTCCTGGCAATAATATGGGCAAACACAGAACAAATTCTTGTGGCAATGAAGCAAGATAAACTCATATCAAAAGAAGCTGGATCATACGCGTACTGCTTGATTCCAAGCCTGTTCGCCTATGGCATCCTTCAATCCATTATGAGATTTTTGCAGACCCAAAATATTGTCTGTCCCATGATGATAACATCTGCGGTTGCAGCTCTTTTTCATATCATTTTTTGTTGGATTTTGATGTTCAAAACCGGACTTGGAAGTCAAGGAGCAGCCATAGCAATTTCTGTGTCTTATTGGGTAAATATGCTCTTAATGGCACTGTATGTGAGGTTCTCTTCTTCCTGCAAAGCATCATGGACTGGTTTCTCAAAGAAGGCTCTCCACAATGTCCTTGACTTCCTTAAACTTGCCGTTCCTTCAGCTTTGATGCTTTGGTATCTGTTTCAACTCATAGTTAAGAACTTAAGATTGTAATTGTGTTTGATCTGGTGGTGTTGACCTTTGTTTTTGAACTTTGGACAGCCTGAAAGTGTGGACATTTGAGGTGATGGTACTATTGTCAGGCCTTCTTCCTAATCCAACTCTACAAACCTCTGTGCTTTCAATATGGTCAGTTACCAAACTCTAATTCTACCACGTTTTTTTCCTAACCACGATCATAAGAAGTTTCTTTTTCTATTACAGCCTCAATATATTTGGTGTAGTTTGGATGATCCCATTTGGATTTGCTGCTGCAGTAAGGTAATCTCTATTTTTTGGTGAACAAAAGTTTAACGAGCCAGAGGTATTTGAGACCATTGTATATTTATGACAGCACAAGAGTATCAAATGAGTTAGGGGCAGGGAATGCAGAAGCAGCAAGTTTAGCAGTTCGGGTGGTGTTTGGCATAGCCTTAAGCGAGGGCACACTTATACTTGTGGTGATGATTCTGCTTCGAAATCTCTTGGGACGAGTTTATAGTGATGACAAAGAAGTAGTGAGACATGTGGCTTCCACGATGCCAGTTTTGGCCATTTCTTGCTTCCTTGATGGGATCCAAAGTGCTCTTTCAGGTCATTCTGACATCTAAATTTCTCATATTATCCTTCAAACTTTTAAAGGTGGTGTAAATTTGGGTATGGCGTATGTATATATATGGTCAGGCATAGTTAGAGGGTGTGGATGGCAGAAGATTGGAGCATATGTGAACTTGGCATCCTTTTATCTTGCTGGTGTTCCTTGTTCTGTGATTTTAGCTTTTGTTGTGCACATGAATGCCCAGGTGAAACTAACTAGCATTGATACACATAAAATACTACTAATATTATTTGTCTTTGTGTTTGTTTATTGTTTTGTTATATTATTCTAAGCATTGTTTGTGTTGGCTGTGAAATAGGGGCTGTGGTTGGGGGTCATAGTTGCTTTTACATTACAAGTGCCTTTTCTCCTTGTCATCACAGTTCGCACTAATTGGGAGAAGGAAGTAAGGCAAAGAGTTGTGTTATTTATGTGTGTGTGTGTGTGTATGCTCTGTTTGCTTCCACAAAGTAAGAGCTTTGTTGTTCTTTGTTGGCAGGCAAAGGAAGCTCGGAGTAGAGTGGAGTGTTCAAGCATCTCCCTCACAGGCACTGTACCAAGTGATCAAATATCACCGTCTCCGCAACTTGCACCATAATCATATACTATTTACTAGTCTTAGGTTGAGATATATAATGTATTGTTGAATTTAGTTTTAGCCAATTTGGTTTAATTGACACCAAACACATTCTATAATCTTGACTTTAGCTGGTATTTACAAGTTTGATCTTCTATGAGTGCATGAGTTCTTTTAAAGGATGTAAGAAAACAATAGAATTTAGTCTTACCTCAAGTTGTACAAGTTTTTTTAATCATTAGAAAGTTACATATGTATTTGGAGTCCCCATTTAGAAGCATTTCAACCAATAACTTTTTTAAAAAAAAGTTCAGTCCAAAAACTAACTCTTTTTTGTTCCCCCTTTTTTTGTTTGGGTTCAACTTCATTTTAATCTAACTTCTGCCAAAAAGTGGCTTTTTATCAAAAGCCACAAGTCCAAATGTCCAGTGGCACTGCACCAAGCGTCCAAAGTGGGAAAAAAATTTCTATAGATCCCACAAACATCCCTAAAATCTCACCCAAAAAATATTTGATTTTTAAAATTAAAAAAATGAATTTCAATTTCAATTTATGTAGGAATATTATTTAGTTAAAAAATTAATATTGTTATGCTTTATAATATATTTTTTTATGCCTACATTTACAATATATTAATTCTTTCATATTTATTATAATTAAATATTTCGTTATTCAATAAGATTCATGCTTTTTTTAGTCATTTTCTATCTCAACTCACTTTTCAACCGCTAACTCAAACACGTCTCCATTTTTAAAAAAAGTCACTTCTGCCACGTTAATCCAAACACAAATCATATTTATAACCTATTTTTTTTCCTATCAAATTTCTGTAAAAGTCAAATAAAAAATAAGCTACCGCTCCAATCGCTTTGGGCTAAAATGTTGTGTTACGTTGATTCTCTTGCTTAAATTCTAGTTATAGTTTTTGCATGTCAATATCAAAATATTTTAATCATTGAGTTTCATTCATTGTTGGTTTGTATTAGCTATTATGATGTATCAATATATAGTCTTGTGATTTTAATAATACGTAGTTGATTTTATTATTTAAACAGAATTTTGTTTTCTTTGTAATGGAACCATCCATCGACAATTATCCATTTACTATAATGGATAGAATTTAAAATTTTCGAATATAACTAACTAAGAAAAATATCATTACATTTATGTAACCATTTTTAAAATAGAAGCAAAACTTTAGAATAATAATTATATCTAGATTGGAAGAAATAGGAAAGTAAAGTTACTTGCCAATGGTAACCAAAATTTTCAAGTTAGAAAAAATTATTAAAAAAATATAAAACAAATGAAGGAGTGTTCCAATGAAAAAAGGGGGGAGAAAACAATGTTAACTGCTCTCAATTTTGTTTCCTTTTGTTTACTTTACCATCATCATTGAGTCGGTGGGCTTATCGGTGGCCATATTATTATTATTTTATATAAAAATTTTAACAAAGGGGTTGGGTTCACCTATAGTTCAAAAGCAGGGTATTTAGAGTCTAGTCGCAAGGTATACTGGGTTAGAAAGTATACATGTCTCCACCTCTTCACAGCGTTTGCACTGTTTCATAGACCCCTAGGATGTCTCTCTTAACGGCTTGACCAACTTCAAGATCGAATCTCTTCTCTTTAGGTGAGAAAGTGTGACCCTTCACCAGTTGAACCCAAGAACAAGGGGTTGGCTGGCCATATCACATCATAACCAAATGATGCAGATTTTTGGTTTTGGCTGCCCATAAGAATATAAGATTCATGTACTTGTGTAAACATAATTATTAGAGAAAATTACGCACAAGTTCTAAGGAAGAGAATTTATCACAATTGTAACCCCTACATTTTACTTAGCAAAATAACGATATTTTGAGTTTAATCAGTAACTTAATAGTGCTTCAACGTTAAATAAAATATTCAAATAAACTAGAGTATGCAAAATGAGCCCTAACGTGGCAATATACAATCATCCAACATACACAAAAAAGACAAAAACACTACTTTCGGCAGAAGTAACCTAAGCTTCCGAGGTCTTCCCCGACGGACCCAGACGGGAACTATCACTTGAAAAATGTGATAACCATCAATCCAACTTATTACGTATACTATATGTGCTAGTGAGTTGCCAAATTGAACAATTTATATAACAAAGTATTAAAAATATAATTCACTATTATCCACATCACAAAATTTCATATAAAAAATTAGGTATTACACTTTTTCATTAACACAATTCCCAAGATGTCTCTTACCAATCCAACCGAACCGCCTTATTTCCTCCGACTAGACCAATGGGCTAAGTTACATCCATGTTACCGATTACTCCAAAACTCACTGGTCATGTGATGAGGACTGACCAAAATCCTCAGAGCACATGTCCCAGACCATAGGCCTTTTCCCCTCATTCAACTAGTGGGGTGTCGTAAGCCCTCATTGAACTAGTGGGTCAGTCTTCATTGAATAGGTGGGACAATAGAAAACCAACCATCATGCATAAATAGAGGCCTCACCACGTGGTGGAATAATTACTCCATCTTTCCCAATTCAACCCTTTTCATAATTATCACAATATCAAAATTCTCAATTCTTATACATAAATAAATAAATATGTATATATTCACAATTCAAATCATAAAGTTTCGCAAGGCAATTTCTATTAAGATATTCATAATCATTTCACAAAATACTCACAAGCAACATATCAATACATATAACAAGTGGAAAGTGATTACCTCTCGCCACAACTATCTATTATCACACTGCTCCTAATCCAAGAGTTCAAACATACTACAAAAATCAATCTACCACAACTAATTTACTAACCATTAATAATTTTTCTAAAACTCCACATAATCAAAAATTATAACTTATAATTTCATAAAATTAAAATATACAAATTTTAATAATAAATTTATTTGAAATGCGTGTCAGGACTGGAAAAAAAAAAGATCAGTGAGACCATTGTAACTATTAATTCCTTTTCTATTTATTATCTATTAATAATTCCCTTTATTATTATTATTATTATTATTTTACTATTTCTTATTATTTCTCTATAATTATTTTAAACTCAGTGAGGCTACCCTAATACTTTAAATTAGGAGTTATAAGTAACAATCATTATATAAATTATGCTCTTTAGATATCAATAAAATCATATATATTCATTGGATATTCATAATATAACATCTTATTAATGAATGAAGCATGAGGGAAAATTCTCTATTAAATCATGTAGGTAAAGTTAAGGAAAACCTCATATTGCACTTTAAAAATCAAACTTGTAAAGTAGTCTAACTATGATGGAGAAGTGGAAGCAATAAATAGAGAGGTTTTGGAATTAATAATAGATATGATTTTATCAAACTTTTGGCTTTATTAATTGAATCATTAAATTTAAAGCATTTACTAATAATGTATCTATCTATGTGTATATCACTGCCCCTTAGGAAAATTATAACTTGAGTATTTTTATTAATTCCCCAGCCTTGACGCTAGCCAGAACAATATTTTAGGCAGTTGTTTACAAATTACAGCATGCTTACAGGGTGGAACGTCAATCCTTACTGGGTGGTTAAATGTGTTAAAATGCTTTTATGGAATCTACAATTTCTCTGCTTCTTTTTCTTTTAGATCTAATAGTAACGTTGCCAAATACCATGCATAAGAGATATTTGATTTAAATACTTTTTATTTTTCTCTTCATAACTCAATGATATTTATTTATATATGGTAGTAGGTTTTCGGTTTCCTTTCTTTATTTTACTTGTATGTGCAGCGATGTGTATCATTTAAGTGATCTAAGAAGTCTATAACCAAGAAACCAAGCAACATAAATATAAACAGCAACCCTTGATTCAGTCACTGCTACCCCATCACTTAGCTTCCTTTTTAATCGGTCCAAATCATCTCTAAACAGAACCAATGGGACATACAAGAGAAAAATAAGGATTTAGGACTCACAAACCCAGAAAATCTGATTGCATGAGAGCAGACCTCCTTCCTCTTATTCCTTCTTCGGTGCTCCTTCTCAGTCTCACTCTCTCCGACTCTCATGCTCTCACCATCTCAGGTTTTTTTTTAATTCCAAGACTGACGTGCCCATAGATTATCTTCTCCATGTTGGCCTCTTCTTCAACCACATCAAACTCTGTTTTATGGATCAAAAACAGAGCAACTTGAACTCTCTCTCTCTCTCTCTGCCTCTCTCCTACTCTCAGCCTCACACCCTTTCTCAGCTCTCATTTTTGGACTCAACTGGGCCAAAGGAATGAATGAATAAGGAGCATGGTTACATACATATAGGGACCCTTGGACCAGTCTGAGGAAAAAAAATGACGAACCAGAGGGTATTCAACGCTGGGTGAGGCTCAAGAAGTATGGTGGAGGTATGGCTCTCCTTTTCTGCGTTTATGTGATTTAGCTGATATAGGAGCTGGGATCCAATTATGCTGACTGTGTTCTCTGCCTTTTTTTTAAAAAAACTTTTTACATGTTGAGGCCAATATGATTTTTTTTTTATACTTAAAAGTTTTGGAGGGGTTTGACATCAGTCTCCCACCAAGATCAGGCACAGCCCCGGGCTCTTTGAGCACTTACTGGGAACTTACGAAATCGCCTATCAAAGGAGTCCCAACGACGACAGCGAAGATCAAACACACATCCCTTCCCTTTGCGATTAGGCCAATATGATATGAGTTAGAAATATCTATATTTCCCTACTTGTTGTGTCTTAGATTCTGATATATGGTTGGGCCAAAATCACATATGGGTTTATGTTGGGATATCTTATTCTCAATTCTTTCTTTGTTTCTCGTGCGGGGCCATTGGGAAAAGGAATGGAGTGATTCAATTAGTTGCATGGGCCACACGATTAAATGGGCTGACATGTAGTATATAAGCCGACAACCATTGAAGGGTATATGTATTTATCTTACTGATAGATATGTGGCATCACGTGTTGGACTTTGAGTTACTTGAGTTTTATTCTAAAACTATTCTTGTAGATATTTATTTCTAAATATAACAAGGAAAATAAATTCTTAATTTCTCAAATAATTATTTTAAATCATTTGGCCATATAATATTGATTCCAAGAATTTTAAGCCACAAATTGTCTCGTATTTATTCTTTTCCTGAAAAGTTAAGGAAAATAGGCCTTAGCTTCCAATTATTATTTTATGTCATAAGTTATCCCTTCCAAATACTCTGTCTTTATTAGTTCCTCAGTTAATTTATTTTGGCCATAAAATATCACTTCCAATTGGATTGTCCTTAATTTACAGAAAAATATGCCTTAAATTTCTAATTATTAACTTTATAATAATTAAGGACAAATCTTTCCATAATTAATTCTAATTTCTAAATCCAAAAATTTGAGATGTTACAACAATAAAGTCCCTTGAAATCATGAAATTAGAGACTTCTGTGTAATTATTTGTGAATGTTAAATTACCATTTTGAACTTCTGTGTAATTATTTTCATTTCTAAAGTCCAGAGGCTATTTACAACAACAAATGTTATATTTACAACAGAAAAAACATATATTAACAACAACCATTGAAAACCAGTTTTTTTTTTTTTTTGGATTTCTTACGTCCACAGGTTATTTACAACAACAAATGTTATATTTACAACAGAAAAGGTATATATTTACAACAACCTTTGAAAACCTGGATTTTTTTCATTTCTCACTTTCAAAGGCTATTTATAACAACAAATGCTATATTACAACAGAGAAAATATATATTTATAACGATATGTTAAATTATTCTCAAGTCCAGATATTAAGTTCAATGAGTAGGTGCAAATAGTCACTTACTCATACAACTTAATATTTTGAAATGATGTTCACTTCTTAAGCTAAACTTATATAGTTGTCAAAATTCTCAAAAGATATTGTGAATATATGTTTTTTATGTTGTAAATATAGCATTTGTTGTTGCAAATAGCCTCTGGACGTGGAAAAAAAAAAAAACAAATCCAAGTTTACAACCGTGAGTCACGCGAAGGTGGTGACTCGTCAAAGATTCATGGAGTGATATCAGAGCATTCCGTGAGAAGCCTTCAGATCCACCAGAAAAGTCAGATCCCGAACCTTTGGCAGGAGATTTCAAGTTTCGGCTTGAAGATCTAGTTACCATGCTCCCGGCTAATGAGGGCGCGTTGCCGATATCTCCAGTATGGACCCTTACTTGTTCTCGTTGAAGGCTCCAAGGTGTTCGAGTCGCTGGAAGGAGCTCCTGGGTCTAAAGAAGTTGTATCTAAATTCTTGATGGAATAAATATTGGAAGAGACTGGAATAAATATTGGAAGAGAGAGAAGAACAAGGGAGAGAGGAGAGAGAGTGGAGAAGGAAAAAGGAGAATGAAGAGTATAACATCTCAGGTGCCCGCTTGTGGATATTGTCCGCTTTGGCACACACAAGGCCTCACGGTTTTGTTTCTGACTAGGCCTAGCCCATCAAAATGCGTCCACAAAGAAAAGGTCTCCGCATCCTTATAAGGCATGCTTCGTTCGCCTTACCAGTCGATGTGGGACTTCACACTCCACCCCCTTGGGGCCCAGCGTCATCGTTGGTACATCGATGTGAGTCTGGGTCTGATACCAACTGTAACATCACAGGCGTCCGCTTGTGGATATTATCCGCTTTGGCACACACAAGGCCTCACGGTTTTGTTTCTGACTAGGCCTAACCCATTAAAATGCGTCCATAAGGGAAATGTCTTTGCATCCTTATAAGGCATGCTTCGTTCGCCTTTCTAGTCGATGTGGGACTTCACACTTGTAACATCCTAAGCGCCTGCTTGTGGATATTGTCCGTTTCAGCACTCAAGGCCTCACAGTTTTGTTTCTGATTGGGCCTAGCCCATCAAAACGTGTCCACAAGAGAAAGGTCTCCGCATCCTTATAAGGCATGCTTCGTTCTCCTTCCTAGTCGATGTGGGACTTCACACTCCACCCCCTTAGGGCCCAGCGTCCTCGCTAGCACATTGACCCGAGCCCTAGCTCGGATACCATTTGTAACATCCCAGACGCCCGCTTGTGGATATTGTCCGCTTTGGCACACATAAGGCCTCACGATTTTGTTTATGACTAGGCATAGCCCATCAAAATGCATCCACAAGGGAAAGGTCTCCGTATCCTTATAAGGCATGCTGCGTTCACCTTCCCAGCCGATGTGTTTTTAGAAGAAAACTATGGTTTTGCAAAATAAAACCCAAACACTGATGAAACAGTCGAAATCCCATTTCTGACCAAAACCAAGGTCTAACACCATGGTTTTGGAAAAGCTAAATTATTTTCCTTTTTTAGGTTGAAGGGCTCCACACTTCTCTCCCTCTTATGTCCTTTTTCATGTTGGTGCACCCCACACATGGGTACTGTTCCTCTCCTTTTCTCTCTCTCTCATTTTCTTCTCACAATCCGATCTGGACCGTTGAAATCTTGATCCAACGGTCCAGATCTTTAAAAAAAAAAATTTACCGTTTTGTCTTTTTCGAAAAAGACAAAGTTAAAAAAAAAATTTAGATCTGGACCGTTGGATCAAGATTTCAACGGTCCAGATCGGACTGTGAGAAGAAAATGAGGGAGAGGAAAATGAGAAAATCCTCTCCCCCCCAGACATTGGGTTTGTCGTTTCCTTTTGCAATGCTCTCTTTGTAAGGATTCGTACACGCAGCGGATTAAAATTTCTTACGAATCCTTCCTGAGGATCACTCAACGACGTTTAAATCAAGGTTTGGGAACCGAATCATACCTTATATTGAACACGTCCGCGTCACGTTCTCTTTGATCAGGTGGGCTACCTTCTCGATCAACACGTCCGCATCTCGTTCTCTTTGATCAGGTGGACTACCTTCTCGATCAGCAGAAGACGACTCTAGGATCGGCTTCCTCTACTGGTATCCACACGAACAATCCCCGAACACGGTTGCGGCAGCGTGCTAGTGCTTCTTGTGCGTCTCTCTCTCAAGTTGCTCTAGGGTTTCTCGCGGCTTTCTAATACGCTCGACTGAAAAGTCCGTAAGTTTTTCTAAACCTGATAGGCGTATTATATAACCAAAACTAATCCTGATTAATTTTGGAAATTCGGAATTTCGAATCTGGTCAATATATTAATCAGATCTATCTCATAAATGTAATCAAATATATTAAAAGCCAGATTTGAAATCCGAATCTTGAATTTAGATCAAATCTAAATTTAAAGCCTTTTGATTTAATTTATCAATATAAATTAAATCCGAGATATGATATCTATCTATTTAATTAAATCTGAGATACTATATCTCAATTTAATATTAAACAGATATACGATATCCTTATTCGAAATTAAATGAGATACAATATCTCTATTTGTTTCAGATATTTAATTTATCAAATAAATTAAATACTAAACAAATATCATATATAATATTATAATCTTCATTTATGATATATATATTAATTTCGAATTATATATATATATGTATATATATAAATCCTAGATCAAATTTAGTATTCATTTAATCTCAGACTAATCTGGGATTCAATGAATCTGGACACTTTTACCCGTGTTGGATTATTCTTGTATGCGACCCTGCAGGCCCATATGAGATTGGCAGTGGGCCAACACTGTATCGGCCCACAAGTCGCAAGCGGCCTCTAGCAAGACATTGCGACTACCCAATTCACATGGGGATCGATGACACGATACTACCTATCGTACAACCATGTCACGTCCCTTTTGTCACGCTATAATTTGGTCAAGGATGAGGCATGGATAATGTCAACTTTCTTTTCTTGACCATTGCTTTCTCGATTCTTGAGTAGTCTAATAAGTGAAATGGAAACTCTTTTCCATCACAGTATGGTCATACATTTCTTAGACTCACTCATCAAGGGGCCAGCATTATCTCTCTACATATGTGAGGGACAAATCCCATCTTGACCACTCACATTCCTCCGCATGAAAACCACTGATCCCGATCCTAGTCTTTATCATCACCCGGTCAAAGGTGACTTTTGACTAGGTCAAAGACTAGTGACTCATCATGTAGGAATCCATGATGATCTCAGGTCATAGGGCGTCGTGACGCGGTTATACATGAGATAAGCTTATGACTTAATCCATGCAGCTTTCTCATAGTGGGTCGGTCCAGCACCTTGTACTCTTACAAGTGCCCATGACTTTGATTCGTATCTCCATACCTCATCAAAGTCATACTGGTCTTATTTCATCTTCACTCCCGTGTAGATGACCGACCAGGGACATTTAGGATAATCTATAAGATTATCCAGGGATGCAGTTATCAATACGAACATGCAAACGAAAATGATAACAAAAGAAAATACTTTAAATAACTTAAATATTCAAAGTACAATGAATTGCCCCTATGACATAATTTCCAACACTCTTTTCTCTCTCGCTTATAGCTTTCTTTTCTCTCTCTCTTTTTTTTCCAGTTTTTTAAAATTGGTAATTAAAAATGAATTTCAATTTAATTTTAACTTTATTAATATTAAAAGTGTTAATTTTATAGTTTCAAGAAATTTTAATGCTCCCCCTATCCTTTTTAAGACCTATTTATCTAATTTTATTATATTAAGAATATTAGTTAAGTTAATTAATATCACATGTAGACAAATTTATTTAATTTTTGGTATTTATTATGAAATTTAATGTTTAAAATATTTAAAATACAACTTTATCCCTATATGCAATTATAACAAAATTTAATCTCATTTTTAGTAAATTTGAGTATGAAAAAGCTATTCTAATAACAATATTCCAATACTCTTATTTTATCAAAATCACTTTTTTTTTTTCACAGAATCTATTTTGCCCAGAATTTATTCTAAAAATGTACTTTTACCACTCTTTAAAAAAAAAAAAAAACTAATACAAACACTAAATGACTTTAGTAGGTATGAAAGTTGATGATTATGAAGTGACAAAAACATGTTCTTTTGCCAATAAAAATTGGCACAGTTAGCTAAGGCGTTGGCCTTCACCCCAAAAGGGAGAAGGTTCGGTATTAGCTGGTCATTGTGAGGGTCTCATTATTGGTGGGCGATCTGTAAGTACCTCTGTAAGTGCTCTTTGAGTCTAGAAGTATGCTTTGGCTTTGGTGGGTTTTCAGTATCTACCCCCATCTAAACTTTTATAGTCCCAAAAAAAAAAAAACCCCCGTTCTTCTCCAATCCCATGAGGTATCCAGCTTCACTTGGTGCAGCTCAGAGGATTCCATTATTTTTGGATGAACAGCCATCTCGAATGGTATATTCACTAACAAAAGTCTCAAGACTAGAATTAGTACCCAGGAAAAAAATGTTGCAATGGGGAAAGTCAGTGGTTTTTAATTTTGATTTTTTTTTTTTTTACACACTTGAGGTGAGAAACTTTCCAAATGCAGTACTATATTTCTTTGTCTTAAAAAAAAAAAAAAACTCTCACCAGTTATGAAATATTCTAACCATGCAAGCCGGACGTAAATGTTGCATTAATGGGTAAAAACTAAGACGAGGCATGGAAGCAGATACTCTACCCATCTATTCTTTGTACGTCCCTCCTCATCTTTATCCTGATTGTCGAAATTTTGATCCAAGAGTTTAGGCCCCGAAAGTTACTATTCTAAATTTTAACTATTTTTCCTCTGTTTTTTTTCCAAAGAAATATAATTAATAAATTACAACAATTAAATTTTTAATTTATCAAATGAATATTGTTAACATTAATATCCAAACAACACGAATCATTCAATAAATAAGCACAATCACTAATTCATAATTAAAAGCAAACTATGTTCACAGATAACTTACATAAAATATAAAAAATATACCACTAAGTGATATTAGTACGATGACTATTTTTATTGTTATCTTTGCCACTATCACCAATTTCAACTTTGATTATCAAAGTGAGTTGAGGTTGTGGCTGGTAATTAAGGAATATATAAGGTCGCTTCACTTGTAGCTGTTGGAGTCTCTTTCATTACCTATTTATCAAACAGTTTTAGATAAGGATTCTAATCCTTAATTTTGGAAGATGAATCATGAATGTTGGTTGCCTCCCTTGATTAGCTGCTACCAGTGAACACCAAAATGCTTCCGAAGGAGTTTATAAGAAAATGTTTTCTTTTCTTCTTTTTAAACGTTGAAATTCATTATGTTAAAACGACATTATACCAAGTCTATACTAGCTATCCTTTATAAGAAAATGTTTTCTGTGACTACCGTTTTATTTCCGCTATAGGAATAATTTTTTTTTTTAAAAGAAAAATCATACTTATTGTGGAGTATTCATCTAATATACTTTGGATTTACTTTGACGCATCTTTTTCTTCTTGAATAAATAAGATATTAGAAAAAGTTAATGATGGGAACCCCATTCAAACATATCAGAGGCGGAAAAATAACTATAGTTAAAAGGGCCTAATGGGTTGGCCCGTTTAAGCATGAGGTCCTGCAGGGCTGATAATCTTTGAATTCATATTATTTTAAATGCAAAAAGAAGCTATAAACTCTGTCATTATCATGCTTTAATGGAACAATTAGTGAAATATGTGATTTCATCTTCATAATGAGTTTTTAGATTTTATTTGCATTAATCTTGAGTTTGGACTCAAAATTGAACTTTTGTCACATTCTTACTACAGTTGGGTCATGAACACTGTTCGGTATTTTGGATATAACCTGAGTTCTATAAATCCAATGGACCTGCAATTTGCCTTTTCAGAAAGCTAAGAGGAAGCCCTACAACTCCTATGAAGAGACCAAAAGCTAACTCAGATTTTTAGAGGGCTAAAATGGGCCTGGAAACCGAAACAGGCTACCTTCACTGGACTCTGGAATGACGTTTGGTATTTGACCCATATCTGGAGCTACAGACCTCCAAATGAGGTCCCATTTGAACGACCGGAAAGCTGACATCTGGGGGAACAATTGTTATGAAGATCACATGGGCAAATTCGGATGATTTCGTGGTCTAACATGGGCTGGAAAAGAGCACACGGTTTTGGAGCTGTAAAGTGATTTAAAGATGCTTTCAAGTTGGCCACTAAGAAAAGTGACGAATTTGAGTTGTAAAGTGCATGAATAAGATGCTCCTAGCTGCCTATAAATAGAAGGGTGTTGTGAAGAGAAAAGACACACCTTGGAGAGACCAAGATCTCTCCCATTCTAAGTTCCTTCTTTTATTTCTTGCCTCCTACTTGGGATGGCTTAGTT
Source organism: Acacia crassicarpa (assembly GCA_034222035.1). NCBI lineage: Eukaryota > Viridiplantae > Streptophyta > Magnoliopsida > Fabales > Fabaceae > Acacia > Acacia crassicarpa. The sequence goes on along the minus strand of JAWXYG010000002.1, from coordinate 45,487,132 downwards.
TAGCTTATTAGTTTCATGTATTGTTTTTAATTCTTGTCTTTAATTTCTTGCCTCCTTCTTGGTATGGCTTAGGGTTAATCTTTCCTTTTTAGTTATTTTCATTTTATGTTCTTCATCTTTTACCTTTATAGATTCGTAATGTTTTTGAGATTTATTTTTATATTGCAATAGAAGCTTTCATTTTTTTTAATTGTTCTTTGTGTTCTTCATGTTCATGATGAACTTGTTCATGTTCTTCGTGGTCATGACGAACATTTCTACATTTTCATTTCACACAGCCATGCTTGGCTAAGTTTCTGTGATCGACCCATGAGTTGAGGATTCCATGGTGTCATCCAGAGAACTTATGCTTTAATCAGTAACTGACTTGTTTCTGTTAATTTTAATTGGATTTGATTATAATTATGGATTGGGTATTAGATTTAATATCCAGATTGAAATCCCAAGGACTTAGGTTGGACCGGGTTGCAGAGAGCGTTGTGCGATCGTACAGCGAGCTCACCACGTGTTCGATCAAATGCTAGGCGATCGTCTAGTTGAAGGAGTTTCTAGACAAATGCAGAGATTTTGGTTTGTCTAGAATCAATCATAAGTTCAGTTATTCTATTTTTGTTCGATGATGGAAGGTCTTGGAATCCCAATTCTGGATTGATCTATCTTAATTTGATTAATCTCGCTTTTCATTCTGTCTTTAATTCTTGTTTTAATTCCAACAAAACCCAATCCCCCTTTGTTTTCATTTCATTTGCATGACATCTAGATTACTTAGGATTCAATAAAAGGCTTCTCGAGAAGAGAGAACGATTCTAGGTTTGCCTATACACAATCCTTGGTTAATTGTTGATTGTAGACCCCAAGGCTAATGACAAAAGGTCTCCATCCAAGGTGTGTCTTTCCTCTTCACAACACCCTTCTATTTATAGGTAGCTAGGAGCATCTCATCCATGCACTTTACAACTCAAATTCGTCACTTTTCTTAGTGGCCAACTTGAAAGCATCTTTAAATCACTTTACAGCTCCAAAACCGTGTGCTCTTTTCCAGCCCATGTTAGACCACGAAATCATCCGAATTTGCCCATGTGATCTTCATAACAATTGTTCCCCCAGATGTCAGCTTTCCAGTCGTTCAAATGGGACCTCATTTGGAGGTCTGTAGCTCCAGATATGGGTCAAATACCAAACGTCATTCCCGAGTCCAGTGAAAGCAGCCTGTTTCGGTTTCCAGGCCCATTTTAGCCCTCTAAAAATCTGAGTTAGCTTTTGGTCTCTTCAAAGAACACTATTCGGTATTTTGGATATAACCTGAGTTCTATAAATCCAATGGACCTGCAATTTGCCTTTTCAGAAAGCTAAGAGGAAGCCCTACAACTCCTATGAAGAGAACAAAAGCTAACTCAGATTTTTAGAGGGCTAAAATGGGCCTGGAAACCGAAACAGGCTGCCTTCACTGGACTCTGGAATGACGTTTGGTATTTGACCCATATCTAGAGCTACAGACCTCCAAATGAGGTCCCATTTGAACGACTGGAAAGCTGACATCTGGGGGAACAATTGTTATGAAGATCACATGGGCAAATTCGGATGATTTCGTGGTCTAACATGGGCTGGAAAAGAGCACACGGTTTTGGAGCTGTAAAGTGATTTAAAGATGCTTTCAAGTTGGCAACTAAGAAAAGTGACGAATTTGAGTTGTAAAGTGCATGGATGAGATGCTCCTAGCTGCCTATAAATAGAAGGGTGTTGTGAAGAGGAAAGACACACCTTGGATAGAGACCTTTTGTCATTAGCCTTGGAGTCCACAATCAACAATTAACCAAGAATTGCGTATAGGCAAACCTAGGATCGTTCTCTCTTCTCGAGAAGCCTTTTATTGAATCCTAAGTAATCTAGATGTCATGCAAATGAAATGAAAACAAGGGGGGATTGGGTTTTGTTGGAATTAAAGACAGAATGAAAAGCGAGATTAATCAAATTAAGATAGATCAACCCAGAATTGGGATTCCAAGACCTTCCATCATCGAACAAAAATAGAATAACTGAACTTATGATTGATTTTAGATAAACCGAAATCTCTACATTTATCTAGAAACTCCCTCAACTAGACGATCGCCTAGCATTTGATCGAATACGTGGTGAGCTCACTGTACAATCGCACAACAACTATGACTGGACATATTACACCATAACCGAATGATGCAGGCTTTTGGTTTTAGCTATGCAAATAAAAATATACAAGACTCGTATTCGTGTAAATATAACCTTTTTTTTTTTTGGTATAAGTGTAAATATAACTTTTAACCACTATTACCCGTTCAGTACGAATATCATTGGCTGTCATTGGCCCAAAAAGTAAGAACATGGGCTACAACATATAAATCTGCCTCCTTGTATGCAACCAAAAGTCTTTAACGGGCCGCAAACTTTGAACTCAAATTTGGTGGGGTGCGCCAGGCCCGTGCTGTAGTGCAACGCAAGGGCGATACGCGAGAGTCCCAGTAGCCAATAAGAATATAAGATTCATGTAGTCGTGTAAACATTTTTTTTATATATATAATGTAGTCGTGTAAACATAATTTTTATGCACTGGCCTACCTGTAGAAATATCATAGGCAGTCATTGGCCCAAAAAGTAAGAACATGGGCTAAAAACCTGCCTACCTGTATGCAACCAAAACTCTTTAAAGGGCCGAAGAACTTTAAACTCAAATTTGGTGGGGTGCGCTGGGCCCGTGCAGTAGTGCAACACAAGGGCGACACGCGAGAGTCCCAGTAGCAAGCTACTGTAGTGGACCCTCCCCTTAAAAAATTAATTTAATATCATGTGGGCCGATGGCCCACGTATCAGATATTAAACTGATAAGAACAGATACTACACTTGATCTTAGCCAAAAGGCCGAGAAAGGTATGCTTTGAAATAAGCCTTCGTTAGCCTTTTATACCCGCTTCGTTTTAGAAGCTTGCTGTCCCCAAATGATGTGGGACTCGTTCACAGCAGCTGGCATGCAGTTGCGCTGATTTGGGATTTCAATTGGTTGTGTGTGTCCCTTGTTTGAATTTTATACCGCATGTTGATGATTATAATTTATTTTTTTTTTCACAGAATCTTTGGATTACACGGATAAAAAATTTGGACACAGCTCAGCAATATCTAGTGGGTACGTCCAAGGCTGGTTTTATATGTTTTGAAACGAATGAATTGTGTGTCCAACAGAAGTTCCTTTGATACGTGTTGTTTCGAGTTGTCTCTTTCACTTGCTCTTTTGAAAACGCTAATAGACGAGAATGAAGAAATCAGAGAGCCAAAAGGAAGACATGATGGGACTGCGAAGAAGAAGCCAAAAAGTAAAAGAAGAAGGCAAGAAACAACTAAGCCTAGCACTTCCTCTCTTCTCGGCTGGTCTCTTACAGTACAGTTTGCAAACCATCTCTCTCGTATTTGTTGGCCGTCTAGCTACTCTCTCTCTCTCTGCTGCTTCCATGGCCACATCCTTCGTTTCTGTCACTGGCTTCAACTTGCTGGTAATTACATTCCCCCTCACTTTCTGAGATCATATTAATCGTCCAACTACATAGTAAATCTTAGTCAAATGACTTTGTTCCTCTGTTGATTCGGTTCTTGAAAACTGTAAACTTTAAGATGTTAAAGGACAAGATTCAAAGATCAAATAACTTTAAGTGTTTAAAGATCAAAGGTTTGAACTTTTCTCTTGAACTTTTGAGTTTTGAGTAATCTAAGAAGGAAAGTTCTCTCTCTGATCTTTTGAGGTACATGCAATGACAAGCGACTGATACAAGGATCTTTATTTTTCAGTAATATTCTTGAGAACATGACAAGACTGCCACGGGTTCCCATGTTGTTGATAAGTTTTTTGATTTTTGATCGGCTAAATTAAATGATTATGTTGTTAATACATATGTTGCTGGGTGTCTTTTTCTTTGCATGCCACGGGAGAAACAACAACTATTTTTTAAACATGAGATTTTTCATCGTTTTAAACAGTAACACAATACACAACCATGTCGCTTTTAAACGATACATATCCCATTTTCTAAACTTTGTTATGTACTGTATTGCAATCATTATATATGGAATTTTTTCCCTTGGCATGTCCTGAACGCCCAATGTCTTTTAACTGGTTGCAGAGTTTGTTTAATTTTTGAAACCTACGGATAATTCGAAGATCAGTTTATCATCTCATATTTAAAATGTTGACTTGAAAAATAGTGTTTGATAGCAAAAACAAAAAGGAAAAAATAGCGTCTAAAAGTATATGTCATAGACCTATCTCTCTCAGGCCATGGGGAAAAAAAATACTTTTACCACTCAAGTGAACCGGGCCTCCTTAACATTAATTAACTAAAGTGTCAATTTTTGTAAAGAGAATCAAACATCACTCTCTTTCTTTTCTTTTCTTTCTTTCTTTCAATAAACTTTATTTACTTGTTGACTTGACTTGTGAGTAATTGAACAGACGGGATTAGCAAGTGCACTGGACACCCTGTGCGGTCAATCATATGGAGCAGGACAATTCCATATGCTAGGCATCCACATGCAAAGATCTATTCTCGTTCTTTCTCTGAGCAGTGTACTCCTGGCAATCATATGGGCAAACACAGAACCAATACTTGTGGCTATGAAGCAAGATAAACTCATGTCAAAAGAAGCAGGCTCATACGCCTATTGCATGATTCCAAGCCTGTTCGCATTTGGAATCCTTCAGTCCATTATGAAATTCTTGCAAACCCAAAATATTGTCTCTCCCATGATGATAACTTCTGCAGCTGCAGCTCTGTTTCATGTCATGTTTTGTTGGATTTTGATGTTCAAAACCGGACTCGGAAGTCGAGGAGCAGCCGTAGCAATTTCTGTGTCTTATTGGGTGAATGTGGTGTTAATGGCACTGTATGTGAGGTTCTCTTCTTCCTGCAAAGCATCATGGACTGGTTTCTCAAAGAAGGCTCTCCACAATGTCCTTGACTTCCTTAAACTTGCCGTTCCCTCTGCTATTATGCTCTGGTATTCTCCCTGGTTCTTTTTATAAGGAATATTCTCTTTCATAGAGGTGATCCTTAATATAAGAAATAAATTATTTGTCTGAAATTTTAAGCTCATTTTTCTGTTTTTACCCTCTCATTAAATATGTAATTCATTATCTTTTCGCAATAAATTTCCACCAATTATTTGTCATGCTCTTTCTAAACAAGATATAATTAGCAAAAAATGTACATACAATACACATTTATTATTTTCAATTAACATTTTGAACCGTGTGATTTTAATATTTGCTCATAATTAAAAGGAACACATGGAGAGAGAGAGAGTATGCATCAAGTCAGAGTTAAGCCAAAAGATTGTAATTGTGTTTGATCTGGAGGTGTTGATGCTTATTTTTGAACTTTGGACAGTTTGAAAGTGTGGACGTTTGAGCTGATGGTACTATTGTCAGGCCTTCTTCCTAATCCAACTCTACAAACTTCAGTGCTTTCAATATGGTCAGCTACCGAACACTAATTGTACCATGTTTTTCCCCCTAACCATGGCCATGAGCATGAGAAGTTTCTGATTTACTATTGCAGCCTCAATATGTTCACTGTGGCCTGGATGTTCCCATTTGGATTTAGTGCTGCAGTAAGGTAATGAATGATTAATTGTCTATATATTTGACCAATTCTACGATGGTGAAAATCAGGTTTAACAAAGAGGTGTTTGTTTGAATATGACAGCACAAGAGTGTCAAATGAACTTGGAGCAGGAAATGCAGAGGCAGCAAGTTTAGCAGTTCGGGTGGTGTTGGGCATAGCCTTAAGTGAGGGTACATTATTACTTGTAGTGATGATTCTGCTTCGAAATCTCTTGGGACGGGTTTATAGCGATGACAAAGAAGTAGTGAGACATGTGGCCTCCATGATACCAGTTTTGGCCATTTCTTGCTTCCTTGACGGGATCCAAAGCGCTCTTTCAGGTCATTCTTAAATCTAAATTTCTCACATTGTCCTTCAAATTAAACTTGTGAAAGTGATCTAAATTTGAGTAAGTATTGTGTATATATGGTCAGGCATAGCGAGAGGGTGTGGATGGCAAAAGATTGGAGCATATGTGAACCTCGCATCCTTTTATCTTGCTGGTGTCCCTTGTTCTGTGATATTAGCTTTCGTTGTGCACATGAATGCCAAGGTAAAAGTAGCATTATCACACGTAAATATTATTACTATTAGTTTGTTGGTTTGTTTTTTTTTATTGTTTTATAGTATCACTTTGAGCACAAGTTAATTGTACAAATAAGTTCATTTGTGTGAAACAGGGGTTGTGATTGGGGATCGTTGTTGCTTTTACACTGCAAGTGGCATTTTTCCTGGTCATTACAATTCGCACTGATTGGGAGAAAGAAGTAAGGCAAAGAGCTCCATTATTTATTTGTGATATATATATATATATATATATATATAAGCCTCTGTCCATTTTGTTAAAAAAGAAATTACAGAAGAATTTTCTGTGTGCGTGTAGATGCATAAGGTTGGGTTTGTTTTTTTTGTTGTTGTTTGTGGACAGGCAAAGGAAGCTCAGAGTAGAGTAGAGTGTTCAACTATCGCCCTCTCAGGCACTGCATCTGCACCAAGTGATCAAATATTGCCATCTCGATCAACTGAAGCATAACTCTACCATATATACTAGTCTTGTGGGGTCAACATGTATTATGTTGGATCTAGTTTTAGCACATTGCATCAATTTTCAGGGTTAAGCGGAAAAAATACACATGTGGTTATTTTAAAAGTGTGTTCAACACTAAGTGTTTTGTTTTATGTGCAAAAGTGACTATATTATTATAAAAATGAAACAAAAGTCACATAATTCATTACTTTATGTTGGTGGGACCCACAATCCTTTAACGAAATATGTGACTTTTATCCCACTTTTGCAACCACATAATCACTTTTTATTTTTATTTTTTTAAAAAGCACTTGGAGTTGAACGCACTTTTGGAAAAACGTATTTTTACACCTCAACCCTTTTTCTAATTATTATTTATAAAGAAACAAAAACTATCAATAAGTAGTAGACTAAGGGCCCATTTGGATGAGCTTTTTTGAGGAAAAAACACTTTTTAATGCAAAAAAATACTTTTTAAATTAATTTATCTGTGCAGATGATATTTTTTTGAAAAAGCAAAAGTCACAAAAAAAAAGTCAAAGCACTGCTTTTTTTAAAAGCTCCAATTTGGAGCTTAAAAAATAAGCACTTTAAAAAAAGCACTTTTTTTAAAAGGCCATCCAAATGGACCCTAAATGACTGTAGTAGGTATGAAACTTGATGATTTTGAAGTAGCAAAACCTGTTCTTATCCAATCCCATGAGGAATCCATTAGTTTTGAATGAAGCACCATCTCGAATGGCATATTCACAAACAAAAGTCATAAGGCCCCGTTTGGTTCAGGGAATTGAGGCTGGTTCCCAGGAACTTAAACAAGTTCCCTCGGTCTGAATGTGTTTGGCTCGTTAAGTTCCTGGGAGGTGATATTCCCGCCTCCTCTGAAGCTGCCACAGACGCGGGAAAAGGGGCTCCTCCCCAAAATGGCGGGATGTTGAAACTTCCCCCGGGAAAGCAAATTTGTGTGACGATTTAGCCCCTGTGATAGCAAAAAAAAGCACAATCGCGACTGGAGCTGGAATCAGGAGCAGACGGAGGTTGATTGTGCGAAGGAGTTGGCAAGCCAAGAGCGAATCCAGGTAAGCTAAAAACGTTACCTTTTTTGAAATCTTTTTTCGTCGGCTGTGGTGGGGAACAATGACGATGGCGTGGTGGTGGACTGCCGTCGACGCAATGAGCGGGCAACCAATTTTGGTGCTTTGCTATACAGTGGGGGAAAATGCACAATGTTTGTCACTTTTGTAGGGTGGTTTGATGGGTTTTGTGAAAATGTATAATACAGTAGGGTCAAATATTTGCTTTTCCTTGAGTATATGCTGTATGTCTGTGGTTTAAGCAACGGTGAAAATGATGATGTGACTGTATTTGTTTTCTTTCCAAATTGACTGTGGTTCGTTGATGTGAAAAATTTTAATGTGCATGATGATTTTTTAAGTTGTGTGTTATATATGCTTGGCTGGTGGAATGCTTTTACAGTGACATGGCTAGTCATTGTTAATAAATGATGTTCAATTAAAGTAGATAGGATGAAAATAAGATATGTTTGAAGATGAGGTGAACTCCCCTGTCGGGATGGAGGAAGAGGTTAATGCAGAGGCTGAGGACCTTCCAGAAACACCTCAACATGTTGCTGCTGAATCTGTTTTCACCGAATCAGTCAATTTGACAGCACAAAATGCATTGAATGGAGCTGAACCGTCTAGCAGTCGACAAAAGAAAAGACGTTTGAACCACTCTGAAATCATGGCTGAGGCATTGAGGGACACAGTCACATCTTTTGAAGGGACAATAGTAACTGTGGTTGACAGAGTTTGCACTTAGATTTCTGCTCAACAAAGGCAAAGACAAGCAGATATTGAAGCTCAACAAAGGCAAAGACAAGCTGAGGTTGATGCAAAGGGTGATGATCTGTTTTTGCAGCTGCTGGAGCTTGAAGAACTGTCATGGGATGAGAGGAACCAGGCTCATATCAAGATGCTTGGCAATGACAGGATGTTGAGTGCGTTTGGGAAAATGCCTTCACTATATAAAACCTCGTGGATCCGTAGCCTCCTTCAACAATAGAGGTTGCACTGTAAAGCTAATGTTGTAATTTTTTGTGGGTGGATAGGGTTACTATAGGTGTCTCATTATTGTGTGAAGTTACTCTGTATTTTTTGTTGGACACCAAACTTTGGACCATGTTCATTTAGGGAAATGTTGTTTATATGGACATGGGATAAATTTTGGTCTTCCACTTGTACATGTAGTAGAACATGTCTGGTTGACCCTGCCATCTGTATTTGGGCCAATGTAGTAGTTTTTTTTGGGCTGTATGTAACTGTAGCTGATAGGCCCCTGTTCTTGTCATTGTTTGGCAAGTGTAAAGTCCACCACAATGTAAATCCAATCTGTGCTTTTGAATATAAATATTTATATAACTTTCCTGCCTGTTTTCAACCATCTGAGCTGCAAAAATGTTGATTATTTCAGAGTCATTATGATTGTGCTGGTTGACATTCTGATATGTCAATCTGTCAGCTAATGCGTTCGAACTTTAATGTTACGTTCGAACTTCCTAGTAAACTGTCACATCCCGAATAATATACACGATTTACATGTCCACGTTCGAACGTAGTATTTTGGTTCGAACGCAAGTGTTTCCACTAGGAACTGAACGGTTACCCCTGGAAAACTTAATTTTTTTTAATTTTAAAATTATGTCAGTCAAGTAGGACATGTGTCAAGACATGATACAAAGTTCGAACGCACGTCCACTCAGAGGAAAACCGCCATTACTCTGCTCTGTTTTTTCAGAGTAGGCTAGTACCTATAACCGCCACTTCAAAATCCAATCGACACCATCTGCAACTGTAAATTGTTAGCCCCATTTAATCGCTCAACACAAACAACTTCAAACCCTAGAGGAAATCTCCAGACGGTTGAGGTTAAGTTAAAAAAAAATGGCGAGGGTGAAAATGACGACTGATCGATTGAAGGAACTGGGAGTCACAATGGAGGATGTGAACAAGTATAGGAAGCATATATCTTCAGTCCGACGGGGTGGTCGTGCCGGGGGATCAAAGTACAAGACCGTTCAAGTGTATGATGAGTATGAAGGAGCGGCCAAGTGGAAACATGATAATGAGGCAAAGGAAGCGAGGAAGAGGAAACGTGCTGAGAAGGGGAAGGACGCAGCCACCGTGTATAAGAAGAGAAAGTTCCAGATGGAGGTTGACAGTGAAGGATCCTCCGAATCCTCTGGTAGAGGAAAAAGGAAAAAGGTGGAGGCCAAGCAAAAGGGGAAAGCAAAAGCTGTTGTGAGTGACAGTTCTGGTGGGGATGACAAGGGATGGAAGCCAACTGAATCAGAGGATGGATCTTCAGAGGGAAACCACGAAGAAGAGGACAATGTGGGACAAGAGACGAAGAGGGCCAACCTATACAAGAAACTGAAGAGAGTCCACCGCCGGCCAAACATGGTGCCTGAAGTGAAATCAGACTTCAACCAGTCCAAACTTGAAGACTATGATGTCAGGTTGGTTGGTCGTAGCCTGTGTAAAATGAGTACCATTAATATGGCTACATTTGAAGAAGATTATCCTTTTGGGGTGTCAGAAATCCTTAGACCTTTCAGGGGGCTACTAGAGTTGTCGTTGCCTTATTGTGAGTCTGTGGTTAAGGTTTTTTACTCAAACCTGAAAATGCCAAGGGCAGGAGTAGTTTTTTCTTGTGTGAGAGGGCAAAGGGTAGAAGTGAATGAGAAGAAATTGTTACAGTGGTTAAGTGTGAAGTGTCCTCAGTCAAAGGACACTAAATTCAGTGGAGATGAAACGGACAAAATCCTTCTGGATGGTGGTACAACTGACGATGGTAGTGGAGTATGCAGGCCAAAGCAGCTCCCATATAAATATAGGGTCCTACACTACCTGTACAGTAGGAATTTTGTGAACAAGGGGAAGCACTACTCATCATTGAGCATTGAAGACAAACAAATCTTGAGTTGTTTAATTCAGAGGAAGCCTTTTAACATGGGGAAGAGGATCGTGGACACAATGCTCAGAGCAGCGGCAATGGGGAAAAAGAACACAGACCTCCCATATCCATCACTTGTGTCCCTCATATTGGATAAGCACAAAATTTGGTATCTCCAAGATGGTGAGCCTCCCCTGTGGAGTTCTGAATTTGATGATGAGGCCTTGCACCGAATGCGAATTCCTCTTGCATCCATAGGGCGCCAAGGAAAGCATGAATCTGAGGGGGAAAGGGTTATTAAGGCAAAGGGCCAGAGAAGTAGACGGTCTTCTGCAGCAGGTGGTCCTTCAAATGCTGGTGTAGATGCAGCAGCAGAGTTGGGAGCTCTATTTGGGCAAGTTTTGGATGACAAACTTGCAGTTATGAAAGATGAGTTGCAGGCATTAATTGAAGACAACGTAGGGAGATTGGACTCAAGGATGGCTTAGATGGCGCTTGAATTTAAGGGTCTCCAAGAGTTTATCCACCTTTACGGTTCAGAATTCAGTACATTTGCATCTTTCAAGAGAACTGAACCTGACCATGCTGGTCCGTCAACAAAGCCTCCACATACAAGTGTGAGAGGCTCAGCAGAGTCATCCCACCACTCCCCAATGACCTTGTCTGGCCAACACCAGCATGTTACTGGTTCATCCAGTCATGGTATGTTCTAATTTTTTTGCTCCCCTTTAATGTTTCTATTTCTACATACTGGAAAAGAAAAATATTTTGGTCAGATGTGCCTAATCAATGTTATTTAAATATGATTTGTTGAAATGGTATGTTCTAATTTGTTGTTTTACATTTAAAACTTGAAATGCATATGCACTTGCATTGCCTACATTCTGATGCTGACTGGAAACTTTCATGCAACAGAAGAGAAGCAGCGGCAATCTGGTGGGAGTGGAAATGGAGGTGAGGGGGACAAAGAAAGAGAAGAAGAGGATGAGGAGGAGGGGTCTGATGGAAATTCCGAGAGTGAGGGCAACAGAGAAGGAGAAGAAGAGGATGATGATGAGGATGAGGGGTCTGATAGCGGATCCCGGAGTGAGAGCAGCAGACAAGGTGGAGAAGAGTATGAGGATGAGGGGTCTGATGGAGGTTCTAAGAGTGAAGACCACAAAGAAGGAGAAGAAGAGGATGAGGAGGAGGAGGAGGGGTCTGATGGAGGTTCTGAGAGTGAAGAGGTCAAAGAAGGAAAAAAACAGGATGTGGAGGAGGAGGGGTCTGATGAAGGTTCTGGTAGTGAAGGCAACATCGAAGGAGAAGAAGATGAGGAGGAGGAGGGGTCTGGTGGTGGCCGTGGGAGTGAGGGGAACTCACATGGAAAAGAAGGGGATGAGAAGGTGTCTGGTGGTGGCACTCCAAGTGAAGGGACCACAGGTGGACAAGAAGAGGAGGCAGACGGTACTGGTGGTGGCACTGGGACTGAAGGGCATCCACATGAAGTTGAAAGTGACTCACATACTAGTGGTGGTGACAAGGGGACTGAAGGCGAGACACATGAAGAGGGAATGCAGGAACAGGCTGATGTTGGTAACAAGGGGACCAAAAGTCCAACAACTGATGACAAAACCAGTGAGCAAGACGATGGGGGTGGTGACAATGTGCACGAAGGTCCCACCGCTGAAAAGGAAATTGAACAAGACCATGTTGATGGTGACAATGCGAACGAAGGTCCAACAGATGAGGAATTGGATCCAGTCACCCCACTCTCCCTTGTGCCTCTGCCTAAACCTGTCAACCCTCCTCCTGACCCAGATAGCAATATAATAGATGTTGTTCCGTTGAGGTTCATACCTGCAGGCCCATTCAGCAGCAACCTGGCAGCTCAGAATTTGCCACACATTTTCTCAGCTGAATCACCCATTCGTCCTCCACCCCCTAGGCCTCCAACCCCCATGTACATCCCAGTTAACCTCCCTGGCTCACGCACTTCATCACCAAGACAGGGCACTAGGAAGTCGCCAGCCAAGAGCAAGAAGAACAATTAGATTTAAGGGCCTTTTCCTGTTTTAATCTTTTGTTACATAATTCAGTAGCCTACTACGAAGTAATTACTACTGCATGCGTGTTTATATGGTTTTTTGTAAAAGATTGGGGATAGTCGTTTTGCTTGTTAATGTACTGCTGCACATTATATCAACTGCGTTCGAACTTGATTGTTTGGTTCGAACTTTGCTGTTAGGTTGGCAGTTGAGTGTGTTCTGTAACATTCACCTTCATGGTTGACATATAACTCCCAATTCACTTGTTTTACATGGTCCCAGCATTACTTGGTTTGGTATTGTAATTCTTGCTCTACTGCTGCAACTGTCAATTTGCAATCTTGCATGGCTTCAGTTGCTTTATTCGAATTTATTTTTTATTCTGCAAGTTTGGATTTATGCAGCAAACTTTTCAAATCTAAAAGGTTGACTTCTGATGTTTTGTGCACTGCAGCGACGTCCTTGAATGATTGTCATCTTTTCCATCATTTTTATGCAGTATTTGACCACCACAAAATGGTTTAATTTTACATCTTCCATTCCATCCACATTTATGCTCATTTTTCATTCATCTACAATCCAGTCTTTTTCCTTTTTACACATTGCTGCATTTGTGGGGTGCATTAGGGTCCATCAATGTGATTTATTTATTCATTTTAATGCAGCATTTGAGAAGGCCAAAATGGTTTAATTTGACTTCCTTTATCCCACGTTGCATTGAATGCAATTTATGGTGGTATTGCTTCAACCATCACCAACCCATTTCTGATCATGCCATTTCGTCATTTGTGGGGTGGATTCTGTTTGTCCAAGGTAAGATTTTGTCCATTTTTTTTACAGCATTTGAAAAGGCCAATGTGGAAATGATAATTTTCTTCTATTTTTATGTTTTTTCCTTGTACCCACCTTTAGTTGGGTTGAATGCGATTTATTTGGTCGTTCTGGTTTATTGTCATGTTCTCCAATATTCTGATTTTAATTTTTACATCACACATTGCAGTCCTTCTCGTTATTTACTTTACTGAACCATGTGTTTACAAATACCAACGTTTTCATTTTCTGCATCCACTTTACAATTTCTGGGGTTTAAATTTGACAGATTTTAATTTTAATTTTTTTCCATATCAAATCAGAACCTGGAAATTGTTCACAGATTTCCTTTCCTGTTCCACAAGCAAAATATCCGCAGAAGATTGGTTCATTTGTGGTGTTATCGCCGTCTTTTTCCTTCCATGACAGTCCGACGATCTTCCCACCTCCGGCACCCCTTTTGATCGTTGCGTCGTACCCGTTTCAAATCGAATTTAGTAGGACTCCATCAATTACCTTTGTCCTCGAAGATGCGATTCCATTTGCCTCTGTTTTTCTGTTCACATCGCACAACGAACAAAGACCATTTTTTCTTTCTGATTATTTCGTTTTTTTCCTTGGGGGCATTAATGGAATTTCACCTAACTTTCCCACTTAAACAACACCCAATTCTTCAAACCAAACAAATTATCTCCCGTCAACTTAATTAAGTTCCCATGTTTATCAAACAGACAAACTTTTTAAAGTTCCTCTCAATCTTCCCTTCAATTCCTTTCCCTCCTTTTAAGTTCCTTTCCCTCCTTAAAAGTTCCCTGAACCAAACGGGCCCTAAGATTAGAATTAGTACCCAGGAAAATATGTTGCAGTGGGAAAAGTTAGAGGTTTTTAACTTTGAAAATTTTTTTGACTTGAGGTGAGAAGCTTTCGAAATGCAGTACTATATTTCTTAGTTGTTGTATGTTGTTGTTGTTGTTTTTTTTTTTTTTTGAAAAAACCGTTTTACCAGTTATGAAATATTCTAACCATGTAAGCTGGACGTAAATGTTGCATTAATGGGTAAAAATAAGACGAGGCACTGAGGCATAATTGACATCAACGAGTCAGAGATGTTTTTTTTATTCTGACATTTTATTTAATGACAAAATTAATCAGAAAATATTCTAATCAATTTGATAATTAATTGATGTCTCCAATTACATTTTAAGCTTATAGTAGTAATAAATATGTAGTGTGTATTTTTGGCATTGTTCTAAAAACCCAAACCGGACCAGAAACTGACGAAGTGGTTTGTAAGTCTTGTTGGCGTGACTCACCTAGAATATTTTGGCTTGACTCATCTAAAATATTTATTACTCACATAGGTAAGTCACACTCGATTTTTTTAAAAAAAAATTCTTTAGAATTTCATATTAATTACTTTAATATCTTCAATTTCTCACCAGTTTAGTCCCAAATTAGCCTCAGTTTGACTCCACTATAACTCACTGATTTTTAACCTAGTATTCTGACCAGTTTAGCAGTCTGTCTGAGTTTCAAAAGCTTGATTTTTGGCGTGACTCGCCTACAATGACACATGAGTAGAGTGTGACTTACCTTTGTGAGATACTTCTTTTTCCATCAAAATGTGAGTTCCATTCAGATGCATCTTTTATAAATAGAGAATTAGGCATATGGGGTAGCAAATGACATCAAAACTAAATACCCTTTGTAATAGAGGCAAACAATATGAAGTTGTTGTATTTCCTATTTGCTTTTTTGGTGTTGTTCACTGCTCTCACTGGTGGTACGTATGAACTGTATTTATATTTATTTTAAAGCAGTCTTTAATAATTTACTTTATTAATTTCATATAATTAATGTTTTTTTTTCCCTGTGAGAAAGGACAAATAGAGCCCGTAGCATCATGTGGGGGAATTCAAATCACCCGTGGTAACTGTTCGCCGGAGTCTTGCACCACAGCCTGTGAACAATTACGTGAAGAGTGTGTGGGTAGCTGTGAAGGACCAGAGGAAGAGGTTGAAGTCGGATGTTATTGCACCTGTCCCTGCTAACCCTGTTTCAGTGCTGACCATAATGATAAGCACTCACAGCTAATCAATGGGTTGAGATTTACGCTGTTCAAATAGGATTTTAATGATTCAGATTTAACATTTTTTAGATGATGAATTTTAAATAATAAAAAATATTTTTTTTAAGAAACTGTTAGTTAAAAAATTATCTTTATATTAGATTTGGTATACATTAAGATATTTTATTTAGGAAACAAAAGTTTAAAAAAAAAAGTCAATATAATCCATCCAAATCAGATTTGAACGTTCTGGATTGATGATTAGCTCTTAGTGTTTATCATTATGATTACCACCGAAACTGGTTCCCAAATAGGAGATGTTTGTGTTAAGTATGCAACAATGCTTCGAATATGATTTCTTCAAATAAAATGATACATGTGTTTAATAATAATAAATAAATAAATAAAACTAAATTGAGGTTCACATCCCTATTTAAGTGTTTCTTTATTTTAACATTTTAGACATATTTCTATGTTGTTCAAAATAAATATATGAGATTAGTTTTATTTTAACTTGCGAAAAATAAGCATTTTTTCTTTCTTCCCAAAACATCACATATGTAGTAAAAACCGTTGACATATATAAGCTCAACTTGTAACGTAGTTTGCAAACATGTTGCAATCAGATATTTTAGGGTCTTGAAGTAGAGGCATGTGTACTCTCTGACTAGTATCTCTTGTGGATTGGATTTTAAGTCCTTTAGACTGTGAGTAAGCCCAACTTCTTTCCTAAAATTCTTTTATAAAAAAGAAGAAGAAGATATTTTAGGGCCTTGTGTATTAGGGCCATTCTTTATGTTCAATCTTATTCTGGTTGGGCCGAATTAGCCCAAGTCACTCCAACTCCCAACTCTAACTAACATCATGATGGATACTTTTTTGAGAAAATATCAGTGAGGTCCTAAGGTAGATAAAATATAATAAAAAAAATCTTAATCCCAAATCCCTTGTCAAAAAAGTCCTTATGGACTAGGGACTTTTTTTAATATTAATTACGGAGTTCCTCTTGTAAAAAAGTCTCGTTGTTAAAATGATTTTTCATGTTGTCAAAATGACTTTATTAGTTGTTAAAATGTTCCTATGAAAATCTTGTTGTCAAAACAGATTTTCATATTGTCAAAATAGTCTTTCATGTTATCAAAAATTCTTTGAGTTTTTCTTTAGGCGTGTAGAATTTTAAAAACCTGGAAAATTTTTAACAACATGAAAAGTCATTTTGATAACGGGATTTTTTTACCTTAAGACCTCATTTATAGTTTCCCTACTTTTTTCTTGCCCAAAATCATGCAGGGGTTCTTGGCACATAATTAATGTGAATTAATGTTGTTACTCTTAATAAATGGATTCATGAACCCGGGAGAAAAATAAATAGGTTCATGAAAGGTATCATTAGGTTCTTTGAAACTTGAGAGGTTATAAACATCATATTGATAACAATTAATCGGGTAATATAGTAATAATATTTACAAATTCAATCTTCCGGCAAAAAAGGAAAATAATATTCACAGACCAACGGTTCAAGATACAATTAATGTAGATGCATGTATATTCTAGACGAGTCTCGAGTGTGACTAATTATTGTAAGCTATGAACAAAAAGAGTTCACATTATGTGCCTATAAGATACATGTTTCTTATGTGCTTATATTTTTATATTGTATATATTCAGATTTAAATTATATGATTTTTGAGATTTTTTTTAACCCAGTATCTCAAATTAATTAGTTTCGAGTTTTACATTTATCTGTAAGACCAGTATCATGAAAACCAATTAATTTGAGATACTCGGTGCAAAAAAAATCTTAAAAAGCAGCATATAATTTAAATATAAATAAATATAATATATAAATATACTCATACCTTTATAAAGCATAAAAGAAGCACATATCTTATGTGCACATAATGTGGACTTTGAAGAAAAATCCATTATAAATACAGGTTGAGTGACAGCTTTTAACATCACAAATTCACAACCCTCATCCATTCTAGAAAAAAAAAAATACATAAGAGAAAATGAAGAGATTCTGTGCTGTGATTATGCTAATGCTGTTGGCTAATCTCACATGGGGTAAGAAAGTCGTGTATTTAACTCTTATTAGTGACCTTGATTAATGCATGATAATTTATTTATTTATTTATATTTAATTAATCTGATTTGGTTTTAATAATTATGCCAAAAAGGTACCGCACAACCAGTGGTTGCCGGAGAATGCAAAAGCACGGTGCATAAAGGACCGTGCGATCTTGCTTCTTGCACGCAACAGTGCCAAGCAGAGTACAGCAAAGACGGCCATGGAGAATGTGTTGGGGACCCACCAGCTCAAGTCTGTTATTGTATTTATCCTTGCTGAGTTTTCATGAGAGACTATTTTGAATAAACAAGGTCACAACTATTATAGCCATATATATATATATAAATATGGTTATTATATTCAAAATAAATCGAGATAATATTTACTATTTAGCAAATGTCTCTGTTCTCTAATGTCATTATCCTTATTGTTGCCCCTCCCTCTCTTCTTGATCCCATATTGCTTCTTCTTTCAATATTCTTGGTCCGCAATTTGCTCTTTACCTTTCACTTTTATTGCGTAAATTTGTGATGATTCATAAATCTTTGGTGCTTGGTGTGATGGAATTGAAATCTAGTTCAAGGGAAGCTCTTCGACAAAGATTTAGTTTTTGTTTTCATCGATTCAGTTATTTCCTATTTACGTTTGACTCATTTCTACAACTTTGATAAATTTCTCCAAAAAGATTAATTTTGCGGATACAATTCTCGCGATTATCATATTTACATGGACCAAAGATTGGATTCTGAGCCAAAAAAAAAAAAAACAATAAAAAAAAAAGACCAAAGATTGGACCTCAACTCGAGGTTTGATCTGGATAGTACCTCAGACTGTTCAAGACAACTTGAGGTCCAGTTTGATTTAATAGCTCGAGTTTGGGCTAGATCAGACTAGTCTAGTGGACTGTCTAAACCAGTCCAAGATCTTTTTAGCTTTTCCCCCTTCTTTGAAAGACAATATTTGAACATAATAAAACCATAAATATACCTATAATCATATTAAACACATAACGAAACATTAAATCCCAATGAAAAATCTATAATAATATCCAACAATATTAAATAACAAATAAAAAAACAATATTCAGACTAAACTGGACTAGACCAAGGGGTCTGAGTCCTTGACCCAAAGTTTGATCTGGCCCAAGAAGACTAGTATGGTCTAGTCTGCCCAATATTATTTCAAACCAATTTTTTTTTACCGAGTTGAGCCGGACTGGACTGGACTGGACTGGACTGGACTACCTTGACCACCATATTTTTCGCTCATTCCTGATATTTACATTGGATTCATTATTTTAGATGTGATTGCCTTAGATGTGTTTGAAATCACATGGTTTTGGTGAGGTCTAAGGAAAATAAAAATTGAATCTGGATGGGTCATCCCTCTGATAGGACGAAAATAGGAAACAATAAAAGTGTCTAACCATTTAAATGGATATGACTGTTTTAATGTCGTCTTGCCCTGTGAACAACCCCACTTATCGGGGCCGTCTTGCATTTATTTGCGTCAGCTAGTTGTACCATGTCATTTGCATTAAAAAAAAGATAGAAAAAAGAAAAATTGTATTAATATTCAATAAAATTATATGCATTAACCAAGTTATTAATTAGTAAAAATCTAAACACACATTTCTCTTATCCCATATGAGAGTGACCAACAACATGATCAAAGCAAAAGGTCTCATCACTCTTCCTCTTAGGGATGCTACGAGAATTCTCTAGCTAATCCTTCTTTCATAAAAGATGAAATCGCTTGTAGGTAAGCCCCACTCGGTTCAACTTACATTATACTACCTCCAATCCTAATTATAAGAATACTTTTATAGTGTAATCTATATTACTAAAGTATTCTTATAATTAAGTGCGGAGTGAGTATATTTTTTTTTTATTGCAAATTTTTAGGAAATGGGTTGGGCTCACGCTCTTGGAGCCCAGTTCACAGGGCATACTGGTCAGAAAATACACATGCCTCCACCTCTACCAGCGTTTTCACTGCTTTGACCAACGCAGAGATCGAACTCCCTCCCCTAAGGTGAGGAAGTTCGACCCCCACGCTAGTTGAACCCAAGAACGAGGGGTGAGTGAGTATATAATTTTTTTTGTTACAGTGAGTATAAAATTAAATGCATTAAAAAAACCCAAATTGAAGAGGTGAATTTGGGCTTAGGCCGGATGTTATACAGGACCGGAAAATAAAAGACCAAACCGACAGAGAAGAGGAGAAAGTCCAAATAAGAAGACATTGAAAATTGGAGGTTGAGGCATAAGTGGAAAATAAGGTAGACGATCTCGTAAGTCCCCAATAAGTGCTCATAAAGCTTGGGGCCGTGTCCTGACCTTGGTGGGGGACTGATGCCGAACCCCTCCAAAACTTTCATTTATCAAAAAAAAAAAAAAAAGAAGAAGTGGAAAACAAGTAAAATAAAGGAAAAATTATTATGAGGTCCTAAATAAGAGTACAATTACTAAAAAGTTTTATAATAAGTAAGTAGCATGTAATGGGAAAGTTTCAATCCATAATTAACAAGTTTATACGGTTGAATTGTTATTTAGACTTAACCATTATTATATTCCTTCCTGATTTTTCCTAAAATAAAACACCTTAAACATTGACAATTGTAGAGTACACAAAGGAGTCGCCCATACGATTTGGAATAGGTGCAGCAGGGTTTTGGAAAAATAAAAGTTGCATTGATATAAGTGCCAAGGAAGTTGGTTTAAAATATGAAAATTAATATGTGTGTGGATGTAAATGAAAGGGGTAAATGCCGGAAGTTTTTGCTGAGAAGTGAGAAGTGATGTTGCTCTAAAAGTGTTTTTTAGATTTATTGCTACCCCAAAAGTATTAAAATAGAGTAATATTGTCTTTTACTGTAAAAAAGTTAATTGTCAACATCAATTTTTAAGGGGTCAATGTTAGTTTTTTAAACAGTATGAGACAATATTACTACGTTTTGAAAGTTCTAGTATACAATTGAACTGAAAAAAAATTTCTAAAGCAACATTGCTTCTCGGCGAAAACTTTCAAAACAAATTTATACCTTAATCCAAAATATAAAATGGAAAGTCATCATCATAACCTATATTTCCCTTTTTATTTTTTTAGTTGTATTTTACAAGACAAAACTTCTCCACATATCCATCTCATACAATATAAAATAGTTAAATCAAGCTAATCTATCTCATACAACATATTTATCTCATACATATTTTGTTTTACCTTTTTAAAAATGCTTATATAATTTACAAAGGTAAATATGTGAGATGAATTTTATTTCGACTTCCAGGAAAAATGTTTAAGAAAGCACTTTTTTTTTTATATAAAAATTTTAGGAAAGGGGTTGGGCTCACCCACAGTCCAAGGGCAGGGCGCTTGGAGCCCAGTCCACAGGGAATACTAGCCAGAGAGTACATAAGCCTCCACCTCTACCAGCGTTACCACTGTTTCCTAGACCCCTAGGATGCCTCCCCAGCGCCTTGACCAACGCAGGGATCGAACCCCCTCCCTTAAGGTAAGAAAGCACTTTTTTGTAGTTGCCAAACAAGCACAAGAACAATGGGCCATGGTGACCACATGTAAGCAGGGAATGACATCCTTCGGCCCAAACAAGACATGCAGATTCTTTCCTGGTCCAAGTGGTGGCCCAGCTGGTATTTATTGCCCATTTCATGCATTCATGACGCATCTTGGAAGTTGAAAGCATACAAAAAAAAAAAAAAAGCATACAAAAATTTGTCTACATATACATATGTAATGAAGATTATTATTATTATTTGTTTATGATGACTTTTTTTGTTTGTTTGTTTATGATGACTTTACTTTTATGTACGGGTGCGTATGCAAGATTTTAAAGAAAATCAGATTTTATTGCAAAGTTAATATTATTGTATCTCTGAAGTCTTTGCTTTTCCTCTACTCTTGATTTGCAACATTAAATTGGATTGCATCTCTTGGTTAAAAAACAAAAATGCAAAAGATTTGAAAGCTTTCATCTTTCTATTCTATTATTGTGAAAATTCAGTAAATATTGCTCAGTGCTCAATGATTTAGGGAAGAAGAGGATTGAGACATTTATTTTTGGTACAGAAGTTCCTATAAAAATGGGAAATGCCTTAATTTTGAGGTCGGTTTAAACTATTGATTTACGTAATTGGAAGTAACTAATTAGATTTACGGCAAAACCTAGAAATCGATTACTTATCCAATTTGAATACCTCTAAAGGATAAAACTCAATATAAAACTAAAAAATAACGACAACAAGTAATTGAGTTCAGTAGTTCCTCATATAAAATTATTGAATCTAAAGATATAATAATATGGAGAAGATAAAATTGTTTCAAGCACCGACATAACCAGAAGTGCCCATTGTTTCAAAGAGGGTTATTCACATTTCATTTAATGGTTAAAAGCGAATTGAAAGCTAAGTAGTGATAATTCTAAGGATTCACCAGGAAAAAAATAGAGATGTTTCCTACATTACCTGTAATATATAGAAGTATTGATGTAATCTATAGAGTTATTTGGTTTGAATGCTACATGAAGAACAGAAAAGCGTATAGCGTCAGTGAGAGAGTACGTGGAGCAAGAAATGGGGCTATGGAGAAAGGAAATTGCTAGCGAAGCAAAGAAGCAACTTTGGCTAGTTGGACCTTTGATTTTTGTGGGTTTGTTTATGTACAGTTTACAATTGGTTTCTCTAATGTTTGTGGGTCATCTCGGAGAGTTGCCTCTATCCAGTGCTTCAATGGCTACTTCGTTTTTTAATGCCCCTGGTTTTTTGGTGCTGGTGAGTTCATAGAATTTCTTCTGTGTCTCTCTGTGTTTTCAATATGTCTTATACTGTTATGTTTGTTATGCTAAAATCCTATTGATCAATGAAACTTAGGATTTGCCTTTTTTCTTTTTCCAACATCAAACATTCCATTTATTACGTTAATCACTAAGTGCTTGGTATTATGCTTTTTAAAAGCTGAAGTGATGTCATGGAAGTTTCAATTGTTATTTCAGGATATTCTAACCCCTTTATTCTTATTTTTATCAAATTCTGACATTCCATGTACTTAAAGTTGATTGCTTTACACTTCAATGCCTCCTTTCCTAATGATCAAACTATGTCCTGTTGTTAGTTAGAAGAAGTGATCTAACTATCCAAAACCCCAATATTATTTCATCGTGTCTTGCGTTCCTCAATGTTTAATTTTTGCATCAATTTTAAGAGTCTTCATACATACTCAAAAATTACTTTGTTCAATGCTTTAGGTGGGAATGGCGGGTGCTTTAGACACATTTTGTGGTCAATCATATGGAGCAGAGCAGTATCACACGCTTGGCATACTTATGCAAAGAGGCATGTTGGTTCTCTTACTGGTTGCTGTAGCTCAATCCATTATTTTGGCTAACTTGAGACCTAATCTAGTAATATTGCAAAAGGAGAAGGATTATATGGATCCGGCTACCATCCTCTTCTCTTCTCTTCCCAACCTCTTCCATCCTCTTCCTCATCTAGGCCGTCGGATGAAGATCTGGATGGTTCAGATTTTTTTAAATAATTTACCGCATGCGGTACATACACTGCATGCCGTACAGATTTAATTATTAAAAAAAATCTGAACCGTCCAGATCTTCATCCGACGGCCTAGATGAGGAAGAGGATGGTAGCCGGATCCAAATTATATGCTTGTTGCATGATTCCAAGTCTTTTTTATCATGCTCTTATTCAATGCAACATTAAATTCCTACAATTACAGAACATAGTCTTTCCCATAGTTCTAACTTCTGGAATCTCAAGCTCAATAAACACCTTTTTTTGGCTGGACTTTGGTGCTAAAAGCTGGCCTTGTCATCAAAGGAGCCGCCATCTCATTTTGCATTTCAAATTGGACTTGTTGGCTGTTGCTAGCTAGCATTTTATATCAAGTACTATTCTTCATGCAAGAGATCTTGGACAATGGAGAAAATGGTTTTGGGAGCTATTCTCCTACAACGGTGGGCCCGAATTGGGAGAATCTGAATTAGTCGGAACCTAAAGTTTTGGTGAATCAGGTGGGCAAACAAAAAACAAAAAAACAGAGAACTTGGATAGGCTTTTCAAAAGGATCCTTTTATAACATCTCCCAATTTTTTGGACGCGGCTTTGGTCCGATTCAATTACCATCTGCTGCACTTTGGTGTCAAAACACACCGTTCCCCTCTTTTTTCTATATATATATATATAAGCATTGACCATTGTGAAGTATTTTTTAGTATTAATCAACACCGTAAAATATTTTTTTAATATCTTAAAATTTGTGAAGGATCTTAAAAAAAATTTCAGCGTACTAATTAGTACTAAAAAAATATTTTAAGATATTGACTGATACTAAAAAGATAATTCAGAATACTGATTGATATTAAAAAAATATTTCAGGACACTAACTGGTACTGAAAAATTGTTTTAGGATTTTGAAAAATCATTTTAGAGTACTTACTAGTACTAAAAAGATACTTCACGATACTGATATACTTTATGGTCTTGAAAAATTATTTCAGGGTACTTATTGGTACTAAAAAGATACTTCATGATACTGATCGGTACTTGAAAAATATTTCATACTCTGGAAAACTTTTTTAGCATTTTGAAAAATTATTTTAGCATACTGACTAGTACTAAAAAAAATACTTCATGGTGATTTTTTTTTTTACTATTATTTTTTTAATAGAGGGAAACAATACCAAAAGGACGCCAGTTGATTGAAAAGGAGCGCAGTGAAAGAAGAGGATTATCTCATTGGCAAATTTTATCCTTATCTCTCATCATCCAATCCCAACCGTTGATTTGACTTAATAAGGTTGTTGATGTGGGTAGTTATATCAAATCTATGGTTCAGATTTAAAGTCGATGAGGGACAATGAAAAAACGCCAATGAAAGGAACGAAACCCCACAGTGAATGGTAATTGAATCGGGCCAAAGCCGTGTCCCAATTTCAGGCTTGCTCTTCCTTCAGGTCTCATGTTCTGGTATGAATTTTATTATTGAAGCAAAATAATATATAGCTTATTCAGCCAAGGGTCCAATATATTGGTCCATCTTCATCTTCTTCTTCATTACAGGATATAATGTCCTGCAAGAACTTAATTACTATCTACTTCCCTTAGTGATTAATAATGGTGTGATCGTTGTTGAGAAGTTTTTTTTTTTTTACTTGTAACAGCTTAGAATCATGGACGTTTGAATTGATGGTGATCCTGTCTGGTACTTTTCCTAATCCAAAATTGCAAACTTCAGTTTCTTCTACATGGTAAGTCCTTCCTTTAGGAGCTATATGCTCTAGTTTGTACTAAACTCTGTATGGCATCTACTTACACAACACATACATGCCTTATGGATTCTGAACTCCTTCCACACAGTCTTAATACATATGGTATGTTTTGGATGTTGCCCTTGGCAGTAGGGGGTGCTGCAAGGTTAGTTGTTTCTTGCTACAAATTTATGTCATATTTTTAATGCAAAACAACCCCAATCGAAATTTCCATATTATATATATGGCTTTTAGTGTAGAAAAGATTAATTTGATGCCACAATGGACTTTGACGAGTTTTATTATTCTTCCCAACTCAACAGTACTAGGATATCAAACGAACTAGGGGCTGGCTCTCCAAAAGCTGCACACTTAGCCCTTAAAGTCACCTTATTCATGGCCCTCAAAGTGGGAGTTTTTGAATTTTCTCTGCTCATGCTAATAAGGAATATTTGGGGTAAGGCATTTACCAATGTACATGAAGTGGTGACATATGTAGCATCCATGTTCCCAATATGGATTCAATTCAAATTGTACTCTCAGGTACTGACATTGCTTTTGCTCATTAATCATCAATCTTTTGTGTAAAATGTGCATATTACTTATTCCTAATCCTCAAATGGAGAAGGAAAAAAAGCCAAATAACATGCGCTACGATTACACATTACATACATTTACATTAGTTATAGGGTTAAGGTGTAAATTTGTTTTGAAAGTTTCACTCAAAAGTTCCAAAAGTCTTTTGGGTTTAATATTGCCTTTGACTTGTTAAAATGGAACAATGTTGCCTTTACAGCCAATATCAATTTATTATTATTATTTTTTATGATTAACGTCATTTATTTAATAGAGTAGGGCAACAATGCTATGTTTAGACACTCTTGGGACATCATTAGAAAAAATAAAAAACTTCCACAAGAAAATTGCTTTAGAGCCCACCCTTCTAGAGTAAATTTGTAACTTAACCCTTAGTTATATGTCTGTGGCCTATATTTCTATGGGGACGTGAACTTCACCATTGATAAGCACTTGGCAATACTTTGCAAATAAGGTGTTGCAAGAGGATGTGGTTGGCAGAAACTTGGTGCATTTTGTGAATCTTTGCACATATTACCTTGTGGGTGTTCCATTAGCCATAGTCTTGCCCTCCACATGAAAGTGAAGGTAAGGTTCCATCGATTTCCTGTAGTAAAAACACTTCAATTGAAGCTACTTATGTTGAATAATATTGTTTTGTTGCTCAAATAGGGCCTCTGGATGGGTATTTCATTAGCAGTTATCGTGCAATTGGTATGTCTTCTTCTCATACCATGTGCACCAACTGGGAGAAAGAAGTAAGGCATTCTCTCTTCTCTTCAACTTTGTATTGTGTGGTGAACTGAGATAGGTCCTAACAAAATCATTCATTTTTTAGGCTAAGAAAGCTGCAATAAGGGTGCAAGGTCCCAGAGCCCCAGCGAGCAACCAAAATGTTACTAATTGATGGGGCAATAATTCTCAAAGGCGAAGATTACTAACAGAGCCCTGGTTCTGTTTTTAAGTGTAAAATATAAAACAGAGTATGAAAACAGAGGAAATGTAGTCAGTTATGTAATGGAAGACTTCTTCTCTTGTCGATTGACTTCTACAACAGGAATGTTAGAACACTTAACTGATACAATATTGGCTCGTTGAACAACCGAAATTGCAAGGAATCAGGAGAAAATCAAGCACCATTTCTATGAATACTTATATTTAGTGAGATAAATGGAATGACAATCTGTTTTGTAAGAATTTTGGGTGTATCTAAAATCCGACTTCTTGAAATATCCATATGAAACCGGAGTATCTAAGCAGACTCTGATCACTTTAGCAAATTCACCATAGAGAGAGAAGAGAGTATCTGTACTCCTATGAGAGAACTTTTTTAAAAGAAGGAGTGTTATTTTGTGTGTGTTATATTTAGATTATGTACTCATTCAATCCCACATCTTATACATAGCATACGGGCGGTCATATAGTAATAAATATAAATCCTAAACTTACAATTACATAAGAATAAACATATCTCTTAAACCATAAAGAAAAATATATTTTTATGAATGTGTCTATCCATATTTATATAACAACCCTCTTGAATCGGGTTTTGGCCCTAATCCATGAAATTAAATGTGGATTAGGTATATTCCAACATGTTTTCAAGCAGATGATGACAATGTGGATTAGGTAATATATGTATTATTACCTTCTTCCTAAATATAGCACCTAGTTTATAATGCAACCTACATTTAGGATCGGAGGAGTATATTGGATATAGTTTTAAAACATTGTATCAAGTTTATTCATAATTAATTACAAAGAAAAAAAATGATCAATAAGTAGTTAACTAGATGACTAGCAGATTTGAAAGTTGACAATTAAGAAGTAAGAAACCTGTTCTTCTCCAATTGGATAAGAAATCCAGCTTCACCCAATACAACTAAGAGGATTCCCTTCTTTTTGGATGAATCACCATCTTCAACGGCATATTCACCAACAAAAATCTTAAGATTAGCATTAAGTACCTTGAAAAAACTGCTGCAATGAGAAAAATCACCAGTTTTTAGTTCACCAGCAACCTAGCTAGATGTTCAATCTTACTGGATGTTTTCGGAATCAATTTGCTATTAACTTACATGGACTCAACTTATTGAAGATTCCACCAAAAAAATCAAATAAAATATTGCAATTCTATATCTTGTTACTAGGCTAAATGATTGTTTTGCATTTTGATTTTTGATCCCCATGGCATAAAGTACTTACTGTTCTGAATTTTGATACCCTATGATTTCATAAAGTACTAGGACTCAATTTCTAAGCCAAGAAGATCTACAGAATAAGTTTTTAGGGGCCGTTTGTTTAAGGTAAAATGTCATTTCAATTAAGCTACACGAGGGAAATTTTGAGAGAACCTTGAGCTAAAATGAGCGGGGTTATTGTTGGAAGAAAACATATTTTCACTTATTTTGATGAGTGGTTTTGATTAGCTTATCAAATTTTTTTTAAAAAAAGGGGGGGGGGGGGAATTCTCCCAAAAACCCTTCATGTGTACGCTTAGTTTAAAATTCTTTCAACAATATACCCTCATGCATGGTAGTTAAAAACTCTATTTATCACTACAATTTTACGTTTTTACGATTTTTTTTTCATTAAAACGATTTTACTAATTTTCCAAACGCTTTTAAGTTTTTACGATTTTTTTTATGATTTTACTATATTATGATTTTACGCTTTACGATTTTTCATTTTCCTTCCGTTTTCAGGTAAAATCTACGTTTTCACTACCATGCCCTCATGTAGTTCAGTCAAAAACACTTAATTTTTATACCAAAAAAAAAAACACTTAATTTTTTTTAAAAAGAAGAAGTTAAAACAAATGTGCCCTTAATTAGTACCCAGGAATGTTCAACTGCAATACCACATATTTCTTAGTTTTTTTTTTGTTTTTTTAAAAAATCTTTTATCATTTTTGGGGCAGCAAGGGATATAGCTGCAAAAGCACAGGAGAGGAACCGGTATCTCTTCCTATCTTTTGGATAGGCTGGAGCTCCCCTGAACCGTCAATATGAAATCTGTACGGTCCAGATATACTTTTTTTATTTGGTGATTTTTAAATTAAACAATCATTTTTTGAAAAAATATTAGTTGAGACATTATTTTTATTTTAAATTCTTTACTCATTAAAACAATTTTTTAAAAAAAAACAAAAAAAAATCTGGACTTTGGACGGTCCAAGGAAGCCAAGCTCATCCTACCTATCCAAAGGATTTGGATGGGCAGGGAAATTGATTCCCACAATAGACACTGTAACATCCTGAATTTTGAATCTAATATATTGAACATAAACCTATTTTGGGAAGACTAGTAGGCTCTATTTTTGGAAAGTGATAAATTTGAAATCAGTATTTTGTGGGCCCCGTGAATAGTATTTACTATTCACGTATACGTTTTTACTATTTACAAATACGTATTTAAAAAAAAATATATATATATATATATGTTATTCGCAAATACGTATTTAATACTTGAAATTTGTGAAATATGAATAGTGTTCACTATTCACAAATACGTATTTACTATTTAAAAATACGGTATTTACTATTCATAAATACGTATTTACTATTCATGCGGGACCCACGTCAAATTATTTCTCCTCTGCCTACAGAAGTCTCGTGAGTTTTGAAAAAAAAAGTAGCATGCGGGACCCACTCAATAGTAATTCACTATTTGAAAAATAATATTATATTATTATAATATAATTTACTATTCATGTGGGACCCACAAAAAATTATTTCCGCAACAAGCCACGGGAAGAGTCACGGGAGGTTTGAAAATTTGTCACGGGGAAAATTACGTATAATGACCCAGAGATAAAAATTACGCTTAAGGACCCATTTTCCAACACTATAAATAGAGGCTTCATTTCTTCATTTTCTTCACACCAAACTCAGAGAACAACAGTTGAGTTTAAGAGAAGAGTGAGAATTCTTAGAGTTAGAGAGAGAGTTTAGAGTAAAGTTCTTGAAGCTGGAGAGAATGAGCAGGAACTTCAAGGGTAAGTTCTTTGGTCTCTAGTCTTAATATTTGGTAGTTTCTTTTGGTAATTATAGTAGAAATGCCAGATAGAGTTTTTCTGAGTATGCTCTGTGGCTGCAGCTTAGTCTGATCTGTCACATCAGAAAAGAATTATCCTTGGACAGTAAATATTATTTACTGGCACAGTAAAAAATATTTACCGGCACGGTAAAAATATTTTTACTGGTACTATTCACATGAATAGTGAATATCCAACATAGTTTCCGCAAATGCTGAAAATTAATGGTCACTGATAAAAATGATATTATAGGATATCCGAGGATTCCGGAGTCAGATTCAAAGGAAGTTTGGGGATACGTGAATAGTGCCGTATACATGAATAGTGCCGTATACATGAATAGTAATTTACTATTCACGTGGAAGGAAGGTACGGACGCGTATTGTAACACTAACTCTGATGCTTATGGTATGCTTATATGTGATAGATAGTCTGAGATATTGTTTTGAAAATTGATCATACAGAGGTACTATTTATATGTACGTTACTATTCACATATACCGTATTTACTATTCATTTTACTATTCACGTATACCGTATTTACTATTCATTTTACTATTCACGTATACTGTATTTACTATTCATAATACTATTCACGTATACATACCGTATTTACTATTCACGTATACATACTGTATGTACTCTACATTTTTACTATTCATGTATGTATACCGTGTTTTACTATTCACATATACACATAGTATTTTACTATTCACAGATACGCATAGTATTTACTATTCATAAATACACATATTGATGTATAAAACTTTATGGTATAATAATGCATTATTTTGAGTGAACATATTCATCATGGCGGTTGTATTATGATGGGTGGAGTAAGGAGGGATTTGAATGATAAGAATGATTTATGCCACCACTCGGTGCACAGTGGATGGTACCTTTCAGGGCCCCATCTTCCATGTTTTTCCTCTGGCCGGGATTTCATTGGAGATGTGGGACATGTGACACCTCCATAGTTGTTATTTTAAAGGAGGGGAGCCATAGTCCAGATTTAAGCTCTATACCTTTGGCCGGGTGTATCTTAAGTTTTGGTGAGCTTGAAACCATCCAGTCAAATGAATGAGTTTCTATTGGACTATATGTTAGCCTATGGTTCCAGTCAGCGGTATAAGGGAGGTGGTGATATAAGGGAGGCTGCATACTGCATAGTGCATTTTTGAATAATTCAATATTTGAAAATTGATCATACACATACATCTTAATACGGGTTATAGTCGTGATAATGCCGTTATGTTTTCCTAGTGCTGAGGACACGGATGTACACCGTGGCACTGGAAGATAGTGCAGATTGTAATAACATACATGTTGCAGTGGCCGTGTAATGTTATTATGTGAATATATGAATATTGTATGTGAATAAATGCTGTTTTACCATGGATATCTGTCATACATATTTGATACATAAGCATGAGGTTAACCGTTACCTGAGGTTCAATGGGTATTGAACCTCAGCTCTTACTGTAGCTTCAGGATTTTCGGAGTGAACAGAAACAGAAACAAGGGTAAGCAGCAGGCAGAAGGACTAGCTGGAGAAAGTCCTGTAGATATGTATAGTCTTTCGAACTCTTTGTATCAACAAACCAGTACACTACAGTGGTTGAATATCAGTTACTTTGTATTTAAAATCATTTCGTTGCTCAACTCTGGTTAAATTATTTTGAACTCTGATCAAATAATTTCGAAAATGCTTTAGAAAAGTTGGGGTGTTATATTTTGGTATCAGAGCAGACATCCTGGCACGGAGTTAACTAAGTTACTCCAAACAATCTGATATCTAGAAAGGGGTTTTGTGGTTGGCAATCAGTTTCCTTGAATTCGTCGAGCCTTCCACAAATACACCTGCCTAGTCGGATTGTCTGAGTAGCGGAGTTAGGTTCTAAGCTTTCAAAAGTGTTTTATCTGGTATGAACCCGACTCAGTTACAGTAAACCATTGGTGCCGAAGGTAGGGCCGAGTCTATGTGGATCAGCCAATCAGTCACCCTAGCACGGTGAGGCTCCCATGATAGACGCCTACCTGGCCAATCGGTTTGACTAACTAAGTTAGGCTCTAAGCCATGGTTTTAAAAGTATTTCGAAAAAACAAGTACAAGTACTGATACAATACTGGTGTTGTGATACAAAAAGGACGTAAATCCTAAGGAAAAGGGTTAGGCTCGGGAGGCTTTGATATAGAGTAGATGGCACAGAATATGGTTTCTGTTGTTAAACTTTAAGACTTTTGATATGGGAATCGGAATCTAAGTTAAATCCCCGCTCAGAGTTTCAAGGGAAGTGGTACAGAGAAGTCGGTACGACTTAAGTTTTCCGGTAGACAGTAACCTACTGTTTAGGTTTCCCTTGGATAGTAACCTATCGATTTAATGTCCTTGTCAAAATAATAACTTGTTAAGGTACCCTGAGAAGAAAATCCCTACCTTGTAGAGGCCAGACACCATGCGTGCAAAGGGGCGTGGCTCCGGGGACGAAGATCTTTTGATTAAGTCCTTGACGGTGGTGATCAATTGACAGAAGAAGGAAAGTACCCAGTAATTCTGGGGAGACAGTTATGTCATACTAGTACCTATGAGAGTTGTAGGTACCCAGTAGTAAGTATACCAATATTAGTACCAAGAATCAATAGACATTATGAAGTTAATATTGCTTAAGCGAGAGAAATCTCAGAACTATGACCCCTGTGAGAGTAGGAACCCTTAGAAAATATGAGTGAGTTTTGCCTAGGTTCCAAATACCTAAGAGATAGTTCCTTAACAGAGCCATACGAAAGCTGGAAACTTCAGTAGCCACCAGGTTATGGTCTCAAGGTGGGACCAAGAATCATAGAGATATTAGTGGCTAATAGATTTCCCAAGAAGTAGGTGATTACCCGATAGGGAAAATTGAGTTAAGAATTATGCTTGGAGCTAAATAGAAAGTGAAAGTCCACAAATAGAATGACCCTAGATAAGATGGCAGACATAGAAACAACGGTTTATGAAACTACTAAAGGATAGGAACCTGTTAAGATTTGAGTTCTCATTATAATGATTCAAAGACGATCACTGGCGCTACTTATGGAAAGTTTGTCGGAGAAGGATACCTACGGGGAGTTCTGATCAAGGAGGTTTACCTACAGAGGATGCTAACCGGAAAAGCTGACTGGTCTAAGAAGACTAAGTGAAGCGCCGAGTAATGTGCCGTAGAGCAGAGCCACCGTGACGACGAACCGTAGAGTGGAGCCGCCGTGACAACGAACCATAAAGTAGAGTTACCAGTGCATCGGTTCTCAAGGTAAGTACATTATAATGAATCTCACATTGAATAGGTTCCCTAGAGAAAAGACTGTTGTAACTTAGTATATCGTCATGGTTTACTCCAGTGCTATACAGCATATATTGTGTTTATAGGCTAGCAGAAGCCCATAGTTGTCAGACAACGAATATGAGAAGTTTTTAGAAAAGTTTGTGAAACCCGAAGATAACGGGCAAAGTTTGGAATAGCCAGATGAGTTAAGTAGAACAAACTAAGCATTATACATATGGTTTGAGTAGCCAAGGAAAGAGGTCCGAATACGTGTAATTAGTGATGACCTTCTAATATTAGTTGTCTGATTCCTAAGTAAGGTTTTTAAATTGAATTTTTGAACTTGCCAATACACCTGCTGTATTAGAAATTTTGAAATTTATTTGTTCGAACATGTGGATTTTTTTTGAAGCTGAGTTTTCAAATGAAATGTTTTCAACAGAATTTGAGACCACAGCGATTATTATTTTGAAATGATATTGTCTTGTAAAAAAAAGGGTTTTTGATAGAACCCAGAGTTTGAAACTGAGTTTTTAACTATGTTGTGGTAAAGTCAGTACAAAACTGGAAGGACAGAAGCTGTTGTAGATGTACACAGTTTGCTGGGTCTTGCTAGATGTTTTAAAATGTTTGAAATCGCTAGCCTTTGATAAATGTTCTCTTTGAACAAAAAGTTTTTGGAGGGATTTTGTTTGAGAAAATGGAAATCGCACCAACAGTGAACGCACCCAATCCATAACACTTTGCCGAGGGCATATGTTTTGTTTAGTACAACCTGACTGTCTATGACTGGACTGAGTTCCGCTAGATAGGGTTGCTACTTTATGTGCCAGTGTGAACACTGGGTCTCCTGAGAGAGGGGCGGAGGTTCTCCCACATTGTTGATAGTACTGTTGAGACTGGATTTGAGGATTGGGGTAAGGCGCTTACTGTACCAAATGGTTAAAATGATGGTGTGTACTCTCAATTGTAAAATTTTGTGAAATAAATTAGCTCCCTCAAAGATATGTGCCGGTAATCAAAGTTTTTGAAAATGATCCGGCAGTGAAAAATGTTTTCATGAATTTGTGATGGCAGCGATTAAGTTTAAAAATGTTATAGCACTATTACTTTGTGGTATAGTGCAGATTGTGGAATGTACTGAAACCACGGAAAATTTTTCATGTTTGAAAATTTGAAAATGAGACAAGAAAATAGTTTTGGGTAGCAATGACATGATTGTCGACGCTATCGTGTTGAAAAGAAAAGCAGTGTAATTGGGAATTATGGTACAGGAACAGCAACTATTAGAAAGGTTTGGAATACTGAATTAGTTAAGTCAAATAATAGCTGCCGGTTATGATGTTGAGTAAGTGAAAGTAGTTTGAGGACTTGAATGGGAAAGTCTCGGATGAATTTGATGAGCAGATGCTCAAGGCAATAAGACGTAGTGTGCAAAGTATACACGGGATGATGCTCCTAGGACATAAGACCGGTGATACTTAGCACTATGTGAAATGCTAAGTAACTATGTTTAGAATGCATCGTAAGACTAGCAAAACATTCACTGTATCAGGTAGTAATAAAGATGCCTAAGGGTTGAGGATGAATTCCTAAGTAGAAAGGTTAGAATCTCCAGTGCGATGGTAATAGATTGAGCCGGAAGGCCAATATGTGTTAAGCCAAAAGGCTAAATAAATCAGGCAGTGAGGCCTGTGTAACCGAGTACTGTGAGAATAGATCAGCAAGTCCTGTAATTTAGTACTATACCTGGGTATAAGATTGAGACATTGAATAGTAGGATGCGTGCTATTTAAGTTTGCATAAGGAAGGAATAGACTAGAGGTCTAGATAACCTTTTGATTTTATATTGTCAAATTTCGAGGACGAAATTTATTGAACGGGGGGAGAAATGTAACATCCTGAATTTTGAATCTAATATATTGAACATAAACCTATTTTGGGAAGACTAGTAGGCTCTATTTTTGGAAAGTGATAAATTTGAAATCAGTATTTTGTGGGCCCCGTGAATAGTATTTACTATTCACGTATACGTTTTTACTATTTACAAATACGTATTTAAAAAAAAATATATATATATATATATGTTATTCGCAAATACGTATTTAATACTTGAAATTTGTGAAATATGAATAGTGTTCACTATTCACAAATACGTATTTACTATTTAAAAATACGGTATTTACTATTCATAAATACGTATTTACTATTCATGCGGGACCCACGTCAAATTATTTCTCCTCTGCCTACAGAAGTCTCGTGAGTTTTGAAAAAAAAAGTAGCATGCGGGACCCACTCAATAGTAATTCACTATTTGAAAAATAATATTATATTATTATAATATAATTTACTATTCATGTGGGACCCACAAAAAATTATTTCCGCAACAAGCCACGGGAAGAGTCACGGGAGGTTTGAAAATTTGTCACGGGGAAAATTACGTATAATGACCCAGAGATAAAAATTACGCTTAAGGACCCATTTTCCAACACTATAAATAGAGGCTTCATTTCTTCATTTTCTTCACACCAAACTCAGAGAACAACAGTTGAGTTTAAGAGAAGAGTGAGAATTCTTAGAGTTAGAGAGAGAGTTTAGAGTAAAGTTCTTGAAGCTGGAGAGAATGAGCAGGAACTTCAAGGGTAAGTTCTTTGGTCTCTAGTCTTAATATTTGGTAGTTTCTTTTGGTAATTATAGTAGAAATGCCAGATAGAGTTTTTCTGAGTATGCTCTGTGGCTGCAGCTTAGTCTGATCTGTCACATCAGAAAAGAATTATCCTTGGACAGTAAATATTATTTACTGGCACAGTAAAAAATATTTACCGGCACGGTAAAAATATTTTTACTGGTACTATTCACATGAATAGTGAATATCCAACATAGTTTCCGCAAATGCTGAAAATTAATGGTCACTGATAAAAATGATATTATAGGATATCCGAGGATTCCGGAGTCAGATTCAAAGGAAGTTTGGGGATACGTGAATAGTGCCGTATACATGAATAGTGCCGTATACATGAATAGTAATTTACTATTCACGTGGAAGGAAGGTACGGACGCGTATTGTAACACTAACTCTGATGCTTATGGTATGCTTATATGTGATAGATAGTCTGAGATATTGTTTTGAAAATTGATCATACAGAGGTACTATTTATATGTACGTTACTATTCACATATACCGTATTTACTATTCATTTTACTATTCACGTATACCGTATTTACTATTCATTTTACTATTCACGTATACTGTATTTACTATTCATAATACTATTCACGTATACATACCGTATTTACTATTCACGTATACATACTGTATGTACTCTACATTTTTACTATTCATGTATGTATACCGTGTTTTACTATTCACATATACACATAGTATTTTACTATTCACAGATACGCATAGTATTTACTATTCATAAATACACATATTGATGTATAAAACTTTATGGTATAATAATGCATTATTTTGAGTGAACATATTCATCATGGCGGTTGTATTATGATGGGTGGAGTAAGGAGGGATTTGAATGATAAGAATGATTTATGCCACCACTCGGTGCACAGTGGATGGTACCTTTCAGGGCCCCATCTTCCATGTTTTTCCTCTGGCCGGGATTTCATTGGAGATGTGGGACATGTGACACCTCCATAGTTGTTATTTTAAAGGAGGGGAGCCATAGTCCAGATTTAAGCTCTATACCTTTGGCCGGGTGTATCTTAAGTTTTGGTGAGCTTGAAACCATCCAGTCAAATGAATGAGTTTCTATTGGACTATATGTTAGCCTATGGTTCCAGTCAGCGGTATAAGGGAGGTGGTGATATAAGGGAGGCTGCATACTGCATAGTGCATTTTTGAATAATTCAATATTTGAAAATTGATCATACACATACATCTTAATACGGGTTATAGTCGTGATAATGCCGTTATGTTTTCCTAGTGCTGAGGACACGGATGTACACCGTGGCACTGGAAGATAGTGCAGATTGTAATAACATACATGTTGCAGTGGCCGTGTAATGTTATTATGTGAATATATGAATATTGTATGTGAATAAATGCTGTTTTACCATGGATATCTGTCATACATATTTGATACATAAGCATGAGGTTAACCGTTACCTGAGGTTCAATGGGTATTGAACCTCAGCTCTTACTGTAGCTTCAGGATTTTCGGAGTGAACAGAAACAGAAACAAGGGTAAGCAGCAGGCAGAAGGACTAGCTGGAGAAAGTCCTGTAGATATGTATAGTCTTTCGAACTCTTTGTATCAACAAACCAGTACACTACAGTGGTTGAATATCAGTTACTTTGTATTTAAAATCATTTCGTTGCTCAACTCTGGTTAAATTATTTTGAACTCTGATCAAATAATTTCGAAAATGCTTTAGAAAAGTTGGGGTGTTATAGACACACTAGCCAGTATTAGGGCCATTCTTTATATTCAAGCTTATTCTGGTGGGCCGAATAAGCCCAACTCACCGGAATTCCTAACTTTAATAATTATGGCAATTAAAATTGGACTGGCCGGTTCAACCATGAATCCCACGAACTAGTCATTAAACCGGTCTAGTCCGACCATTTTAAATGGTTCACTGATTTTTCAGAATTTCGCCATGTAACTTTAAAAATTCAGATCTTCTAATTCTAGTATTTTCAAAAATTATAAATTAAAACTCTATAGAAAGTTTGAGATGTCTATTTTTCAATGCAAAAAGAATAACTTGAAAATATTATCATTTAACCCTCGAAAATACTCAAATTCCAAAACTATTCTAAAAAAATTATCTTTCAAGTTTACTTTCTCACCGATCTAGCCTCGAGTTAGTTTCGGCTTAACTCAAATTTAACTCACTGACCCTTAATCCACTACCCATACTAGTTCAGTAGCCGGTTTGAATTTAATAACCTTGCTAATAACATCATGATGTATTAAATAAAATATGAATTAATGTTCTTACTTTTAATGACTGGATTCATGAACAAGGGAGAAAAATGAAATAAAATAAAATGGCTCATGAAAGTTCGCATAAAGGGGGAATATCATTAAAGGAAAACAGAGCTGTACAATCGAAGGTCAGGACCATTACATGAGAAGACTAAGCTTAGAAAAACACAGTTGAGAATGAACTACAATGGCGTTAATCTGAGCTAAAACACCCTCAGGGGAAAAGACTTCATCAGCAAAAATGGATTTGTTCCGGGATTCCCAGAGTTTCCAGCAAGTAATACACGCTCCTATCTTCCAAGAAATATCAAGGGAGGGTGAGCAGATGATGAGGCTCAGCCAAGACTGGATGCTTAATCTGAAAAAATCAGAGCACATATCAGAGGGTAAGATCTTCTTCCAAACCGTGGAGGCTAAGATGCAGCCTTTGAAGACATGATCAATATCTTCCTTGGGGTGGCAGCAAATGGAGCAGGACGGGTTAGAAGTCATGCTTCGTCTAAGGCGATTCTCATTGGTTAACAGTTTGCCTTTGAGAAGCAGCCAGGTGAAAGTCTTCACGCGTTGGGCCATGGGGAGTTTCCACATTTGGGTCCAGGTTGCGCTGCTATCGTTCCAGTTCAGGGATTCAATCGCTCTATAGGCAGATTTAGTGGAGAAGGAGCCGTTATTATTTAGGCTCCAGTAGCATGAAGGCGCAAGGGGGCCTCTATGAATAGTTGTGGATGATATATTCTTCAGCACATCAGATGGCAGAAGGTGAGAAAACAGCCTCCAATTCCAGGATTCCTCATTCAAATAATCCGAAATAGGCCTCAAAAGCTCACGGGGAGGAATAGGGGAGAAGGAGATATTCTTCAAAGGGCCATGATCCCCTACCCAAAAATCCTCCCAGAATCTCACCCTACAGCCATCTCCAGGTGACCATTTAATATGTATAAAAGTCTCCTCCCAGGACTTAATGAGATTCCTCCAGAAGTAAGACATGCGAGCGCAGACAGGCACACGTGAGGGATCCAAGACGGAGTATTTCTGTTTCAAAACTCTAACCCAAAGGGAATCAGGTTGAGAGTGAATTTTGAATATCAATTTCATCATGAGTGCTTTGTTTTGGGATTCCAATTTGAATAAACCACATCCACCATGCTTTGTAGGTTCACAAAGGTCCTTCCAACTAGCCAAGTGGACTCCCCGATGGTCATCAGAGTAACCCCAAATGAATTTCCTAATTAACTTTTCAATCTTCTCACAGCAAGAGGAAGGGAGAATTGTGCTTTGCATCGTGTAGAGAGGGAGAGCAGAGAGGACGGACTTAGCTAGAGTTATGCGACCAGCGAGGGAAAGGGATTTACTTTTCCAGCCCGCTAATTTAGAGTGAAGACTGTCAAGGATATACTTATACGTGGCAGAGGAGACTCTCCCATTTAACAATGGAACCCCTAGGTATTTACCTAAGGAATCAGTTTTCTGGAAACCCAAATCCTCACAAATCCGTTTACATTCATGAGCTTCCACATTCCTGGAGAAAAAAACTTTTGTCTTGGGCTGACTAACTGAGTGTCCAGAGGATTTACAAAAGTCATTCAAGACCTCTTTAATCACAGTAACTTGGTGGGGTGAGACTTTACCAAAAAGGATGAGGTCATCTGCAAAGAAAAGGTGAGATAGGGGGACCCCCCGCTGTCCAAGTTTGATAGGTTGTCAAGCACCTGAGCCAACTTTCGCCTCAATGAGGTGAGAAAGGCGCTCCATACACAGAACAAAAAGGTAAGGGGAGAGGGGGTCCCCCTGCCTCACGCCTCTATCTGGAGAAAAAGGGGCTGTGGGCTTGCCATTCCAGAGAATCTGCATAAAAGAGGAGGAAACACATTCCATAATCATGCGAGAAAGATTGCAGGGAATGCCTGCATCTGTAAGAGTGTCTTGGATGAAGTCCCATCTAAGTCTATCAAAAGCCTTCTAGAGATCAATTTTGATGGCCATCCAGCCAGATTTTCCCTTTTTTCCTCGCATGGAGTGGATCACCTCCTGGGCGATAATAATGTTATCAGTGATGCTCTTGCCTTGAATAAAGCTTGACTGGTAGTGACCAATTAAATTAGGCATGATCAAGCGTAGGCGATTGGCAATAGTCTTAGAAATGATTTTGTAAAGCACCGAACATAGGCTTATCGGTCTAAATTCACTGATAAGGGTAGGTTTATTGACTTTTGGAATTAGGGCCAAAAGAGTATGATTGATGGAGGGGTCAAGGGAACCTCCAGACCAAAATTTCTGGACAAAGTCGAGGATGCTGGGTCCCACAGCAGCCCATTGAGACTGGTAGAAGAGGGCGTGGATACCGTCTACACCAGGTGATTTTAGTGGCTTCATCTCAAAGAGGGAGTGGTGGATTTCATCAAGAGTCACAGACCGCTCCAGAGATAAGATATGTGCAGTCTCGAGCTTAGGAAAGACACCACAAATTGAGAGAGGGGTGAATGCGGAGTCTTCAAGAGAATAAAGATCAATGAAGAAATTCCTAGCATGACTCGATAGGAGATCGTCGTCAACCAGCCACGTCCCATCAGATAATTTGAGTTGAGAAACGCGGTTGCGATTCCTTCGCATCAGGACTTTGAGATGGTAGTAGGAGGTGTTGCGGTCTCCAAGGCACACCCAGTCCGCAGATGATTTCTGGAGCCAGAGGAGTTCCTCTTGAAAGCACACGTTTTCAAGATCCTCTCGCAGCGAAATCTCCAGATCAGAGAGGAAGTCATGACGAGCACTCGGCTGGAGATCAAGCTTGCGTTGAATTCCGTTAAGCCTTCTAAAGAGTCTTCGTTTACGAAGACCAATGCCGCCGAAAATTTCAAGGTTCCATTTTTGGATTTCCGCCTTGAAGGAGTCGATACAGGACAAAAGATCAGCCTCAGAGGACCAAATACGCAGAACAATTTCATGAAATTCGGGGTGAGTAATCCACGGCGCCAGGAACCTGAAGGGAATATTAGGAGGGCTTGCTGAAGGGTTAGGGCCCAAAGATATGGATATGGGCCTGTGGTCAGAATGAAGCTTAGGGAGGTTGTTCACCACACTTTCAGGAAATCTGTGGAACCACCTAGAGTTGCACAAGGCTCGGTCAAGACGCATCAGTAATGTTCCCCATCTCCATGTGAACCTTGGGCCATGGGAGCCCAAATCAATCAGGCCAGACGAATGGATAAAGTTGTTGAATAGCCCACAACCATGAGCCCTCCTAGACGACCCCCCATGCCTCTCCTCTTGGTGGAGAATGGCGTTGAAGTCCCCAGCCAATAACCAAGGAGAAGAAATAGATTCAGCTAAGTGATTTAGATCCTGCCATAAGAATTTACGAAGCTGCTGTTGGGGACTACCATACACCGCGGTAAAAAGGAAATTGTTGCTCTGAGAACCCCAAGAGACTTCCATATGGATAAATTGGACTTGATTAACCAAAATATGAACAGATACCTTAGAAGACCAGAGAATCCAGATGCCTCCCAAGAAGCCAGATGCTTCAACTCTGTGAGAGTTTTGGAAACCGAGCTTCTTGATAAC
Organism: Acacia crassicarpa; assembly: GCA_034222035.1. Lineage (NCBI taxonomy): Eukaryota > Viridiplantae > Streptophyta > Magnoliopsida > Fabales > Fabaceae > Acacia > Acacia crassicarpa. The sequence continues at coordinate 45,445,848 of JAWXYG010000002.1, read as the reverse complement.
CAAGTCAGCCTTTCTTCCAGAGATTCTAGGTTCCAAAAGAACAAAAATATCAGCTTTATAATTAGCAACATAAGATTTAAGAATAGAAGGGAACTTTTGGTCAAAAGCTCCACGGCAATTCCAGGTAATTATTGACATTAGAAAACAATTAAAACAAAGCAGGGATGAGGTTAGCTCCCTCCTTCTGCTGGGCATCGTCGGATACATCAAGGTCCTTTTGGATTCCTTTAGCAAGTTCCTTCATAGCTTTGACTGAAGGTCCAATGCCGTCGGGATTGGGCTTGGCACCTAAATGGTGAATGCCGACCCCAGAGGAGATTTTGGTTCCTCTTGCCTTCAAGCGTGGGTCATTTCCTTCATTGGGCTGGGACTTGGAAGAAGAAGGGTTTTGAGGCCCAACTTTGCTTTCTTTGTTAACTTGGGTTGTCCTGGGAAACCGTTGGTCCTCAATTCTCACAGCAGAATTTGAATTATTATCCAGGGACGTGTCAGAGCGCTTGGCTACATAGTGATGGGAATTAAAAATACATTCTTGATTTTTGCTCTGCACAGATGCCACTTTTTGCTTTGTTGCAGAGACAGGTTTTTTAGCACCTTTTGTGTCTTTGACTTTGGTCCTGCGGGTAGTAGAATCATCAGCAGGGTAAGGTCTTGTTTGCTGTGGTTCAGGATTCTGTTGCTCATCCTCCTCGATGACATCACCGAGAACCTCGTACCTCGAACCATTGACGACCTTGTTGCCGCCAGATGCCGCATTCGCTTTGCCTCCTCTGTCAGAAGGTCGTCGCCGTCTCTGCACTTGCATCCAGACCCCAAACTGAGGAGATTCACGCGCAAGCTGATCAGGGGGTGGCGCGTTGGGCGTTGGGGCAGGGGAAGGCACCAATAGAGCTCCAGAGGCTGAGGCCATTTTTTCTGGGCAAGCTTCCAAGAGATGGCCATATTTGCCACAGTCGAAGCATATAGTAGGGAGGCCCTCATATTCAATGAAAATCAACTCACCATCTACCATGATCTTTGAGATTAAGGGCTTCGTGAGATCAATGACCACTGCTATTCTTGCGAACTTACCCCGCTCACCGGAGTCGGTATTATAATCTACTCTGATGACTTCCCCAAAAACGCCACCAATGGAACGAATGATACTTTTGTGGTAATACCTTGCTGGGAGCTTTGGGAGTCTTATCCAACCAATAACATGGTTAACGACGTGTTCATGAGATCTGAAAGAGGGCGTCCAAGGCTGAACAGTCAAGTAATGCCCAAAGATCATCCATGGACCAGACAGGAGGGCATTCTGGTAGTCAAGGTCCTCCTGAAATCTCACTAAGAAGCAGTCATCATTGATATCAATGATTTTGAGTTGGCCCGATGGCTTCCATAAGGTCATAAGATGGGATCGTAAATAACGGTAGCCTATTTTCCTCCCGAGGAGTTTGACCACCACAGTCAATCCCATTTTTTTATTCAGAGAATATCGATAACATGGGAAGCAAAGTCTACAGTTGGGATCTTCCCGTTCAAACCAATGGAGACGTCCCCCTGTTGTAGGACAATGTCATCGCCTTCCTCTACTGGTAGGGAAGAGTCGGAGTTCAGGAGCTTGTCTCTGAAGGACGGCACCTTCGGTTCAGAAGCAGCGGGGATTTCACACATCAGGGTGTCTTGAAGGGGAGAAGAGACAGGGATCATCTGAGTTTCGGGAACACAGTCAACCGATGGTACAGGGACGTGGGGCAACAAGGACCCAACGTCAGGGGGCTGGTCCGCCTCCATGGAATCAACAAGCGCAAGGTCCTCACCAATCTTGGCCCTTTTGGCAGATTGGTCTTCCCCTGGATGGGGAGGAGGATCGTCCTTTAGGTTTCCTTCGAATGGAATAGGGTGAAGCATGGTTGCAGAAGAGAGAGAATCTAGAGAGAAGGAGGAGCCTCTCTCATTGCTTTTTACTATCTCAGTACTGTATTTTTTTGGCTCATGAAAGTTATCATCAGGTTTTTTGAATCTTGAGAAGTTATAGCGGATTATATGGTAATACTAAAAGTATATATTTACAAATCAGGATACGTGATGTAAATGTAGATGCATGCATATATATTATACTTGATGTGTCTTAACTTGAACTTATCAAACTCACAAGCTTAAAGAAAACTAGTGACATGTAAAATCGTTTGTAGACTCAAATAATAAATTTGTAAAAGTTTACGTTTATCAATAAATATGTATTAATAGTGTATAATTAAATAATTAAAATATAAAAATAATAAAAATTTAATTTAAATATATTTTAAATCTAAATAATTGAATTAAATCCATCGACATTCATAATTTACAATACTCAACAAAGAAATTTCTATAAAATTCATATACAAAGTCCTAAACATGATCAAATAGAAAATGTTAGCATAAGTTTAAAAGCGAGTTAACATTATTTCATAAAATAGAAAGATAAAAACGGGAAACTCAATGTATGAACTCACGAATTTAACCAAATTTACAACTAATACGAGTTTAAAAGAGTGACTCAGCACGATTTTATAATTTAAAAATGTAACCATGATAAACTTGAAAAGTCAATTTATGAATTTCAAAACAATGATTTTGAGTGTGACTAATTTGGAAACTAGGAGAAGAAAAATCCATTATAAATAAAGGATCAGAGACAGCTCTTAATTAACATTAAAATCTACCCTTGATTCATTCTAGAAAACATAAATTCAGAGAATGAAGAGATTCTGCGCTGTGATATTGCTAATGCTGTTGGCTAATCTCACATGGGGTAAGCGAGCTTCTTCTTTAACTTTTATAAACAAACTGGGTTCATGCATGTGATTTTATTTTTTATTTAATTAATCTGATTTGGTTTTAATTATGTCAAAGGTACCGTACAACCAGTGGCAGCAGAAGATTGCAAAAGCACGGTGCATTCTGGACCATGCGATCTTGCTTCTTGCACCCAACAGTGCCAAGCAGGATATAGCAAAGATGGTCATGGAGAATGTGAAGGGGTGGCCCCAGCTCAAGTCTGTTATTGTATTTATCCTTGTTGAGCTTTCATGTGATGAGACTATGTTGTGGCCTCTTTTTTTATTTCTACCTTTGAATAAACAAGGCCACAATTATTATAGTTATATATAAACGGCTGTGTTGAAAATATAAATCGGAACAATCTTTAGCAATATTTCTCTGTTCACCTCTCTACAAATTCCTTATTGTGGCAGACCAATTATGATCAAGACAATAGTTAAAGTAGGACTCCTATTGCTTTTACCAAATTTAATTAAATTAAAAAAGTTAGTTGAGTTGTTTAATATGACATGTATGTGTACATTGTTCTTGCATAAGTTCCAATAATGGAATTCACGTAAGATAAGAAGTCATCATTGCTATCCTGCTTTCAATAGTTAGGGAGGGAATGGTACGGGCATAAGATCTATTCATTATACAGATTCCGTACAGATTGCCTATCAATGCTATATGAAGCTCTGAGTTGTTTAATATGACATGTATTTTTAAAGTTTAAGGAGCATTGATAGGAAAAATTAAACGAACTAGGGGCTGGCTCTCCAAAAGCAGCACCATTAGCAGTTAAAGTCGCCTTTACTCATGACCCTCAGAGTGGGAGTTTTGGAATTTTCTCTGCTAATGTTAATACGGAATATTTGGGGTGGGGCATTTACCAATGAGCATGAAGTTGTGAAACATGTAGCATCCATGGTCCCAATCGTGGCAAGTGCCCCCTTTATGGATTCAATTCAAACTGCACTCTAATGTACTAACGTTGCTTCTGCTTATTAACCATTAACCTGTGGGACAAAGGTGCATCCAACATTTTGAAGTATTTTTTTTTTAATGTATATCCAGCGTCTTAAAATATTGGGTTAAGGAGCGATATGACCAACAAACTATTAGCTCAGGAGCATCTAGCATAATTAATTGTTATCTGGACCTTAAATACTAACAAACTATTACAAATGTAAAATAAGCACAAATACGTTAAAATTAAATTAACGTCCGTTTGCTATTTATCATCTTTGCCAACTCTGCCCACGAAGTTTAGTCCTCATTTGGTTACTTTGATGATTTTTTTGTTGCCAACTCTGTTCAGATTCTCCAAGAAGACATGAAATCAACCAAACACAACACTGGTAAGGTTAGAAGCCTCTGCATTGACGGCACCGTCGCCACCTTGTGGTCTAGTCTTTGATTCACCTTGAAGCTTGCCTCCACCGCAAATCTAGAAATCCTAATGCTCATATCGCTGCCAATTTTGACGTTGTCGCTGGATCTGGCGTCGGAGGCGTTCTCGCGGCTTTGTTGTTCACTCACGAAAGAGACGGGTTTCCGATGTTCTCCGCCTAGGAAGCGCTCAAGTTCTTAGTCGAGAACTGACGCAAGATTATTCAGCTCTGATTTTATATTCACTCATTATTTTGATGTCTGATACCTGCAATTTATCAAGGTGTTACTTTTGAACATTTGAAGAAAGAATGAGATTCATATCGTAAAGTGAAGCCAACTTTTGGATTTGGCAAAAATTTTCTCTTTTATGTGCAGGTAGGTGAGTAGCGCATCAAACTTGGAATGTAAAGTATTTGCAAAAGCCTACTTAGTAACTTGTCCAAAACGGATTTCATATCAGGGGATTGTAGAATAAAAAATGATCGAAGTACCTCGACGCCGTACTTGATTCCGATTCCAGCGAGAGTGTCCAATTTTGAGACAGGGTGTTGGATGTACCCTAGGCTAGGAGGAAATGCAGTGGGTGGAAGGGGCAGGCTATGCTTTCTCTTGGATACGCATCGATCTAAGACGAGATCATCATATTCAGACAAAAAATGTTTGCCATTTCGATTGTGATCTTTCCACATGTGGCCTTCCATTTGAATTCCCCAAATCAACAAAACGAATTCCATATGAAATGTGCTTGTAATTTTGAGCGATGTCAACTTTGGGAATTAAAATGAATAGTTTGATCAAAGAGAAAGAATGGGATGGAGGAATTTCCTGTGTTGTTCTCTCTTCCTCAATTCAAATCACTGTTTCTTCCCCAATCTTTGGGTAGCTCCTTCCCCATTCCTTCCTTTGGAGAACTCAAAACGATCCCGTTGAAAATCATCCGCACTCAAAGGACTGAACTTCGTGGGCAGAGTTGGTAAAGATGATAAATACCAAACAGTCGTTAAGTTAATTCTAACGGATTTGTGTTTATTTTATATTTGTAATAATTTGTTGGTATTTAAGGTCCAGTTAATAGTTAATTGTGCTCAACGCTCCTAAGTCAATATTTATCTGCTAAATCACTCCTAAACCCTAAAATATTTTGTTATGCATCTAATATGTTAAAATAGTTTGTTTGTTTGTTTGTTTTTTTTCAGATGCGCTCATCACCCAAAGTACTTTTTGTGCAAGGTCCATGAGTCCCAGCAAGCAACCAAAATGTTACTAATTGAAGGAGCAGTGATTCTGAAAGTTGCGATTTTAGCATATGAAATGAAGATTACTAAGACATGCATCAAAACTCAACTAACAATGCATATGTAGCAGAACCTTAGTTCTTGTTTTGTATAAAATGTATAACTAAGAATGAAAAACAGAAAATATTGTCAGTTATGAAATGGAAGACTTCTGCTCTTGTCCATTGGCTAAAGTTCGGCAAAGTGCATTCAAACCGACTATAACAGGAACGCTTAGAACATTTAACTGACACAATATTGACTCCTTGAACAACCGAAATTGCAAAGAACCAGGAGAAAATGAGGCACCATCTCTATAAATACTTGTATTCAGTGAGATAAATGTAATGACAATCAGTTGGAAACACCTGACAACATGCATTTTATGTTCTATAGCAAACAACTTCTCACACAACTTTTACAAGCAACAGATACACGAGGGCTCAAGAAAATGCCCCCACGAATAACTAGCAGGACGCCTTTCATCAGCCACAAACCACAATTAACCGCCCCGGGGTGTGCGAGGGGAGATTTTAATTATGCAACAGTTATCCTGGGTCCCCAAACTAAATTCAAGTGAGATGTTAAGTTTCCGTGACTGCTACTTTCTCCATAGACGAAGAAACACAGATAAGCAGGGCCAAACATCAATTGTAATCCTCAGTCTAATGGCTCCTGTACCAGAACATTCATTCTGGTTGCTGAAATTCTAAATCTAATTTTCTTTTCAAATGTGATCTGTCAGCACTGCAGAATCAAAAGAGGGATTAAAAATTAGTTGAAATCATTTACATGAATAAAATAATAAAAAAATATCTGGCACACTGAAAATATAAAGCTACAAAAGTAACGTAAAACAGTTTCAATTTCTCTAATGTAGCAGTTATTTTCTCACAGGTACTGTTAGTATGGCATGATACACGGATATTCAAACATCAAAGGTTCTGTGTACATAATAAGTATATTGAAATGAAACATGCCTAAGCAATAATTAGTCATCTATAAATATGTTGTCTTGCAACTTTATTTGCAATCACATATCAAAAGACAGGCATACTTCAAGTCCAGACCTTTTCACTTTGTGCTGTTACTAAGATTAGAGTTATAAGAAGAGAAAAAATGCTAATGTGTCTAAATGATGATACGAAAAATGATCAAAAGTAAATCCAATTAAAGGAATGTGACAAAAATATAAACAGCACGCTTGATGTGCTATGGGAGCTTTAGGATAACCCTTTTAGCTTGAATAATTTTTGTAGAAGGATTGCAGTTCAATATGCAAGCTAAAAAGCCATGTCTATGATCTGCTTGTGTTTGACTTAAAATAAAAGTATAACCAGCTTGGCCGCTTAGATGATTAATATTGTTTTACCTGTTAATTGTAGGCCTATTTGGAGGATTTAATCCAAATACAGAAAAGTCTACTGACGTTGCGGTTGGATCATTCTTGCCTGTATTATCACCAGCCTTTTGCATGTAATCACCAACATTATCATCAACTTTACCTCCTTGTAATGCATTTCTCTCAAATCCATCACGCCCTGGCATCACTCTCCTAGACTTTCTAGGAGGTGATAAAACAGTTGGGCCCTCATGTGGATTGAAATCAGAAGCCTTAAGATCCTTCTTTGGGGCAGGTCTAGGAAGCTTATCAGGTTCTGTGGGCAGAGGCACGGAGGAAAAATACCTAAAGAAGAAAAAAGACGACGACTAAATATGCAATAGAACACAATTATTGAAATCTTTATATGATGTTAAGACATATAACATACCTGTGCTCTAATGCCTGCTGCACTGAAATTCTAACTTTAGGATCATATGTAAACATCTTTGACAACAAATCTAAAGCATCATCACTTGCCATTGGGAATAGAGAACGCAAAGGAGGAGCTGGAACATATTGGTATTCAACATAATCAGGAAGGTATACTATATCAGCCCACTGAGAAGGTGTTGGAGTCCCAAAAGCAGCAAAAATCTTTCCTAATTGATCGATATCACTTAAACCCTATAAAGATTTAAAAAACAAGCGAAAACTGATTACAAATTTCAAATGATGAATTATTAGTTATTAGTGCATACAGAAGCATAAGAATAAAACCAGCCAACACAACAAATTACATCATCAAAGTACAAAATAATAAGTTATTCTTTAAAAAAAGGTTTAAGCAAATGGCCAATATGATGAAACATTAGAGCTGGATTAGATGAAATTTAAATCAATAGTCAATAACCTCAACATAACCATCAGCTTATTCAAAGTGCAATATGAACAGTTTGATAAAGTTCAATAACCTCAACATAACCATCAGCTTATTCAAAGTGCAATATGAACAATTTGATAAAGTTAAGTATATTTCTCTATAGAAAATGGCTGAATGATTAAAAACAGATCAAAATCCAAGATCTCAAGACAAATAGTCAGATATATCAATTGATTCTACCTAGTCAATGAGAATCTTCCTTTACCTGCAAAAAGGGTCGACGAAGCAGAAGTTCAGCAAATATACAGGCTGCAGCCCAAACATCAACCCCTGACCCATACTGTTTGGCCCCAAATAACAGCTCAGGTGCTCTATACCACCGAGCGAACACCTATTCACAGAATATGGATCAGTGTCAAGCATGGAGATCCATACACTTGAAGAAACCATAAAAGATGAACCTTGAAATGAAACAGGGCATGCTTCATAATATGAAGTAGTTACTAATGGAAACAACTAAACTGATTGGAATGCATATAGAAACATTTAGCAAGCCATTTCAGTTGTAAGCAAGCTTCCTAAATTTCACGATTTGCATATTCTACTCAACTCCAGAGAGTCACCTTGAGATGATGATCCAAGTGAAAGGAAAACCTAGAACACAAGCAATCAGAACAAGCTCTTCTTCCACAAATTAAGAGTTTTGAATCAGCAAAAGTTTCATTTTCTTACTCTGCATACCATTTTTAAAGGTGATAAACAATAGAAAATAATTTATCAAAAATTATAATATTTCAAACACAGACCAGCTACTATTATGAAGATTTAAGGTATAGCCTACAGGTTTGCAGCCTATATTTGCTTAAAAAATAACTACATAATCATACTAGGCAAATTATTATAGTGTAAGTTCCCTACTAGCTATGCATTCTGTAACATCAAAATGTTGAGGAGCATTGCTAAAAGAGAATCCGCAGAGAGTAGGATAACAAACAGAACTCTGTGAATTATCAATTCAAAGTTTTACACAGACTGTTGGGATTTATTTAAAAGAAAGGAACTCATCTCCAGAGCCACTAAGTCAACATTTAGGTGCCCAAATATTGAAAGGGATCAATGCGCTCTGAATAGAGAAGCAAAACCTGATGAGTAAACCTTCGATCTGGGCTCCCAAATACCCTTGCTAAACCAAAATCTGCAAGTTTCAGCTGTCCATTTGGTCCTATCAACAAGTTATTTGGCTTCACATCCCTAAAAATTTATTAGCAAACTTTTCACTAATCACTAAAAAACATGTTATACACATTTAATGAACAAAAAATAGCATGCTTTACCTATGCAAAACCCATTTCTTATGGCAAAAAGCAAGACCTTTAAGTGTCATTTGAAGGTAGGATTTTATATCAGCTGGTGAAAGAAAAATATTTCGATCTCGTATAACAGCTTCAAGGTCTGTCTCCATGAATTCAAAAACAAGATGCAAATTCCCTTTATGTGGGAATGCATCAATTAACTCAATAATATTGGGATTTTTGAGCTCTTTGAGCAGTTTAATCTCTCTAAGAGCTGTAAAATTGATCCCTTCCTTCTGCTTGCCAAGTCGAATTTTCTTAATTGCAACCGTCTGCCCTGTCTGTTCAAGCATTGAATTCAACTTTATAAGAGCACCAACTGATGAAAGGATGCCACCTTTGTGTCAGCAAAGGGTAAGAAACTCTTGTTCATACCCTATGACACATTCAAAGTCCAGAGAAGGCAAAAAAATAAACACCCTATGCGAGTAACTGGAACTTTAGAAAACAAAAAAAATGGAGGAAAAAAAATCGAGTGTTTAATTGTATTATCGTAAGGCTCTATATAGATATCAATGATTTTCTGGTTCATCAACTTTAATCAACCAAGAAGGGCTCGTCATTCACATTGAGATCGACATCTCTTTTCCAAATCCTCTTAGATAACACAATTTCCTCCATTTTTCGTTTTTAAAATCATGTTTCTACAAACAGCAAGATAAGCATGTTCCAAAATAACTTAAAAATGAGCATAAAAGCAAATGGTTTAATTTGGCGTTACCTTTGTATCAATGGCTTTGTATACGACTCCATAGGTACCTTCACCGAGGACTTCACGCCTCAGATATCTATCGGCTACTTTCTTAGACGTATCTATGTCTGACATTTTCGCCCCCACAATTTTTGGTCCTGATCGTAATATCCAAGCTAATTCAGCTCAAAAATAACGAATTAAGAATTTGCAAGTAAGAAGTCGCAAACCAATTAAGGCTTTGGCGATAAAAGGAATCAGGCTGCAAGAAAGCCGTTTGAGAGCCCCATCGTCAAGCTTTACTGAACTCTGAAAGCGAGGCGAGCAAAAAGTGGGGGACGCTGAATTCCATCAATTCCAAAGAGCCTGAACGGAATGACATATCTCAATCCTGGCCATCCATTTCTTCCCCATTTCGCCGCTTTCGTCCATTGTTCAACCGCAATGTCTCAGCGGTGTCGTTTATAGAAAACGCGGCCCATATCCTTGAGCACATGCCAATATCCCATGCCATATGAAGCATATTTACAACTTTTAGGGTTTTGATTTTGTTTTAGGCATTCAAAATAAGTATGCATGTAACAGGAGTTTTACTTTTATTTTTTTAAAAAATGCTTTGAAAAGTAATTTTTAGCCAATATTTAAGTTAAATATTTCAAAATATGTTACTGAGACTATTTGGTCTAGTAATCAGATTATAAAGTGGATGAACTTTCAAGCTAATTCAAACTTCGCTTTATATGTAAGGAATATTATTAAATTCATAAGGATATAAATGTTTAAGAGTTCACTTTTATCAATAAATTGTTATTAGACGATCAAATAATCAAAATAAAAAAGATAATAATTTGATATAAATATATTTTGAATCTAAATGATTAAAATTAAATTGACCGGTATTAATAATTTTTCATTCACAGGGGGGAAAAAAATCTGTGAAGTTCATATAAGTTATTGAGTATGATCAAATGTAAAATTGTAAGTGTGAGTTTAACGGTGAGTTGACACATTTTTGTATGTTATAAATGGATAAATGTTAAATTTGGTGTGTGAACTTACGAGCTCAACTGAATTTGTTACTCACACGTGTTTAATAACTAGTTCACACAATTTTCTAATATAAAAACGTAATATAGTGAATTTGGAGAGTCGATTCCACAATGTGTACAAATAAGTTTCCTAAATTTTAAATCATCCAAGGATATAATGGCAAAAAAGTAAATGAAGCAAGGATAAGTTTTTTTTTTTGTCATTTTTTAGTGTATAAACACTTTACACACAAAAATAACTTTTGCTGACTATTTTAATTATTCCCTCCTATTTTTAATATAAGACATATTTAGAAAATTAATCTTAATTCTACACATAAGATATTATTATCATATTTTCCAACATTTTTCTAGTCAAAGAATAGAGGAAATGAAAAAATTAAGGAACATCATGACTAGGGTGTTTTATAAAATGTATATCATTTTCACTAAGTTAACTAATTTCCTTAATATAATCAAGTTAAATAAATATATTTTATACTATAAGGACAAGAGGGAGTATAACTTTAAAAACAAAAATTCATATTAGAAGGGATAATCACAAGCCTTAAATCGGATATCGGGTGATAAGATCAAGGAAAAGAGAGAGCACCTTTCTTTTGACCACTTCACTGTAGCCTTGTCCATATATTATGAACAACAATCAGCTTAGATACACCCATATGTTTTTGCAAGCTGGATATGTTGTCCACCTCTTTCATAACCAATTTCAAATTCTCCCTTTCGAGCAGAAGTTATCTGACGGAATAGGGAGATCATCACATGTCTGCTAATCTAATCCCAGCAAAGATTGGGAGATAGTTTTGTGACATTCCAATTTTTATTAATAGTAATTAAGTGTTTTTAAGATATGATTTATTAAGTAACTTGACACTTAGAGGAAAAAAGTATAAAATTAAAATTTTTGTTTATAAATAATTTTTTTTTAAAAAATGATATTATTAAAAAGTTATTATAATAATATAATATAATATTATTATATTATTAATATTGTATTATATTATATTAATATATTATATAAAGTACCTCCGCCGCCCACTATGAAAAAGAAAAGGGAAAATGGCGGAAAGAAAGAAGGAGAGCCATGGAAATTATTTGGAGATAGCAAATTGGAAGTGTTGAAGGATTGGTAAAAATAAGTTTAGAGGAGAAGTAATATTAATTATTATATATATATATATATTTATCAACTATATATATATTAAATTGTTTAATCATGACGAGCTATGGATCTTTTTAGGGTGACACCTCAAGGTTTGAAATTATGTGTAAGAATATATTTCTGTTAGATTATGTGTTATGGCTCTAGTTAACAGCTATAAGCAAGTGGTCAGGGTTATAAGGATGATATGTGTATCAATATTTGTTTGACATGTAATATATGTGATATCCCTTGTGAATGATGTTTCAAAAATGAATTATATATCAATTTTTTTGGAATCCTTTTTAGGAGGGAGTTTTGTAAACCAAATCGAAAACTATTTTATAAAAGGTTTTATATAAAGTGATAAAATTAATTATTGTGAGTTTGAACTATATATTCTCAATTTTGGTTTGCATGAATATTTCTAAATAACCAATGGTTACAGAGATCTTTGGATCTTATGGTTACTATATTCATTTTTTTTTCCAGGTAATTACTTTAGTAGGGAGCAAGGGAAGGCATTTGTGGGGTGAGTCTTAAAAGCTCTTTTGTACTCCTATAGCTCATTTATGTCATTTAAAATTGTCATAACCATAAGACTTCCGCATTTTATAAACTCGAAAATAATTTTGAAAATTTATTTTGACACTGTAAATATGAGTTTTCGTTGATTTTTTTTTAAAAAAATATTTTGATGATTTAGATAATGAGCATCATTATTGGCAATATTTCAAATCTTTTGATTAAGTATTTTGTTGTTGAATTTGGGCTGTTACAAGTTTGACATATATCATAATCCACTAACCAAAATTCCAATATCAACTTGAGCTGCACCACGCGAGTTGGGAATCAGAGTCGGCCCTTTTAGGCACGGGTAAGAAAAACGTCTGTTATTAAGCCCGGCCTAAGAGCATGCAGGCTAGGGTCGGAAGACATTTTTATGAATTAAAATTATTTTTATGTGTTTTTCCTCACAGAAATATAATTAGTAAAATACAACAATTAAAGTTCTAATTTATCAAATAAATGTTGTCAACATTAATATATATACAATATGCTTAATGCAATAAACACACGTAGTCACTAATTCATAATTTAGAGTAAACTATTGTCCATAAGTAACTCACACAAAGCATAACAAGCTTACCACTAAGCAACATGAGTATGATGACTATTATTTTGATCTTCTTCAGTATTATCATTAATTTCAAAGACATTTGATTGTATTTCACTTCAAGTAGTAGGCTCTACTTTATGTGTAAAAATATCAAGAATATCTTCTCGCATATCACGAATGCATTCATAATTTTTATCGACAACAAATAATGAACTAAATCATAAAATTAATGTATAGTTATTATGTATTTGTTATTAAATGGATAAATAACTGTATAAAAATGCAAAATACATATAAATTAGTAAATTAAATGATCAAATAATGTTAACGAAACAAAAAAAATATTTAAAGGGCCTAGCGGGCCAGTCCTTGGCCTTACAAAGCCGACTCTTTTAAGCTTTTGGCTCTATAGAGTCGACTCTGTAAGGCCAACTTCATTTAGAATCTCCAATTCACAAACCCAGCACTTGAAGGGCTAGGGTCTAAAAAGGCAAAGGCTTGTCAGGCCGACCCGATTTTCTGGCTTTATGCACCACTGATCATGTTGGGGACATAGCTTTTGTGACCCAAAATAATAATTAGACATAGCCTTTGTAACCCATAATAATAATTAGGGTTTAGGTGTTAATTTGTCTAAAAATTTTTTGCTGAGGAGCAATGTTATTCTAAAGAAATTTTTAGGTTCAATATTATCCCGAAAATGTTAGAATGGAGCTATGTTTCCCCTTACCATTAAAAAATTAACAATCAGCATCAAATCTTCAACAGTTAACATTGATATATTTTCAAACATTAGGATTGACATTGAACCTTTTGAAATTTTTAGGGCAAATTTATACGTAAACCCTAGGTTAACAATTATTTAGGGGAGACCAAAGGGGCTGTGACTAGGACGAACATACATCCATTTATAAATTAAAAATTAACAAATCAAGTAATAAGGACCCAATTCAAACAAAACGAACAACAAAAACCTAATTCAAAATTGAAGTAAATTACAAAAACGACTTGCACATTAATTTTTTTCCTAAAAATTTGTGATGAAAAATAATCTTCATTTTTAAAATAAAAACATTATATATTATGGAAAATAAGTATAATATATATTACGAGTAGTTCTTTTCTTTTTTTTCATATTAAACGTTCATGGGTAGTGTTGGCGTTTAAAGCATTATAGTATGTTGACTATTTTCAGATTAAGAGAGAAATATTTCACGACACTGACAATTATTTTGTTTTCTGGCTTTCTTGCATTTTCAATTAGATAAGATTTTCTCCTCGTGCATCGTGCGAATGGGTTAAAATTGTAAATGAGGTCAAATGAACAACAATTGCAACAACATGTTTACTAAAGCAATTCACAACCACATCCTATTATTTGAAAGAAATTCAAAGAAAGGTTTTGAAAGACTTCTTTTGAACAACATTAGTAATAATACTAATGCATTTATTGAATCCATCCAATATAAGTAATCTCAATCCATTGAAACTCTTAACCTGTGTCTGTATGAAAATACCTACATTGGTCATTGATTGGCCTTAGCTTTTGTTTATTGTCATTGCAAATGAGAGTATGATGAGACATTGCATTCTTATCATATTAAAAGGCAGTTTAGATTCATATTGGTTCATATCCATTCCGTGTATCAAAATCTTTTCGCCAATACTTATGTCATTCAACGCCTTTGCCTTAATGACGTTCTTGCCAATTAAGTTGTGTAATTTGTAACCTTGTACCGTTGCATTACCCTACTGCTTGATTAATATTCCTTATTAACATAACTGGTATACCTACTTTCAATACCAATTTATGATGAGGTATCCCGTATCCCTGAGCATCTAATTGCATTTAGATATTATGTGTCATACAAATCCTCCAGGCTACCATTAGCATTATTTGTACAACTTATAGAGTTAGAACTAAAGTACTTTATCACATCACCTAGCAATAAAGAACAAATTTATTCTTTCAATGTGTCAACATTTTCTGTCATGGGAGAGGTAATATTCATCCACTACACGTTCTAACAAATTTGGGTAGGTACGTTGATTTAATGATGCACCCAATTGGATTACAATCTAAGGGTATCATGATGTCTGCAATACCATCATGTGGTAATCCAAAGTCTCCATCTCCTACCTGTAGCAACCATTACCATTCTAAAAATGTTTTAATTTTCTCTTATTCAAGTGGATTGCTCGAAGACTTCAACCTCATATTATTTGTTAGCCGAAGTAATCTCTATTTATTCCATAGATGAGAAGCATTGATAGATGTATCTATGATTTCAGCTCGACCACTTTTCAATATAACTAGTAGAATTTGCCTAAAATCAACACACATGACGACTCATTTTCCCCCAAATATGGAAATTGCATTTCATTAAATCCTTCAACGTTCGATCAAAACCCTTGATATAACATCTTTTAACCATTGGTGCTTCATCCTAAATAATGAGGTTAGTAGCTTTTATTAAGTTTTTCGTTGGTGAATTATGAGAGTAATTGAACATATAGAATTTTCACTAACATTGATAGGAATATAGAACTTTGAATACGCAGTTCTACTTGATGGTAGTAGAGTTGTTACTATTCCACTGGATGCAACGTTAAGGATGATTTCACCATTTGCTCTTATTGAAGCTGTCAATGCATTTCATATGAATATTTTACCAGTTCTATCAAATCCATGCACAAAGAAGAAACCCCTTGTTTTTGAAGAAATTGCACCCATTATCTCATCAAACACTCCTTTCAGTTTAACTCCTATAGAATGAGCTGGCTCAAAATATCAATGACGTTGTCTTTTTTTTTTTTTTGTTTAGGCTTCTGCCATTACATAGCAAAAGTGTTCAATGTGAGATAGCCCTGCAGCTTCCTTATCGGCAATTGAGATATATAAATCTTTATAAAAAATATAAGATAATAAAAATGTCTTAACAATATGACACTTAACTTATGTCTACATATGAAGTATATTTAAGTATAATATCTGTAATTAAATATTCAAATTAATATAGCAAATAAATTAAATTGTTAAATTCGTTTAGACAGCATGCAGATCATAGTTAATGCTCTTGAATAATGCAACTTAACTCAAGAAGCACATGATATAATCTATTAATTCATTTTACGAGTGGAATTTTAAAATTAAGTAAGTTATACACCTGAAAAACATTGGTTGCTATAGCTAATATGCAACAAATCTTCACAAATAATCTCTTTGGTCTGTTCCTAAACAATAGCAAGCTAGGATAGGGAATGGATTAATAACATGCTGGCAAAAAATTGATGTATAGAATATAGAACATATAGAATTTTCATTAACGTCGATAGGAATACAGAACTTTTAATGCGTAGTTCTACCCAATGGTAGTAGAGTTGCTACTATCCCACTGGATACTACGTTAAGGATGATTCTACCATTTGCTCTTATGGAATAAACCAAGTGTGTGGCATGCTTCTCTGAACGTTGGGTAAACTACATTATTTATCATCCTTAAATCTGTATAATTCTTTGCTCTCCGTACCTTTGTCAACAATAAACGAAGGTAGTATAATTCACCCTGAGCTGGTGTATAATGACTCAATCTTCTAATTGAAAATCTATGCTCACGAAGCTTCCAAAATCCTTTTTCCTTAACAAACGTAAAGTAGTTAGGGAATTGAGAGTAAGAAGGTGTTCTTGCAAATGGTTCATCTTTAATTTTTTTCCCCATCCAAGCAAGGAACATTGGTTCTTTAACCTTGGGTTGTTTACCAGCGATGACATCATGTCCCTTTGAGTATAGTAAACTAATTGCTGATGAGGAAGATGGAAACTTAGTTTCTCCACGGGTGGTTGTCTATTATGGATATCAAAATCGAAAATGTTCCACGATACCTCACATGAAGATACATACCTATAATTGAGATAGTGAGAAATTTCATTGAACGCTTGCTGATATCCTTCACTATCATTAGTGTTGCATATGCTTGCGATAACACGATTATTACCTTTACTTATGTGTATATTTGAATAGATACTTGATGTCACTTGATTGATTTGTCTTTTCGACGTTTAAATGACTATAAAATAATTTCAGCAACTTATAAAATTTGAACGATTATTTGTATAAGTTAGTATGTGTTAAAAAAACAAGAAATATATGAAACAACTATAAAGGATTAAAAGAATTACAATAAAACGAAATTGGAATACATTTTTTAAACTCATTATATTATTATGTTGTCAAAATGCTAAATTGAATTATGCTAGGCTACAAACCAAGTAGTCACTTATGCGTAATTATGAAAATATGCATCCGGATTGAAAAAAGTCATTGATGCAACTTTGATAAAAGTGCATTTTTACATTTATTGTGCATTTTTTCAACCAATGGACGAATATATGCATTGAGTATATTTTGAACTTCAAATGTGATTCATAATAAGTGCCTATTAATAACCTAAGATTTGAAAAATTATAAACTGAATTTGTACATATGTCTATTAAAATATGATACTCGAATTAGAAGTTTTAAATAAATAACATGTAATGTCTTTGTACCATTGTCCCTATTATTATAAGATGAGATGTACAATTATTTGCAAAACTAACTAAAAAACGTGCCTTCTTTGATTATTTCAAATATCTTCTCATCCTTCAAAGTCTGCATTAATTTTTGCAATTTCATTTAGAATATCCTACACAAAACTTCTGGTTTGTCGCATGGTTTGAAGACAAAATACCTTGTGTGTTGTACGGGCTTGTGTTTTCTAGAAAGGACTTAAATTGACTAACACCATTTTCAATTCATTCAACCAATGTTTGGAAAACCTCTCTGTAGACTAAATTGGTCATTTGATCCTCACACTTCTTCCGCTCATCTAATACTAATAATTTAAACCCATTAAAGCTCTTCACTCTTGATAATGCAATATACAATTGCCTATGAAAAGAAACAAGACTTTGAAGGTAAAGCCTGACATTTAACATTGGCTAACCTTGGCTTTTGTTTACAAAGGAAATAATGATTGGGAATTGCTTCCTCATCATGTTGAAAGGTAATAGATTCTGATAGATCCATGTCCATGTGATGAATTAATATATCTTCACCAACACTTATTCCATCCAACGCCTTCACTCTGATGAAGCTTTTTCCTAAACGTGTTATTTGCAACCTAACCCCATTGCACAACCCAATTGCTTGGACTTTCTTATCAACATAATTGGTACACCAACTTTAAGAATCAGCTTATGGTGAGGCATCCCTAAGCAACTGATTGTGTTGAGAAATTTAATATCATAAAGATCTTCAAAGCTATCATTCACATTACCTATACAACTGATGGAATATGAACTTAAGTACTCTACTAAGTCACCCAACAATTGGACTTAGTATAATTGGTGTTAGGAATACATATATTAAAAATAACATGAAAGGATAAAGAAAGCTTAGTAAAGTTAAGAAATTTTTTGTTCAACCTCTTCGTCAACCAAAATCATGTCAATCTTCTAGACATGATATGGAGGTGCCTTCCTAAGAATCACCCATTTTCTTTGCACCTTCGCATGAATAGATCATGTGCCTTTGCTGTCATCAAGACTCTTGAATAGGTCATTCTTCATCATTTGACACAACATGAATAGAATGTACACAACTTTAGTATATCCACGCTGAATATGAATTTCCCAACGTAAATGATGCGTAGAACATGTATAGAGCTTCTTTAATAAGCATAAGTTCAGTGTTTCACTCTTAATTTTATTAGTCATACGGATATTGAATGAATAATTAAAAAATAAATAAATTAGACGATAAAGGAGTTTTACTCCAGGACGCTAATACTGAACAGGATTAAATGTTACAACGAATAAGCTGTGAAACGTTAAGATCAAGTCGGGGAAAAAAAAAAACTTTAACATATATAAATGATATACCCATTTTCATTTACGGAGACATGACCCTTTTTTATTTGATCAAAAAAGGCATGATACCTTTAATGCACTCAATTCACTTAATATCGTTGAAAAATATATACGTTACCTAATGTTCTTGATAAAATGTACCATTCACATGTATTTAGTATGAGCATTCAACTCTGCTAATTGGACCTTGTGCAAATCATATTCATAACCATTAATCATAAAGTTTACACTTCCATATGAACAACTTAAAGACACCCATAAGGAATACCATTCACATGTATTTAGTATGAGCATTCAACTCTGCTAATTGGACCTTGTGCAAATCATATTCATAACCATTAATCATAAAGTTTACACTTCCATATGAACAACTTAAAGACACCCATAAGGAATATTGTAAACCCAAAAAAAGACTAATAGTCTTTAACGTATATTAGAAAGAAAACAAAAACAAATAATAAGCAAGGCAAGAATAAAGGCCGTTGATCAATCAAATTCCCATAACAATCCTCTTAGCCTCAACGACCTCATCATAATTGGGATTAATAAATAATTTTGTTTCCCATGACAATTCTTCACAGTGGGCTTATGAACACAGCTTTCATAATCCATGTAACAAGAGATGATACGATGTATATTAACCTTAAAAACTCCTTTTGACGGATTGGTTGAAGTTGATGCAGTTGGGTGTAGATTGTACAATCTCCGTTTATAAAGAAAATGAATAAGTATCTTTAGGTTTGAAAGAATTTTTAATTAGGTGGGTGTAGTGAAGTCATCCATTACTTAAATAAAGAATCATTTAAAGACATAAATGAAGGAGGTAGTGATAACATGAAAGGAAATCAGCAACCTTGTGCACATGGGCTGGTGCTTGTCCCTATTTTAAGCTTGGGGAATGCTTGTCCTTATTTTAAGCTTCGGGTTTGTATGTGAAAATTGTCCTTGCTGCTTGCTGAAATTAAACAAAACTAAACTTCAATGCTCTTCCAAATTCCCAAACTTACTTATTGGATTGTGAACGTCTTCAGAAGCTCAATTACCATGAATACTACATATATGGCATCAAAATATAGCAAGTAAGAAATGTACTTTGAATGGAAATAATAACGTAAAAACAAGCTGATGTTGACAAAAATGATGTGAATAATATAAAGGAAATTGTATATTCAAAGATAATTTGAATATAAGTGTGACACGGTCAACTGGTAGAATTGTTAGGTAATTGTCATTTTCAAGTTAAACGATGTCATCATATCTCATTAAATAACTAATTAAATCTGAGGATGTGAATAAGAAGTACACAACAAAACTAAATGCATGGGTTGATCATTTATGAATAGCCCAAATTATAAATGACACAAAAACATCCTTCATAAATTTGACAATACAACTCAATAGAACAACAAACTGGTGTGCAATGCTTATAATAATAATGTTTAGCTTGAATAATTTTTAAAATTTGGGTAGAGGACTATTTACATATATGATGTTGATAATAATTACTTCAAATTGATTTAATTTTTAAAATTTGGGTATAGGACTATTTACATATATGGCGTTGATAGGTTTATAATTATGTTGAACAAATTAATCTCAATTTCAGCCAACCAATAAGAGTAATTCACACAAAGAAATACCACTCTGGTCCTATTTATAAGTCCAGTTTGACCAAATCTCATATGCCAAAGAGAGATAAGCATCTCAATGATTATAGAACAAATTTCTAATTTTACCCTCATTTATGAATAGGTACCTTTTAAAATTTATTGTCAAATCTTTCTCATCTTTTTCGCTTTCCAATGGCTAGCCAATCTCTCTCATCATCATATTATGGGCAAAACAAGACTTTGGACCCGTGCGATGCCTATGTTAAATATTTAAATGATTTAAACTTATGACACATGATATCATGTAAATATCAAACAATTTCCCTTCATCATATTATCACATCATTTGCATTTTACAATGGCAACACAAAACCTACATTGTAACTGTTACTCTACTGACAAGTTTTGAAAAACTTCTCTGAAAATGACATTTATTGTAGTCTTACTACATTTGTTAAACTCATCCAAGATAAGTAATTCCAAACCATTGGAACTCTTAACCCTAGAAAGTGCAACATATAGTTGCCCATGTGAGAAGATTGGGGTGAGTAGATAGAGACCAACATTAGTCATGGATTGTCCTTGACTTTTATTTATTGTCATTGCAAATAAAATGATAATTGGAAATTGCCGTCTTGTCAAAGTGAACGGAAGTTTACATTCAGATAGGTTCATATCCAATCTATGAATCAAAATATTTTCACCAACACTTGTGCCATTCAATGTCTTAGCCTTAATGACATTTTTTCCAAGTTGTCTAATTTGTAGCCTTGTCCCGTTGCACAACCCTACTACCTGATCAATATTCCTTATTAACATAATTGGTACACCAACTTTCAGCACCAATTTATGATGAGGTATCCTTGAGCATCTAATTGCATTGAGATATTCTGTGTCATACAAATCATCAAAGGTTCCATTACTATCTTCTGTCCTCCTTATAGGGTTAGAGCTAAAGTACTCAACTGCATCACCGGGAAACAACAAACAAATGTACTCTTTCAATATATCCACATTTTCTGTTCTAGGAGTAAGAATTGACCTATTGGTAAGGTAACCTTCGTCAAATATACGTTCTGTCAAATTTGGATATGTAGCTTCAACAATGCATCTAATTGGGTTACAATCATCATGAAGCAGCAACTCTAAGGGTATAGTGATGTCAACAAAACCATCATGTGGCAATCCAATGGCACCGTCTCCCACATTTAGCAACCATTCTGAAAATGATTTAATGTTTTCTTGTTCAACTTGATTAATTGAAGATGTCAACCTCATATTCTTAGTTAGTTGTAGTAATCTACATTCTTTCCAACAAGGAGAAGCGTTGATAGTTGCATCAACAACCTTAGCTCTTCCACGTCCTTTTGGGATAACTGGTAAGATTTTTCTGAAATCACCTTCTATTACAACACATTTACCTCCAAATATGCAATCACACTTCATCAAATCTCTCAATGTCCGATCTAAGGCCTCGACAAAATGTCTCTTAACCATTGGCGCTTCATCCCAAATAATTAAGTTAGCAACTTGAATTAATTTTGCAATTGATGATTGGTGAGTAATCAGTCTTCATTAACATCTATTGGAATACAAAATTTGGAATGAGCGGTCCTTCCTGATGGTAATAGAGTGTTTGTTATTCCACTTGAAGCTACATTAAGAATGATTCCACCATTTGCTCGTACAGAAGCTATCAAAGAATTCATTAA
This sequence comes from Acacia crassicarpa, assembly GCA_034222035.1. Lineage (NCBI taxonomy): Eukaryota > Viridiplantae > Streptophyta > Magnoliopsida > Fabales > Fabaceae > Acacia > Acacia crassicarpa. The sequence goes on along the minus strand of JAWXYG010000002.1, from coordinate 45,423,602 downwards.
GCGTTGTAATCTATTGGAGGTCTCCATCTCTTTTTCTTTGTTGTAGTTAAGCTCTTGTAGAATGAGTTGGGCTGAAGTGTCAATGATTAAGTCATTATCAGGTTTAGGTATTGATAGATAGTCATTGAGTGTTCGACCATTGCGTAGCAAAAGCTGTTGAATGTTAGTTAGCCCTGCAGCTTCTTTGTTGGCAGCTGTAATCTACAAATCTGTATCACAAATGTTGTCAAAAAGAATTTTATTTTCATTTCAACATTTATGAGCTAGAAAAATAACACACTTTATATCGGAAAAAAAAATGTTTTAAGTAACTTAAGTTATATATATTGACATATACAAATTACACATGTGATAGAATTTAATTAAACATATGACATTAGTTTTTTTTTTTCCATTTATCAATCTATAATCTTGTTATCATGGCATAGTTAATTGTTTTGACCAAAATTTAATTCAATCATGACATGATATAATCTTTTACTTAAACATAAATCACACATTTCAAAATTTAGACTTAATACACACTAGAAAAACGTTGGTCCCTATGATTGATAAGCAATAAATCTTCACAAATAAACTCTTTCGTCTGTTCCCAAACAATAGCTGGATCAGATAAGGAATGTGTCAAGCCCGACATTCGTATAATGAAATTATCAGAGTAAGATACTACGAATGTCACATTCTCTTCATATAATGACATTCATCAGAGTATTAATGCACACCTTAGGAAGAAAAGGAGTTCTAGCATAGTAACACTGATATTAAGGTCTGGATACATAACTAAAATCCATATGAGGTTCTTGCAAATATTACAAACTTCTAGAATAGTCTAATACAAAACATAGATAACAAACAACAGTCCTTGGTCCGACTTAGCATCATCAAGAACCGGTATCCACCGCCTTGCCTTGTGAGCCGCGTTACTATACTTTTCACGCCCTGAACTTTCGGGGATGTCTGGGATTCAAACAAATCCCATTAGTAACGCTAATCACTCACATAAAATGCATGCACAATACATGGTAGACAACCAATTGCAATAAATTCAAATTCAAGTTCAAGTTCAATTGAACACCATTCAAATTCAAAATTCAATTCAAATTCATTCATATTCAAATTCATTAAAATAAAAATTCATTCAAAGGACCTACAGGTCCATTCCCTCAGCGCTAGGTATTCAAATGGGCATTTGCCCTTCTTTCACAAATGTACCGATTCCCTTATCGAACAACCACCCCCAGCCTTAATCGTGATGGTATCTAGGTTACCCCACATTCAAGGGCATTACCTTCTGGCCTTAACCGGCGATAAGGTTAGGTGTTCAAAATTCAAGTATCACAATTGTTTATACATGCATATATAGGCATACAGAGTATGTGAGAGAAAGTTACTACCTGGATGTCTTTATGACTTCTTATTCTCACCAGAGTTCTTCTTGCTCTACTTATCTTTTAGCCAACACAAGTATCCAAATCCTATAATATTTGGAGATGGGTCATTACCCAATTTAATCTTAATGGCAATATTAAGTTTGCGCTTATTAAACCGACCCATAAGCTTATCCTTTTTATTCTCTTCGGTTGGTTATCCTTCATTATGTATTCTATATTCTTCCCACAATTAAATATCTAGCCCTTCAAGTCTTATTCAAAAATCCAAGTTAAGGCTAGTTGTAATTTGCTCAAAAACGTGATTAATTTCAGACTTGGCAGAAATTCAACTTTCAATTCTTCTAGGATCTTAGAAAAATCATATCTCGGTCTAGAAAACTCGGAATCAAGTGGTTCAAGTTCCTAATCGATGTTCTGTAAGTCTATTTCATAGTAAAAATATTCCATGGATCAAAAGATAACTGAATCATTCCCAGAATTTCGATTTGTAGAGACAACTTAAATCTGCAAACTGGATTTTTCAGAATTTCATATCCAACTTTAAAAATTCACAACTGGGTCTAGGAAACTCCGATTGAGGTGGTTCAAATTTCTACTTAAACTCCTCTTAGTCTAGTTTATAGTAAAAATTATTGTCACCTAATTTAATGTCGGAATTAATACAGTTTTTACCAAGAATATCTCTGACTAATTCTGAAAAACAGGTTTTGCCCAGTGTTCTTGTCTGACTTAGAAAATTCGTAATTCCTTGTATACACCTTCTTTTTAAGTGTTCTTTGGCTCACACTGAACCTTATTATGTGTAATAAGTGTACACAAAATTTCAAGGTCATACAAGGTCATCTAATCAGGTTTTTCCTTGCTGCAAGGTCACTGTTTCTGCTGCAAAATTCCAATTTCCAGAAATGGCAGCAACTACTTCTTTATTGTTCAACAATTTATTTTGGCTTCCTTAAGCTTTATCCTTCTAAAACTCAGTTCTAACACTTCTAAACAAAGGTTTTAGGTTCAGTTTATGCTCCCAAACAGAACCAAAATAACACGTGGAATCAATGCAAAACCTATGTTCATTGTGCGACATTCTGAAACAATGACTCCACAGTTCAGCAATCACTAATCAGAACCACATAACCTATGCATACACTTATCTATCCCATTTTCTTAACCATTAAAGCAATCTAATTTACTTTCCAATGGTTCGTGTGGTTATATGACAGAATCTTGAATTCTTGGACGTAAGAACATGCTTAGACATACCAAACTTTCTCTGTTTTAGCTATCTTACAACAGAGTTTCACATGCAGATCCAAAACCATATCATTTAGGCTTCAAACGTAGAAAACCAGGTTGGAGGCTTACCTTGTTCGAAGCTTAAGTTTGCATGTGATATTCAGAACTTCTTTTGCCTTCTCCGTCTCTCCCTTTCAATCTCGTTCTCAGTCTCGTCTCTCCCACGTTCTCACTTTTGTAGGTGACTGACCGAAGTGATTGGGTTCAGTACTCCCTTTTTTTCAACGTTTTGTATTCTCTGTCTCTTACCACAGCTCCCTCTCGTCTCACTTCTCGGTCTCTCACTCTCTCTTTCTCTAACTTACTGTTTTTCTCTAACTTCTGCACTTCTGTTTCCGGTTGATAGCAATAAACATCGTAAACGCTGCAATCAAAGCATCAAGATACGGTTACAGATGGAAGCATGCATATTGAACAAAAATGGTGTAGAAGCCCCAGAGAGTGAAGTTTACTCACCCACATACACATTACGCACAACAAAGCGAAGCAATTTACTAGGCCTGAATTTCAGTTTCTTCACCAACAGGGTTTCAATCATGTCAAATACTGGCATCGCGTAAATCTAGATCAAGAAACACAGAACAACAAACTGGTTAATTATAGGTACAAAAGGGAGAGCAGCCTACAGAGAGTACAAGTCATAGTAATTACTATCTTCACCTGATAACTTCCAATAACATGGATAACAACGAACACGTTAGCCATAGCAATAAGCCATTTTGGCCTCTCTAATGTGATGAGAATGTTGTCATCAACCTTGTTTCCAAACATCCAATAATCAATGAAAGCAACTGGGAAGTAGCACAATGCCACGACTATATAGGCCACAACAACTCCTCTCCACATAGGACCCTTGGATGGCCTGTCTGGTGTGGATGGGATTGTTGCTTGGATCTCCAGCATCACGTTATGCCCAGCGTAGGCAAAAGCCACATCCCCAAGAGCATTAAAGAAGCCAAACACGTTCCCTGCATTGCTCTTCCCTTTGTAACTATAATCCACATTTTCTATAACACCCTTTTTCACAGAAGGTGCCCAGGCAATTGTAGAGTAACTGTAGGACAAAGAAAAGAAGAAGAAAAAAATGAAACTTTGCTTGTGTGGTCATGTATATCTAATGGAAGCTTCAATGCATATATATATACCTCAAGGACATGACTGCTACTGCCAAAGATATACCAGCAATGGCGTTGAAGTTGGGGAGATGGGATAGCAGAAAGTGAGCAGAGGCGAAGATCATAATGAAGTAGGGTTTTTTGATCTTATGGCAGCAGGAACAGACGGTATCATGGAACTTCTGCAATGAGGTTCCTCCAGTAACCATGTACACAATGTTGACCCCAACTTCAACCACAAGTTGCTGAGGAACCACAATATGGAGGCCCAGCTTTTCACAGAAAGCATACTGACCCAGTTCATGGTACTTGTCAAAACATCTTCCCAGAACCATCTCGTGCAACTCAACCATTTGCCAGAGAGTGCAGAGTGTGATGATCCATGAGAGGACTAGCACGGCCACACCAGGACCCCTGCAGAAAGAAAACCATTGTAATCGTCATATCGTCAAACACCAAGTGTGCACTAGGTATGTGTTACTTGAAATGTGAACATTATTGCAGAAAAATCGAGCTAAAATGCAATTTGGGTTATGAATAATCTTACCATCCAAGCTCGGACATAGCATAAGGGAGACTTAGCACGCCAGCTCCGACCATGGCAGTAACATTGTAAGAAGTTGAGTAGTACCATTTTGCATTCCTTGCAGAAGTAATGGGAAGCCAGTCATCTATCTCCTTCTGGCCGCTTGTTTTTCTTCAACCTGCGGGATTCAGGTAAAATGGGTAAGTGAACACGCGATTCATCTCGATTGCAAAATGGGTAAGTGAACACACGATTCATCTCGTCTGCCGATTAAAGAAGCATCAGTATGGGAAAGTGCAAAAGACTCTGATGCTCCATTAATGATGATTACCAATAAGTTCTTAATTCGAAGTCAAAACTGCATTGGGAATACGATAAACTTAGGAAATAGCATATGAAGGGGTTTATTCAAACAGATTATAAGCAAAGCATTTATAATATCTAAGTAGTCCAATAGCTGATTGACTAAAACTAATATTACATAGAAAATAGATTAGTTTCATTGGAACACTAAGCAGATAATAAATGATTAGTTATGAAAGGTCTCACCAGTACCCAATCAAATAAATCCTTACGATGACCTTCAACTTCTGCATATCCAAGTAGATGGTACTACACACGTTGGACCACATAATTCTTGCCATGTAATCACGGTGACATTAATTGATCAATAGCTATGTTCTACATGGACCAATAGCTAATCTGCTACAACGTTTAGTAGTTTATATTGATTGTTACAATCTCATTTATTTAGCCAAAATGAACTTATAAAAAGGACCAAATTTTTTTTGTTAAAGTGAACTTATAAATAGAATCAGAATGGTACTAAATAAAGTGACTATTTAAATTTGAATATGATTGGCCACAAACTGATTGGCATAAGTTGTACAAAATAAACTTAACAACTTATTAAGAATGAAATGAAGACCAAAGAACCACATAATGACACAACAAAGGACAACGTTGTCGAAACAGAAATGACAAAAACAACAACGAAATTAAGCCCTTAGTAGACAAACACGAATTCATGGTAGATAACTTGTGAACGCCAATAAATAAAATCTAATAAAGAGCATAAACACTTTTCCTTCTTGATATTTTTTAGTGGCTTGGATGAACCAAAGTTTGAAGTGTTCAATTTAGAAGGTTCAAGTCCTTCATGCTTAGTATATATTTTGCTCCAGTAACCTTCTTCTCGGTGCTTGAATCCTGTGGGGTTATCAGCTGGGACAACCTAGGGCCATCATCTTCAATGACATTTGTTTCCGAGGCGGTGTGTTCAGATTCCCTAGAAGTGGATGATTCCTGTTATCAACACAAAATATAAATTCGTTCAATACAGTCACACAAAAAGAGATTATATAGTTGTTTTATGTTGGTATCTCATCATGTTCTAATTTTAGTCCTGGAACATGAGAACCAAATGGAAAATATTAACATATACAGCCTTTGCATCTACTATAACTACGTTTTAAGCGACTTGGTGATGACTCCTGGCATGCGGGATGTCCCAGAAATTGGAGGTGACCTTCACACAAATGCACCAATTGTTGTGGGTGCTGTCAGCTTGCAAGAAGGACTGAAGGAGGATACGTCTAAAGAAGCCATTGCAGCGCTTTTTTGTATTCTTACTGATATGAGAATGAAACAGCAGTCTAGGTGGTATTCATAAATAGGGGCATTTTTAAAGAAAAGAAAGCTAAATTTCTTACATATTTATTATATTTAACTATTTTAAAGTGTTTTTTAAAATCTTGCAATTTGGTTGGAAGTGAAAGGTTGGCATCATTTTTTTTTAATAAAAAAACCAGTAAATGCAATAATTTAAATTGACTCGGTAATCAAGATAGGATTATGATGGGCCTCCCGACAAAAAAAAAAAAAAAATAATAATAATAATAATAAGAATAAGAATAAGAAGTTAAGAACAGCAGGGAAGGAAAGCAATTAGAGGAATTTCTTTTTCCGTTATTCTTGCGGCGGGTTCAGTCGCCTCCCGACAAAAAAAATTAAGTTACATATGTCATCTAGAAAGTAAAGAAGCCGTGGTATAAACCTCCACTATTCTTGAGCCAAACAAAAAAACCCTCTACTATTGGGCCTGTTTGGGAACAAAGAAAATGGAATTATTATCCCATTAGATGGGATAATAAGTTCATTAAGTATTTTGAGGCTGTTTGGGGATACTAAAAAATTAATAGGCTTCAAAGTGCAATGGATTTTATTTTTTAGAGCTCTCATTGAGGTGCTTATTAGTTCATTGAAGTCCATTGAGGTATTTTGATTTTTTTATCCTAAATTATTACATTTTATACTGTACATATGTATGTGTCAATTTGATTTATGCCCTTTCTTTTCAGTCATTTTCCATCTCATATATCTTTTTTTAAGCTATGTCAAAACAAATTCCTATTACAAACAAAAGTCACTTTTGCTACTGCTATCCCAAACACAAATCACATCAAAAAAAAAATCCATCAGAAAAAAATTCATTAAGAAAAATCCATCAGAAACAAAAATCACTTCTCCCACAGCAATCCAAACGGCCTTATTCTTGATATGCACCTGAGGACACATATATTTACCCAAAAAATAAAATAAGGAAACCGATTTTGATCGTTGACTTGCCGCCGTGAAGATTGAAGGATAAAGTGAAGTGAAGTGAAGCGAAGCTGAAGCTCAACAATGGGGGAAGTGAAGCTGCTTGCGACTAATGAGAGCTTTCCGTGTGCCCGAATTGAATGGGCCTTGAAGATAAAGGGCGTGGAATACGAATACATGAAAGAAAATCTGCTCAATAAAAGCGATCTGCTTCTTCAATCCAATCCTGTGTACAAGAAGGTACCTGTACTTCTCCATAACGGCTTAACTATTGCTGAATCCCTCGTCATCCTCGAGTACATCGACGAGACCTGGAAGCAAAACCCTTTGCTGCCTCAGGACCCTTACGATCGAGCCAATGCTCGTTTCTGGGCAAGATTTATCGATGAGAAGGTATTTTAAATTCATCTTACTTTCTATTTATTTGTATCCTTTAATTCAAGAGCTACAACTGTCAAGTCGGGACCTGATTCATTTCACTCAACAGCATCAGTTCAAAGTTCAAACGATATGCTCTTATCTGATTTCGGATCTTTACCAGGTTTTCTTTACGATATGAAATTGATTATATACTTATATCAATAATCCCCTTAACATTTGGCTTTCGTGAAGTGCAATTTTCAGTTTCACAGAACTGAACCTGATATCATGTGTCAGTGTTGATTGTTTGATTGGATTGAAACTTTAGCCAAAAATTATGATTGTTAGCTAGGGAGTGAGATCCTTAATTTTAATTAATCCCACCAGGTCAAATGCAATGTTTAATTTCAATATCTGAATTCGATCCTTTATTGAGCATTGTCAAGGCATAATCTCAGCCCCACCCAGAGTCTTGATGGATGTAAATATACCAGCTGAACTGATTATCGGATCTAACTAGCTGATACAACTGAGCAAGGTGTTCTGAACTTTGGATCCTTTCATAAACTCTATTATTTATTATTTGATCTTCATCCTAAATATAAAACCTATTTATTATATTTGTCAATCTTTTCATAATCTATTCTTATTGATACTCCCTTAATAATAATTAAATAGAAGAAAGAATTAACGAACTTTACTAACTTCCCCTTAATATATGTAATTATTACAGAATATTTTGTATTTATTATGACAAGTCATCTCTTGAGTGTGTAAATACCCTCAATAGAAAAAGTACTGCATAATTTACAACATTACTTGTCTTTCCCCTCCCCCCCCCCCCCCCTCTTCTGTTCCCATTGTCATGCCTTCCTATAATACTGTTTTCCTAATTTTTCTCAATTCCTGCGGCTAATCCTATGCATATTGTCTGTATATCTGGTTCCACTATTTGCATCACATCATAAATAGCTAGTCCGGCTATTATCGATCCGCCCGGACAATTTAAAAAAATCTCAACATCTTTCTTAGAATCCTCTATATTGAGATATATCAGAAGGCCCGTAACTTGATTCGCTATCGTACTATCAACTATTTGGCCTAAAAAAAGTATTCTTTGTCGATAAAGTCGGTTGATTAGGATAAGATTTTATCCCTTAGGAGCCGTACATGCACCTTTTGATGCATACGGTTCACAAAAAATCGCGAAAAAAATCAATGTGTAGATTTCAACCTTCTTTCTTTTTTTCTTTTTCATAACAGACTTTTTCGAACATCTAATGAAAGGTCTTTTTCTTACATTTTTCAAGAAAGACGACTTTTGACCCGTTTATCTATATTTATCTATATTAATATTATTCTTAATATTATTCTATATTAAATTCTATATTAATATTATTAATAATTATAAAAAAAAATACTAAACACTTATTGAACTAACTTGTCATTGATGTATTGTTTTCATCGAGATCGAACAGTGTGTGATTGGTGTGTGGAAAGCTGGGGTAGCACAAGGGGAAGGAAAGGGGGAAGCCATACAGTCAGCTCTTGAATCTTTGGCACTTCTGGATAAGCAGATAGAAGGGAAGAAGTATTTTGGGGGAGAAGAGATTGGGTATTTGGACATTGTAGCAGGTTGGATACCTTACTGGTTGAACGTTCTGGAACAACTTGGTGACATGGAATTGCTCACTCCTCAAAGATTCCCTCATCTTCATCAATGGAGTCTCAACTTGATGCAAACTGCACCTGTCAAAGATTGCTTGCCTCCCAGAGATTCTGTCGTCGACTACTTCAGTTTTGGCTTCAACTACGTGCGTTCCATGACTTAAGCCAATAATAATAAATAATGATGAAGATATATATGAACCCTCCTCTCTCACATTATGAATAAATCATGACGAAGATATATATGAACCCTCCCCTCTCTCATCATGAATAACTGTTGATGATGATGAACTTTGTTTCCATTTCAATTTGGGTCGCCTTAGCAGTGTGTGTATAAAGTATTTTGACTATAATTTTATGATTCTGTCTGTGATTGTGAGTTTATGCTAGGCTTTACACATGCTTTTGACTTTTGGATTTTATATCATAGTAAGAAGTTTGATGTCAAAAATGCAAACAGATTTCACAAAAGCATCACGTTAAGGATGAATTTTGAACGAATAAAGAATTGGAATTATTCATGGCTGTTTTCTTTTCTCCTGTTTCGGCCAGCACTGTTTAAGGGAGTTGAGTTTTGAAATAGGAGTGATTGGTTTTTAGAGGCGCAGAAACAACAAATTTAATGAAACTCTCATTCATGAAATTTGATACAGCATAATCAGTGCTGAATAATAAAGGTGAGATGATAATTAAGTCTCTCACAATGTAGAGCTTAGGTTGATTACTATTGAGGTTGGTTCACTCTTTTTAAACATATCTATTTTATTGGAATGTGTTGGATCGACAGTTTAATCTTCATATCTTAACTGTTGGCAAAAAAGGAAAAAAAAAACTTCATATCTTAACTGCCCCATATTCTAAAAAATGTTGATTCAAGTTTTAAATCATAGTTCAAATGCATTTTAATTTAAAGATAATCTAACTTCTTTCCCCCAAAAAAAGATAATCTAACTTCTTTCCCCCAAAAAAAGATAATCTAACTTCACCTATCTTATATAACAAACAGACCACTTTAAAATAATTAATACAAATTAAATCCATCAAAATTCATAAATTTCTCTATCATGCCGATAGCTGAGCTGCATGAGTTGAGACTTTGAAGTTTGCATCAATACTATCACGGTTTTAAATATAATATAGAGTTGACTTTTTTGAGACATTTAAGAAGCTAATTATACTAATTTAAAGTATTTATATTTCTATTTTTTTCTTCAAACTAACTTGTTTGACTTATAAATTATATATAATTTAATCATACACAATATATAATATAATTAAGTAACTTAATTAGTTCTCTTAATTTCTCTAAAAAATTTAACTAGATTTTATATTTAAGATGAGAGGTAATAACTTCTTCTAAAAACATATTTTTGAGATATAAAATCATTAGTTTAGACTGAAATGATTTGATTATTTACCTCATTAACATCTTAACTAATAATAGAAACTAATGGTTTTACATCTCCAACACTAAGCTATTCTTCAAATCAAATCACATATATGAATTCTAATCTAGTTAAGCTTACAAAGTCCAACATTACTGATCTAACATATATAACAACTAAAAAAAGCACATATTGCACAAAGAGATAAATACTAAAAAAGTGAAGAAAAAGTAGTTGAGCACTCAGTTTTTTTCCTCGAAAACTCCGCTAGGGGTTTCCGGCAAGATCGAAGAGGCTCAATCACCCACTGTGGCGAAGGAAATGAGTGGCCCTTCTGCTCGTGACTTGCGAGGAGGGGCGGGTGAGGAACTGATGGAGGAGGATCGCGAGAGTTTGAGTCAACGGAAGCGGAAAGTTAGCGGTTCGACAGAGGAGTTCACCGGATCTGAAACGTTGAAGAGTAGAGAGGAGAAATGGATGCCGCCGGGAGCAAATGAGATTCCGCCTAAGTCATATAGGGAATCCTTGCTGCACAATGTTAAATCGAAGTCCTGTTGGTGGGAGTGGGTTAAGAACGATGAGGAAGATGAGCTTGAAGACTATGGTGCTGGAACCGACTTTGCTAGGGTACTAAATCCTAGTGATGGAATCCGAGTGGATCTGTCCAATCCGTTGAGGCCAGTGTTTGATTTTGATGAGAAGGAAATGGAGCATCTGTTGAAACCTTTCAGAAGGACGCTGGTAGTGAAATTGATGGGCCGTCAGCTCTCCTATGGCTTCATGGTGAAGAAATTACGCCAACTGTGGGAGAGGAAAGGTAACATAGAGGTCTTCGATTTAGAGAATGAATTTTTTCTTGTCAATTTCCAGAATAACGAAGATTATATGGAGGCTCTGGTTGGTGGTTCATGGGTGATAGCTGATGCATACTTGAGTGTGGCAAGGTGGAGACCGGAGTTTAACACCAAGAATGAAAAGATAGAGTCGATTGTAGCATGGGTAAGGCTATCAGATCTGCCGGCTCCCCTGTTTGATAAGAAATTTTTGTTAAATCTGGGAAACTCTATTGGGAAAGCAATATGGCTTGATGTACATACCGCGTAGAGGGCCAGAGGAAAATTTGCTCGCATGTGTGTGGGCCAAGTGCTAAAGGTTGAGTACGAGAGTATGGGCTTATTGTGTCGCAACTGTGGACGGTTTGGTCACCTTAGGGGAAACTGCAATACATTTCATAAGAAAATGGAGGAGGGAGGGATGGATGTAGAAGTTACAGGGGAGAACAAGGCGATGGAGGCTGAAAACGAAGGTGATGATGGACGTTGGAGGACTGTTCAGAGGGTGAGGAGGCGAAGGAAGTATGTACCGCCGGTGCAGGAGCATCATGAGGGCTCCAGATTTACTATCCTGAATGATGAAAGGGCTGAGGATGTGGACGAAGGGTTGGAACGGGGCAGGGGCAAGGTCGAAGTGAAGAGGCTGTAGTGAAGAGTGCAAAGGAGGGCACGATGCGTCTACAAAAGAGAATGGATAGGGCTAGAAACAAAAGTGTAAAGACTGAGGGCAGCCCCACTGTCCAGGGTGTGGCGAGGGATGTGCAAGAGGATGGGAGTGATAAAAGTGCGAGAAGCAGCAAAGTGTTACGACTGAGCAAGTAGATGAATGAAAGTAAGAGTGATTTAGTGAAGAATTCAGTGTCGAAAAAGCAAGGGTGTGTGGCTGGTGGTAGCTCGGTTATACAGGGGCCACTGGATGTTCACCCAAGGGGAAAGGAAAACTTGCATCCCGGTGAGAGTGTGGAGGGAAAGAAGGAGACTGTGGACCTGGTTATGGGGGGACCAAAGCTCCAGAGGTGGAGATCTCAATGAGTAACGTCGAAATGAGCGAGGGGGGTGTCGTGACCCTGCCATAGCTGTTTAAAGGTGCTATTCTGGTTTTCTGTTCCTACTAATAACTTTTATTATGATTAAGTTGTTAGTTTGGAATTGTTGTGGTGCCGCTAGCAAGGGAGTGGCATCTGTGGTAAAGGATATGAGGGGCAAGTACAAATTGGATATGTTGGTAATTTTGGAGCCAAGAATTGGTGGGGTTCATGCTGGTAAGGTGCTCCTCTCTCGAGGAAAGGAAGTTCCCTGTTGGGGATACAGAAACTCAATCAGAATGGAGGCTGATGGGTTTGCAGGAGGCATCTGGATTTTATGGGATCGGGATAGCCTTAATGTAGATATTCTTACCAAGGAGGATCAGTTTATCCATTGCAAGCTGGGGTTGGGCATAGATGAAATGCTCTTCATGGCGGTGTATGCTAGCCCCACTGAACAGCGAAGAGATGGACTTTGGGATGCACTTAGTGGCTTGGCAGAGAACATTAGGGGACCCTGGCTTTTGTCTGTGGATTTTAATGAGATCAAATCACCATTGGAGCAAAAAGGGGGTGGAAGAGTAAATGAAGTTAGGTGTTACAAGTTTAATGATTGGATTCAAAACTGTGGGCTGCATGATGTGGAAGCAAAAGGACCTTTCTTTACATTGAAGGGACCCAAGTGGGAGGGGCTAGACAGAGTGTATAAGAGGTTGGATAGGTGCTTGTGCAACATAGAATGGGTGGAGAAATTTGGCAATGCTAAAGTTCGTATTATTCCGCGAATCTGCTCTGACCATCACCCTATGTTTATAAATCTGAACACTGAAAGTCAGGTATACTGTGCGAGGAAGTTCAGATACGAAGCCATGTGGCAGATGCATGAACAGTTTGGTAAGGTTCTGAGAGATAGCTGGAAGGGTGAGGATGAAGCCCATGTGAAGTTAACAACACTGAGACAGAACCTTACAAAATGGAACAAGGAGGTGTTTGGAAGTGTGGAGGGTCGGAAGAAGCGATTACTCAATCGTTTAAATGGGATACAATGCAGCCTTGATAGAAGATACAACCCATTTCTCGTGGAGCTGGAGAAAGAGGTGGAGGATGAGCTGATGACAACTCTAAGGCAGGAGGAGGTTATGTGGTTTCAGAAGTCCAGAGGGAGATGGCTGGAAGAGGGTGACCGGAATACGAGATACTACCACGCAAAGACCCTAGTTAGAAGAAGGCGAAACAAAATTAAAATGCTAAAGAATTGCAGTGGAGAGTGGATTGAAGATGAAGATGAGATTGTGGGCCTCTTCCAAGATTTTTACAAGGGGCTGTTCAATGAAGATAACCGTGATAGGAGGTGGTGCTCAACAAATCAAAGGTGGGGGCTGGTGGAGGAGGAGTATTTAATCAGAGTAGGAAGGGACATTAGCGACGAGGAGGTGAAATGTGCATTTTTTTCAGATGGGTAGCTTTCAAGGCACCGGGTGAAGATGGCTTTCCAGCCATCTTTTATCAACAAAACTGGAATGAAGTGGGGCCAGCTATCACGACACTAATGAAAGCGTTGTGGCGATGTCCAGCGAGGATCAAGGAAATAAACACAACTCTTATTGTGCTTATTCCAAAGGTGGATCTGCCGGAAGTGGTAAGTCAGTTTAGACCTATCACTTTATGCAATGTTCTATACAAAGGGTTGACGAAGATAATAGTGAATAGATTGAAGCCGCTAATGGATAAACTTGTATCTCCGTTTCAAACAAGCTTTGTACCGAGACAAAGCATACATGATAATATAATAATTGCGAAAGAGGTGGTGCACTCCATGAACAGATTGCAAGGAAGGAAGGGCTATATGATGGTGAAAATTGACTTAGAGAAGGCTTACGACAGAATGTCATGGGACTTTATTGAGAAGGTTTTGGCTGAAATCGGATTTGAGGAGCATTTGAGAGAGGTGATAGGTGGGTGTATGATGTCCGGTAATATGTCTCTACTATGGAATGGGTGCAAAAGGGATGGGTTTGTCCCCTTCTAGGGGACTTCGATAGGGAGATCCTCTTTCGCCCTACCTTTTTGTGTTGGGGATGGATAAACTATCTCATATGATTGTGGATTGCGTTCACAATAAGAGCTGGAAACTGATAAGACTGGGGAGAAATGGGGCTGAGGTTTCACACCTATTATTTGCAGACGATTTGTTGTTCATATGCGAGGCTGATCTGAATAATATCTGTACGGTTATGGGGTTGCTTGATCAGATTGGGGCTGCCTCTGGCCAGAGGGTAAATTGCCAAAAAACGTGTATCTCTTTTTCTCGTAATGTACACAGGAATATCCAAAATGAGATATGTTCATATTCAGGCTTCATAAGAGTGGATGATATAGGGAGGTATTTAGGGGCAAATGTGGCAGGGGGAAGAAGTAGAGGGCAAAAATATCAGCATTTACTGGATAGGATGCAGGCAAAGCTCAGCTGCTGGAAAAAACAGACCTTATCCTTTGCTGGAAGAATTACTTTGGTCCAATCTGTCACTAACCAGATGGCAGTCTATGCCATGCAACATGATTGCATTCCGATGGGCGTGGTTCACCGCATGGAGAAGCTACAAAGAGATTTTGTATGGGGCAGTGATGAAAGCAAAAGAAAGGTGCATGCAATGGGTTGGGAGACGGTGTGCAAAGAAAAAAGGAACGGTGGTCTGGGCATTAGAAAGCTTGAAGTAATGAACGAGGCGTTGATGGGAAGAATAGCTTGGAATGTTATCGCTAAGCCAAAGTGCCTTTGCTCTAGGGTGCTTTGGGGAAAGTATGGTAGGAAAACTGAGGAGATGAAGGATTGGAAGGCTATGAACACGAACTCAGCTACCTGGAAAAACATCGTTAGGATCAGTCCAACTATTGTGGAGAATGTTAGTTGGGAGATTGGCAATAGGGAAAGGGTTAATTTTTGGTGTGATCGTTGGTTGGAGGGGGGGAGAAAGTTGTGACTTGTCTGTTGTGGTGCTTTCTGGTATAGAGAAAAGTACCAAAGTAGCGGATATAGTGCGTGAGGATGGTATGTGGGATATGGAGAGGGTCAACGGGCAGCTTAAGGATGATGGGAGAAATTATTTACTGGCTGCTGTTCCCCCAGCTAGGCAACTTGGGGATGATTGCATCAGATGGGGACTAAGACTGTAGAAAGACTATAGAGTGGCTGATGTGTATCATAGCCTTCGGGGTGAACAGGATCCTGGGGAAAGCATGTGGGGAACCTTGTGGAAGTGGAAAGGGCCTAAGAGAATACAAACTTTTCTCTGGCTAGCGATGCATGATAGGTTGTTAATTGGCGAGAGGAAAGGCCGGCTAATGGGTGGGGGGATTTGCTGTCATAAATGCTCTGCATTAAGTGAAGATCTGATGCACGTTATGAGGGATTGTAGTGTAGCTCGTGAATTGTGGCTGGTACTATGCAATGGTAATTTGGAGCCTAGTTTCATAGGGATGCAGGGGGCTGAGTGGTTTGTCTGGAACTTAAAAAAGCAGCGTGAGGATTGGTGTCTTAAATTTGGTGTGGCCTGCTGGTTGCTGTGGAAATGGAGGAACATGGGCAGGTTTGTTGATGATTTTGTAATGCCAATGAACCGTGGTGCAGTTGTGGAGTGGTATGTGCAGGAAGTTAGGAGGGCCAGGGTGGAGTTTGGGAGAGTAGGGGGAAGGAAAGTTGAGGTGGACATCAGATGGGTGCCACCAGAGGAGGGGTGGGTGAAGCTTAACACAGATGGAACATCGAGGGCAGATCAGCTAGCAGGATGTGGGGGGTTGCTGCGAGGTCCTGATGGGAAATGGTTGTGTGGGTTCACCAAAAAATTGGGGTGCTGCTCTGCATTTAATGCTGAGCTTTGGGCAATGTTGATTGGATTAGAACTAACCATGAACACAATGTACAGAAGTGTTATTGCGGAAAGTGACTGTTCTTCTGTGGTTTCCATGCTGTGTAAATTGCAGACTGATGCGGAGGTGCATAGGGGATTGCTGGCAAGAATAAAGGAAGCCATGAGAGGACTGGAGCGTGTCAGGTTTGTCCATACGTATAGGGAAGGTAATGTGTGTGCTGATGTACTGGCTAATTTTAGCTTGTCACATGAGGATGGATATAGTGTTTTTGATGTTCCTCCTCTGTGTATATCTGAGGTTCTGTACAGAGACGAGGTGGGGGTTTCATCCCCACGGGTTATTGTGATTCAATAATACAGATAGGCTGATTGGCCTCGTTTTAACAAAAAAAAAAAAGAAGCACATATTGCACACTGAAAAGCCGAATGAATACACGTTACATAGTATAACTTTCTTGGCCTTTCAGCTAAGATTAAGTGTAGCATTTGTTCTTGTCATGGGCCATTGGCTCACATGAGCGAAGCCCATGTTATTTGAAACTTGTTTCATCCTTTTTCTTTTTTTGTTCTACAAAAAGCTTTGCTTGCATCTGGAAACTTGATGGTCTTTCCTTCCATAACCTACCAAAATAAGGCATATAGAAGTACTTCTCCAATCTTAAATGTGAAACCTAATTTTCATTGTAATATTACAAATTACTTCATCCTATTTTAATTATAGGATAAAGTTTTTAGTGTAAATTGCACCATAAACTAGGGGTGAAAATAGATCCAGACCTGTTTAGGGCCTAGCCTATTTATTAAAAAGGTCATGTCAATGTTTATTTAAAGGTCTAAATGTGTAAATAAGCCAAGTCTATTTTGTTAAGGCCTAACCTGTAAACCTTCAGGCCTTGTCTGTTTATACAAAAAATATAATTTTATTTTTATCTCACACACACACACAATATTTAATTTATATGTTTTTTTATACTCATATTTATATGTTTTTAGTATATTTTAATTTTATTTTCCAACCATTATTATATTGTAATTTGTAATTTGAAGTTATAATAGGTAATTACTGTATTAACCACTGATTTTTGTTTGTTTTTTATTCATTGTTTTCTACTTAGACTCATACTCAGATGCTTGCTATTCCAATACTCAAAGCCATGAGCTGTCATCTCATCCTCTCTTTTTCAGTATTCTTGTGGCACTTGCTATTCCTCGACTCATTTTGTTGCAACTCAAATCAGGTATTTTGCTGTGTTTGTTTTCTTCACTCAAATATCTTTCCCTATCTTCTTAGGTTTTCCACTCGATTTTTTATTTTTACTTTATTGAATCAATTTGTTTGTTAACGCATTACTGATTGCACTGCTTGTTTGTTTGACCATCTTGAATAAAATTTGTTTGATCATCAGGGAATTTATTTTATCGAATTATATCCAATTGTTTGCACTTGATGAATTGAATAATCAATAGGCCTGCATTAGATCCATTTGCACTTGTTAAGGAATTTATTTTTTAAAACGATTTAAGTTCAACAATTTTATCCGTTTTGTATTTCTTTGACCATCAGGGAATTTATTTTCAATGGTTGATTTGTTTACCACATCAGACTGTTTGTTTCTTTGACTATCAGAGAATTTATGTTGAACTGTTTGTTTGTTGTTTGATCATATCGATTTATTTTATTGAGTTATCTGTCTAGGTTCAATATTAACAATGAAGGTCTGAGACATTTTTAAGCAGTATTACAGTTGTATGTCACATGTTTTTACTGTTTTCTAATTTAGAGACATGAAAGTATTAATTTAATGAATTGGCAGTATCCACTATGCAATTTTTGTAGCTTGAATTTTATATAGTCTATAATTATTTTGGTTTGTTAATTTATATATATATATATATATATAGAACAAGTCCCTTTAATGGATAGCCACAACAACATAAGTGAATTTGTTCTTCCTCAACCTCAAGGACATCAACTAAACAACAAATTAGTAGGCATGTGGCAACTCCTTCAAATGATGTAATGAACATTAACAATAACGCCTCTAAATCAGTAGCAACTGGGGGTGAAGCAGATTCTATTATCACAAGAAAGCGGCGAAAAAATTTAATGGTATGGAAAGATTTTGAAGATGTTCAACTTACTGATGGTGTCAAAAAGCAATGTGCTTATACTGTACAGAAATGCTAGCTACTGGTGGAAGGGAAGCTAACACTAGCCATCTTAAGAGGCATTTGATGGGTTGCTTTAAATGTAAGTTGTTTGTCTCTCGAAAAAATAAGAAAACCACCATACAATTTTCACCAAGTGAATCAGGGATTAATCCTTTTATTATTCCTGGCACTAAGTACTCTAAAGAAAAGATGAGAGAAATCTTAGCTACTACTATTATGGTACACGAGTGTCCCTTTAGCATTGTGGAAGATGATGTTATGATGTGGGCATTTGACTATGCAAATCTAGATTTTAGAAAAGTTTCTCGTAAGATTGTTAGAAGTGATTGCCTCACATTGTATGAAGATGAAAAGAATACTTTAAAAAAAATATTACAAAAAGTGAGCAAGGTAAGCATTACAACAGACATGTTAAAGTCAAGTCATCAAGTAGCAAAATATATGGTTGTTACTGGACATTTTGTTGATGATATGTGGAATCTTCGGAAGAGAGTTTGTGTTTTGTTAAAGTGCCTACTCTAAGACGAGAAGTAGATATAGCCAGTGCAATTTTCTAGTGTTTGAGATCATGAGGTATAAAGAACAAAATATTCTAAATTTTTCTTGATAATGCTAGCTACAAAGACACTTACTTAAGAATTTTGAAAGAGAATTTTTCATTGAACAATAAGTTGGTACTTGGTGGGCAGCTATTTCATGTTAGATGCTGTGCACATATCCTAAAGATGTTGTTCACAAAATTCGCAAATGTGTCAAGTTTATAAATGTCTTAGATGCAAGGCTAAATCATTTTGTGAAGTTGTTGAGTTGAAGGGTTTGAAAGAAATGAAGCTTATTCTTCATTGTCCTACAAGATGGAAATCTACATTCTTAATGTTGACAACTACAATAAAATTCAAGCATGCATTTTCTACTTATAATGAAAAAGAGCCCTATTATACTTACGCACCCGATCTTAAGCAATGGGAAAAAATTGAGAAGATTTGTCATCTCTTAGATGTTTTTAATGATGCCACTCATGTCATCTCAGATAGTGAATACCCTACTTCTAATTTATATTTTGCTGAAGTTCATCAGGTGAAACAAGTGATCGATGATATGCAATGGAGTCTCTTGACTTGTTCATATATGAGATGACAAAACCTCTGAAAGAAAAATTTGATAAATGTTAAAGGGAATGCAACTTGTTGATGGCTATTGCAACTGTTTTGGATCCAAGGATCAAATTCTTAACTATTGAGATAAGCTTCCCTCTAATATACAAATCAGAAAGTGAAGCTATACGAAATGTGGAAAAAGTGAAAAATGCATTGGATGAATTATAGCTTGAGTACATGGAGTTCCATTCCTCATCTTCTAATCTAAGGAAGTCAATATTGATAGCGTACGTTCTCTTAGCATATACTAGTGCACAACAAAAAGTTAAAAGAATGCAACAAATGTTGAACATGATTCGTCAAAGGCATTCGATTCTCCCACAAAATCAGAATTAGAAACTTATCTTGTTGGAAAGTTATTTTATTGATGATCCTTATATTCCTTCTTCTAAATCTTCATCTTTTTGCGCTTTAGAGTGGTGGAAAAACAAGAGTGCAAAATTTAAAGTTTTATTGAGGATGACATCTAATATGTTAGTTGTCCCTATCTCAACTATGGCATCAGAATCCACATTTAGTGCTGGGGGAAGAGTGATTATAAATATCATGCTAGATTGAATGAAGAATTTGTTGAAGTTCTTTTATATGGTGGGACTAGCTTTATCACAAATATGGATTGAAGAGAAAATTGAAGGTGTGAATGTTGTATATTTATTTACTTTTATATTTGTTGCATGTTTGTTGGACTTGTGTTGGGACTAGTTATTTATTTTAAATTATTCTTTTATTGTGTAGGGGCCATCAGAATAGGAGGAGATTATACTGAAGCCTTGATGTTGATGTTATTGTGTTGTTTAATTGATCTTTTACACAATTTTCGTTATGGTGATATTATCTTTTTATGACATTTTTATATATTGCATCATGGAAGTTAAATTTTTGGGTTCATCACTATATTAATATGAGTATATTTAGTGCTAAATTATAATGGATGCATTTTTCTGTTATTACTAATTATGATTATTTTAATTTTATGCTAAAGTCTACAATTTGTAAATATGTTGGCTTTGAAACCTACTAAAAGCCTACATTTATTTAGGTTTTAGTAGATTCAAAGCCTATTTATGGTTTTTAAAACTTGCAATATAAGGTCTTTTTAAAAGCCTACATTGTAAGTATGCTAGTAAAAGGCTTTAGGCTTGCCTACGCCTCATGTGAGCTCAGACCTGAGCTTAAAATAAGACTTGCATGTAGGCTCAAACTTCATATTTCCATTACAGACTTAAGCCTAATTAGTTAAAGCCTAATCTAGCTTAGCCTATTTCCATGTCTACTATAAACTTTATCCTATAATTAAAATCGAAGGTAGTAGTTTATATATTTAGTATCAGAGATAATATTTTGTTTGTTATATAGTTGGTTCAATGTGCATTGTGTTTTGTTAAGTTTGGACCATTTATTTAGCTTATCTTGAATCGGATTTTTGTAGTTTCCTATTAGGGCACTTGATCACATCCATTTTTGGCTTTTTAGAATAATGAAATTAATGCAAAGGTTGGTTGGTTGGTTTGTTTGTTTTTTTACAGATCCCTTAATCTTGGTGATGTCAATTATGAAAGTTATCTAAAAAACCAACAATTATTATTCTTTCTTCCATATTCATTTCAAGCTGCTGTGATAATATACTAGATGTAGAGACGGAATTTGAGATAAATATTTGGAGGGTCAGATTTATGATGAACAGTAATATTCATTTTTAAAATAAAAACATTATACATTGTGGAATATGAGTAAAATATATATATATATATATATATATATATATATTAAGAGTAGTTTGTTTTTCTTCATATTAAACGTTCATGGGTAGTGTAGGCGTTTAAAGCATTACAGTATTTTGGCTATTTTCAAGAGAAAAATATTTCCAACACAGATAATTTTTTTGGGGGAAATTACATGCAGGTCTCAAGGACAAAAAATAATTATAAAAAAGTCCTTTAAAATCACCAAATTACACAGAAACCCTAAGAGAATTTTTTTATATTATTTGTATTAACAACATAAAAAAGTTATATTTACAATAAAATTAAAATCTAACCATTTACAATTAAAAAAATCCATTTTTGTAGCAACATTTAAACACCTGGATTTTGAACGTAGAAAGGTTATTTACAACAAAAAAGTGCTATATTTACAGCAAAATTTAAAATCTGACCATTTACAATAGAAAAAGCCATATTTACAACAATATTTAAACACCTGAATTTTGAACGTAGAGAGGTAATTTACAACACAAAAAGGCTAGATTTACAAGAGGAAGTGATATATTTACAATAAAATCTAAAATTTGGCTATTTACAACACAGAAAAAGCCATATTTACAACAATATTTAAAAACCTGGATTTTTTTCCATACAAATAATATTTTAAAAAAAAGTCCCTTGGGACTTCTGTGTAATTTGGTGATTTCAAGAGACTTTTTTGTAATTATTTTTGTTCCTTGGGACCTGTACGTAATTTTCCCTCTTTTTTTTTTTTTTTTTTTGGCTTTCTTGCATTTTCGATTAGATTTAGGACACATATATCTACCCAAAAAATAAAATAAGGAGACCAATTTTGAACTTTAACTATATATATATATATATATATATATATATATCTTGTTTACACATATAATTTATTATTTTCTCACTATTACTCTGTCATTCATTCATAAATAGGAGCATTTTGAGAAAAGAAAAGCTAAAGTTCTTACATAATTATTACATTAAACTATTTTTAAATGTTTTTTAAAATCTCGCAATTTGGTTGAAAGTCTCTTATAACACATGGCATCATTTTTTTTAATGAATAAAAAAACCAATAAATGCAATAATTTAAATTGACTCGGTAATCAACATAGGATTATGATGGGCCTCCCGACCAAAAAAATAAGTTACATATGTCATCTAGTAAGAAAAGATCGAAGCCGTGGTATAAACCTCTCCAAGGTGAACGATGTTGAAATATTAAAAGGCATGCAACGTATGTCTTGCATGCATGTTGTCTGGATTCCTGATATGCACCTGAGGACACATATGTTTACCCAAAAAAATAAGATAAGGAAACCGATTTTGAACGATATCAACGATGAAGATTGAAGAATAAATTAAAGCTGTTGAATCAGGAAAACTGATCAAAAGAATCGAGGATCCTCTTGCAGGCTCAGAAGAAGCTCGACAATGGGGGAAGTGAAGCTGCTTGCGACTCCTCAGAGCTCTCCGTGTGCTAGAATCGAATGGGCCTTGAAGATGAAGGGCGTGGAATACAAATACATGAAACAAAGTCTGCTCAATAAAAGCCATCTGCTTCTTCAATCCAATCCTGTGTACAAGAAGGTACCTGTATTGCTGCATAACGGCTTACCTATTGCTGAATCCCTCGTCATCCTCGAGTACATCGACGAGACCTGGAAGCAAAACCCTTTGCTGCCTCAGGACCCTTACGATCGAGCCAATGCTCGTTTCTGGGCAAGATTTTTCGATGAGAAGGTATTTTAACACACTGATTATTCATCTTGTTTACTTCTTTTTCTTTTCCTGTTCCCATTTTTATGCCTTCCTGTAATACTGTTTTCCTGATTTTGCTCAATTCCTACAAACATGAAATGGCAGTGTGCGGTTGGTATGTGGAAAGCTGGGGTAGCACAAGGCGAAGGAAAGGCGGGAGCCATAGAGTCGGCTCTGGAATCTTTGGCACTTCTGGATAAGCAGATAGAAGGGAAGAGGTATTTTGGGGGAGAAGAGATTGGGTATATGGACATTGTAGCAGGTGGGATACCTTACTGGTTGAACGTTCTGGAACAAGTTGGTGACATGGAATTGATGACTCCTCAGAGATTCCCTCATCTTCATCGATGGAGTCTCAACTTGATGCAAACTTCACCTGTCAAAGATTGCTTGCCTCCCAGAGATTCTGTCGTCAACTACTTTCGTTTGGGCTTCAAAAAAGCGCGTTCCATGTCTTCAGCCAATAATAATAAATCATGATGACGATATATATGAACCCTCCTCTCTCACATCATGAATAACCGTTGATGATGATGAACTTTGTTTCCATTTCAATAAGTTTGGGTCGCCTGAACAGTGTGCATGTGTATAAAGTATTTTGACTATAATTTTATGATTCTGTCTGTGATTGTGAGTTTATACTAGGCTTTACACATGCTTTTGAGTTTTGGTGTTTATATCATAATAAGAAGTTTGATGTCAAAAATGCAAACAGATTTCCCAAAAGCATCACGTTAAGGATGAATTTTGAACGAATGAAGAATTGGAATTATTCATGGCTGTTTTCTTTTCTCCTGTTTCGGCCAGCACTGTTTAAGGGAGTTGAGTTTTGAAATAGGAGTGATTGGTTTTTAGAGGCGCAGAAACAACAAATTTAATGAAACTCTCATTCAAGATGAGATGATAATTAAGTCTCTCACATGTAGAGCTTAGGTTGATTAATTACTATTGCTTCTGTCTCTTAAGAATCTTTCATCTAATTGGGAAATAAATAAATAGATCTAACAATATCTCGTTTGCTTTCTCTTTTCAAATGTATTTTAATTTAAAGATAATGTAAACTTTTTTGTCCCAAAAAAGATAATCTAACTTCACCTGTCTTATTTAACAAACAGACCACTTTAAAATAATTAATACAAATTAAATCTATCAAAATCCATAAATTTGTCTATCATGTCGATAGCTGAGCTGCATGAGTTGAGACTTTGAAGTTTGTATTAATATTACCACGGTTTTAAATATAATATAGAGTTGATTTTTTTGGGAAATTTAATAAGCTAATTATACTACTTTAAAGTATTTATATTTCTAATTTTTGTTTCTTAAACTAACTTGTTTGACTTATAAATTATATATAATTTAATCATACACAACATATAATATGATTAAGTAACTTATTTAGTTTTCTTAATTTCTCAAAAAAAATTAACTAAATTTTATATTTAAGATGAGAGCTAATAACTTCCTCTAAAAACATATTTCTGAGATATAAAATCATTAGTTTAGAAGCACACTAAGCTAATGATTTTAAAACTAATGATTTTACATCTCAAACACTAAGCTATTCTTCAAATCAAATCACATATATGAATTCTAATCTAGTTAAGCTTAAAAAGTCAAACATTACTGATCTAACATATATAACGACTAAATAAAGCACATATTGCACACTGAAAAGCCGAATGAATACACGTCACAAAGTATAACTTTCTTGGCCTTTCAGCTAAGATTAAGTGTAGCATCTGTTCTTGTCGTGGGCCATCGGCTCACATGAGCGAATCCCATGTTATTTGAAACTTATTTCATCCTTTTTTTTTTCGTTCTACAAAAATCTTTGCTTGCATCTGGAAACTTGATGGTCTTTCCTTCCATAACCTACCAAAACAAGGCATATAGAAGTACTTCTCCAATCTTAAATACGAAACCTAATTTTCAGTGTAATATTACAAATTACTTCATCCGATTTTAATTATAGGATAAAATTTTTAGTGTAAATTACACTTCAAACTAGGGGTAAAAATAGATCCAGACCTGTTTAGGGTCTAGCCTATTTATTAAAAAGGTCATGTCCATGTTTATTTAAAGGTCTAAATGTGTAAATAAGCTAAGTCTATTTTGTTAAGGCCTGACCTGTAAACTTTCAGGCCTTGTCTGTTTATACAAAAAATATAATTTTATTTTTATCTCTCTCTCACACACACAATATTTAATTTCTATGTTTTTTATACTCATATTTATATGTTTTTAGTATATTTTAATTTTATTTTCCAACCATTATTATATTTTAATTTGTAATTTAAACTTATAATAGGTAATTATTGTATTAACCACTGATTTTTGTTTGTTTTTTATTCATCGTTTTCTACTTAGACTCATACTCAGACGCTTGCTATTCCAGTACTCAAAGCCATGAGCTATTATCTCATCCTCTCTTTTTTAGGATTCTTGTGGCATTTGCTATTCCTCGACTCATTTTGTTGCAACTCAAATTAGGTATTTTGTTGTGTTTGTTTTCTTCACTCAAATATCTTTCCCTATCTTCTTAGGTTTTCCACTCGATTTTTTATTTTTACTTTATTGGATCGATTTGTTTGTTTACGCATCACTGATTGCACAGCTTGTTTGTTTGACCATCTTGAATAAAATTTGTTTGATCATTAGGGAATTTATTTTATCAAATTATATCCAATTGTTTGCACTTGATGAATTGAATAATCAATAGGCCTGCATTAGATCCATTTGCACTTGTTAAGGAATTAATTTTTTTCAACGATTTAAGTTCAACAATTTTATCCGTTTTGTATTTCCTTGACCATCAAGGAATTTATTTTAAATGGTCAATTTGTTTACCACATCAGACTTTTTGTTTCTTTGACTATCAGAGAATTTATGTTGAACTGTTTGTTTGTTGTTTGATCGTATCGATTTATTTTATTGAGTTATCTGTCCAGGTTCAATATTAACAATGAAGGTCTGAGACATTTTTAAGCAGTATTACAGTTGTATGTCACATGTTTTTACTGCTTTCTAATTCAGAGACATGAAAGTATTAATTTAATGAATTGACAGTATCCACTATGCAATTTTTGTAGCCTGAATTTTATATAGTCTATAATTATTTTGGTTTGTTAATTTTTTTTTTTTATAGAACAAGTCCCTTTAATGGATAGCAACAACAACATAAGTGAATTTGTTCTTCCTCAACCTCAAGGACATCAACTAAACAACAAATTAGTAGGCATGTGGCAACTTCTTCAAATGATGCAATGAACATTAACAATAATGCCTCTAAATCGGTAGTAACTGGGGGTGAAGAAAATTCTATTATCACAAGAAAGTGGCGAAAAACTTTAATGGTATGGAAAGATTTTGAAGAAGTTCAACTTGCTGATGGTGTCCAAAAGCAATGTGCTTATATTGTACAGAAAAGCTACCATCTTGCAAGAAAATAAGGCCTTTGTGGTCTCATACCTCTCTTGCATTACCTGTTGCTGGAACATTTCCATAGGATGATCAATCATCTCAGAGGCCTCTATATGTTCTAGATCTCCATCGAGGTCTGGAATCATAGTGGGAGGCATCAGGCATCTTGTATCCATAGAGTCATCCTGATGCTACATGTAAGCATTAGTCTGAGCTCTTGGATCATCAGTTGCAGGCTCGTCAGGAATGGGTTGATCAATGAGATATCCCTTTCTTTCGTGTTTAGGATCAACGCTTAAGTTCCCAAACATGTCAAGAAAGTTTGTCTCATTGAGTTCGTCCTTCTCAAGGACCTATCGCATTGATGGTGTTGCGGTGTTACTATTCGACATGATTCTACAATTTAAAAGATATGCAAAGTTTAATTAGTAACCTCTCACTGAATTAATAACCCTCATTATAATTAGTGGGCTAAGATCCATATTTGGCTTAATCTTAAGTCCGCTTTGATAGGATGCTTAAAATCAAGTTATTTAGGTAGGCAACAACTTTGTCAATTACATCACATGTAACTCTTAGATTCTTTATGGGATTCGATCATCATATGACCTAGCATGTTTAATCCCATCCAATGTCTTGAGATCCAAAACCGTTTTGATGATCTCAATTAAGTCAAATCAATAATGAAAATATAGAGTATCATCATTACTCTCTCTTGCCTCACCAAAATTACTCAGATGCATCCACTTTGGTGGAACATACAAATGGGGATCAAGGTTTTGACAAGTATTCATTTATTGATAGCATTGTGACTTAAGATTTTATTTAGAGGGTATTATTGGACATGATCTAATTAATCATATTAATTCTACCTATATGAATGCAATCATTATTGTATCTCATATAGAGTCTAAATTAATCATGTAATGATCATATCAAAATATAATTTAAAACTCGTGACACAACATGGCTCATTTAACCTAGAGTCCTCTCAAGCCAATGAGGGGACTTCTCTAAATAATAAAAGAAAGTACATAAGGGGAAACATCGTTCACATAAGAGGGGAGTAGATGAGAAGAGAATGTACATCAAGAATATTTAGAGAGAGGCATGGCTCGTAGGCCATATTTAAATTTACAACACTAGAGCCATGTTGTTCACCATACCCAAACAACACTTTGAAAGGTAAATTATAACATATAAAATTCTCTAATTTTATATTATATTATATTATATATATATATATATAATATCATGATTTAATTACTCATGCTACGACCAATTGGGGCCCTCCCTTCACCACCCCATGGGGATGGTCTACAGGGTTCATAACTACTCCTCTTACTACAGGACGCTTACCTAGCCAAGATTTAGATCCGGCTTTATCTAAACTTTTCTGGTTTACCTCAACATTCCCCACTTGTCCGATTGTTGCTAAGAATTTTTTTTAGATATCAAACGGACCTCTCCAGAAGGTAATTTTAATGTGGCCGATTTCCCCTTTTTTGCAATCAGTTTTGCTACAGCACCTACTGCTCTGGCTAATTGTTTTAGAGAGTTTCTTTCATAAAATTAAATTTTAACCCCCAAAAGGCGTTATCTGAACATGATTTCGCGTGGATGAAGAAGGTCGTTCTTAACGCGTCAATTTGAACGTCTGAACATGGTCAAGTCGAACTAAACCATCGTTGAATCTGGACAGCTCAGAAAATTGACGTTGAAGGACGAACCCTAACATCCTCGTGAGTCCAAATGTGTTCGACTCAATGTACGTCAAGTATGATCATCGTCTCTGAACGTTTCAGAATCTAACCCATACTCGAACGTAGCATATTTTAAAGCATTCAAGATTCGATTTCTTGATATAAAGATTCAATTTCTTGCATACAAAGATTCGGTTTCTTGTATATATATCACATATAATAGCATGTAGGAAAACCCAATTTAAACACACGTTGAGTTGGCTCTGATGCCACTATAGGGATCTGTACACGCAACAAATTTAAAAATTTTACGAATCTCGTTCCGAGGATCACTCAAGCGCGTATAAATCAAGGTTAAGGAATTGAATATTACCTGTAGTGGACTCGTCCGCGTCTCGTTTTCTTTGAACTGGTAGGTTACATTCTCGATCAATAGAAGCCGACTCTATGAATCGCCCTCCTCTACCGGTATCCACACGAACAATCCTGAACACGATTGTGGTAACGTGCTAGCGCCTTTCTGAGTTATGTGTCTCTCTCATTCGCTCTAGGGTTTTCTTGTGGCTTTCTAATACACTCGACTAAAAGTTCCATCAGTTTTTCTAAACCCGATCAGCGTATTATATTCAAAATTAATCCTTATTAATTTTGAAATTTGAATTTTAAATCTGGATTAAAATATATTAATTAAATCTATCTGAATATCTGATAGATCTAATCTAATGTATTTATTTAATCCGAATTAAAAGCCAGATCTGAAATTCGAATTTTGAATTTGGATTAAAAATATATTAATTAAATTTATCTCATAGATATAATTTAATCTATTTATTAAATCCATATTAACAGCCTTCTGATTTAATTTATCTCTATAAATTAAATTCGAGAAATGATATCTATCTATTTAATTAAATCTGAGATACTATATCTCAATTTAAATTAAATAGATAATGATATCTTTATTCGAAAATTAAATGAGATACAATATCTCTATTTGTTTTAGATATTTAATTTACCAAATAAATTAAATATAAAACAAATATTATATAATAATATTATAATCTACATTAAATAATATTATTATATTATTTTCAAATTTAAATATATATACACATATATATATTTACTCCAGATTAAATTCAATATTCATTAAATCTTAGATTAATCTAGGATTCAATGAATCTGGACACATTTGCTCGTGTTAGGTTATTCTTGTGTGTGACCCTATACGCCCACATGAGATTGGGAGTGGGCCAATACTGTACCAGTCCACAAGTTGCAAGCGGCCTCTAGCAAGACATTGCGACTACCCAATTCACATGGGGATCGATGACACGATACAACCTATCGTACAACCATGTCACGTCCCCTTTTGTCACGCGATAATTTGGTCAAGGATGAGGCATGGGTAATGTCAACTTCCTGTTCTTGACCATTATTTTCTCGATTCTCGAGTAGTTTAATAATTGAAACGGAAACTCCTTTCCATCGTAGTATGGCCATACATTTCTTTAGACTCACTCATCGATGGGCCCAGTATTATCTCTTTACAAATATGAGGGACAAATTCCATCTTGACCATTCACATTCCTCCGCATGAAAACCACTAATCTTGATCCCTACCTTTATCATCACCCGGTCAAAGGTGAATTTTGACTAGGTCAAAGGTTAGTGACTCATCATGTAGGAATCCATGATGATCTTAGGTCATAGGGCATCGTGACGCGGTTATATATGAGATAAGCTTATGACTTAGTCCATGCAGCTTTCTCATAGTGGGTTGGTCCAGCACCTTGTACTCTTACAAGTGCCTATGACTTTGATTCGTATCTCCATACCTCATCAAAGTCATACTGGTCTTAACTCATCTTTGCTCCCGCGTAAATGACCGACCAGGGACATTTAGGATAATCTATAAGATATATCCAGAGATACAGTTATTACTATAAACATACGAATGAAATGATAACTTAATGGAGAACAATGACTTGTCCCTAGGGCATAATTTCCATCAAAAAATGCATTGGATGAATTATAGCTTGAGTACGTGGAGTTCTATTCCTCATCTTCTAATCTAAGGAAGTCAATATTGATAGCATACGTTCTCTTAGCATATACTAGTGCACAACAAAAAGATAAAAGAATGCAACAAATGTTGAACATGATTCGTCAAAGGCATTCGATTCCTCCCACAAAATCAGAATTAGAAACTTATCTTGTTGGAAAGTTATCTTGTTGATGATCCTTATATTCCTTCTTTTGAATCTTCATCTTTTTGCGCTTTAGAGTGGTGGAAAAACAAGAGTGCAAAATTTAAAGTTTTATCGAGGATGACATCCCATATGTTAGTTGTCCCCAAGGTTCTTAAAAACGAGTTTTTACCTAAAAACAGAAGGAGAATGAAAAATCATAAAACGTAAAATCGTAATACAAAACGTAGATTTTACCTATATATATAAATATATTTAACACATAAAAAAATTAAATTATTATTTTCAACATCACATTATTATTGACACAGTGGAATTGGAATTGAAGTTTTGGGGACCACTTTCTGTTTGTGTGGACTGTGGATGAATAAAATACAAAGATAAATCCCACGCGCTTCATGACAATTAAATAAATAAATTTAAAAAAAAAGTAAAAAAAATGATTCATAGCATAGGATTCTTCCATCAGTCTACTTTTTAATAATTTCTTATTTGTTAAAAGTTAAAACCTTTCATATCACCCTGTCCCTCCCCCTTCGTCTTCCTCTACTTTCCCTGCATCTCTGTCTCTGTATCATCTCCATTCTGTCTTCTCTGCATCTCCGTCTCCGAAGGGCGAAGGCGTTGTCGATTTGGGAGAGATGCAAAACAGCGACCACCGAAGATGAAGAAGCTACCACCGAAGACGAAGAGCGGCAGAGATTTGCATTTGCGGGATGAGAGACGAGAGTGGCTAACATAGTCCATTTTCTTTTGCTTTTTTGAAAAACGTTTTGTTTCTACATTTTTGCGTTTAAAATCAGCGTTTTTACCGATTTCACTTCATCTGCGATTTTTGCTGCAACGAAACGCAGGTGGCCTGAAATAAAACGTAAAAATGCGATTTTTCCGTTGTAAATCGCGCTTTTAAGAACCATGGTTGTCCCTATCTCAACTGTGGCATCAGAATCCACATTTAGTGCTAGGGAAGAGTGATTATAAATATCATGCTAGATTGAATGAATAATTTGTTGAAGTTCTTTTATGTGGTGGGACTAGCTTCATCACAAATATGGGTTGAAGAGAAAATTGAAGGTATGAATGTTGTATATTTATTTACTTTTATATTTGTTGCATATTTGTTGGACTTGTGTTGGGACTAGTTATTTATTTTAAATTATTCTTTTATTGTGTAGGAGCCATCGGAATATAGAGGAGATTATACTGAAGCCTTGATGTTGATGTTATTGTATTGTTTAATTGATCTTTTACACAATTTTCGTTATGGTGATATTATCTTTTTATGACATTTTTATATATTGCATCATGGATGTTAAATTTTTGGGTTCATCACTATATTAATATGAGTATATTCAGTGCTAAATTATAATGGATGCATTTTTCTGTTATAACTAATTATGATTATTTTAATTTTATGCTAAAGTCTACAATTTGTAAATATGTTGACTTGGAAACCTACCAAAAGCCTACATTTATTTAGGTTTTAGTAGATTCAAAGCCTATTTATGGTTCTTAAAACTTGCAATATGAGGTTTTTTTAAAAAGCATACATTGTAAGTATGCTAGTAAAAGGCTTCAGGTTTGCCTACGCTTCATGTGAGCTCAGACCTGAGCTTAAAATAAGACTTGCATGTAAGCTCAAACTTCAGATTTCCATTACAGGTTTAAATCTAATTAGTTAAAGCCTAACCTAGCCTAGCCTATTTCTATGTCTACTATAAACTTTGTCCTATAATTAAAATCGAAGGTAGTAGTTTATATATTTAGTACCAGAGATAATATTTTGTTTGTTGTATAGTTGGTTCAATGTGCATTGTGCTTTGTTAAGTTTGGACCGTTTATTTAGCTTATCTTGAATCGGATTTTTGCAGTCTCCTATTAGGGCACTTGATCACATCATTTTTGGCTTTTTAGAATAATGAAATTAATGCAAAGCTTTTTTTTTTTTCGACTTTTTACAG
Source organism: Acacia crassicarpa (assembly GCA_034222035.1). NCBI lineage: Eukaryota > Viridiplantae > Streptophyta > Magnoliopsida > Fabales > Fabaceae > Acacia > Acacia crassicarpa. Next base: position 45,391,425 of record JAWXYG010000002.1, on the reverse strand, counting down.
ATCCCTTAATCTCGGTGATGTCAATTATTCTTTCTTGGGAAAATCCCATATAAAGATACTTGAAATAGGAAAATTCTAAATTGGGTTGATGAATTCAATAAATCCTTAATTAAGTTATCGACCCAATTAAGAATTTCAAAATTTAGATTTAATGACGTTACTGCCCTTTCATAGTCTCCTCTCTCATCTTAAAAAGGTTTCAATACTTTTTAACTTATTTTTATAATAAGTGTAGATATATATAAACATTAATATATAATAAAATAAAATATGATTAACTTAGATCAAATAATTTTTTTGTGTGTGTAAGAATAATCAGGAATAATTCCAAAAAAAAAAGGTATCAACCCCAATATTAATTAAATGTTTTCTAATTGAACATTAGAATAAAAATTATTTTTTTACTTGATTTTTTGTTCATTGAAAAAATGTTAATATAAAAAAAAAGTTGTTTGATATAGCAAACTGCATATCAAAGATTTTCATTAATGATTTTTTCAAATAAAAGATATTTATTGACATAAAAAAAACAACATATATATTACATAAGTAAAATTGCATGATTATTTGTTTTATTAACAAAAAAACTAATTTGAGTTCTTTCAAAAATAAAATTTTATTCAAAATATTTAATAAAAACGTTTAATTGATAACGGTGTTATGCATTTTTTTCACTCAAACCAATAAATCATTCTTCTTGAATACAAAAACTCCTTTAATTTAAATGAATCATATTTTATTTTATTATGTATTAATGATAATATATATGCACACTTATTAAAAGACAGAGTTAAAGAGCAATTAAATTCCTTAAAGAAAAAAGATGATAAAAACATATTAGGAGAGTGTATTAAAGTTAATTTACCTTGCCAGCGCCTTAGTAGCGCAGTGGCATGGGAGCCAGCATTAACTGGCCTCCTTCCCCTATGTCCAGGGTTTAAACCCTGCCCTCCTCCCCTACCATGATGTATCAAAAAAAAAAAAGTTGATTTACCTCTATTTTAAAACCCTAAATTGAGTCTATAGTTTAACTAGGGAATTGTTGAGTTTAACAGCTTAATTTAGAATTTCTCCATTTTAAGTAACTTTATATGAGATTTTTCCTTGTTTTTTAACGTTAATAAATATTTTTCTTTTAAAAAATCATTAATGAAAATCTTTGATATGCAGTTTGCTATATCAAACAATTTACTTTTATATTAACATTTTTTCTCAATGCACAAAAAATCAAGTAAAAATAATTTTTTTATTCTAATGTTCAACTAGAAAACATTTAATTAATATTGGAGATGATACTTTTTTTTTTTGAATTATTCCTGATCATTCTTCCACACACAAAAAATTATTTGATCTAAGTTAATCATATTTTATTTTATTATATATTAATGTTTATATATATTTACACTTATTGTAAAAATAAGTTAAAAAGTATTTAAATCCTTTTAAGATGAGAGAGGAAACTATGAGAGGGCAATAACATCATTTAATCTAAATTTTGAAATTCTAAATTGGGTCGATAACTTAATTAAGGATTTACTGAATTTACTAACCTAATTTAGAATTTTTCTATTTCAAGCAGCTTTATATGAGATTTTCCCTTCTTTCTTCCATATTCATTTCAAGTTGTTGTGATAATATACCAGATGCAGAGACGGAGTTTGAGATAAATATTTAGGGGGGCTAAATGTATACTCATTAACTAATTTTACAAAAAAATATTTGGGGGGTCAAATTTAAAATCTGATCATTTACAATAGAAAAAGTCATATTTACAACAACATTTAAACACCTGAATTTTGAACGTAAAAAGGTAATTTACAATACAAAAAGGTTAGATTTACAAAAGGAAGTGATATATTTACAATAAAATTTAAAATTTAGCCATTTACAACACAGAAAAAGTCATATTTACAACAGAAAAAAACTATATTTACAACAATATTTAAAAACCTAGATTTTTTTTTTCCATACAAATAATATTTAAAAAAAAAGTCCCTTGGGACTTCTATGTAATTTGGTGATTTCAAGAGACTTTTTTGTAATTATTTTTGTTCCTTGGGACCTGTACGTAATTCCCCCCCCCCTTTTTTTTTTTTTTTTGCTTTCTTGCATTTTCAATTAGATTTAGGACACATATATTTACCCAAAAAAGTAAAATAAGGAAACCAATTTTGAACTTTAACTATATATATATATTGTTTACACATATAATTTATTATTTTCTCACTATTACTTTGTCATTCATTCATAAATAGGGGCATTTTGAGAAAAGGAAAGCTAAATTTCTTATATAATTATTATATTAAACTATTTTTAAGTGTTTTTTAAAATCTCATAATTTGGTTGAAAGTCTCTTATAACATGTGGCATCATTTTTTTTAATGAATAAAAAAACCAATAAATGCAATAATTTAAATTGACTCGGTGATCAACATTGGATTATGATGGGCCTCCCGACAAAAAAATAAGTTACATATATCATCTAGTAAGAAAAGAAGCCGTGGAATAAACCTGTCCAAGGTGAACAATGTTGAAATATTAAATGGCAGGCAATATATGTCTTGCATGTATGTCTTGCATGTTGTCTGGATTCATGATATGCACCTGAGGACACATATGTTTACCCAAAAAAATAAGATAAGGAAACCGATTTTGAACGATATCAACGATGAAGATTGAAGAATAAAGCTGTTGAATCAGGAAAACTGATCAAAAGAATCGAGGATCCTCTTGCAGGCTCAGAAGAAGCTCGACAATGGGGGAAGTGAAGCTGCTTGCGACTCCTCAGAGCTCTCCGTGTGTCAGAATCGAATGGGCCTTGAAGATGAAGGGCGTGGAATACAAATACATGAAACAAAGTCTGCTCAATAAAAGCCATCTGCTTCTTCAATCCAATCCTGTGTACAAGAAGGTACCTGTATTGCTGCATAACGGCTTACCTATTGCTGAATCCCTCGTCATCCTCGAGTACATCGACGAGACCTGGAAGCAAAACCCTTTGCTGCCTCAGGACCCTTACGATCGAGCCAATGCTCGTTTCTGGGCAAGATTTTTCGATGAGAAGGTATTTTAACACACTGATTATTCATCTTGTTTACTTTTTCTTTTCCTGTTCCCATTTTTATGCCTTCCTGTAATACTGTTTTCCTGATTTTGCTCAATTCCTACAAACATGAAATGGCAGTGTGCGGTTGGTATGTGGAAAGCTGGCGTAGCACAAGGCGAAGGAAAGGGGGGAGCCATAGAGTCGGCTCTGGAATCTTTGGCACTTCTGGATAAGCAGATAGAAGGGAAGAGGTATTTTGGGGGAGAAGAGATTGGGTATATGGACATTGTAGCAGGTGGGATACCTTACTGGTTGAACGTTCTGGAACAAGTTGGTGACATGGAATTGCTGACTCCTCAGAGATTCCCTCATCTTCATCGATGGAGTCTCAACTTGATGCAAACTTCACCTGTAAAAGATTGCTTGCCTCCCAGAGATTCTGTCGTCAACTACTTTCGTTTGGGCTTCAAAAAAGCGCGTTCCATGTCTTCAGCCAATAATAATAAATCATAATGAAGATATATATGAACCCTTTTCTCTCACATCATGAATAACCGTTGATGATGATGAACTTTGTTTCCATTTCAATAAGTTTGGGTCGCCTGAACAGTGTGTGTATAAAGTATTTTGACTATAATTTTATGATTCTGTCTGTGATTGTGAGTTTATGCTAGGCTTTACACATGCTTTTGAGTTTTGGCGTTTATATCATAGTAAGAAGTTTGAACGAATAAAAAATTGGAATTATTCATGGTTGTTTTCCTTTCTCCTGTTTCGGCCAGCACTGTTTAAGGGAGTTGGGTTTTGAAATAGGAGTGATTGGATTTTAGAGGCTCAGAAACAACAAATTTAATAAAACTCTCATTCATGAAATTTGACACATCATAATCAATGCTGAATAATCAAGGTGAGATGATAATTAAGTCTCTCACATGCAGAGCTTAGGTTGATTACTATTGCTTCTGTCTCTTAAGAATCTTTCATCTAATCAGAAAATAAATAAATAGATATAACAATATCTCATTTGCTTTCTCTTATCCATGTCTTCTGAATTTTATTGAGGTTGGTTCACTCTTTTTAAACATATCAATTTTATTAGAATGTGTTGGATTGACAGTCTAATCTTCATATCTTAACTGTTGGCAAAAAAAGGGGGGGGGGGGGGGGGGGGGGGAACTTCATATCTTTACTGCCCCATATTCTACAAAGTGTTGATTCAAGTTTTAAATCATAGTTCAAATGCATTTTAATTTAATGATAATCTAACCCGCCCCCCCCCCCCCCCCAAAAAAAAGAAAGAAGATAATCTAACTTCACCTATCTTATTTAACAAACAGACCGCTTTAAAATAATTAATACAAATTAAATCTATCAAAATCCATAAATTTCTCTATCATGTCGATAGCTGAGCTGCAGGAGTTAAGACTTTGAAGTTTGCATTAATACTATCACGGTTCTAAATATAATACAGAGTTGAATTTTTTGGGAGATTTAAGAAGATAATTATACTACTTTAAAGTATTTATATTTCTAATTATTTTCCCAAACTAATTTTTTGACTTATAAATTATATATAATTTAATCATACACAACATATTATATGATTAAATAACTTATTTAACTTTCTTAATTTCTCCAAAAAATTCAACTAGATTTTATATTTAGGATGAGCAGTAGTAACTTCTTTTAAAAACATATTTCTAAGATATAAAATCGTTAGTTTAGACCTCTATTTATAAGAAATGATAATCTGCCTCATTAACATCTTAACTAATAATAGAAATTAGAAATTATCTGAACTAGATAATGATTTTACATCTCGCTATTCTTCAAATCAAATCACATATATGCATTCTAATCTAGTTAAGCTTAAAAAGTCCAACATTGCTGATCTAACACATACAATGACTAAGGGTATGTTTGGTTAGGGGGAAGGGGAGGGGAAATGGAGGGAACATGTCAAAAGGGGAGAAAACTTTTGTGGGCCCCACCACAAATAACTTTTCTCTCTCTCCATTTTCCCTCCCCTCCCCTCCCCTCCCCCCCCCCCCCCCCCCCACCCAAACATACCCTGAAGCACAGACTCATTAAAGAGCGGAATGAATACACATCACAAAGTATAACTTTCTTGGCCTTTGGGCTAAGATTAAGTGTAGCATCTGTTCTTGTCGTGGGCCATCGGCTCAGATGAGCAAAGGCCATGTTACTTGAAACTTGTTTCATCCATATATTTTTTGCTCTACAAAAAGCTTTGCTTGTATCTGGGAACTTGATGGTCCTTCCTTCCATAACCCACCAAAATAAGGCATATATAAGTACTTTCCCAGTCTTAAATGTAAGACTTAATTTGCAGTTTAATTATTACATATTACTTCATCCGGTTTTAATTATAGAACAAAATTTTTAGTGTAAATTGCACTACAACTAGAGGTAGAAATAGGCCAGCTCCTATCAGGTAGCCTACGGCCTATCAGGACTTAATCTATTTATTAAAAATGCTAGGTCAAGGTCTATTTAAAGGCCTAAATGTGTAAATAGGTCAGACCTATTTTGTTAAGGTCTAACCTGTAAACCTTCAAGTATGGTCTATTTACACAAATATATATATATAATTTTATTTTTATCACACACACACAATATTTAATTTATATGTTTTTCTATACTCACATTTAAATGTTTTGCAGTCCTATATTTTAATTTTATTTTCCAACCATTATTATATTGTAATTTAAAGTTATAATAGGTAATTACTATATTAACCACTGATTTTTGACTGTTTTTTATTCAACATTTTCTACTCAAACTCATACTCAGACGCTTGCTATTCCAATATTCTCGTGACTGTTCTTTATTCACCATTTTCTACTTAGACTCATACTCAAATGTTTACTATTCCAATACTCAAAACTATGAGCTGTCATCTCATCCTCTCTTTTCCAGTATTCTCGTGGCGCTTGCTATTCCTTGAGTCATTTTGTTGCAACTCAAAACACGTATCTCATTGTGTTTGTTTTATTCACTCAGATTTCTTTCCCTATCTTCTTAGGTTTTCCACTCAATTTTATATTTTTACTTTATCGGATCGATTTGTTTGTTAACGCACCACTAATTGCACTGTTTGTTTGTTTGACCATCTTGAATAAAATTTGATTGATCATCAGGGAATTTATTTTATCGGATTATGTTCAACTGTTTGCACTTGATGAATTGAATCATCAATAGGTCCGCATCATATCCATTTGCACTTGTTAAGAAATTTATTTTTTTCCACGATTTATGTTCAACAATTTTATCCATTTTTTATTTCTTTGACCATCAAGGAATTTATTTTAAATGATCGATTTGTTTAACACATCAGATTGTTTGTTTCTATGACTATCAAGGAATATATGTTGAATTGTTTGTTTGTTGTTTTATCGATTTATTTTATCAAGTTATCTGTCCAAGTTCAATATTAACAATGAAAGTTTGAGACACTTTTTAAGCAGTATTACAGTTGTATGTCACATGTTTCTACTGCTTTCTAAGTTAGAGACATGAAAGTATTGATTTAATGAATCGGCAGTATCCACTATGCAATTTTTGTGGCCTGAATTTTATATAGTCTATAATTAGTTTGGTTTGTTATTTTTTTATATAGAACAAGTCCCTATAATGGATAGCAACAACAACATAAGTGAATCTGTTCTTCCTCAACCTCAAGGACATCAAACTAAACAACATATTAGTAGGCATGTGGCAACTCTTTCAAATGATGCAATGAACATTAACAATAATGCCTCTGAACTAGTAGTAACTAGGGGTGAAGAAGATTCTATTATCACAAAAAATCGGCAAAAAACTTCAGTAGTATAGAAAGATTTTGAAGAAGTTCAACTTGTTGATGGTGTCAAAAAAGCTATGTGTTTATACTGTAAAGAAAAGGTAGCTACTGGTGGAATGGGAGCTAGCACTAGCCATCTTAAGAGGCATTCGGTGGGTTGCTTTAAACGTAAGTTGTTTGTCTCTTAAAAAAAAAATAAGCAAACAACCATACGATTTTTACTAAGTGAATCAGGAATTAATCCTTTTATTATTCCAGGCATTAAGTACTCTAATGAAAAGATGAGAGAAATCTTAGCTACTGCAATTATGGTACACGAGTATCCCTTTAGCATGATGGAAGATGATGTTATGATGTGGGCATTTGAATATGCAAATCTGGATTTTAGAAAAGTTTCTCGTAAGACTGTTAGAAGTGATTGCCTCAAATTGTATGAAGATGAAAAGAATACTTTAAAAAAAATTTGCAAAAAGTGAGCAAGGTAAGCATTACAAAAGACATGTGGAAGTTGTCAAGTTATCAAGTAGCTGAATATATGGTTGTTAATGGTCATTTTGTTGATGATATGTGGAATCTTCAGAAGAGAGTTTTTTGTTTTGTTAAAGTGCCTACTCCAAGACGAGGAGTAGAAATAGCAAATGCAATTTTTAGGTGTTTGAGATCATGGGGTATTGAGAACATGATATTCTTGGTTTATGTTGATAATGCTAGTTACAATGACACTTGCTTAAGAACTTTGAAAGAGAATTTGTCATTGAACAATAAATCGGTACTTGGTGGGCAGCTATTTCATGTTAGATGTTGTGCACATATCCTAAATTTGTCGATGCAGGATGGCCTTAGCACTGTTAAAGATGTTGATCACAAAATTCGTGAAAGTATCAAGTTTATAAATGCCTTAGATGCAAGGCTAAAATCATTTTGTGAAGTTGTGGAGTTAAAGGGTTTGGAAGAAAGGAAGCTTATTCTTCATTGTACTACAAGATAGAAATCTACATTCTTAATGTTGACGACTACAATAAAATTCAAGTATGCATTTTCTACTTATAATGAAAAAGAGCTTCATTATACTTATGCACCCGATCCTGAGCAATGAGAAAAGATTGAGAAGATTTTTCATCTATTAAAAGTTTTTAATGATGCCACTTATGTCATCTCAGGTAGGGAATACCTTACTTCTAATTTATATCTTGCTGAAGTTCATTAGATGAAACAAGTGATTGATGATGCAATGGAGTTTCTTGACTTGTTCAAGTATGAGATGACAAAAACTATGAAATAAAAATTTGATAAATGTTGGGGGGAATGCAACTTGTTGATGGCTATTGCAAGTGTTTTTGGATCCAAGGATCAAATTCCTAACTATTGAGATAAGTTTCCCTTTAATATACAAATCAGAAAGTGAAGCTATACGAAATGTGGAAAAGGTGAAAAATGCATTGGAGGAATTATACATTGAGTACGTGAAGTTGCATTCTTCATCTTCTACATCTAAGGAAATCAATATTGATAGCGTTACCTTAGCAGATACTAGTGCACAACAAAAAGATAAAGGAATGCAACAAATGTTGAATATGATTTGTCAAAGGCATTTGATTCCGCCTACAAAATCAGAGTTGGAAACTTATCTTGCTAATGATCCTTATATTCCTTCTTGTGAATCTTCATCTTTCTGTGCATTAGAGTGGTGGAAGAACAATAGTGCAAAATTTAAAGTTTTATCCAGGACTACATTTGATATATTAGCTATCCCTATCTCAACTATGACATCAAAATCCACATTTAGTGCTGGAGGAAGAGTGATTGATGAATATTGTACAAGATTGAATGAAGAATTTGTTGAAGTTCTTTTATGTGATGGGGACTAGCTTCATCACAAATTAATATGGGTTAAAGAGAAAACTGAAGGTATGAATATTGTATATTATTTATTCTTATATTTGTTGCATGTTTGTTGGACTTGTGTTGGGACTAGTTATTTATTTTAAATTATTCTTTTATTGTGTAGGAGCCATTGGAACAAGACGAGATTATATTGAAGCCTTGATGTTGATGTTATTGTGCTGTTTAATTGATCTTTTACACAATTTTCGTTATGGTGATATTATCTTTTTATGACATTTTTATATATTGTATCATGGATGTTGAATTTTTGGATTCATCACTATATTGATATGAGTATATTCAATGCTAAATTAGAATGGATATATTTTTCTATTATTATAGTAATTATGATTCTTTTAATTTTATGCTAAAACCTACAATTTGTAAATATGTTGGTTTTGAAATCTACCAAAAGCTTATATTTATTTAGGTTTTAATAGGTTCAAAGCGTATTTATGGTTTTCAATGCCTGCAATATGAGGCATTTTTAGAGGTCTACATTATAAATAGGCCGGTAAACAGGCTTGAGGCTTGTCTAGGCCTCATGTAAACTATTAATGCAAAGCTGTTTTTACACATCCCTTAATCTCGGTGATGTCAATTATCAAAGTTATCTGAAAATCCAACAATTCTTATTGTTTCTTCCATATTCATTTCAAGCTGTTGTGATATTATACCAAATGACAAATTCAATCTCAACTTGTAGGATGTGAAGTACCCAATCCTTGAGTCAATAGGAGACAACATTATATAATGATTTAAGAATTGATCTAGGGAAAAGCACCAAAATAAGATTTTTTTTTTAAATATACCTAATTAAAGCACATTGGAAACTTTTTACCAAAGTAATACTCACGTTACTAGTAGCATAAAATGGGTTCACGCCACTGGTGTCAGTGTCAGTGGCTTGTGGCGTGAACAACATTCACGTCACTAGGTGGCGTGAACAATGAATCAGACCCACTCAATTGTAGTGGGTCTGATTCCATATAAAATAAATAAATTAATTAATTAATTTTAAATATAATAATAATAATAATAAATGATAAAAAAGAGTGGAATAATTTAAAGCTCTACTTCATTTAATTTGAAGTAAAAAAAAAAGCATAGAGTTAAAATAACTCATTAAGGACGTCTTTTAAAAAATTACACGGTACAATTTGATTATAATAACAGATCCCAATATAGGGAGATCTATATATTTGTTATACACCAAATATTTGTATAACAACATTATTGATTTTGGGATCTGTATAAACAAGTGTGCCGCATAAAAGTGTTTCTAATAAGTTATACAAATCCCAGAAACACTTTTATTCGGTACACTATGCGGTACACTTTTTTATACAGATCCCAAAATCAATACTATTGTTATACAAATATTTGGTGTATAACAAATATATAGATCCCCTGTATTGGAATCTGTTGTTATAACCAAATTGTACCCCGTAATCTTTTAAAAGGCGTTCTTAATGAAGTATTTCAACTCCATGCTTTCTTTCTTTTAACTTCAAATTAAATGAAGTAGAGTTTTAAATTATTCTCTTATTATTATTATTATTATTATTATTATTATTATTATAATATTTAATATTAATTTTTTTTTATATGGAATTAGACCCACTACAATTGAGTGGATCTGATTCATTATTCACGCCACCTAGTGGTATGAATGTTGTTCACACCACTATTCATGTCTCAGTGGCATAACTCTATTTACGCCACTAGTGGCATGAACTGCCCTTAGACCAACTGTATTACTTTGGTAAAATATTTTCAATTTATTTTAATTAGGTTAATTTTTTTTAAAAAAAAATCTTATTTTGGTGCTTTTCCCATTGAGATAACATCATACCTTATCCCACCCAAAAAAACATCATACCTTATTTCCAAAATGATTTACACATTATGTTTTTCTAAAAATTTAGAATGAACAGTAATATTCATTTTTAAAATAAAAACATTATATATTATGGAATATTAGTATATTATATATATTAGGAGTAGTTCTTATTTTTTTTTCATATTAAACGTTCATGGGCAGTGTAGACGTTTAAAGCATTACAGTATTTTGGCTATTTTCAGATTAAGAGAAAAATATTTCCAACACAGACAAATTTTTTTTTTTTGGGGGTTTCTTGCGTTTTGAATTAGATTTAGGACACATATATTTACCCAAAAGAATAAAATAGGGAAACCAATTTTGAACGTTGACTTACCGCCGTATCAAAGATGAAGATTGAAGAATAAAGCTGTTGAATCAGGAAAACTGATCAAAAGAATCGAGGATCCTCTCGCAGGCTCAGAAGAAGCTCGACAATGGGGGAAGTGAAGCTGCTTGCGACTCCTCAGAGCTCTGCGTGTGCCAGAATCGAATGGGCCTTGAAGATGAAGGGGGTGGAATACGAATACATGAAAGAAAATCTGCTCAATAAAAGCGATCTGCTTCTTCAATCCAATCCTGTGTACAAGAAGGTACCCGTACTTCTCCATAACGGCTTAACTATTGCTGAATCCCTCGTCATCCTCGAGTACATCGACGAGACCTGGAAGCAAAACCCTTTGCTGCCTCGGGACCCTTACGATCGAGCCAATGCTCGTTTCTGGGCAAGATTTTTCGATGAGAAGGTACTTTAACACACTGATTATTAATCTTGTTTACATTTTTTTTTTCAATAGATTAAATTATTTTAAAGTAATTTTATTTTTATTTTTTAAAAAATATTTGAGTGATAAACTAATATATTATTTAAAAATAAGGTTAGAATATTATCACTACCAATTTTATGTCACTACCAAGTCACTACCACTTTATAGTGATATAAAAAAGTGGTAGTGACTTGATAGTGATATAAAAGTGGTAGTCACAATATCCTATCCCTTAAAAATATACATATAATTAAGTGCTGAGATATCAGAAGTGAATTATTTGCAATCTGACTTAGTAAACGAAGATACAATAAAAGTCCGAGATTATAAATGTGTTTTGTATTTGGAATGAAAATGAGAGAAGTGACTTTTTTCCTAATGGATTTTTATTTGAATGATTATTCAAAAAAATCAATTGAGATAGAAAATGAGATAAATCTTATTGAATTATATATATATATATATATATATATATATATATATATATATATATATATATATATTAGTTGTATATATTGTGAAAATTAAAGATAAAAATTTAATTTGGTTAAAAAAATTTTAAAACTCTAAAGTATTTAATTAAATATATTCTAATAGATAAATTAGGATTCATACAGATGCATATTTAATACTCCTTCCGGTCCTAATTATAAGAGCTAATTGACTTTTTTAGAGAAATTAAGGAAACTAATTAAATTACTTTAAAGTATTTTTATTTTTATTTTTTTCCTTTATACTTATTAGTTTGACTAATAAACTAATATATAATCTAAGAATATTTAACATATGAAATGATTAAGTAACTTATTTAACTTCCTTAATCTCTCCAAAGAAAGTCAACTAACTCCTATAATTAGGACCGGAAGTAGTACAACATTACTTATTAGATTACATATCCCTAACATTTTTCTCTAGAAGCTGAAAAAAGTCCCGCAGCAAGTTGAAAAAAGTGACTTCTATTAGAAGCCATTTTTTCACAGTAAGCCCAACTCAAAAGCTATCCCAAAAGTCCAAATTAGCTTATTTTTCTCCATTGTGCACTGTCATGCCAAATAGGTCCTAAATAATTTATGTAATTTCCTTAATCTTTTAAAAAGAAAGAGTCAACTCTATCTTATATTTAAGAACATGATTTATATCCTTTAATTCAAGAGGTATAACTGTCAAGTCTGCACTTGATTCATTTCACTCAATAACATCAGTTCAAACTATATGCTCTGATCTGGTTTCGGATCTTTACCAAGTTTTCTTTACGAAATCAAATTGGTTATATACTTATATCAATAATCCCCTAAACATTTGGCTCTCTTGAAGTGCATTTTCAGTTTCACAGAACTGAGCCTGAGATCATGAGTCAGTGTTGATTGTTTGATTAGATTGAAACTTTAGCCAAAAATTATGATTGTTAGCTAGGGAGTCAGATCCTTAATTTTAATTAATCCCACCAGGTCAAATGCAATGTTTAATTTCAATATCTGAATTCAATCCTTTATTGAGCATTGTCATGGCATAATCTCAGCCCCAGCCAGAGTTTTGATGGATGTCAATATACCAGCTGAACTGATTATCGGATCTAAGTAGCTGATACAACTAAGCTAGGTATTCTGAACTTTGAATCTTCTCATAAACTCTATTATTTGATCTTGATCCTAAATATAAGACATATTTATCATATTTACCCTTGATGTTCCCTCAACAATAATCAAGGAGGGGAGAGAATTAAGCAAGATGACTTGGGTGTTTTAGAAAATACATGTCATATTAACAAACTTAACTAACTTTCCCTTAATCTATGTAAGTATTATAGAATGTTTTGTTTTTATTATGACAAGTCATCACTTGAGTGTGTATATACCCTCACTAAAAAAAGTACTGCATAATTTACAGCATTCCTTATCTTTTTTTTTTTTCTGTTCCCATTTTTATGCCTTCCTGTAATACTGTTTTCCTGATTTTGCTCGATTCCTACAAACATGAAATGACAGTTTGCGGTTGGTGTGTGGAAAGCTGGGGTAGCACAAGGCGAAGGAAAGGGGGAAGCCATAGGGTCGGCTCTGGAATCTTTGGCACTTCTGGATAAGCAGATACAAGGGAAGAGGTATTTTGGGGGAGAAGAGATTGGGTATTTGGACATTGTAGCAGGTGGGATACCTTATTGGTTGAACGTTCTGGAACAAGTTGGTGACATGGAATTACTGACTCCTCAGAGATTCCCTCATCTTCATCAATGGAGTCTCAACTTGATGCAAACTTCACCTGTCAAAGATTGCTTGCCTCCCAGAGATTCTGTTGTCAACTACTTTAGTTTCGGCCTCAACAAAGCGCGTTCCATGTCTTCAGCCAATAATAATAAATCATGATGAGGATATATATGAACCCTCCTCCCTCACATCATGAATAAGTGTTGATGATGATGAACTTTGTTCCCATTTCAATTAGTTTGGTTCTCCCGAGCAGAGTGTATAACTTATTTTGGCTATAATTTTATGATTCTGTCTGTGATTGTGAGTTTATGCTAGGCTTTACACATGCTTTTGAGTTTTGGGGTTTATATCATGGTAAGAAGTTTGATGTAAAAAATGCGAACAGATTTCACAAAAACATCAGGTTAGGGATGAATTTTGAACGAATAGAATTCTAATTATTCATGGTTGTTTTCCTTGCTCCTGTTTCGGCCAGCACTGTTTAAGCATTAGGGAGTTGAGTTTTGTTTTTAGGAGGGATTTTTGTTCCGATGAGTTTTGAAACAGAGTGATTGGTTTTTAGAGGCCCAGAAACAAAAAATTTAATGAAACTCTCATTCATGAAATTTGATACAACATAATCAAGGTTAGATGATAATTAAGTCTCTCACATGTAGAGCTTACGTCGATTACTATTCCTTTTGTCTCTTAAGAATCTTGGGTGAAGGAGCAAAATTACACATAGGTTTTTACCAAGCAACATGTGTTTTTCAAGAGAGCAAAAATGCATATGAGCTTTCAAAATATGTGCAAAAATACCCATACCGTTAAATCTCTTTAATAGCCATTATCTTTAGGTGGGCCCCACATCATTTAAAAAAATATAAAAATTTCGGACTTTTTTTAATTCCCAAAATGCCCTTCCCTCTTTCCTTTCACATCTGAACCTTACCCTTACACGTTTCAAATCCCATCAATCGATTTCACTGATGGTTTTTGCAAATCCAACCCTGTCGTCCGCTCCTTCGTCCATCCATCGATTTTGCCAGAGGTTTCTACAAGTCTAGCCCTACCGTCTACTCCTCTGCCCATCGTCGATTTCACCCTCTGTCTTTCTGCTTAGATCTGGAAATCTTGTGTGTTTTTCATCCCAGAACTGGTGTGCTTTGTATTGTTAAAATCTCTGAATTTCTTAGCCATTTGGGATGAAAATGCACATAGATCATGCTCGGTGGATGTGCTTACCGCCATTCTGCTTTTGCAATGGAAGCTTCTTCTTCTTTCTGGTTTGATATTGGGCTTGCAGTGATTCAATGGTGGAATAATTCGATTTTAGTTGTTGTGTTTATGTGTTCGATTTTGGTTCTGTGTTTATGTGTTTCCAGTCTTTCTCCCCCTCTATATTTCAATGGTGGTTCCCCCCCCCCCCCCCCCCCCAAAAAAAAAAATACTAGTTTCTAATCACCTTCTTGTTCATATGTGGTTTCTGGGTTCATATGTGGTATGTAATTTTGTTCATATGGTGGATTGAACTGAATATGTTATGGAAGATCGAACTGAGTCGGTTTTTTTTTTTTTTCCCGATACTAGTTTCTAATCACCTTCTTGTTCATATGTGGTTTCTGGGTTGTTCATATGTGGTATGTAATTTTGTTCATATGGTGGATTGAGCTAAATATGTTATGGAAGATCGAACTAAGTTTTTTTTTTTAAAAAAAAAAGTTTAGGGGCATTTTGGTATTTTCACATCGCAATTAACGTCTGTTAAAGAGATTTAATAGCATGGGTATTTTTGCACCCATTTTGAAAGCTCATGTGCATTTTTGCTTCCCTAAAAAGCACATGGTGCTGAGTGATCCTTAAATAAAAGCCTATGTGTAATTTTGCTCCTTCACCCAAAAATCTTTCATCTAATTGAGAAATAAATAAATAGATCTAACAATATCTCGTTTGCTTTCTCTTATCCATGTCTTCTAAATTTTACTGAGGTTTGTTCACTCTTTTCAAAAATATCCAGTTTATTGGAATGTGTTGGATTTACGGTCTAATCTTCATATCTTAACTATTGCCCAACCAAAAAAAAAAAAAAAACTTTATATCTTAACTGCCCCATGCTACAAAATGTTAATTCAGGTTTTAAATCATAGTTGTCAATAATAGGGGTGGTACGGTTGGCTAAGGCACACCTTCACCCCAAAAAGAATGAGGTTCGATATCTGTTGATTAACGTAAAAGGCTCATTAGTAGACGATCTGTAAGTACTGGCAGGCGCTCAAAGAGCCTAGAGATGTGCCCTAGCCCTGGTGGGTTATTGGTGTATCTGTAAGTACTGGCAGGCGCTCAAAAAACCTAGAGATGTGCCCTAACCCTGGTAGGTTATTGGTGTCTACCCCCACCTAAACTTTTTTATATAAAAAAAAAGTTTTAAATCATAGTGAAAATGCATTATTTGATTAATTTAAAGATAATCTAACCTTTTTTTTCCCAAAAATGATAATCTAACTTCACTTCTCTTATTTAACAAACAAAAATCACAGACCACTCTAAAATAATTAATCGAAATAAAATCCATAAATTTCTCTATCATGTTAACAGCTGAGCCGCATGAGTTGAGACTTTGAAATTGACATTAATACTACCATGATTCCAAAATATAATACCTAATTGATTTTTTTGGGAGATTTAAGAATTTAATTATATTACTTTCAAGTATTTATATTTCTAATTTTTTTTCAAAACTAATTTGTTTGACTTATAAACTTATATAATTTAATTATACATATAATATGATTAAGTAACTTATTTATCTTTCTTAATTTCTGTAAAAAAGTTTAACTAGATCATATATTTAACATGGGAGGTAGTAACTTCTTTTAAAGCTGCATTTTATGAAACATATTTCTGAGATATAAAATCATTAATTTAGACCTCTATTTATAGGAAGTGAGTATCTACCTAGTTAACATCTTAACTAATAATAGAAATTATCTCAACTAGCTAATAATTTTATATCTCCAACACTAAGCTATTCTTCAAATCAAATTATATATATGAATTATAATCTAGTTAAGCCTAACAAATCCAACATTGCTATCTAACACTTACAACGGCTCAAGCATAGACTGCACTTTTTTTTTATTATATATATACAAGGCGATAAGGGAGGGGGAGATTGAACCCAGGATCGGGAGGGGAAAAATGAATCCCAATACTACTGCACTACTTAATAGTGCTGGTGCATAGACTGCACATTAAAAAGCCAAATGAATACACATCACAAAGTATGACTTTCTTAGCCTTTCGGCTAAGATTACGTGTAGTATCTGTTCTTGTCGTGGACCATCGGCTCACATGATTAAGCCCATGTTATTTGAAATTTGTTTCATCCATATTTTTTTTTGTTCTACAAAAAGCTTTGCTTGCATTTAGAAACTTGATGGTGCTTTCTTCCATAGCCCACCAAAATAAGGCATATAGAAGTCCTTCTCCAGTCCTAAAGGACCAAATTTGCAGTGTAATTATTACGAATTACTTCCTCTGATTTTGATTATAGAAAAAAGTTTGTAGTGCAACCTATAATTAGAATCGGAGATTGTAGTTTCTATATTTAGGACTGGAGATAACATCTTGTTTATTTTATAGTTGGTTTGATTTGCATTGTATTTTGTTAAGTTTGGACCGTTTCTTTAGCTTACCTTGAATTGGATTTCTGCGGTCTCTTATTAGGACACTTGATAGCATCCATTTTTGGCTTCTTAGAATGCTGTAATTAATACAAAACTGTTTTTACCGATCCCTTAATCTCGGTGATGTCAATTATCAAAGTTATCCAAAAATTATTATTCTTTCTTCCATATTCATTTCAAGCTGCTGTGATAATATATCAGAAGACAGATTTAATCTCATCTTGTAGGATGTGAAGTACCCAATCCTTGAGTGAGTCGGAGACAACATTATATAATGATTAAGAATTGAGATAACATCATACCTCGAAGAGTACATATTCCCAGGATTAATTTAGTAGTAGTCTGTGCAGATCAAGCGATGCCAAATCATGGGAAAGAAGGAGCCGACTTGATTGCACTAGATACTCAATTCTTCATTTGTGAAAAAAGTAGTGTCCGTAAAGTGGGACTGTCTTCTGTTCGTCAATCGTCATAATCAATCAAAACGTTACTCCTGTCTTGTGTTCCTTCTTGCGTCCTCAACAGGTTTTTAGTCTCTGTTTTATTATTACTCACCGCTGACGGCTGATGTTTTTGCTGTCTGCGCCTCCTAAGAAGCCCCACATCGTGGAGTTTGCAGAGCCTTCAAGCGGAGAGCAGATATAAAAGACAAGCGGAGACACAATACAAAGCATACCTTTCTCGGCCTTTTGGCTAAGATCAAGTGTAGTATCTGTTCTTATCAGTTTAATATCTGATACGTGGGCCATCGGTCCACTCGATATTAAATTAATTTTTTAAGGGGGAGAGTCCACTACAGTAGCTTGCTACTGGGATCCTCAAGCGTCGCCCGTGCGTTGCACTACTGCACAGGCCTGGCGCACCCCACCAAGCCCAAGTTTGAACTTTTACTGTGGATAGTTATATGGGCCGGTATTGCTTCTCATGTAGAATGAAAACAGAAATTTTAAGATGCGTCTCTACTTTGTGCATGTTTGGGCATCGGCCCAGTTGTATCTAATTTTCGATTTTTCGGCCCAATAGTGCCTGACGACAAAGTTTGTGTTTCGACCTCCATATTCTCCAAATACCGCAACAATGTAAATAATTTGCAAAATTATGAAATGCCACTTGTTAAGATGACTAGAGTCATAGTAGGGATATAGAGTTCAAAAATCAGAATATACTCACGTAAACTTAAAATAATGCTTGTTATATGCTGGACAAGGTTAGTATGGCCTTCATCAACATAATACTAACATAATGTACCTGCTCTTTTTGCATATTTTTCCAGGAATGGCACATCGGCTCAGTGATGGTAATTAACATGTGAAAACTTGTGGAGAAATTTGAAAGAAGCTGATCAATATGCTAATGTATGCTTCTCATTCAAGTTCAGCCTATCCCTATTTTAAATAAAACTAGATGTAAGGTTTATGCTTTTAATGAGATTTTTTTTTTTTTTGGTGATATATTCCTTTAATGAGTTTTGTGAGAAGCAACACAGCTTATAGACCGCATTTCTTTTAAAGACTAATTTTACTCTTTTTCAATCACTTTGGAGCTTTTAGTTTTGTTCCAAAATTTCAATGAAACGAGTTATACTCAAATGCATTATAATCAGTACTACTAGCATCTTCGTTTCTCAAATTATGTAATCTAATGGTGAAATGGTTAATATAGATTAGAGCATAATCAAAGGAAGAACAAGTGAAACGTATGTGTTTAGCACAAATAACTCATAATCACATCCAAAAACTCCTAATGAATCTAGCATCAAGGCACCAGACATTACGTAAGTGTATAGCTAGCCCTAATAGAATCATCAAGATATTTTATTTTATATGGTAACACACGTCACTTTTCATCAAACTTAGTGCCCGTTTGAGTTAGCGGTAGAAGTTTTTTTTTTTTTTAATGTAATTTATGGTTTACAAAATAAATGTGTGAAAGGAGTTTTATTTCAACTTACAAAAACATACTTTTTAAACGTTAACTCAAACATGCACAGAATGATGCATATTATCTCTATACCAATTTATGATTGTAAATACAAGAAATATACTTCTTTATTATTTTGTCTTTTTTGCTTAATGTCTAATTTGGTATTAAGAGTCTCTACCTTTTGTGAGCTATGTTTTGGTCTTAATTCATCTTCTACCTCTAATAACTTCACCAGTACTCCTATCTCTTTTCCCTTAAATATTTCTCACTACATTAATGGCCGTTGCCTTTATTGTTTTAACCATCTGCAACAAACTTACCTCTCTTAATGTTAGAAATATAGGTGATTAGTTTATTAGTTAGGAAATTAGGGCCTAGTCTATATATAGAGGATCTTAACTATTAAGATTAGTGTGTGTTGGGTGTGAAGCCTTCACCATGTGTGGAGAGG
Source organism: Acacia crassicarpa (assembly GCA_034222035.1). Taxonomy (NCBI): domain Eukaryota; kingdom Viridiplantae; phylum Streptophyta; class Magnoliopsida; order Fabales; family Fabaceae; genus Acacia; species Acacia crassicarpa. The sequence continues at coordinate 45,371,780 of JAWXYG010000002.1, read as the reverse complement.
GAGTTAACTTAGTTTCCTTCCAAGAGAGTGTTAACTAGGTCTCTCTCTAAGAAGGAACTAACATAGTCTCCTTCTGGGTTTTAGAGTTAACCCAAATGGGTTACTCATTGTATGAGTATGTTGCTCTATGTGATTAATACAATATGATTCTTCATCTTCTCCATCAATTTTTCCCCAATTGTACTTGTTAACACCTAAAATGGGAGACACTATTTCAAAAAATTACAATCGTGTTTCTCTGCCTGTTAATTAATCGGGCATGATGATGCTTGTTCACGTTTAGGAGTTGATCTTTGTTAACAGAATTGATCAATCACTCTTTAGAAGATGACAAAATTATGTAATCATAATGCTAATTGAGAATCCCCTTTTCATTGATGAATGATGGCTTGCATTCATAATTAATTTCACAGCTGGTAGGTTTTGGAGCAAGTGAATCTTTGTAAGCCAAAATAAAAAAGATGGTATATATGCTCATAATTTCTCCATGACATGTACATGTTTTGATATTATTCTAACATGGAAATGCAGATAACAACGAAAACCCTTTCCCCATTTATATATTTTATATGAAAAGAAAGATGAACCCTAAAAGGCAAAAGCACTGAAAAAGTTGGTGGAGGAGGTATCATTATAAAATAAAAAGTTAGATTAAATAAGGAAAATACACTTTTCATGTTGTAGGAGAAGTGTATCTTCATGTTATAGATACTTCGATTTCTGTGTTTAAGTTTATATATATATATATATATATATAAAAGATATAAATCTTATCATTTCATGTGTGTGTAGGAATCTTTTTCTTTTCATACAACATAAGAAGTATAAACCCCATTAAATAAATAAAGAAAGAGGGAAATTAAAGTAGAATAAGAATGATTAGAGGACACCAAAAGCGTCATTAGTGATGATCTTTAATTAGTTGGCACCCATTCACTTAGATTATCATTATATTCAAGAATTTGTTAATGGACCACCATGTGTGTTTCATAGTTAAATAATATTTGGAATATTTTAAAAGCTGGTATTTGATGCAATACATTAACAATCACAAATCTTATGAAAATACCACCTATCATTTCTACAAGCAGTAGTGTAAAAATCCTATGGCAAAAGCACATTTCTAGTTCTTTAAATTCAGTTGATATCTTAATTTTAGTGTCTTTTCAGTTTTTTTTTTTTAACCCTAGCACAATAAATGCTGACATTAATACTTTAAATGTTGACATAATATTTTGAAATATTTTACCAAAGAATTGTCAGTTGAGACTAAAGATATTAGAGTTAGAGAATTGAAAGATCAAAATGAAACTTTGGAAAAAGTTAGAGAAACAGAAAATGCATTTTTGCTGTAAAATTGCTTTTTCTTCTTGTTTTTTTTTTTTAAAAAATACTCAATACGTTATATCTAAGATCCTTGTATTACCAACAGGATTTAAATCCGGACGTTTATAAGTCATTGGGATAAAAGGGAAAAAAAAAAAAGGCAATCACTAGTTGAAAAAGATTTCTCATTAAAAAAAAATGTTTCATGTTTTGGAAATTAAATTGGATAATTTCTATTAATTCAATTTTGTATTAGCAAAAAGCTACACTGAAGAAGGTACAATAATATATGCATCCACAATAAGTTGTAAGGATTTATAAAGTTTATTTTTTTTCTTAATGAAACAAAAAATAAATGAATAAAATTTGAATAGTTGAAATCCAAAATGAAAATTGAGGTCTAATGTTTAGAGATGAGGTACGTGGGGTTTGGCTAAAATATAATAAAATAAAACTAAACAAACCCATAACAAAAAATAAAGCTAAAGATAAGAGAGGGCTTTTCCTTTTGACAAGGACGCTTCATGTTCATTTTCTACCATATTGGAATGGAGATGGCCATTCACATGCACGAAGAGCCATCAGTTTCACAGAAATTTAGTTTATCTCCTTTTCCATGATAACTCATTTTTCTTTTTTTTTTTCCTAAACTTTTTCAGCTTGTTTGGAATGTTATGATTAAAGCTTTCAAAAGTACTTTTTAAATGGTGATTTACAGTGTATAGATAAATATGTAAGAGAAGTTTTATTTTGACTTATGTAAAGGTGTTTATAACAAGCAGCTTAAAACATAACTTCTTTTGAACATTTCCGATAATTACTGATATATCAATATTAATTTCAACGTAGGCAATAAAATGCATATTAAACTAAATTATTTATAAATAATGAACAATATAATTTATTTTTGAGATTGTGTTGAAATCCAAACTTTCATATAGTGCTTGAGACTGATACTGAATTGCATGCCTTAATAATTGTATATTTGTTACTCCCTCCTATCCCAATTTTAAGAACACTTCAATAATTTTGTAGTGCATTCTCCCTAAGTCTTTGAAGATTATTTATTGGCAAGTGAGATTTGTTACAACCCAATAACATTGTTCATGTTTCTGATTCAGTTCAAAAATCTAAACTTACTACTTCATAACACAATTTATCTTCCAATCATATCATTTGATTGTTCTGTAACCTTCCATTCATCTGCTACAACTGTCTTTCAAACCCAATTTTCTCCAAGTCTTTCCTAATTGGATTTATAAACACTAGTGTGTGCTGTGCAGAGAGAGGGAGAGCGTGTGCTTGACAGTGAGGTGGTGATGACTGATGAGTTGGAGACTGACAGCCACTTAATAGCGACACATGGAACCTTCAGTTAAAAATGATAGTCAAACTTAACATTTACGGTCTAATCTTCATATATTAACTGTTTGGGGAAAAAAAATCATATACAGCCCCATGTTTTAAAAAATGTTGATTCAAGTTTTAAATCATAGTTCAAATACATTATTTGATAATTTAAAGATAATCTAACTTCACTTTTCTTATCTAACAAACAAAAATCACATACCACTTTAAAATAATTAATACATATGAAATCCATCAAAATCTATAAATTTCTCTATCATGTCGACAGCTAAGCCGCATGAATTGAGACTTTGAAGTTGACATTAATACTACCATGATTCTAAATATAATACCTAGTTGACTCTTTTTGAGACATTTAAGAAGCTAATTACATTATTTTAAAGTATTTATATTTTTTTCCCCAAACTAATTTGTTTGACTTATAAAATTATATATAATTTATTCATACACAACTTATAATAATATGATTAAGCAACTTATTTATCTTTTTTAATTTCTTAAAAAAAATTCAATTATATCTTATATTTAAAATATGAGGCAGTAACTTCTTTTAAAGCTACATTTTTTCCTCACTAAAGAAAAAAGTTGCGTGTTAACTTTAAGTGCTTCAATTTGATTTCCTCCTTATGGTTAGTTTTTAGGGAAAGAAATTTTATATCGATTTATTTATTTTTTAAAAAAAAACTTCTGAAACCTAGAAAATTTCCTTTCTTTCATTTAAAATTTTCGTTTGTGTGAGGTTGTCCTATGTTAATAATAACCATGAAATCTTGAAAGAAACCTGCTACTGCAAGGCGAGTCCCACACCGAGCAGAGGAGAGAAGGCCATGCATAGAGTAAACTATAAAAGCCGAATGGAGCCACCTTCCAAAGCATACCTTTCTCGGCCTTTTGGCTAAGATCAAGTGTAGTATCTGTTCTTATCAGTTTAATATCTGATACGTGGGCCATCGGCCCACATGATATTAAATTAATTTTTAAAGGGGGAGGGTCCATTACAGTAGCTTGCTACTGGGACTGTCGCGTGTCTCCCGTGCGTTGCACTACTGCACAGGCCTGGAGCACCCCACCAAGTCCAAGTATAAACGTTGGCCCATTAAATGTTACAGCCCAATGCCATCAAATTTTCGGCCCAGGAGTGTCTCCTCTTAAGGCAGAGTTGGAGTATGCATGTGCTCTTTTTAGTTATTAAAAAAAAAATAATAAATATTTTAAAGTGATTTAATTAGATTTTTAAAGTAGCCCTAAAAAGAAGAGGGTCAACTAATTCCTCTAAGCATGTCAGCAAAGATTTCTCAGCAAAAGGGCTCAACAGTAGAAATCATGGGTTTGATAGGTGAAGGAAAAAGTTACAGTGCGATTTTTGCCAAGGTTCGTATATAATCAAAATTGAATTTTTAGGTAGAAATGGTTGAAACATAAATAGTAGAAATAATACAAATGTAAAATTTCTATTACTAAAGGTCACGATACAAATTTATATATATAAGTATGTAAAAAAAATATAAATCACTACTTAAAATTCAAAGAACTACTTCACATCATAATTATTCAAAACATAATCCAAAAACATAAAAAGAATTTAACAACTCCTACAACCAAGTTCCAAAATATTAAAAGAATAAAGTTTAACAATTTTTAAATTATATCAATTGATTCAAATCAAACATATCATTTTGCATTACTTGCATATCCTCATTTCTTGCTCTTATAATAAGTTCATGCTCTTATAACTTGGAATGCAAAACTTAAGGGAAATGAAAATAGTTTTTTTTTTTTTTGTTAAATACCATTTTTGCCACGGAAGTATTAGCTATGGAGCATTCAAAACCCATAAGTTTTTTTGGTATCATTTTTGCCCCCACAAATTAACAAAAAGAAGCAAATATGCCCTGGAAGTTTACAAAAAAGAGTAACAATTCAACGGTCAAGATCAACTGACGGGTAAGATTGCTATGTTTTTAAACTTCCGAGGCAAAAATGATATCAAAAAAACTTTCGGGTGCTGAATGCTCCCTAGTTAATACTTCCGTGACAAAATTGGAATTTAACCTTTTAAAAAAAATTGTTTTTACAGTTTCTATGTGCTATTTTTACCTATTTTTACCATCACTTCAGTGAAAACGTTTTTATGTCTTTATTCTAGTTTTTTTACAACAAAGCGTATAATAGTGCCTTACATGCAATCAAAGAGCATGCCTATAACATGTTTAAATAAAAAATATGTTTACATGAATCCTATCTGCCCAACCAAGTTAGAAATAAAATAAGTCTGTTTTATATTTGTAAATAGATATTGTGTATTATATTCTAGAATGATCCCATGAGGACACTTGTCAATGTATCATTGGATGACTTATCTATAAATAGTAATGAACAGGTCCAAGGCAATTCACTTAGCCAGACCTATATTTCCTAAAACTTGTCTTTGTATTAAAGCCCTAAAAGTCAGAAATGGCATCCTCTGGAAGTTTCACCACCCAATTAACCTTAGCCACCACGCCCAATGTCTCAGAAAACCCTAACCCTAATTTTACCACTGTCCAGCCGCCTCGAGATTCGGTCGTCACCTGTGTCAGCCATCTTGTCCTTTGCCTCTCTTCCACCTACCTTCCCTTCATCAACCACGTTACCCCCTCTCTCTTCCTTCCTCGGGTCTCTTCTCTCAACCACCTCTGCTTCTCCGTTCCCTTACCCTCACCCTGTTCCTATTTCAACGTTCATTCCACCTTTCGCCTCTTCTCCGAGCACCTCACCGGAGATTCTCCCTCACACACCACTCCTAATCCCAATTTCACCCCTCTGTCTCACTACCCATTCCCTAGCTTTTACTCGGCTCTCTCATCGTCGCCTCACACTGCAACTCATTCTACACCACTTCTCAGTTCTCTAAATCAGGGGAATCCCGTCAAACTAGACGGAGAGAACTTCCTAACCTAGGATTCCACTATCATGCCCATCATTCGAGGGCACAGACTCGACGGCCATGTTCTAGGCACCAAGGCTGTTCCACCGGAATGCATTCTTGATTCCCACGAAAATGTGTGTCCAAATCCTCTGTATGATGGATGGCTTGCCATAGACCAGCTCCAACTTGGATGGCTCTTCAGCACTCTGACTGTCAACATTGCTGCTCAGATGACTACTTGTAAGACATCAGCAGCTCTCTGGCGAGCCATCACCGAACTCGTGGGAACCAACACGAGGTCTCGTATCACCTTCCTGAAGATTGAATTCCAACAGCTCAGGAAAGGATCGCTCAAAATGCATGAGTACCTGGCTAAGATTAAAGCTCTCTCAGACAACCTGACTCTTGCAAGATGTCCTCTGTCTCTTACCGATTTGATAACTCAGACACTCGCTGGCCTGGATAGTGACTACACTCCCATTGTAGTCATCCTTACTGAATGAGACAACTTAACCTGGGTTGATCTCCAATCCAAGCTCCTAACCTATAAGTCATGCCTTGAACAACTCCACACATCATCTGCCAACACCTTATCTACTGCTCTTTCCCATCTCTCATTTCAACCAAATGACAACCAGCCATGTTCTCCCAACTATAGGGGTCATGGTGGAGGTCGACGTGGCAATAGTAGAGGACGCTCTCAACAAGGAAGCTATGGTGGTAGAGGCAACCAGGGTCAGCACAAGACTGACAAAGTGTGGTTTACCTTTGTGATAAACCTGGCCATGAGGTAGCTAACTGCTTCAAAAGGTTTGACCGCTCTTTCAAAAGCTAAAGAAGATCTGATAATTCTTCTGCTTCTGCTTATATCGCCACTCTGGAGACTACTATTGATCCATCTTGGTACTTAGACACTGGCGCCACTCACCATATCACGAATGTCCCTGAAAATATTGGTCCTGGTTCTCACTCAGGTATACACTCAATCTCTATTGGTAATGGTGCTTCTGTGGATGTAATCAAAATTGGAAATGCTAAACTATTATGTGATAGTTCCTTTGGTCTGAAAACTTTGAATCTGAATAAAGTTCTCGTTGCACCTAAGATAGCTAAGAACTTGATTAGCGGTTTAAAACTTACCAATGATAACAATGATGTTGTTGTTGAAATACACTCACATTGGTGTTTTGTGAAGGACTAGATTCATCATAGTATTTTGTTGAGGAAAGACAACGAAAGGGTCTACTCCGGGGTTATACAGAATCGACAATGAAGTTGTTCCTGTGAAGCATTCTGCAGTTGCTGCTAGTTTTATTTCCACCAAAAATAGTCATGATAGGATTAATACTCATTTGTCTTCTTTTGAATTTTGGCATAGAAGACTTGGCCATCCAAGCAAAGAAATTCTGAAAAAGATACTTGCTAATTGTAATGTGTCTGATGATTTTAATGAAGATTTTACTTTTTGTGACTCATGTCAACTAGGCAAATCCCACCATTTACCATTTACCATTTACCATTTACCGTTTCTCACTCTCATGCTCTGCATGTTTTGGATCTCATTCACACTGATTTGTGGGGTCCTTCTCCAATTAAATCAGTAAGCGACTATCGCTACTACATAATTTTTCTGGATGATTTTTGCCATCACACCTGGATTTATCCTCTAAAAACTAAAGGGGAAGCATTGTCTGCCTTCAAGTTGTTTAAGAACATGACTGAAAACCTGTTTGAAAGGAAAATCAAAATTCTCCATAGTGATTAGGGTGGAGAGTTCAAGAGTTTCTAGGCTTTCCTTGATGAACACGGCATTATTTTTAGGCATTCTTGTCCTCATACCTCAGCTCAAAATGGGAGAGTAATGAAAGCATCGACACTTAGTTGAAACAGGCTTTACATTGCTAGCTCATGCACACATACCCACCTCCTATTGGTGGGAAGCCTTTTCCACAGCAACTTACCTTATCAACAGACTTCCAAGTGCCACTTTGCAAAACCTATCACTATTTGAGCTACTATACCACAAGAAACCATATTATAGAAGCTTCAAGGTTTTTGGTTGTGCATGTTTTCCATGCCTTCAACCCTACAATCAACACAAGCTACAATTTCATATTACCAAGTGTGTTTTCCTTAGTTAGAATGGCTCTTACAAGGGGTTCAAGTGTTTGAGCTCCACAGGCCATGTTTACATATCCCGCCATGTTATATTCAATGAACATGATTATCCTTTTACTAATGGTTTTCTTGTTTTTTAGAAACCACAACAACCAAAAATTGTGGACTTTTCAACACAGTCCTCTGTTTGTTATGAAGATCAGACCATCGGCTTGAATTCTGAAAGCATCAATTTTGAAGCACACTGTTCTGGGTCAATTCCAACATCAGAAGTATGTCCAACTCTTGTAAATGAGCAACAGCTTGCATCCGAGAGGTCTATCTCACCTACAGCACCCACCACTGATTCTGTAGTACCTCTTATAACCAATTCTGGTGTTACTTCTACTGTCCCCACTACTTCTGCTGTCCTCATTGAAATTACCTCATCACAACTGTCTCAAGCTGGTGCTTCTGGTTTATCTCCTTCTTTGGACAATGATACTCTGTCAACGGACACTACATCAGGTCAAGGCAGCCTTTTTACACCTCAGACAACTCCTACTTCCCCCAACTCTCATCCAATGCAGACTCGCAGCAAATGTGGCATTATAAAGTCCAAAACACCTTCTAGTGGGCTAACGCATGTCTCTCCAAATGTTCCTAGGGCAACTAAAGAAGCCTTAGACCTACCAGCTTGGAGACTTGCAATGATTGAAGAATTTACTGCTCTTCAATGGAATTCCACCTAGACTCTTGTACCTCGGCTGCCTAGACAGAACGTTGTAGACAATAAATGGATCTTCCAAGCCAAATATCATCCAGATGGTACACTGGCTAAGCGCAAAGCTAGACTCGTTGCTAAGGGATTTCAACAAACTGAAGATATTGATTTTCATGACACTTTTCGTCCGGTAGTTAAAGCCTCTACCATTCACATTATACTGACTATTGATGTGGCCCTAAATTGGGAAATTAGACAACTAGACATCAACGATGCCTTTTCGAATGGTTTTCTGCCTGAACCTGTTTACATGGAACAACCAGAGGGTTTTGTGGATTCCTCTAGACCTACATATGTATGCAAACTATCAAAAGCCTTATGTGGATTAAAGCAAGCACCTAGAGCATGGTTTGATAGGCTTCGCAGTGTCTTATTAGACTGGGGTTTCACTAATTCTTAGAGTGACATATCTCTCTTCATCTATTCAGACAGTATTCAAATTCTAATTATATTGATTTATGTGGATGACATAATTGTTACTGGTAGCAACTCCTATAGTCTCAAGTATTTTGTGTCAAAACTGCATCTCATCTTCTCTTTGAAAGATCTTGGATCCCTTCACTATTTTCTTGGGATTGAGGCACATAGAGATCACACTAGACTGTATTTGACTCAAGGCAAGTATATATGTGACCTTCTTGATCAATTCCACATGGCCAATGCAACTCCTTGTTCCACACCAATGGTTGCCCATAAGTCTCTGTCTACACATTCTGGTGAATTGCTTCCTAATGCTTCAGAATATTGAAGTGTAGTTGGAGCTCTCCAATATCTATGTAACACTAGACTAGATATCATTTTCAGTGTTGGGAAACTCATTCAGTTTCTTTCACAGCCAACAACCGAGCATTAGAAAGCAATAAAACGGGTGCTGCGATACCTGAAAGGGACCAGTCATTATGGCATCCACATACAACCAGATCCATCCCTTAGTCTGTCTGCCTATTCCGACGCTAACTGGGCTTCCTGTCCAGATGACCGCAGATCAGAGGGAGAATACTGTGTATTTCTTGGCAACTCTCTGATCACTTGGTAATCTAAGAGGCAACCATCATCTCATGGTCCAGCTGTGAATTAGAGTATCATTCCTTAGCTAATACAGCCTCCAAGCTCAGCTGGATCAAGTCTTTACTCACTGAATTAAGTCTAAGGATACAGCAAACACCAACAATATGGTGTGACAATACAAGTGCAGCTACTCTCGCATCCAACCCAATCCACCACACGCGAACCAAATACATAGAAATTGATATCCACTTTGTTCGAGATTAAGTTCTTGCTAAGGATCTCAAGGTTCAGTATGTTCCTACAGACCTCCAAGTGGCTGATTGCCTCACCAAGCCACTACATCAATCAAGGTTTTGTTTCCTTCGTGATAAGCTAGTTGTTATTGTTTCCCCCGTTAAGAAACATCAACAAACATTGAGCCTTACAACAGATGGACCACTAGAAAAGAAGAAGAAGAGGGTTCCAAGTAAAGGAGGGAGTTAGAAATAAAATAAGTCTGTTTTATATTTGTAAATAGATATTGTGTATTGTATTCTAGAATGATCCCAAGGGGACACTTGTCAATGTATCATTGGATGACTTATCTATAAATAGTAATGAACAGGTCCAAGGCAATTCACTAAGCGAGACTTATATTTCCTAAAACTTGTCTAACCAAAGCCTGAATGCTTAGTGTTCATCCGGTATAACATGTCCAGCCACGTCCCGCCAGCTCAATTATGCTAAAGTAAACAAGTGGAAACATATAGAAAGAGAAGTTAACATCCCCCCCCCCCCCCCCCCCCAAAAAAAAATCATTGGAATACCTCTTCTTCATTTGTATTTATATTTTTCATCATTATAATTTTTTCTAACCTGAAAATTTTTAGTTACCACTGGCAAGTAACTTCACTTTCCTTGTTTTTTATATTTTTCCTATCTAAATGTAAGTATCATTCTATACTTTTGCTTCCAACTTAGAAATAGTTAAATAAATGTAATGATATTAGTTACATTAGAAAATTTTAAACTCTAGTCATTATAGTAAACCGATAACAACTACTTTACACCTGTCTTATTTTATCTTCACTCAGTCTCTCAAGTGGAGGTAAATACCAGAAGGGAGACTGGGAGATACGCAAAGGGAAGATAGTGGCAGGCTAGGGACACAGCAGTCTCCAGCCTTAGCATATGGCAAGTAATATTTGTTTGTAGGTTAAGCTACAAAAATACTTATGAACTTTTTTCAAAAGTGCACCTAAAGCCATAATCCTTTTTTTTTTTTTTCCTTTTTTTGTGTGCGCAAGAATACCCATCACCTTTTCATATGGGGCCAAATGGCCACACAGAGTACAAACTTCTGTCTTGTGGCACTCACTTTACTGTTTTTTTTAATGATTATTTAATTTTTTTTTTTAAAAAAAAAACTTTGCACCCTCTCCCCCCCCCCCCTCCACCCTCAAATTCTTCATGGAACCTCATCTCTCTTCACCTCGCACTTCTCTGCTTGTTTGGAATTCTAATTAAAACATTTAAAAGCAGCTTTTCAATTGTGATTTATAGTATACGAGATAAATACGTGAAAAGAGATTTGTGTTTTTTTTTTTTTGTATAAAAAAGTTTAGGTGGGGTAGACACCGGTAGCCTACCAGGGCTAGGGCATACATCTAGGCTCAAAAAGCACTTAGAAAGGTACTTACAAATTGCCTACCAATGAGGGCCTCACATTGACCAGCAGGTATCGAACCTCCATCCTTTTAGGGGTGAAGGCCGACACTTTAACCAACTGTGCGAATCCTCATTGGTAGAAGAGATTTGTGTTGATTTGAATGAACAAATACTGTTTTAAAAGTGATCTCAAGCAAGCATTAATAGGCCTAGTCCTCTAGAGAATAATCCTACTTTCTTCGGTTAGTGAAGCTAATAGAGCATCAAAAGAAAAAAGCCCCAAAGTCACTGACCGCAGATCACCCATCAGTGCCCCGTCATCAGTCTGCCAATATCTAAGATTTTGATTATTTGAATTCAGATGGAAAAAAACAGTTGCATAGATTTATACAATGAATGCATCAGTGTAGTTGAGAAATAAATAAATTAAACGCACACTAGAAGCCTAAAACTTGGTAGCAAATCAGAAGTTATGAAATTTTCATTGGTAGTTACTTTTTGATCTACCACTGAAAAATTATTTTGGCCAGCTGAAGTAAGAAGGGGATAATTGATTATGATGGAAATGATGAGGCTACAAAAAAAATCAGCACGGCATGCGGTACGGGAAGCAAATACGAGTGCCTAAAAAATTCATGGGAAACCCGTGGAACAGGGCTGCACAATTCAAACCAGCAGCAGAGGCCGAAGATGACGAAGGGGGAGAGGTTCTTCGTCTTCATTAGAGCCTCCTTCGAGGCAGAGGGTGACACAGAGAGTGGGTGGAGAGTTTTTGGGTCCCACCAAACAGAAGCTTGTGTGTGGGCAATTTACTTTTACCACTACAAGATATTTATGGTGCTTGGTTATATTTTGCACCTTAACCTTTTTCATTTCAACTTTGTAGTATCTTGTGTTCTTTTCACAGACGATTTTAACATTTTGCTGACTCGCTTAACTCAGTCTCAGAACAGCAATTTCACCGAGCGAGCTGACTCCATTTACTAGGCTAAGGACGCAGACTCAGTAAACAAGTTGACTCGCTATATAAAATGTTAAATCTCCCACTCCCAGTGTAATTTAATCTGCACAATTAACTAATGATTTCATTCCTCTAGTTCATTCAACAATGCTTGGAATCCCTCCTGTTTGCAAGAGTCAAGACTACAAAAATATCGAAGATGAGCAGTATAAAGTATAAACAGGGATAACAAAATACGACTCAAATTCCATTTTACGATGCATCTTCACGAGATACTCGTACCCTTGGTTTAATATTTTTCAAGTAAATATGATTGAAACAATCCTTTGAATTACCGGATGGTGTTGAATATAGGCCATGTTTGGTGCAGGGGAGGAAGATATATTAAATAAAATTTATTCCAACATAACATTACCATACTATAGTTTTAGAACTCATTCACACCCATTTTACTATTCTCATGCTCGTCCCCATTCCATTAACACTAGCCACAGGTTTATCACTTACCTTAAAAAAAAAATTAAAGTGAAATAATCGTTACAAGTCAAATTGCATGATATATGATGATTGACTAGTAACAGACTGCCGGATATCTGTTTAAATAACCGCTATAAAACTATACGAGAAGCCATCACAGAAGGGCTATCACCCACAGAATATTGGAGTAGCCACGCCTTGAATCGCCTCACGCACACACAACTGCAGCCATAAATTACTCACAACTACTAATCACTAAGTACAACCAAATTTAAAATGCCTAAATTAAAACACCTCCGACTCGTTGCTGTCAGTTATGCCTCAGTTTTGTACCAAATGCAACATTTACGTCCTGTCAACAATGTTGGAATATTTCATAAGTGGTACACATTTATTAAGAAACTAGTAAATATAGTACTGCAGATGAATGTTCCGGGGTGCTAATTCCTGGATACCTTTATCCAGACAAGTAAGAAGATTAAGGACCCATTTTTCTAAACATAAAAAAGTAATTTTGATCAAGCTACATGAGGAGATTGTTGAAAGAATTTTAAGCCAGACATAAGGTTTGATGGAAGAAATTTTGGTTTTACCTTATTTTGATAAGCTAATCAAAATCAATTATTATAATAAGCAGTAGATATATTTTCTAAATTTCTTCCAAAACCCCTCTAATTTAGTTTAAGGATCATCCAAAATCTCTCTCATGTAGCTTAATCAAAATCACTTTTTAGGTAACCTAAAACAAGCGAGTCCTAAAAAGTAAGTTTGTAGATCCTCTTCAGTTAGAAATTGTGAGCCCTAGAAAATTATGTCATAGGGGACCAAAATTCAAAACAATGATTTAACCTGGTAACAAGATATAGAATTGCAGTACTACCTTTGGTGAACTATGTCCTATATTTAGGACCGGAGGAGTATTTTCCATTTGAATCTTGTTTTCATGTTCAATTAAGTTGCATGCATATCAGTAAAACAAAATGATACGGAACAGATTAAAAGAAAAAGATCCACTAAGACTGCAACATGAACAGCTGGGTTGCTGGAGAACTAAACATTAAATATCAGGAACTTAGTGATATATGATACAGCAATGCAGTTGAAAGTTTCTCACCTCAAGTCAAAATTGTTTCAAAATTAAAAACCAGTGACTTTTCCCACTGCAACAGTTTTTCCTGTAAGAAGAGGTAAGCCTTGAGACTTCAGCAAATATTAAATATCAGGAACAAATTTTCAAGCGAAGGAAGCCATCACTTCTTACCTTCTGTGCGTAGAGTAAACCGTCCAAGTTGGGGAAAATGAGCAAATTTCTCAACACATATCGTATTATTAACCTATAAAAAAGGTTTAAATTATTGAATCAAGGAAACGTCTAAAAACTAAATTACCATCAGCAACCAATTCTTATATGAAACTCCAGAATCATCATGCGCAAGCAGCAAGGGGTAAGAACTTTATATGGCACTCATAGCAACATTAAACAAGTTATCAAACAGAAATAAGATCCAATTTGACATGGCAATATAATTCACCTGAACTCGGCAGACAACAACAGCACCATTCTTCACAAAGAGAGGTTTCTTTTTCATAGGTTTCTTTGCCTTTGGATCAATTTGCTGTAGGAGGTCAACAATCTCACATTCTTCGACAACACAATGGATGTGCAAAACAGCCTTGTACCCAGCAGTAAAAATAGCCTAGAAAGTGATGTAACAGAAGTTAATCTTATTGAAGATTATACAGAAACTACGTATATAAGAACTACTTAGCATATGCATACTACAATGAAATCCAAACACTAACACGATGAGAGAAAATATTTACATTGTCAAGCAATTCGAGGATCTGCAGCTGAGCCACAAACTCAGTAACAGCAGGTATTGGATTTTCTGCAAGAGGAAAAATAAAGACAAAAATCACGTGAAAATATGAACAGCAAATGGATAACCATGTTTAGAAAAAGAAACAACAGTGAAGTACTCGAAACCATATTTAAATAGAATCCCATTGCAGCAGAACTGGTAAAAGTTAGCTGAGCCCAAGCCAGTCAATTTTTTTCATATCAGATGCAGACAAAAAATGAACTGTAAGACAGATCACTTGTTGCCTAATTTTAGCACAATTGAAATTGTTGATCTTATTTTCAAGATTATTCCACACTGCAACACTAAATAGAACAAACCATGATAGAAGGAAACAAACGAAGGGAGCAGAAAATGCTTACCAACACTAGAAAGCATGAACCCGCCTAATATGTCTTCTTCTTCAACACCAGATATTCTAACTCGTAAATTCTCACCAGGTCCAGCACGTTTGACCCTATTTTCATCAATGAATACAGCAACAACTTTAACTTGATCCTGCAATAATATTTAATGTTTATCAAGTCAGAAGAAGAGGACAAAGCTCACAACTCAAGGAATATTAAAGAGCAGAATAAGATCCAACCTTATTTGGCATAACCAACAAGGAGTCCCCCTCACGTATAGTACCAGATTCCACTTTTCCCATAACAACAGTTCCCATGTCTTTGAATTTGTCAAGAATAGGCATCCTATTCAAATCAAAAGTTCAACAATAACAAGGAAATTGGTCTGCCAAATTTTTTTGGGGGGGGAAAGACTACATATTTTCAGAATAACACTCAAGCAATCAACAGAAACATTGACAGCTGATGCAGCAAGAACATAGAAGCAATGGATACAAGAATACAAATATTCTAAAATCAGCATATACAGCTTTCAAAGAAATTTTTGTTGTGGTAGTAGTAAGATCTTACTGTTTGAATATTAGGAAATAAATTAACTTTATTAGGATCCCTTGATAGTTGCTCCTTGATAGGATCCTGATTATAGTAGTTACATTAGTCTTTATTGTAATCCCTAATTACTCTCCCCTAATTTCTCTCTTAGCCTATATAAGATATAACATTGAGAGCGTTTGGACCTCTGATAATACTTACAAACTCAATACAATCATCGCAACCCACTAGGAAAACTCAATGAACTTAACAAGTCGTGATGGAAAGATTTACCCTATTTGAAATTTATACAGACTATATGACTGACATATTTACCCAAGAATCCTTTGTACTAAAGAAGGAACAAGAATGTGATATAGATGTTCTAGAGAATTTAGAGGATTTCGAAATAGAAAGAGAAGAGAGGAAGAGAACAGAATACAGAGAAGCAGAACAGAACAGAGAGGAAGAGAAGAGAGAATTCGGTGATGCTCTTTATTCATTCATCATAAAAGCATAGAGATATAATGAAGAGATATATGCTTATATAGGTAACACATCAAGACCCATTCTCAAGACTCATTACCAAACTAACTAAAATCGTTACTAACAACTAACCAACCCTTTTTAACTAACCCTTTTTCTACATTAACCCTAATTATCAATTTATTCACAGATTACATATCAGAATGACATACACACAGTCAAACAACAAAGGCAGATGTTACAATCATGGCCTCCCTTTGTTACTCAATCAATGCATTTCTTCAACAGATATTTCAACCCAAGTTGTATTGATCTATGAAGCATAGGCACGGCGATTGTTTTGGAATTCACGTATGTGATACACATCCCAGACAGATACATGGCAGATACCTAAATACATGTATCAGATTGCTCAATCCTCTGGAATACGGTCAAATGGCAGTTCGCCTCTGTTGCCCCCGTTCTCTCCTCGACTTCGTCTTAGGTGGTCGCTGTTCTTCGTCTGAAGTCACTGTCACGGTCGCCTTCAATGGTCGCTGTTCTTCGGACTCTCCTGTCTCTCCTAGATTGGTCTCTCCTCATCTTAGCGACTGAGTGTGTTCTTCCTGGTCACTGAAATTTTATGATTTTGCTATTTTTTGTTGGGACTGAAATTTTTCTATCTTTATGATTTTGCTATTTTTTGCTGAGAGGCTAAAAGATAGGGTGACTGAAATTTTATGATTTTTGCTATTAACTGAGTTGCTCAGTGCACTTTTAGCTATTTTCTATGTATGGTACTTACTCTTTTGTGCATTTCATGAAGAGGAATAAAATGGATCTCAAATGAGCTGAAGACCTAGTTTACATACATAGCAACCTTCAGCTCTTAACAAGAAACAGTCCACAATATAGTGGAGGAGAAAGTCAGTATTGGGACATTAGTGGAGATGCAGATGATACCTATGATGTTGAAGTTTTAGATGGTGCTGCCCTTTCCCTAGATGAGCCAAAATTGGAGGCAAATGTTATTAGTGGAGATGCAACTGATATGTGCTAATGATTTTCTTTTATTATATTTTGTTAATAAAAATATACTCTTCATATTAAAAATATTGTTTAATACTAAGACGTATCGGAACGTATCCAAATACTAGTATTTTTGAAATAACGTATCGGATACACGTATTGGGAACATATCGGAAACGCCGTGTCAGAATTGGTGCTTCATAGGTATTGATGATCATGTAATTCTTGAATTTATCTCCGTAGCTCATTGTGACAGATATTTTCCCCTCTTTTGCTCTGTACCCCACCATCACAATGTTTCAATTACCAAAAGAAGCAACCAACAATGGCAGGCTCACAATGAGATGCACGCTAGCATAAGAAAATGGCCAAAAAGAACTTGAAAGACACGACAACTTTCCGACTTGCTACATGTACATAAGGTAAAAGATACATTACCTGAAAGGGGCATTGGGGTCTCGAGGTGGAATTTCAACACCATCAAGGGCTTCAAATAAGCAGGGACCATCCCACCAAGGACAGATGCTTTTATCCACTCTAGTTTTCATGTTTGCACCGGTCAGCCCAGATAATGGTAAAAACAGGACATCTGGTAAATTAAAACCTGCAAGTTAGTATCACATCCCTATCCATTTAAATGTCAAACATCCAAGAATGACATTGAATATTTTATTAAAATAATTTCTCTAATAGGGGGTTTCTTGGCCATTTTCACAAGCTTTTCAAGAAGCTCACCATTAAGATAGCTGCAAAGCAGTAAAACTAAAAATAAAATAAATATATGATAAATATAATTTTTTTAATTAAAACTTTGCAGAGCAACCTGAAAGGGCTCAACCCTGGTTCCTTACACCAGAAAAGAAGCTGCTCAATAAAGTTCAAGTTCAACATTATAAAAAATAATCTGGTCAACTTCAAATCAAAGTATCCAGGAACAAGTCCACAAGTTAAGCCTTTCAGTTATTTTCACTACGGAATATACTCTGATTCAGTAATGGTCATCATTATGAAATAAATCCTACGCCACCCTAAGCAAATACCACATTATCATAGTACATGAAGGCAGTTGCCAATGTAAAAGATACAGGATCTACCAACATTTTAAACAAAACAGTTAGAGCAACCAAAACAGTAAAGTTGAAGTGTTAAAACAAGAATGAAGGCAGAACACATACCCACCATAATGTCAAAAAGACGACAAAATTAAAACAAATCACCAATACCTACCTTTTTTCACATTGTAGCCCGATGACTTAAGAAAAGGAATCATCTTCGACTCAATTTCATCATACCTAGAAACACAACACGAGTAACAAATCTCTTACAAGTCAGAAGTGAAGAAAGGAGAGCAAGTAGGGAGGTAATAGAGTGGGGGTAAAAGAGAGCACCTTTGTTTTGACCACTTCACTGTAGGATCGTCCATTTTATTAACAACAACAATAAGCTTAGACACACCCAATGTTTTTGCAAGCTGGACATGTTCACGGGTTTGTCCACCTCTTTCATAACCAGTTTCAAATTCTCCCTTTCGAGCAGAAATAACCTGACAGAATAGGGAGAGATCATCACATCTGCTAATCTAACCCTACCACAGATTGAGAGAATTTGACATATCATAATCCACTTACCAAAACTCCAATATCAGCTTGAGCTGCACCACTGATCATGTTGGGGACATAACTTTTGTGACCCTACATAATAATTATGGAGGTGAGACAAAAGGGGTTGTGGACATGCATCCAATTAAAAGCATTCAAATTTCCAAGAGAACAGCATCAACGTCATCAACAGCATAAACAACTACAAGCCTTATCCCACTGTGAGGTTAGAATTAATCTTTGATGAATCATAGATCAATAAACCCCTTTCAATAACTTCCATGAGTATTCTTCATGGTGTCAAATTGCGTCTAATGACTTTCATTGCTCATATCCATACCATCTTAAACAATGCTCTACCATTATTTCCTTGATAGATGCCATGACAACTCATACACAATTCACTTTTCCTCTATTAAAGTGAAGCTGTCGATAATGGTTGCATAGCTGTGACCAGAGTGGTGTTTACATATATTATCTCTATTTGGTTTTATTATCTGAGTATAAATATGGCACAATCAAGACTGTAAAATCTTAACAATGCAGAACCCTACAACAATACACAGGGCTGCATCTTCCAGGCAGAATGACCCAATTTATTGATAACATGCACAAGAATAAAGGCGTAGCAGTAGATAACATGCAATCCAAATGAGAGGGTAACCAAACAAAAGAAGACATGTCAACCGTGTGTAGAGTGTTGTAAAAATGTTGTCTCAAAACATTGAGACGGACGTTTTTACGTTTTTCCGGCAAAAAAGGAGTTAGAACGGAGATTGAGACGGATTTCGCGTTGAAACGGTTGAGACGTCGTTCCAACTCAGTTGAAACGGACGAGTTCACCATTCTGCTTCATCCACCGTAGTTGCCGCCAGAGTAGTTAATAGCGCCAAATAGCGGCGCTATAGCGGTGGTGCGTGGCGGATCAGTACCTAGGCGCCACAGTCGGTCCTTCGCGGTGCGTTTTTGCATCGCGAAGGTTGCGCCAGTTGCGGCTTGGCGAGTCGCGCGGTGTCTCGCCTGCGTCGCGCGATTTGATTTTTTTAAAAAAAAAATATATATATCAGTTCGGCTTAAACGCCGAGATATGAGGGATCCTTTGCCGATAGAAGCCGAGATATCAAGGATCCGGAAACGGTTTAAAGCTCGATCCGGAAACACGATGGCCTTACAGCCACAAACGCGAGACACGAATCATCCCAAGAGCGAAGACGCTGTTTGACTGAGTACGCACAACAAGTCGGCGAGCAGTTTCACTTTCAGTGGGTGAGTCGCCGTCGTTAAGGCCAGAGGGTGAGAGCGAGACGCAGTCATTCATCGACTTAGGTGAGATGATTCAATCTGGTTTTGATTTCTTTTTCTATTTTTTTATTGGGTCAAATGCTTCTTTTTTTTCTGGTCAAATGCTTCTTATTTTTTATTTTTTGTCAATGTCAAATGCATCTATTCCTTTGTACAGTAACGATGAGCTGAGTCGATCTGTTTTAGTTTTCCTCTTTTTTTTTTTTCAAATGCTTCTTTTTTTTGGTCAAAATGTCAAATGCTTCTTCTTTTTTTTTTTTTAGTTAATGTCAAATGCTTTATCTAGTCAATTTGTATAGTAACAATGAGTTTGCTGAGACTGCTGCTTCTGAGTTCTTCTTTTTCGGGTCAAATGCTTCTTTTTTTGTTTTTGTTTTTTGGGTCAAATGCTTTTTTTTTCTTTTTTTTTTGGTCAACGTCAAATGCTTCTAACTTCTGAGTTCTAAGCATTCTGATTTCTAAAATATCTACTCGGTTTGTAGAGTAACAATGTCGTCCCAGTCACAGCAGACTTCAGCTACAGTCTCTTCTTGTGGACTGGTCAAACCTACGGGTGAAAATATTGATATGGCATGGCAATGGAATAGCTTGAAAGATATAAATAATAGGAAGAGTGTGACGTGTGATTTCTGTAAAAAGGTGACTACGGGTGGAATTACTCGAGCAAAAAAGCACCAAATGGGAATTAAAGGAGATGTGAATGCTTGTACAAAATGTCCACCTGAAGTTAAAAACCTACTTAAGGAAGCTGCTGAGAAGAAGAAGGTTACTCAAGCTTACAGTGAATTGCAAGATGATAATGAGGAAGAAGAGATGGAAGAAATTCATACCTTAAAAAGTGGAAAAAGACCAGCAACATCAAGTGATCCATCTACCAAGAAAGCCAAAAGTGTGAAAGGCCCTATGGATTTACTTCTTTTTAAAAATCCTGAAGCAACTATCAAATTGGGAAAGAACACGAAGCAAACAAGTATAAATGATGCTTGTGATAAAGAAGCAAGGGATAGAACTTGCCAATACATAGCTCAATTCTTTTATAGGAATGGAATAGCTTTCAATGTTGCTCGTACGAAAAGCTTCAAGTTGATGATTGAAGCTATTGGAAACTATGGTAAACATCTAAAGGCTCCAAGTTATCATGAATTGAGAGTTCCATTCCTTAAGAAGGAGATTGAGCGAACAAACGAAATGTTGAAGAGCCAGAAGGAAGAATGGGTGCACTTTGGATGTTCAATTATGTCAGATGCATGGACTGATAAGAAGAATAGGACCTTGATCAATTTCATGGTGAATAGTCCATCTGGGACTATGTTTGTGAGGAGTGTTGATGCTTCATCATATATGAAGACTGGGGAGAAGATATTTGAGCTGTTGGATGATTTTGTGGAGGAGATTGGGGAAAAGAATGTGGTTCAAGTGGTAACTGACAATGGCAGCAACTATGTGTTAGCTGGTAAATTGTTAACAGCCAAAAGAACCAATCTTTATTGGACTTGATGTTAGAAGACATTGGGAAGCTTCCTAAAGTTAAAACGACAATACAAAAAGGCATCAGTCTAGTAGGCTTTATTTATAACCACTCACTGGCCTTGAACACGATGAGGAAGTACACAAAGAAGACTGAATTGGTTAGGTATGGAGTCACAAGGTTTGCTACAACCTTCCTTACATTACAAAGGTTGCACAAATTAAAAAACAACCTTAGAATGATGGTCACCTCAGATGAATGGTCCAAGTCTAAGGCTGCAAAAGATGCTAAAGGGAAAAGGGCAACCGACACTATACTTTCTCCTACATTTTGGAATGGTGTTGTTTATTCTCTTAAGGCTATGGGGCCTCTTGTGCGTGTTCTTAGGCTTGTTGATAATGAAAAAAAGAGTGCAATGGGTTACATATATGAAGCTATGATTAGGGCTAAAGAAGCTATTCAAAGATCCTTTAATGGAAATGAAGACAAGTATAAGGAGATCTTTGCAATTATTGACAGAAGATGGGAGAGCCAACTTCATCATCCATTGCATGCAGCAGCTCACTTTCTAAACCCAGAGTTGTATTATAAAAATCCACAAATTGAATTTGATGAAGAAGTGACTTCAGGACTTTATAAATGCATTGATAGGTTAATACCGACCGAAGAAGAGGCAGATAAGGTTATAAATGAGTTGTCAGTATATAAAAGAGCTGGAGGCAACTTTGGTATAAGGTCAGCAGTAAGACAAAGGACCACCGTGGCTCCTGGTAAGTAAAAGCGCATTCGTTGATAAAATTAATTACATTATAAAATAATTAAAACTAGTGGTTTTACTAAATTGCTAATTAGTTCACTCATTACAGCTGAGTGGTGGAGGCTGTATGGAGCATCTACTCAAAGTTTGCAAAAACTTGCCATCAAAGTGTTAAGCTTGACTTGTAGTGCATCTGGATGTGAGCGTAATTGGAGTACTTTTGAGCATGTAAGTATTCATTTAAATGATTCCACTTTATAGAATTTCAAGTAGTGCTTGTGAAATAAACATTCTTTTGTTGTAAATTATACAACAGATTCATTCTAAGAAGAGAAGCAAGCTTGAGCATCAAAAGTTGCAAGACTTGGTTTTTGTCAAGTATAACCAAACTCTTAAAGAACGCTTTGACTGTCATGATCTGATTGATCCCATTCTCCTAAATGATATTGATGATAGTATGAGTGGTTAGTGGGGGAAATGGCTGGAGATGAAGAAGTTGCTGAGGACGAGTTAGTTTTTGAGGATGACACTTTCACTTGGGGAGCTGTTGCTGATATAGTTGGGGCTGGTGAGCCTAGAACATACACTAGGCAACAAACCAGATTAAAGAATAAACAGATTGCAACTTCAACTTCAAGGCCTTCAACTAGCAGGAACGGAAAGCGTACCATGGAAGACGAAGAGGAAGAGGCAAATGATGAAGAAAGTGACAATGAGGAGGAAGAGATCTACAAGTCTAGTAGCGACAATGATGAAGAGGACTTGGATGAAGATTTCATGGAAGACTAAAGAGAATTTTTGCTTTTATCTATGGCATTTAAAGACTACTTTAATTATGAATTTTTTTAATATGATTTGTTTATGGCTTTTAGAGATTTGAATTATTTATTGTTTAATGATGAATATGCCTTAAATTTTGATTTTTGAGTACATATTTATTTTTGAGTATTTATGTGTGTATCTTCGATATAGCGGCCATCCCGCAATGCACTATACCGCTATAGCGTTTTTTGGGCTAGCCGCTACGCGCCGCTATCTGAGATTGACTACTATGGCTGCCGCTAGGTGCTTCATTGCTTCTTCTTCATCGTCTGACCATCGTGAAAGAAGGAGGTCGCCGGCGGTGATGGTAGTGAAGGTGAAGACCGCCGGCGACTTCGAGGAGGTCGAGGTTGATGATGAAAGATGAAGGTCGAGGTCTGGAGGTCTATCTCGCTCTCGCGGCGCTGGTTCTCTATATCTGATCTCCCTTGCTGTGGTTTCAGATCTAATTGGTTGCTGGACGCTGGTCAAAATGCAAGTTTTGATCAGGGACCTAACTGAAAACATTGAAAGGTTTGAAGTAGGGACTTAAGTGCTAATATTCAAAATATTTTGGGGCAAAACTGAGATTTTAATATGTATTATGATGACTGGGTTTTTTTTTTTTTGGCCACTAAGTTTGAACTTAATTATTTCTTTGAGTGTTTGGACTTAAATTTGTAATGACTTTAATGTATTGGTGTGTTTTTTCTTTATACAATGCGATAAAGGAGGGGGGATCGAACCCAGGACCGGGAAGGGGGAAATAAATCATAATACCATAGTAGTCAATCTCAAATAGCGGCGCGTAGCAGCCAACCCAAAAAACGCTATAGCGGTATAGCGTATTGCGGGATGACCACTACACCGAAGATACACACATGAATACTCAAAAAACATGTACTCAAAATTTAAGACATTCATCGTTAAATAATAAATCATCCAAGTCTCTAAAAACTATAAACAAAACATATAACAAAAATTCATAATTAAATTAGTCTTTAAATGCCATAAATAAATGCAAAAATTCTCTTTAGTCTCCCATGATTTGACCATTTTTATTGTAGCATGAACTAAAAAAGCAAGAGAACTGTGTAAACTCTTTTTTATTGTAGACTTAGAAAGAAAGAACGCGTCTATTGACCAAAGATTAAAAAAAAAATTAAAAAAAAAGAGAGAGAGAAAGAACGCCTCTTCCACGTCTCGCACTGAAGCAAGAAAGAACGCCTCGTACACGTCTCAAACTGAAGCAAGAGAACAGAGCCGAAATCGTCATGCTCAGAAATCAGAGGCGCCGAAATCAGAAATCGAACTCAGGTGCCGAAATCAGAAATCGAACTCAGAGGGAGGTGTCGTTCGTGACTGGTTGATTCAAATTTTAGGGAATGGACCGTTTGATAAGTCGGGTTTTCGGGTTTGGGCTTTTTTACTGTTCTGGCCTAACCTAATCCCACGACGCACCGCGCAATTTCCTGCAACACAACTGGCGCTACAGGCGCGACCTTAAACGCTCCGCAATAGAGCATCTATGGCAGCAAGGTCCTGTTCTGCGCCGCTCCAGCGCTATCGCGACGCTATAGCGCGCGATTAACTACTCTGCCCAATACCACTGCACTACTAGTAGTGCTGGTGTAATGTATTGGTGTGTTTTGGTTTTATATATTTTGGATTTTATTGTTTTTGTAGTACGTAGTAAACTCTTACGTTTCATTTACGTTTTACAATTTTACGTTTTTTCTCACCCTTACCGTTTCTACGTAAACTCTACGTTTTAACATCACTGCATGTGTATGTGCATCAGAAAAACTAGCTTCCATACCAAACAACTATTCTAGAGAATCTACAATTTCAAAGCATAAAAAACAAATTGAATAAGAATCCTAAAATTAGCTACTCACAGGAGCATCCAAAATTGTAAACCTTGATTTTTCTGTCTCAAAATGCGCTCTTCCAACTTCAACTGTTTTTCCCTGCAATTGGGACAACTTGTAAAAAATATAAAACCAGAACTAAACAAATTGGATAATGCATCCAACTTCTAACAGCTAATTAATTCATAGCTCATACCTTTACCCTTTCCTCTTCATTAGTGTCCATTATATAAGCCATATACCTAGTATATAAAACCAGCATTTAATATGTGTGCATATATATTGATAGAAAGATAGGTGGTAGGAAGATAGATGAACAGATAAATAAATCAACACCCTGTATAATTGGTGAGCTAAAGAATAAGTCTTACTCCTAACAAGCAACAGGATAACCAGAAAACTCAATGCACAAAATGTTGTAAAAATAATGTGCCAGATTAAATAAGCAAAGCCAGAAACTATAAAGTCCATGGCAGCCTTGAAAATCTCACCAAGACCAAACAAAATTTACATTTTTATGTTTTCATTCAATCATTTAAAATTTAATTATTTAAACTTAATTTCACCACGTATTCATCTGTTTTTATTCTTTGATCAACTTCCATATTATAGTCCAGTCCGTAACAATGGCACAGCCAAACTAGCATGTCCAGACAAAACAGTGTAAAGCAGAAGATACAAAACAAATAAACCATGCAAAACATCATGAAACAGAAAATCATCATCACTTAAAAATATATTCGCTTGAAAAGAGGATGGACCTAAAAAAACAAAGAACGCTGGTAGAATATATTCACTTGAAGATGCAAGCTTAAACTTCACAGAAAGGAAAAATTAACTGTTTTCAAAGCCAACCACAATTAACCATGAAATTTTCAATCAAGAACCACAGAGTAAATGAGCTCACCAACTTTCTCTACTTTTGTCCTTTGCTTCTTTTTCATATTTTTGGATAGTACGTTCATCAACCTGGCCACTTAGGAAAAGAATCTGGCCTCCCGTCGTGGACTTGCCAGCATCTGGGACAAGAAGTTCAAGAAGAAATTACTAATTTTAGAAGAAAACAGAGGATCAGAGATATTGAACATGCATAGTTTCAAAAGATAACAGGGAAACAGAAGGAAAAAATTCCACAATAAGCCAAGATTTTACTTATTAGGTCAACGACCAATATAAGTAGGAATCATTCCACCCAAGGTACATTATTTTATCCTCTTTGTCTTTTTTAAACAAGCAAAACTCTCTTAGTACGCAGCAAGCAGAAGGGTCTAGTGAAATCCTTCTAATAGTCGAAGATCAACATCTAAAATTCATGTGACAATCACATTATTAAAAATAATAATAATAATAAAAAAGAGCTTAAAACAAACAGCAGCAACAAGCCTTATCCCAGCAGATATAATATAAGAGAACCAAATTTTCAATTTCAAACCCAACACCTGCCAACAATATGAAACATTCTAATATCATTCCCAGGCAAGCCGCTACGGTAAGAAGATAATAAGTAAACCAGCAATCAAATCAACCAAAGCTGTGTCTATGAGCCAAGATAGAAGATACACAAGAGATATAACATGCATCCCAATTGTTATGGAATATACATGTATTTAAATAGGGACTTAAATGTGGAATTAGGGATTTGGGAGTTAGTTAAATGTGACCATTAAGTGTAGCCGCTGGATAAAGAGGCAGTTAGAGGTCTAAAGATTTTGTTCACGGCTCCCTAAAAGGTGGATGGTGCGTTTGTTAACCCAAACAGCACCGCCAGCCACTCAAAATGACCTGAATGTGTTTTGAATGCCATTTTGTAGCAATCTTCCGGCTCTATCCAAATCTGATGATGGCCGGCACGAAGATCCAGCTTTGTAAACCACCTGGCAGCATGCAATTCATCAAGTAAATCATCAACCAAGGGAATAGGATACTGACTTTTAACCGTCTTCTTATTTAATTCGCGAAAGTTAATGCACATTTGCCATGTTTCATCATCCTCCTTCACCAAAACAATGGGTGCCGAGAAGGGAGACAAACTTTCTTGAATAGCTCCCGTTTATAGCAATTCAGACACTTGCTTCTCCATAACATTCTTCTGTGCAGCAGAATATCTATATGGCTTAAGGTTTACTGGGTTGGTGCGAAATGTAGGATAATGGGATGATTATGGCCTGACCTCAAGGGTGGCAGCCATTTAGGCTCCCCAACCGCTGCCTCAAACCTGTCTAAGGTGTTCTGAGTTTCTGGTGGGACCCCCTCTGATAACTCCGAGAATTCTGATAATTCAGAGATGGGCAACACTGCTGTGTGTCCTTCAATGGTTGCAGCAACTGGACCAAAAATATTTGCTGTTCAAAGGGTCAGTCAAAGCCAATTCTTGTGGAAGGGACCACTCGAAAGGAAGCTGCAGGCCTTCCTTGAAGCTTACACAATCGACCCTTAACCAAAATTGGAAGATGCTGATAGTCCTAGAAAGTACTCTTAATAGATTTCAACCAAGTAAGTCCCAACACCATATCAAAAGTTTGTAGCTTCATGATTCAAAAATCAGACTGGAACTCCATGCCCTGGATCTTCCACCAAGAAGGAGAGTTTGTTTCACGCCAACCTAATTTCACAGCCAGATTATAATCAAGAAAATCATGTGTTCTTCCATTAATAACAATTTGAATAGTCATTCACCTATACTCTCCTATATGCGCATAGACTTAGCAATGTCAAGGCCGTCAATGGCATGAAGAGAAATTAGTGGGGCATGAACATCCAGGTTGCAATCTTGTTCTGCAATATTAGATATAGCAGTATCCTCAGGCTCTTCAATCAGCTCCATATATTGAAGCCGCAATTTCTGTCATCAAGGGCATTAATGATCTTCAAAGAACCTTTCATGGCAATAGAAGCAAAGGTTCTTTGCTTCATGTTTAGCTTCCTTTTCAGCAAAAGAGAAATTTGGAGAATCTCCATGATTTTGGCGCTGATTTCTCAGTCAGATTGTTGTACCTAACATTTGAATTGAAGGTTGTATCTTTCTGTTAAGGCCGTGCGATTCAAATTCTTAATATTATTATAAGACGCTGACGTGGAAGCAACCTGCGGCACCAACGAAGAGGAATTATTATATGACGCTGACGTGGAAGCAACTTGTGGCACCAACGAAGAGGAATTATTATTTGCAACGTGTAGCGCAGGTCTCTCGACCAAAATCTTGGATTCTCGGCAATTTAAGGCAATTTCTTGAACTCAGGCCAATCTTCAGACTTCATTGAGACTTTGGGATTAAACATCAAGACTGAATCGGCAATTTCGTCTTTAAGGGCCGCAACATATACGTCTACAAGATACTCCGTTAAATCCTATTTAGCCGAGATCGAATCGAACTTGATGTTGAATTCGGCTAACATCCTTGTCTAGTGCAAACACGTGAGGTAGCTCATGGGCTCTCCAACGGAGAACCGAAGGTATTCCTAAGCAGGGTCACATATTTCGGCCAGGTTGGTGGATTCCTCTTCTCTACTGCAACGTGCCAAGAAAAGCTTGCATCATCCAAACTCATAGAGGCCATTGTCAACTTTTGTATTTTCTGGAGTTCCATCAAGATTGAAAAACCCTCACTTCAAAATCCAAGTATCAATATCAATATCTTGATCTTGATATTTTGGGAATTCCATTTTTGTAAATTGAGTTGACCAATGATAGCCTCCTCAATTGCCGTGGCCATTCCAATATCCATTGCCACGATTTCCATGTGGTTGCTCGTCGTTATTCCCTCGAGCCGCTTCTTCTCTCTACACCCTCTCTCTCTCTTTTCTCTCATTTTCACCTAAATACTATAACACCGATCCATCCCTACATGTAGGAGGAGGAATAGTTGTTCTTCATCACTAAGCTCTCAACGTCATACTCCAATCCACCCATACAAGCAGGAGGCAAAATTGTTTTGAGTGATAATTTTCCTGCCTACAAACTCACCCTGCTTAACATGCTCTATGACTACACCAAGTCAAAGTTCTCTTTGGCAAAGGATGTGATTGTAGTGGTGAAACAACCAGTAAATTGGCCATCAAATATTTGGTGACACGTTAAGCACGTCTAAAAGTCCATAAAATCTAATCCCATATATAAGTTCAACTCAATCAAGTTTCATTCTATATCCACCAGGTTTAACACCTATTTGTGTCTAGTGGCCGTAGCACATACAATAAACTCATTTTGACAGATATAGTACACATGATAAGTTGAGGTATAAGTAATGAAAACTGGTTTAAAGGCTTGCCTGCCTATGCTATCCCTGCTCCGATCATATTTTTTCTGATGCAATCCACCATGTTACAAAATCACCCTAATTTCCTATTCATCCTGACAGGCTTAAACAATTCACATCACAAGCATATTAAAACCCAATTTTACAATGTTTTTACCCCACAGAAAACATGACTTTTGATATTAAGCTCCTTAATTTTGTTTCTAGATAAAGATTCCAGTAAATTAAAACCACCAATATTTCACTTCATAAACTTAAACCGTTACCTACAAAAGAATCCCTATACTCTATTCTTGCTCATTCTCAAGAATTTATTAAAATATTTAGGCAAATTTTCCAATCTTTCCCAAGTTATATTCTCACGAAGAAAAACATTTCATATTCCTTTGATCAAATTTGAGTTTCATAACATTGCATCCAGACCAAGATTACCCATGTGTTCGCACCAGCAACATACACAGAACCAAAAACAGATGTGACCACTGCAAATCATATACTGAAGCTACAGGCTAGAAAAAATAGAACTCAAATGCACAAAAGCTAAAAAACCAATAAAGAGAATGGGGCATGCAAGACTCGAGCCTTCAACTAAGGCAATGAACATGATAAGCACAGATGGCAGATCATTCAGCCAACTAAAAGACCACCAGAGCAATTTGAACCACAATCATATGAACTACTACTAACCCATATAATGATTAAAGAGCCTTGTAAGCAACTTACCAACATGACCGATGAACACAACATTCAAGTGTCTTCTCTTATCTGTCACATCCTCTTGATCTTCTGCTTGAGGAATTTCCTTATCTTTCACAACATTAAATAAAACTCACCAGCATAAGAAAATGGAAATTCCTAATTTTATTAACATAAACCTGTCTGATTTTGAACAAAATCTAAATGCAGGTATGTGAGGAAATCAAATGCTAAAAGTGAAAAGTCCCAATACCTTTAGGCTCAGCCTGGACAGGCTGTGCCTTAGCTTCCTGCTGCAGACCTGAAACTAACCAGGTGAGAAAAAATTAGTATGCTTTTCGTCTTTAGTTTAACAACCATGCACACACACACAAGGGGTGAGAGAGGGGTAAAGCATGAGGTAGCGAGGATCAAGGAACGTGTGCAACAAAGAAGGCAGAGTTATTGCAATTTTAAAGTCTCCTTACTAAATGGAAGCAAGAAATAATTTCTCACCAAAAGATGCAAAACTACTCCCGCAAATTGTTAGGGATGGAAGTAGATGAGAAGCTTACAAACAGTTATAGCCACAAGATTTTCAACAAAATCCAAATTGGTAAGCAATTCCTATGGTGCTAAGTCAGCAAGCACTGACGGTACTACTTGGCATAAATTGAATGAAACCATAGACTATACTACTTGGCATAAATTGAATGAAACCATAGACTATACTACTTGGCATAAATTGAACATAATCTATACAGACAGCCTTGGCTTTCTATGTATCAAGATAACTTAACTATTCATTCAAAACCTGGTGAGATGAAATAAACAAAAGAAAGAACACTTCACGTAAGTTGACATGTGCCCCCAAAGAAAACTGCAGCAAAAAAAAAGCACCTACATTTTTTCAAACCTTTAATTTTCCTTTTAAAGAGCCCAAGAAAAATAAAAGTTGGTGACACATTCCTTGGTCTGTGATATTGACTAACCTATAGTCTAAAGTGACCGGTGAGCAAAGGTCAAGAAAAAAAATGTGACCAAAAAGCCATTTAAACAACAACACAAGGAACAGTGGAGATTGTACATGCATTTCTAACTCAAAAAAGGGTTAACGTTCTTTTAAACTACAACACGTTTTATTACTGATGGAATTAATCAAGGGAATGTAAGGTCCTCCAAGGGAGTAAAATACTCTAAATATAAAGTGTTCGTGCATATAAAAGCAAAAACAGGTCGAACTCAAGGAATGAAGCTTCAAAGCAAAGCATGTGAATGTAGAGAGAAATGGGATTTAAGGGAAAGAAATACAAGAATAAGTCTTCTATGTATAAATCATGTAGTTTTTGAGACAGATGAAAATATTATTCTGAATGGATCAGAAACAAAAGGATAGGTAAGGAACTAAAAACAAAAGAACCAACCACATTTTTACTACCAACCTTCATCCATCTTAGCAGAATTCTCAACCTCTTCTGGCTTTGCCTCCTCCGGATTAACAACACCATTATCTTCTGTTAAATCTCAATAACAAGTTGGACTCAAAAGATTCAAAAAAGATAAAAAAGAAAACGACTAAAACATAGTAAAAACAAAGAAAATGAAAATTCAACATGCCTTTCGATTACCTGCTGAATCAAGCTGTAGAGAACGGATGTCCTCCTCAATATCTACCGTTGAAAACAAATTGACAAGAACATTTACATCAATTCCCCAAGTTTCTCATAAACCCAAAAATCAGTATCCGAATACTCGCAAAGTCATAGCAGCCACATCAGCATACAACAAACAAAACTCATGTCAAAACAAGAAAAGACGCACTTTGATTATGAGTCGATCACCTTATTAATAAAACCGACGATAATCAAGCCCCAGGTGTGGAAACGAACACGGCAACAACAACGAGGAAAATAATCAATGGTTTTCAGAAAATGACCCAAAGCATATCCATTCGAATTACAGTTAACGTACGGATCAAATAACAATCTCGAGAAACAATAACCATGCAGATCTAAACCAGTTTAATTTCAAGAAATGAATGGATTCGATAAGGTAAAAACAAGACAATCATATATTCGATAAGGTGGACAAACAACGTACCCATGGTAGGACGCAGAAATTCCGCACAGAGACAAAGGTCGAAGTGAGCACGCAACTAGAGTCCGAGAAAGCGAGCAGCAACACAGGGCAGATGGTTCTGGGGTTTTGTACTGGAAGGTACTGCGCTATGCTGCTTTTAGGCCACCCGGTTCGAGTCCGACCCTAGGATCCGGTTATTCATTCAAGCCGACGGGTTCACTCTAAATATTTCCTAGGGTTTTCTTTGCCGAGCAATGGGTGAGTTGAACAGCACATGTTTAAATCCATAACTCACTCATTTAATTTTATACAGATATAAACTAGCTTATACTCATACTTTAATCCATTTAAACTTGTGTAAACAGGCTAGAACATATATGGGTGAGTTCCAGCCTTGTGAATGTAAAAAAGCCCTTGCTGGGAGACTCACCCACCATAGCCAAGTGCGCGACTTGGGTCAGATCTGGATTAGGCAGGGCGAAGTTCTAAATACAGGATGGACAATCAAAAAAAATATATGGGCGGTCAACCAAGTTTTTGGTAACCCATTTACATTTAACCTTTTTTTTTTGTTAAAGAAAAAACATACTTAGAATTAAATGTCCATCATTCTATCCAAATTCATCATTCTAAATTGTGAAATTTGAATCTTTAAAGTTCAATAATTATAATCGACATTTTTTAAAAAAAAACTAATTTAGACAAGTACCATTATAACATAGTTTTGATGTTAAAACTCCAACTTTTAAATTAAAAGTCAAAGTCATAGAGAAAAGACAAAACAAAAGAAACTAAAAGACCGAGAGTCGAGCTGTCGAGAAAAAATGGCTATGACATTATTACTTATTGTTGTCCTATCCTCGATCCATATGTTTAAGTTTTTTAAAAAAAAATACCTAAATGAGCGAGTACGAGCGGCCCGAAGGTGTGCCCATAATCAACCCATTGAAGTTTTTTTCTTTTTTTTTTTGCTAAAAGCCCATTGAAGTTTTTATTTTTTTGGTTGCTCACCCAGTTCAATAGGGCTTCACCCCGACTAATCTGGATCCAACCCGCGTCGCCCATTGAAGTTTTAAATAGACAAGTTTTAACCAACTAGTTATGGGCTTCTTTGAATGGGCTCAAAATGACTCAATTACACTAAGTTGCGAGCAGGCTTACCAAATTGTGGATTCCTTTTCGAAATACTTACATGTTTAGATTAAATAACGTAAATAAAATTAGGGAAATTTTCAATAAAAGAACTTTAAAAATACTAAAAAAATAAAAAAAGTATTTTGAATATTCATAATACCAGAGAGATGTTAGGTTAAATTTGTCAAGAAATGACAAACTAGCCTTACATTTTTTTTGAGGAAAAAATATCACCCCCCCCCTCAAAAAATTGCAGTAGGAGCTCTAGCGACCTCGTTGCCTGCAGTCAGCAATAATAAATATTCCCACTATGGTGAGGATGGGGTGTGAACCCTCACCTTTTTGTTTGTCTAAAAGGTTGGTGGTCATTAAGTCACCAATGGCATTCAATACATTATATGCAAAAAATATATATAAATGCTAACTTTTTATCTTTAACTCAAGCTCATTCAAAAATTTTATTAAGAAACTCACGACATTTCATTTGGTTTTAATAACTTTCATCTACCAAGTAAAAAATTCAGATTATCAGGTCATTCAAAAGTTTTGTTAAGAAATTAATGACATTTTATTAGGTTTTAACAACTTTCGTTTCCCATTAAAACTTGTGAAATGTAGTGACATTTTTCTAGAAAAACAAAAGTTGTTAAAACCTAATAAAATTTTTAATGGGAAAACGAAAGTTGTTAAAACCTAATAAAATGTCATTAATTTCTTAATGAAACTCTTGAATGACTTGATAGTGTGAATTTTTCACTTGGTACCCAAAAGTTGTTAAAACCCAATGGAATATCGTGAATTCACTAATAGAACTTGTGAATAACCTAACCTTTAACAATTTTGTTCTGGAAAAACAAAAGTTGTTAAAACCTAATCAAATGTCATAAATTCCATAACAAAACTTTTGAATGACTTGATAGTGTGACTTTTTTATTAGTAAATAAAAATTGTTAAAATCTAATGAAATATCGTAAATTTCTTAACAAAACTTGTGAATAACCTGACTGTTTACCATTTCTTTGGGAAAATGAAAGTTATTAAAATCTAATCAGATGTCGTAAATTCCTTAACGAAATTTGTGAATGATTTGATGGCATGACTTTTTTACTTGATAAATGAAAGTTGTTAAAACCTAATGAAATGTCTTAAATTTCTTAACAAAACTTATAAATAACCTGCTTGTATGAATATTTTACTTGGTAAACGAAAGTTTGAACCTAATAAAATATCGTGAATTTCTTTATAAAACTGTAAATAACATGATAGCGTAAATTTTTAATTTGGTAAATAAAAGTTGTTAAATTCTACTAAAATATCGTGAGTTCCTTAACTAAACTTATGAATTAGCTTGGGTTAAAGATTAAAAGTTCACATGTATACATTTCTTTGTATACAATGTATTGAAAGATATTGGTGGTCCAATGGCCACCAACCTTTTCGACAAACAAAGTGGTAAATGGATGAAACCCCACTCCCACAAACTTTGGGAATCTTTATTGGATGTCAGAGCTCCGAGTGCCAGCCAGTGGGGGTATTTTGTTTTGAAAAAATATATGTAAGAGTAATTTGGTTATTTATTTTGAATTTCAAAATGAAAATTTAGGTGCTAATCTCTCTCTCTCTCTAGGATTATAAATATTCGAGAAACAATTTTGTTCTTTCTTATTTTTAGAGTTTTTTTAAATTTTCCCATAAAATTAGATATTTCAATTGCGGGAAAAAAATCGATATTTTTCAGACAATTAAATGAATGAATAGAGAAAAATATAATTCAATTAAATAAACGTATTTTTAAATAATTTTTTTAAATAAAAATTAGTTAAAATTAATATATATTCTTAAAATTATTCAATTTTTTCCAAAAATACCTTGAATTAAGAATAATGAATTCAAGGTATTTTTAGGAAAAAAATGACAATAAATTAAGACTGGAGGGAGTATTTAATTTTCAATAAATATTAGTACTTGAGCTCATGAAAAGTTTATGTGAGTTGGGTTTCGGGGTTCACCAGAGTCAAGGTATATCTCCAGGCTCAAAGATTGCTTACAGAGATATTTATAGATCGTTCACCAACAAGGCTCTCACATCAGCAGTAGGAATTAAACTCACAACCTTGTGGGCTATGAACTAACTCCTTAATATTTGGACCAACATTTGTAGGCTCAATGAATATTAATACTAATTAAGATTTTTTAACCGGCAATGTTAGTTAAGAATAGTGTTAGCGAATTTGTATACCATATATTAAAATATAAGCTATGAAATTTATCGAAAGCCGTTTGATTTGTATAGTGAAAAAGTTTATGGAAAATCTCACATAAAGATTATTTAAAATGTTAAAGGAAGAGAGGTGCTCCAAATTTCACTATCCCTATAAGATGCTATGTCTTTTTGAAATTAAAGTGAAAGGACAAAAATGCCCTCATATTTTTTTCAAAAAATAACCATTAACCCCCACCCTGCCAGTGACCACCCTGCTGGCCGCCAGAGATCTTGTGAGAACAACTCACTTACTACATGAAAGTTGTTAAAACCAAATGAAAATGGTGAATTTGTTAAAACCAAATGAAAATAATGAATTCCTCAACAAAGTTTGTCAATGGCCTGATAATCTGAATTTTTTACTTAGTAAATAAAAGTTGTAAAAAGCAAATGAAAAGTGATTGATTCCTTAACTAAACTTGTCAATGACCTGATAGTGTAAATTTTTACTTGGTAAATGAAATTTGTAACAACCTAATGAAAAGTGGTGAATTCCTTAACTAAACTTGTCAATGGCTTGATAGTATGATTTTTTTTTTTACTTTAGAAGAAATTTATGTAAGTTAAAAAATTCATTTAATGGTTAATGGAAATTAAAAAATTTATTATATCCTAAAAGAAATGAAATGAGTTTAATTTTTATTTTTATAAAAAGAGCTTAATTATCCATACTATCAGGAATGGTCATTATTTGTTTCTTCTTCATGATGTAAAGAATATGTTTGCAAAATATCCCCATAGTTTCAAACTTTGCACAAAAACAAAGAGCTGTGAAGCTTTCTGTCAAATGGTACTTCACAATTACCCACCACTCTTTATCAACTTTGCAAGACCCAACTCGATACTTGATAATATTTTCACCCATTGAAATCTTTTCATGAAAGTAATCATGCATGGCAGCCTTCCACTCCTTTTTGAAAATTTCAAATAATTTCCTTGTGTAGCGCTCCCCAGCTGTTTTTTCAATTGGATGATCACTCTCTAAATTTGCTTTTGTATTTCTAGTTTTGAAATCTTCATCTCCTTCTGCATCCCTTCTAGACTTTATCGCTTTATCATATTGGGTAACAAAGTCATTTAACATTGTGTCAGAGTTAACGTATCCATCAAAAAATGCATTGATGCTCTCACTTCGACCACTTGTGGTCATTCCAGCAAAAAAAGTATCTTTCAAATATGCTTTTGCCCAATAATGACGTGAAGCATACATGTTAGCCAACCAAGTACCTGTTTGAATATCATATTTTGTCATTAATGCTTCCCATTTGTCTTCAAACTCATCGATGTTTTGACTTTTATACCATGCACGGAAGTCAACATCAAAACTATCTTTAAATTGTCAACGTAGTGCTTGGCTATGCTCCATAACATGTTTTTTTGATGTGCCACGAACAAAAACGATGTCGAGCTCCTGGAAATATCTTGGCAATTACTTTTCCCATAGCTTTGTCTTGATTAGTGATAATGGCAATAGGAGACTTGTCAAACATACATGTCTGAAATTGTTCAAACAACCTTGTAAATGTTGCCTCTGTTTCATCTTCTAATAAAGCCGCACCAAATAAAATTGACTGCCCATGGTGATTAACCCCTACAAAAGGAGCAAAAGGAAACTTGAACTTGTTTGTTCTATAAGTCACATCAAAAACTAAGACTTCACCAAATTGGGCATATGCAGCTCTTGATCTACCATCGGACCAAAAGATGTTTCTCAAAGTACCATCTTCTGCCAACTGTATATCAAAATAAAAAGACCCGTCAAGAGTGGACTTCCTTTGAAAGTGTTTGATGACGCCCTGACATTCTCGCCCTACATTGTTCTTTCGTTGGCTTGATATAATAGTGCTTATTTGAACTAGAGTAATGTTAATTTCTTCGTCCATAGCATTCACCACCTTTGAGATCTTTGAAGAAGTTAAACCCTCCTCATAGAGTTTAGAAACAACAGATTTAGTAAATTCTGAGCACCGCAATTCATTATGAGAATAAATTTTTTTCACCTTTGATGGAGTGTTAATCAATGGATAATTATGTGTATCATCAAACTTCTCCACTTTCCACAATCCATCCTTCAACTTTATTTGTAGCATCGCCAAACAATTAGTCCTTGTTTCCCTTCGTCTTTTGACATTGTTAATGTCAATTCTCTTATCATTTAGACACTTCAAGCCTTGCTTAGAGCACACATATTTCCAACTATATGGTTCTTGTGTTCTTGGATTCTTGTTACAATACCGCTTACGTATTCCAAATCCTTTTCCTTTTGCATAATCATTATAAAAATAATAAGCTTCTTCTATTGTTCCAAATACTCTACATGAAATAGGAGTCTCACTAAATTCACCATCATCATCTACAACAATTTCATGTACATTATGTTCCCTGTGGTCACCATCTTCTTTTTTCATGATTTCACTGTCATCATCTACCACAATTTCATGTACATTATATTCCTTGCAACCACTATCTTCTTCTTTTATGATTTCACGCTTATAATCTTCGCCAAATTCATCATTGTCTTTCTCTAAATCAACAATGTCATCAAAACATACTAAACTTCCATTTATATCAATATCTTCAATAGTTATAATCTGAGAGTGATCCATCACAATAATACTCCAAGATGAGTGTTAACACTTGCATACCGAGCAGTTCCAATTAGATTCTTGTTTTCCCTGTAATAATAATGTGATCATTCATAGAATGAATATAGGGATGTGTATAGCAATAATTAATTACATAAAAAATGCACGAAAATAAATCTAAAACTAACTTATACCAATTAAAAGTCAATCAACAAAAAATATAATCCCCTCCATTATTTAAAGGCTACTGGCATAAAAATCAATTAATTAAGGACTTAAGACAATGAAACATCAAATTCTACTTATTTCCAACTTAAACAAAACAAATCAATCTCAAATATGGTACCTGTATATGGTATGTGCTTGTGTGTTTGGAGATCCCGATACTTTTTCGCAAGGCCATAATACAACAACCCCTGAAAGAGCAAAACAATCATTGAATCAACATGTGAAGAACCACTTACAAAACAATTCCAATCCCATAATATACATCTACTATCAGCCTTGCACATGCATTTGGATTTTGAATATAACATGAACACCCCAAACCCAAAATATATATATATATATATATATATATATATAAACAAAGCTTAAATCAGAGGCACAGGATCCATGGCAACGAACAAACATGAAAAATCGAAAACAAAAATATGAGGTATAGGATCCATAGTGTTAGAATATAATGCTTTTGAGATAACTAAAATCGAATATAACTGAACTCTCTGAGTTAAAATATCATTGCTTTTGAGATATACACCCGAATAATAGCTTCTACTATTTGGTACTAACTTAGCAGTGGAAGACATTTTGCTAATGTGCTTAGAGAAAATGGATGGCCTTAGACATTTTGCCATCATCCATGACGTTAGAGAAAATCGAAGAAACTAACCCAGCGGCTTTTGTTTAAGGTTTTGTCTTTCCTAGGTTTCCAAAGGGTTTCCTATAGGTTTCTAAACTTTGATTTCATGGTGGGGCCCTTGTAAAAGAGGGGGGGGAAAAAAGAGCAGCAACTATGTCCCAGTTTTCATGTTAATTAATGGATTAAAAAGGGAGACAAAACGACATAGTTTACCTTGTTGCAGAAATTGTGTATCTGCCTTAAAAGCAGAAATCTTTTTCCCTATTATATTTTAGGGAATAACATTTCTACATTTACTGCTGAAAAACAATTCTGCAGCAAGCCAAAGACTACATCGTTTTGCTTCTTTTTTTCCCCTCCCTCTTAATATATCTTCTATAAAGCAAGCCACGCACCCAACCATATGTTTCGCAACTAAGCCTTCTCCTAGTTTTGCTCTGCTGATAAACCCTACCTTCTTCATCACCAACCATGTTGTTTCCTCCTCCTTCGATCATATCCTCATTCCTCGACATGAAGAGTCTCGAGTTCACACAATTAGCCCACCCAATCCCTAACGTAGCACAAACTCTTCTACCCGATGAATTCAAACTACTCAAATTCCCAACCTTAATTCTGTTCAAACCCTCTGTGATTCCTCCAATCAAATCAACCACCTGGTTCTTCAATACCACCGCTAATCCAAATCTGTTTGCTATTGACTTCAAATTCCCAGAAATCTTGAAAAACAGTGATGATCTGTGCTTAAGATCGAAACCAGTGTTCTTGAATTTGGATCGAAACAGAGCAGCAATGGAATCGATGACTATTAGCTTAACAGGGTTTGATTTTTTTTCTGTGCAATTTAGTGTTTAGGCAATGGGTGTATGGGCGAAGAAGATGTATTAAGAGGAGGAAAAAAAGAAGAAGCAAACGGTGTAGTTTTTGGCTTGCTGCAGAATTGTTTTTCTGCAGTAAATGCAGAAATGTTATTCCCTATATTTTAATAGGATCTAATGCACATGCTTAGGGATTGTCATAGAGCCTGGTCGCTATGGCAAGAACTCTCTGCGTATATCACCGTGACTGATTTCTGGAATTTACAGGAGAGAGATTGGCTGAAACGTAACTTGGCACAATAGGATGAGGATTGGAGGCTCATGTTTGGCCTCACGTGTTGGCTATTGTCACTACAAGACATTAAGCATTTAGAGGCAGTTTTTTTAGCATTTAGAGGCGGTTTTTTTAGCATTTAGAGGCGGTTTGAACCGCCTCTATTTGCCTCATCAGGCGGTTAAAAAACCGTCGAAGTTACCTCCGTCGGAAGGCAAACTAAGGCGGTTTAAACGAGCCGCTGGAGTAACCGTCAAAATGATCATTTAGAGGCGGTTTTGTAAACCACCTCTAAATGATCATGATTTAGAGGCGGTTTAAGGAACCGCCTCTAAATGTTCATGATATAGAGGCGGTTTTAACCGCCTCTAAATGATCTTTGGAGGCGGGTGTTTGAACCGCCACAAAATGTGATATAGAGGCTGTTTGTTTTAGCGACTCTAATTGTAATTTAGAGGCGGTTATTGTGCCCGCCTCCAAATACAATTCCGAGGCGGTTTTGCAAGTGCCTCAACATGTCATTTTGAGGCGGTTTTGCATAGAGGGGTTATATATACAACCTCGAAATGTCATTATGAGACTGTTTGTAGATGGTTATTTATTGACCAATATATATATAAATATTTTTTTTACTTTTTTATATTTTTTAATTTTAATAACGAAAGGTAGTTAATAGGTGATTTTTTACAGTGTCAATTTAATAATTTTTTTCTAATAATGAAATAATAACTAGTTGCATTTGATGTATGAAGAAGAAGAAAAATTATTGCATTTCAACATACATATCCATACAATGTTAAAAGCCCTTAATTAAAAGCATAAGATATATAAATTCACCACAAGATTAAAGTGTATGTTTGCATACATTATCCAAAATCATAGAACAAAATATGTTTAACAACCATAAACAAAGTCTCAACTGCTAAACATTGGATAATAACAACAATACTATCCAAAATCAATATCTAAATAAAATATTCAAGGTTGTGGTTGTGGTGATGGAGATGGAATATGAGGTGATTAATTCGGTCCGTCACAATGCGGGTCATGACTAACATGAGAAGATCTTCTGAGCCCTGGAGACCCCAAATTTACATCCTGATACATTGAAACAAACATGGAGATGGAATATTTTTGATCAACGAAATTTACACAACGCTTTCATTGATCACGACCTTCTAAATGCAATATGTCATTTAACCAAATTTACAGACAACCAAGTTATGATGTGAGCAAACAAATTATTTATAATTGCCCTAAGTCATAAACCCCAAAACCTTAAAACTGAATCTATAACCAAAAAAATAGGCCTATAACCAAGCTCATTGACTGAATCTCAGTCAATGGTATTCTTCAGCGTTTCATTTAAGTCATTATGTCTATTTCTAGTATTTATCTCACTGTATTTCTACATTGTCCAGCAAAAAATACTTCAAATTAAGTTAAGTAAACCAAGTTAAACAAATATATGCAAGCTTATGTCATTACCTTAGCTTTCTCGCTTAACTTATATGCCAAAAAACCAGCCCATTGTTCTCGAGTCGTACCTTCAGGATAGTTTTCAAGGTTTTGCTCAATACTTGCATTTTTATCACAATAATAATTGCACAACTTCCACCTATTATCCTTCCATTTTTTCCCATATTTGCCAAACAATAATCATATTGGTCATCAGTATGGAGACATAATTTTTTCTGCAATAGGGAAAATATAAAAATCAATTCACAAGCATTTAAGCTTAGTAAATGAAATTGAAAGAGGATTTATACCTGAATGGTCATCTCCCAAGCATTATCCTTATACGAGCGAGGTACATTAGGCCACTTATCATAACATATTGGGAATACATTAGTATTACATGCAAGATGTCCTAAAAAGCCATGCAAGAGAGAACCGCCATCACCAACAGGCTGATTCTCTTGACTCCATGGCACCACTACTTGCTTGTGAGTCTCTAGTACCAAAACATCCCTAATGCGCAATCTTTCCTCAACAATCCTTCCTTGATCATCTATAACATATAATATTCATGTGATTTTTGTTAGTGGAGCAATAATATATGACATAGGCATATATAAATTTTTTTTACTAATGTAACATAGGTGTTAAATGGTATACCTTTAACATCAACCACCCAATATTTGTTGCACACTCTCTTGGGCTTGTCAGGATGTGGTCTTTCATTTTGTTGTTGGGATTGATTAGAAACTTGATCTTCTTTGCCTTCTATTTTAGGTGGCTGTGGTTCCACCCTTTGAATATCATTTTCTAGGTTCTCACTGGGTTGTACATTTTGTGTTTGGAGGGTAGGTGTTGTAGAGCTTGTTGAAGCTTTTCTTGCAGGGAATCTCCTTGTACGCCCCATTCCATCTAATCCATTTGTCCAAAATATAACATGGCAACATAGATTTAAGTATTTACAAAATCATACAATTCCAATATATATTGGAAAAAGGTTATAGTATATGAGCGTTAAGAAATTGAATTGTAAATATTAAGTCTTCAACAACAATTACATACAAGCAAAACACATGATATAAAGAAAACCAGACACAACAAAAAATTATATGTCTAAATGTTAGGCTA
This sequence comes from Acacia crassicarpa, assembly GCA_034222035.1. NCBI lineage: Eukaryota > Viridiplantae > Streptophyta > Magnoliopsida > Fabales > Fabaceae > Acacia > Acacia crassicarpa. The sequence goes on along the minus strand of JAWXYG010000002.1, from coordinate 45,329,642 downwards.
CACAACCCCATGTAAGTACACATAACTTAAGCCTTAAACAAAAAATTATATCTCAAATTATATGTCAAAAAATTACACATAACAATTTATAGGCTAAATCCACTTAAGTCAATTTCTCGTTTAAGAGTAGAATGTATTGATTATAAAAGGCTAATCAACATCAGCACCTTCCATTTTAAGAAATCGTTTGATAATTCAAGACAAACCATCGGTGAGGATTCCAAAGCATCCGAGTCAACAACCTATATCCCTATTTAAATAAACAAACAGAGTTTAATCTAATGTGGTTCAGCATTTGATCGGATTATTAGATTTACAACATAGAAATCAGTCCAAAATATCCAAGTATTACAGGCGAAGTTGAACTAATATGGTCAACACATGAAATAGATACACAAGTTCAAATTTTTGGGGTTTGGGCTAGGGTATTACCTGATGCTTGGTAAGCCTTTTGCAAATAGCCCAATGACACCTAATTTGTAATGGAATCAAGCCACAACCAAATAAATACATAAAAGCAAGAATCCTTAGGATGTATGAGTGTATTTTAAATATGGCAACCTCAAGAGTACACGCTATTTAATACCATGTACTGAATAAATAATGGCTTTATCTATTGGAAAGAATGAGGACGAAAATCAGAATATGAAGGACAAGAAGAAAATCCTGCCACCACAATGTAATACTTGTGCAAACTAATACTTACTGCACAATGTAATACTTACTGCACAATGTATACAAAGATTACTTGTGCAAACTAATACAAGAAGAAATAATTGCATTTACTTGTGCAAACTACTACAAGATTATTCAAACTGCAGGGGAATAATCTTACTGAAAAAAAAGGCACAATGTAATACTTACAGCACAATGTACACAAAGCTTCAACTTTTTTGTCAAAGCTTCAACTTTCCTGTTAAAGCAATGAATAAACACCGAAAATAAGGCACAATGGAATTTTTTTTAAAAAAAAAGCAATGAATAAACACCGAAAATAAGGCACAATGGAATTTTTTTAAAAAAAAACACACAGACACACAGACACAGACACACAATGTATACAAAGCTTCAACTTTTGTCTCAAAGCTTCAATTTTTCTGTCAAAACAACGAATAAACACCCAAAAAAAACTTTCAATCACAAAGTAAGCTGTGCGATCAGTGATCACTATCAGTGCTGACCTTTAGGCTTTAACCCACAGCTTTCTATGGCGAGAACAGACCACACGAACGATGAGATCAGACTGCACGAACAGAGAGAAAGAGAGGACCGATCTTGAAAACCCAAAGAACGGACGACGAACGGCGATGAACGGCGACAGGAAAACTCCTCTAACGATGATAGCTGAAGAAGAACCAAAACGTCCAACCTTTAAGGCTTTAACCGGTTAACCCACGAAACCGCCGTCACCGAAGAGCAAAGGCTTGCTTGTTGTTGCTGAGAAGGGAGCAGCGCAGAGTACAGGGAAATTTTGATTCAGAGAGAAAGTCGGAAAACTGAATTTTATATTTGGCCTTTCGGCCTTTTGTATTAGGCCTTTTCGGATGATAGCCTAATTTTTTTAAAAAATAATAATTAAAAAAAAAACAGCCCAAACGACGTTATTCTGTCTTGTTAGGGAAGGAAAAAAAAACCACCTCCACGACCGCCTCTAAATATATATTGGAGGCGGTTTATAGAAAACTGACTCATCAACCGCCTCTATATTATGATTTGGAGGCGGATTTAAAAAAACCGCCTCTGTTGGAAGATAATATTGAGGTGGTTATTAAAACCGCCTCTACAACCGCCTCCAAATGTCTTTTAGGGGCGGTTTACTTAAAACCACCTCTAATAATCGGTCGGCATTTACCTTTTTCTTGTAGTGTGTGGGCATGGCGCAATAGGAAGTGTTTCTAGGAAGACTATGTGGAACCAGCTGACCGTGCAAGCGTTGTGCACTGGTATGTAAAGGAGGTTAGGATGGCACAAAGGGAGTTTGGCAGAAGTGGCGGCACTAAACAAGAACTTCTGATCAGATGGAAGCTTCCTGAGGAGGGATGGATAAAACTAAATGTTGATGGAGCCTCACAAGGAAGTGGAAAGACTGCAGGTTGTGGGGGGATTTTTAGAAACTCACAAGGGAAGTGGATGGGTGGATTCAGCAGAAGACTGGGAATATGCTCAGCACTTAAGGCAGAAACCTGGGCTATTCAGACGGGGTTAGAGGTAGCCCAACACTATCAGTTCGGTAGGATTGTTGCAGAGTCCGATTCTTGTACTGTAATTAATATGTTGAATGATGTTAATACACATGCTATGGATGAGTCGAAATTGCTAGGGCTGATTAGGAGAACTGTGTCGAAGTTCATAGATGTTGTTTTTGTACATGTGTTCAGGGAAGGCAACTTCTGTGCTGATGCAATTGCCAAGTATAGTTTCATACAGGAGGAGAGTAGGATTATTTTTTATAGGCCTCCTTCGTTTGTAAATTGTTGTCTGTCCAGGGATTGTATGGGTGTTACTTACCCCAAGACTTGTTTTTGATAAAGGAATAAGAACGGGCTAAGGCCCCCTATTCTACCCAAAAAAAAAAAAGAAAGATAGAGTTGGCATAAAAATAATGAGATAGAAATGACCAAATAAAAAAGAGACAGGCCTACACCTACAGGCTTCAAAGCTATTCTTCCCACCCATAATATAAGACATAATTGACTTTTTAAAGAGAGATTAATGAACCTAAATAAATTACTTAATTATAGCTATCGTGTATTATTTGATTATATATTAATTCATAAGTCACACAAATTGATTTATCATAAAAAAGATAAACATATATACATTAAAACAATTTATTTTTAACAATGCTACAAATAATTGGAGGAAACTTCACCACGAGATTGTATGTTAACTAAATGAAATGAATTAACAATTAATAAGTATGGGAATCAACGTTTGTTATTCTTTTCAACCTAAATTATTGTGACCCTTACGTTTCGTATTAGTTGCTCTCCACTTCAATGCAAAAAATCTGCAAACTAAATGCGTTTATTGACCTAATTAAATTATTGTGATATGTGTTTGAACGTAACTCAACATTAAATTAGGCAACAAGTCCAAAATTAATTTTAAAATATTATTTTGTAGATATTTTGTAGCAAAGTGCTATTAACAGTGTTATCTAATTTGCAGTGAAAATCGGGTAACGGGCAACCCATAAAAAAGGAAACATGAAAAAATTGTTGTAAATATATGAATACATGTCTGAGTGTGTCAAAGAAATTAGTCCCACATTTCTTGGAAAAAGAAAGTGTAAGCCCATATATACATAATCATAGTGTACGTATTGGGCTTATACAAAGGCCTAGAGGAATAATGGGCTAGCACGCACTACAACGGGTCACTGAAAAGCAAACGCAATAGAAATCCAGCGATTCCCTCCACGGTCGAGTAAATACGTGGTCTCGGCGCTTTTTCTTAAAATATTTTGCTCCTTGAAAGTATTATTTTTAGTTTTATAAAATAATAATTTCTTTTACAGGCTTACCGAAAAGATTCTATATTTTGGGTTTTAAAGTTGATAATCCTTTGAGACTAAAAATTGTCAACAGTCGGGCACTTCCCAGAACGTACTCATCGTTGTCAACGTACAAACTCGTCTTTCTGGTGGTGTCTGTACAGTCTTGAGGGACACGTTGTCCGAGCTATCTTGTATTCGTTGGTTGTCCGTGGACCATGCCTATAAAATGGGCTTAGATGAAGTGTTCAATACCGACTTTCTAATCTCTTCTCCTCTGCATCATTTTCCTTCTTGTTGTTACTATTATCTTCCGCCATTTTTGTTGCCTTACTTGCTCAAGAAGGGTCTATTTAATCCTGGGGAGTACCGCTTCATCTTTTCTAGTGGTCGCAGAATAACTCTACAGAACAGTGTTCTCGGACACGACTCAAATCTTCTACTTCTTCGTTCTTCCAGATTGCTCGTGGATTATAACAATCTATAGAGTTAAATAACTAGTATGGAGAATGACACTGCTAACAACAATCCTAAGAATCATGATGCTGCTATTCTAGTTCTACATTTGTGCCTTTTGCAATGCCACTTCCAAGTTCTTTCCCCGACACATCCAAGATTAATGTTTTTTATGAAAAGAATTTTAAGCGATGGCAAGAACGAACATATTCTGTTCCTGACATGCATAGTTTGGCTACTGCTCTTAATTAACCACAACCTTCATTAAAGACTGATCAAGCTACAAGGGATGCTTGCAGACACACCCTCATAAATACTCTTTCTAATAATATGTTTGATGTATAATGTGTGTACAAAAAGGCACAAAAGATTTGGGAGTCACTTATCCTGAAATGCACTGCTGAGGATGCCGGAAAACAAAAGTTTGTTGCGAGGAATTTCTAAAGATGGGAAACGATCGATATCAAATTGCGGATGAATGAGTATCATAACCTGTTAGAGGAACTACGAGCTAAAAAGATCAAACTGCCAGATGAATTCATGGCAAAAGTTCTAATTGAAAAACTATAAGAAACGTGGAATGATTACAAGTAGCAACTGAAACATAAGAAAAAACAATTGTTGTTGTCATATTTAATTACACACATTATTATTGATGACACTAACAGAAAGGCGATCCAAGTAGCAAAAGGAAAACAAATGACTGCAAAAGCCAATTTAGTGGAAGCAAAGCCACACAACAAGAGGTACGTTTCTAAACATCAACGCAAAAAGAAATTTGATTACAAGCCCAGTGATTCTAACCCCAAATTCAAGAAGAAAGGTTGTTGTTTTTCTGTGGCATGCCAGGACATTTTGCCGCTCAATGTAGGAAAAAGGCCAGAATTGAAAAACGTAAAAGAGACAAAAATCCTCCAAAGGCAAATGTAAATTTGGTTGTAAGAGATGAAAATAATGATGAAGTTATTATTGTAGTGGTTTCTCAAGTCTTATTGGTCTCTAATGTGAAAAAATGGGTGGTAAACTCTAGAGCTACCAAGCACATATGTGCAAACAGGGAGATGTTTTCCTCCTTCCAAAAAGGAGAAGACCACATTTATTTAGCTTATTCATAAACTGCAAAAGTTCAAGGAAAGGTGGTGTTAAAACTCACATCAGGAAATATATTAGCACTGAATAATGTTTTGTATGTACCTGAACTTAAAGCAAATTTGATATCTATGGCTCTATTGGGTAAATTTAGGGTTAAGGTGTCATTCAAATCTGATAAGATCGTTATGACAAAGAACAATGTTCTGGTAGAAAAGGGTTATTGTAATCAGGGTCTTTCCATACTAAGCTTTGATGAAAATAATGATAATACATCCCATTTTGCTTACTTGATTGATTCCTTTGATTTTTGGCATGCTACACTAGGACATATACATAGATCTATATAAAGAGTACAACATCTTGGGAAAATTTCTAGGATTAATATTAATGATGTAAATAAATGTGAAGTATGTGTAAAAACTAAACAAACTAGAAAAACACATTTTGTTACTCAAAGAGAAATCGAACTGTTGTCTTTAATACATATTGACTTAGGAGATTTAAACAAACTGGGACAAGAGGTAGAAAGATATATTGCATTACTTTTATTGATGATTTCTCAAGATATAATAGAGCATATTTACTTAGAAATAAAGATGAAGCCTTTGAAAAATTCATTTTATACAAGGTAGAGGTAGAAAATCAAGTCGATAAAAAGAGTTAGGTCAGATAGAGGAGTAGAATACTTTTTGCTTAAAGATTTTTGTGAAAATGAAGGAATAATCCATGAAATAACTCCCTCATACTCACCAGAATCTAATAGTGTTGCCGAAAGGTAAAATAGAACCCTAAAGGAAATGATGAATGATTTACTTGTAAGTTCTGATGCATCTAAGAACTTATAGGGGGAGCCTTATTGTCTGTATGTTTTCTATAAAATAGAATACACCAAAGGAAAACAAAGAAGACACCATATGAGTTGTGGAAAAGTTTTACACCAAACTTGAAATATTTGAAAGTGTGGGGCTGTCTGGCAAAAGTATTATTATCTGATCCTAAAAAAAAAAAGATGGGTTCTAAACTATTGATTATGTTCAACAAAATCCTACATATTGTTTTCTAGTGTTGAAAAGTGATATTTTAGAACATAATACGATTATTGAAACTAAATTTTTTTGAAAGTATTTTCCTTTTAAAAGTTGAGCATATTCCTAAGAAAGTTGAACAATTTTTTGAACAAAATTCAAATGAAGATATGGTTGAAAACGTATGGAGAAGTAAAAGACAAAAAAGAGAATCATCTCTTGGAGATGTTTTTTATACATATTTAGTACAAGACAAAGACAAGAATTATCGTGAACCTGTTTCTTCTCCATATGCAAAGTTTTGGAAAGAAGCTATTAAAACTGAGATAGACTCTTTGAATCAAAACAAAACTTGAGTTTTAGTAGACTTGCCCTTGGGAGCAAAACCTATTGGGTGTAAATGGGTTTTTAGGAAAAAGTACTTTCCTAATGGGTCATAGACAAATATAAAGCTAGATTACTAGCCAAAGGCTTTACCCTTACTTCGATACATTTTCGTCTGTAACCATGATTTTCTCTACTAAAGTCCTAATTGCATTAGCTTCAATTCATAATCTTGTTATTCATCAAATGGATGTCAAAACATGTTTCTAAATGGTGACTTAGAAGAGGAAATTTATATGATTCAACTAAAAGGATGTATTATTTCTAGGCAAAAAAACAAAGTTTGCAAGTTAGTTAAGTCATCATATGGTTTAAAACAAGCACCCAAACAATGATATGAGAACTTAGATCAAGTTTTGATAAGTGGTGGTATCTCTACAATTGAAGTAGAAATGTGTTCATATAAAAGTTGTGAATAATGATTGTGTGATTATTTGTTTATATGTGGGTGATATGCTTATCTTTGGTACTAGTTTAAATCTTGTGCTTGAGACAAAAAATTTCCTTATTTAAAATTTTGATATGAAAGATCTTAGAGAAGCAAAGGTAATACTAGGTGTACAAATCATAAAGAATGAACATGGTATTCAACTTTCTCAAGAACATTATGTTGAGAAGATTCTGAGAAAGATTGAACAATTTGATGAAGATCCTTTAAGTACTCCTTATGATGGTAGTGTACATTTGACAAAACATGAAGGAGATCAATGTTGTCAAAAACGAGTTTCTACGTAGACACGGAAATGGGTAATAGAAACGTAAATAGTAGAAACGGCACAACACATAAAGTTTCTACTTTCTACTACTTTAGGTTAGAGTTCAAAATTATATATATATAATACATATTAAAAAAATCATAAATCAGTAAATTACTACTAAATGAGAAAATCAGAAAATCAGTGCTAGGGACATATCACTACCACAATAAAATAAAAATTACAAAATGATTTCAATTTTTTCTTTAAAAAAAACAGACAAATCATACAATAGGTGAGGTGCCATTGTTTTTGCCTATCAGATGCATTAATTATCATGAAGGAATTACAGTGATGAAGAGGATACACATGAAATACAAACACTTCGATTATAGGGACAACTCTAGCATAAATAAGATTGAGTAAAACAATATTCATGATGAACCGAACCCAATGTTTTTGCCCTTTTTCACTTTAAAATCTGGCACTACTTATCAGATAAATCTGAATACAGATTCAAAACAATGTGGTGAGGTGAAGATATAAAAATTGCGCGATGGTATTACTCACTTAGTGACTTACTCAGTTTTTTTTTGTCTTAAGTAAAAACTGTTAGGACGGTAAAAACTTAAGTTTCTACTAGTTTCTACGTTTTTACACTAGTGTCTACCCGTTTTTACCTTAGACAGTGTTTACTTGAGTTTTAGCACTGAAGGCCCGGTAAAGACATAAAAACGTAAGTTTTTACGTCTTTACACTAGTTTTTGACAACATTGAAGGAGATCCAATAGCTCAATCTAAATATGCACAAATCATTGGGAGTTTGTTGCATTTAATGAATTACACTAGGCCAGACATAGCATATATTGTATGTAAATTGAGCAAGTGTACTCACTGCCCATGCAGTAAGCATTGAGAGGCTCTCATAAGATTATTACGAAACTTGAAAGGTACTATGAATTTTTTTTTTATATATAAGATTAGGCAAGCCGAAGCTTGAAAGTGAAGGAGGGCGAAGACTAAGAGTCTACCCCAAAATACAACAAACTAGACAAAAAACTAGTAACAATATGCTAGCTAGTCCTTCAAGACCATAGGAAGGCATCTTTCGGGAACTATTGGAACTAGCGTCACATCCTCTTCAACAAAAGCGTCTTGACCCACCTTGGCCATATAATCAACACATTTGTTGTTCTCCCTAGGAGTATAGTGAAGCTCTACGTTCCAGTCTTGGAAGAGAAGGTCTCTAGTTCCCGTGATAATGTCCCTTAATGGGTGGTCATCGTAGCAGGAGTCTCTCATGAGGGTATTAATGGCGTCAAGAGAATCAGAATAGAGAAGAATCTGCTAAAAACCCATCCTCTGACCCATTTTTAGCCCTAACAGGATGGCTTATATTAAAGGTACCATGAACTATATGTTGGGATCCATACACGCAACGGAAGAATTTCATCCATTAAAATTTATGACTCCCATAGAAGAAGATCTATCAACGGCATCTAAATCGAGTAGTAAGAATCATACCTTTCGTATACGTGAGTCTTATCGATCAGTTAGAAGACGACTCTACAAATCCACTCCCTCTACCAGTATTCACACCGAGCAGCACTCCAACACGGACGGCAGCATGCTAGCGCCTTCAAGCTTTGCGTCTCATGTCTTTCCTCTAGGATTTTCCTTTTCGTGGCTCATCTATTTTAATACGACTAGATCTTAATCTAATAGAGTTTCTCAAACCCTAATTGGGCCATATTAAAATATTCAAAATCAATATAAATTAATCTTGAAATTCGAATTTGAATTAAAATGATATATTAATTAAATCTGTTCAATAGATCTAATCTAATCTATTTATTTAATCCGAATTAAAAGCCAACTAATTTAATTTATCTTTATAAATTAAATCTAAGATATTATATCCGTCTATTTAATTAAATCTGAGATACTATATCTCAATTTAAATTAAATCTGAGATACGATATCTTTATTCAAAAATTAAATCTGAGATACTATATCTCTATTTGTTTTAATTATTTAATTTATCAAATAAATTAAATATAAAACAAATATTTTATAATAATATTATTATCTATATAAATATTATTATTATTATTTAATTTCAAATTTATATTTTATACACACACACATATATACATACATACATATATATCCATTCTAAATTAAACATTGTATTCATTAATTCTTAGACACATCCAAGATTCAATGAATCTGAACATTATTGCTCGTATTGAGCTATTTTCGTATGCGACCCTATACACCCACATGAAATTGGCAGCGGGCCAATACTATACCAGCCCACAAATTGCAAGCGACCTCTAGCAAGAAATTGCAACTACCCAACTTATATAGGATCAATGATACGATACAACCCATCATACAACCATGTCATGTCTCTTTTGTCACGTGATGATATGGTCAAGGATGAAGCATGGATAGTGTCATTCTCCTATTCTTAACCATTACTTTCTCGATTCTTGAGTAGTTTAATAATTGAAATGGAAATTCCTTTCCATCATAGTATGGCCGTACATTTCTTAGACTCACTCATCGAGGGGCCCAGTATTATCTCTTTACAAATGTAAGGGACAAATTACATCTTGACCATTCACATTCTTCTACATGAAAACCGTTGATCCCGATCGAAGCCTTTATCATCACTCAATCAAAGGTGACTTTTGACTAAGTCAAAGATCAACAACTCTCATGTAGGAACCTGTGATGATCTTAGGTCAAAGGGCATTGTGACGTGGTTATACATAAATAAAAAAAAAGCTTATGACTTTATTCATGCAGCTTTCTCATAGTGAGTCGGTCCAGCACCTTATTTTTTTACAAGTGCCCGTGACTTTGATTCGTATCTCCATACCTCATCAAAGTCATGCTGGTCTTATTTCATCTTCACTCACGCGTAGATAACCGACCAGGACATTTAGGATAATCTTTATGATATATCTAAGGATACAGTTATCATAATAAATATGCAAATGATATGATGACTAAACGGAGAAATACTTTAAATAATGTTGATGTTTAAAGCATAATGATTTGCCCCTAGGGCATAATTTCCAACATTATGGTATACAATAAGCCTGTTTGGTATGGCGTTCAACACTCAAAAAAGTCCAGTGGAAGCCCAGTAGAGAAAAAAGTCATATTCATTAGCGTTTGGGGTAGCATCGCAAACTGATGGGCTTATCCCCTAAAGCAGCTTTAAAACAAAAGCCACAGATAGTTGCTTCATATGGCATCACGGCAGAAAACATGAAATGCAATATAAAATTGTACCTTCTTGTCCTTCACATTTGTCACCTCTGGTTGTGCATTTCTCGCTTCTGTTCTCGAACTTCGAACCTCAGCCATGGCCAACTTCAGATTTCGGTGTGCAGTTGTTGAATCAGGATGGTTCCTCTTCCATGGTTCCATCACCGATTTGACCAGGATGGTTCCTTGGTAAAATTGACTGTCCCCCTCATTTTCTTCTCTTCTTAGGGATCTCAAAGATATGTGGTAGATTATTTCACTGGAGAGAGAAGAAAATCTGGAATTTGAATGTGAGAAGAAAACTTGGAATTTGAGAAGAGAGAAGAAAGGCTTAAGGCTCGTCGTTTTCTTCACTAAGGATTATTTCGCTGAAGATAAAAGAAAATATGGAATCTGAATGCGAGGCGAAAGGAAGAGAGGCTAAGAATTTGGGAGTTAAAGTGAAGGCTTTAAAAAAGCAATCTGAAGGGTTCCTTATGGAATATGATCAGCTCTGGGCAGAGTAGGTGGAGGAAAATGAATGAATAAAATAATGAGACGTGGCTGATAGAGCTTTAACTGAAAAAGCAAATATTATTAGTCTTAAAAAATGAGAGGTAAATAATGAATACAGATGGAGGGTGGGGATAACATAAGACGTAGCTATGATTGAGGAAGACATGTGTGTAGGATGTGGAACAATTTATATTTAATTTTAATTTTTTATCCCAAATTGTCAAATTTTATACACAACACACACACACACCTATATATTGCATATGTGTGTGTGTGTGTGATTCACGCCCTTTTTAGTCATTTTCCATCTCCACTATCTTTTCAAAAGTTATGCCAAACAAGTGCCCATCAGGAAAGAAAAAAAGTCACTTCTGCCACCGCTATCCCAAACGCAAATCATATCAGGAAAAGTCCATCAAATGCAAAAGCCACTTTTACCACCGCTATCCCAAACAGGCCCAATATAGTGGCATCAAATGTTGGAAAAAGTCCATCAATTGCTGAAAAAAGCCCAACATAAGTGAAAAACCTGATTTTTGTGTGTTTGGCATGGCTTTAACATCTGATGGGCTTTTGGTTGTGAAGTTGCTTCTTAGCTGAAGTTAATGGGTGGAGCTCTGATCTCATCAAAGTAACTTCTAAAGTTGTTTCTTGCAATGCAGTATCCTCATTATTTAATCATGTTTGTGATGAAATTAGAAACCAACTTGTAGGGAATAGGTTTATTTAAGCACTTCATTGTGTTGTATTTTTTTAGTGGTAATTTTACTATTTTATTTAGCAAATTTATATTTTTAATGTTTTATCCCAAATTATCACATTGTATACAACACACACAGACAGACACACACACACACACATATATGATTCATGCAATTTTTAGTCATTTTCCATTTCAACTATCTTTTCAAAAACTATGCCAAACAAATGTCCATTAGGAAAAAAACCACTTCTGCCATTGCTATCAAATCACATCTAGAAAAGTTCAGCCAAAAAAAAAAGAAAGAAAGAAAGAAAAGAAAAAGAAAACTCATCAGGAATAGTCCAGCAGGAAAAAAAAACCGCTTCTGCCACTGCTATCCCAAACGATAGTGTTATTTCAATTGATTATGTAAAATCAGAAATGAACTTGGCGGATCCGTTAACAAAACACCTTGGGAAGAAAATGATTGTTGAGATGTTGAGATGAATTGGACTAAAGCCAACTCATAATTAACAGCAGTGGCAACCCAACCATTGTTATTGGTAATCCTATGAAGAAGATTCAATGGGTAAGAACAAGTCGTTTGTCAATTCTAACTAGCACGAAAAATATCATTTGTCCCTTCTTATGACAATGGGAGTGTGCTTGAATGCATTCTTTTTAGGTTGAGCAAAGCCCTTAATGATTTCGTCATCTTACAAGACAATGTGCTCAGTATAGGAACACTTATATGAAATCACTTATATGATGTGAAGTGTGGCCGCTCCTATGAGATTATGGTGAAATCTCTAGAGTATTCATTATGCACCAAGAATGCACAAGCCATCTTAACGCGCAAAACCGTTGTTAACTGCGGAAATGTTAGGATATAATCTGACTCTTGATACCTCTAATACACACCAATATTTGTTAGTTCATAGAAGCAGGCTTCACTAACATCTCTATGTACTAAGGGTGTGCATGGTAACACTCCCAGAATGATTTTTTTCCTAATTTCTGTGCCCCGGAACAAAAATGGATGGGAATTGTGTTTGGTAAATCCGGTTTTTTTTCTTGCTCCCGGGATGAACGGTTTATTTTTTGTGCTGGGGAGTAAAAAAAAGAAGCTAAAAATTTTGGCTTCTCTATTCCAGGGCAAAAAATCAGAATTTATTTTTCCCTCAATCGAAACAGAAATTTACACTCGTTCACCACCACCACTGCCGTTGCCACCCCCAACACCACCTTTGCCGCCCCGCCGCCGCCGCCACCACCACCACCACTATCACCACCGTTGTTGCCGCCACCGCCCCACCACCACCTCCACCCCACCACAGCCACCACCACCACCATCACCCCACCACAGCCACCACCACCGCCACCACCCCACCACTACCGCCGCCAGCACCGCCGCCACCACCACCACCACCCCCCCCGGGCGTCGCCACTACCACCGCCACCTGTTACCGCCTCTGCCACCACCACCACTGCCATCGCCACATAAATATTTTTTGAATATAAAAATTACATAAATAATTTTTTTAGGAAATTTAAATTTAAATTTATTTGTAAAGTATAATAATTATATCAATTATTAAAGAAAAGGATAAAATGGTAAAAATAACTCATTAATCTTTCATCTTCTTCCCTTACTATTTTTTTTAACTCCCAAACAAGAGGAGGAAAAATGTGTTACCAAACGTAATTCTAATTCTCGGAGTAAAAATAAAATGGGTTAACAAACGTAATTCTGATTCTCAAAACTCTTCCAAAGCACAGAATCAGAAAAAACTGTTTCATCTCAGAAACAGTGCTGGGCAACAGAATGGTTGCCATGCACACCCTAAGTGTTATTGGTTTAAATCTAGTTCATAGTTCAATGAGCTACCAGATACAATGATTATATTCTTGTACGTAACACAACGGGTTTCTTAGACACATGTTGGGGATTATTGTAAATATATAAATACATGTGTGGGTATGTCAAAGAAGCTAATCTCATATTGCTTGGGAATGAGAGAGTATAAGCCTTTATATATAATCATAGAGTATTGGGCTTCTAAAGAAGCCTAGAAGAGTAATGGGCTCACACACACAACAACGGACCACGGAAAGGCAAACAAGCTGGAAATTCGATGATTTCCCCTGCGCTCGAGTAAATATGTGGTGTCGGCACTTTTTGTGAAAATATTTTGCACCCTCTTTCTGGTGGTGTCTGTTCAGTCTCGAGGGACACATTGTCCAAGCTATCTTGTGTCCATGGCTATCCATGGATCGTGCCTTTAAAAGGGGCTTAGACAAAGTGTTCAATACCAACTTTCTAATCTCTTCTCCTCTGCATAATTTTCCTTGCTGTTGTTACTATTGTCTTCTGCCAGTTTTGTTGGCTTGACTTGCTTAAAAATGGTCTCTTTAATCCTAGGGAGTACCACTTCCTCTTTTCCCGTGGTCGCAAAATAATTCTATAGGACAGTGTTTTCGGACACAACTCAGATCTTCTACTTCTTCATTCTTCTAGATTGCTCGTTAATTACAATGAAAATGATTTCAAAATTCCTTCCCCCGGAGGTATATTATGATGTTCTCATGACTGTAGGAAAGGATAATTAAAATTCTATATTAGCAGAAGGCAAGAAAGATATTAGCAATATGTGAAATTATGTAAAACAAACTAATACTATACACCCAAAATTAAAATCAATTATTATTTTGACCAGATGAAAAATCATAGTTAAGTAAAAAAAAAACCTCTTATTTTGTAAAGATTTTGAAACATAGGGCTATTGATAGTTTTTATCTATTTCTTTGCCCTCAAATTTTATGTGTTAATTTTACCAAAATGACAATAGATAAAATTGTGTTTCTTCCTAAATCATTGAGTTATCAAAATTTATATATTTTCTTGACACATTATCAGTTATTTATAGTTTTTATAAACATACATTCATCTTGTTTACATGTCTCAACGCATTGCCAATTATTTATAGTGAAAATTAGAGACCTAGTGAGCATGATATTTATCAGGAAGGATCTTAAAAAATTGAAATTATTTGAAAGGACCAACTATCGAAATAAAAAACTAAAAAATTAAATTACCCCGAACAAAACCCCTACACTCTATCACTGTATGATTTTCTCATTATTTAATGAAATAATCAAAGTTTATTTGAATTAAGTCAAACAAATTTTGAATTCTATAGTCATAAACCAACAAACTAACTAAATTACACTACATTAATAATCAACCCTAACTAATCTATTTTTACATCTTTGTTTAATTAATAAAACTCATTTTTAGACATTCTGATAAATGAGCCTATTTGTTTATATATATTTTTTACTCTCACTCTTTTTCATACTTTTAATCTTGACCATTAAGATTAAAGAAAATATTCTCAACTAATACAATTCCAAATTTATAAAAATAAGAAATATTACATTTATCACAGTAGAAAATAATTCTCGTAGAAAATTATTTCATGTTAATTTTGTTGTCAACACGTAGAATTCAACATTTAATTAACTTTACAATTTAATATATCAAGGTGGCGTGGTAAACATATGTTGAAACTTGGAACTGTGTGTTTCTTATTTTTTATATCATTTTTTAAATTGAATTAACTAAGTCTAAGAAAATTCAATTTCATCCTAATATTGAAACTGTATTGGTTTTTTTTTTTTGGGCAGACAAACTATATTGGTCTGAAATAAAATAGAAGTATGCAGTAAATTAAAAAAAAATACGGTTGAATTTTATGGCCTTAATTTCTAGACTAATGATTTTTAAAAAAAAAATGCCCAAAGAGAATAGTTTTATTATTAGAATTAGTTTCAGACTTTGAAAGTCACATTTATTTGAATAGAACGTGATTATTTCGTTAAATAATGAAAAAATAGAGGATATGGTAGGAGAGAATGTAGAAGTTTGTTAACGGTAATTTAGTTTTTTTTTTTTAAATTTTGATAATTAGTCCTTCTAAATTATTTCAAGGGAAATCTCATATAAAGCTACTTAAAATAAAAAAAAATTCTAAATCGAGTTGGTAAATTCAATAAATCTTTAATTAAGTTATCAACCCAATTTAGAATTTTAAAATATAGGTAAAATAACTTTAATACCCTCTCATCTCTCTTCATTAATGAATTTTATTACTCTCTAACATATGTTTCCCATGTATATATCAAAATTAATTTTAATATAACAAAATATAATTGGTTCAAATATATTTAGTATATAATCATAGGAATACAAATCTATAATACTTTTCGCAAAGAATTTATTTTATTAACATGAACAATTTTTTTTTGAAGAAAATTAATAATATATGTCACTATAAAAAGGACATATTTTGGTAAATATATTAATTAAGTATGAATTTTTCTATATTTTTCACACACATATATAGGTTTTTATTTTTGGAAATTTTTATATTGGTGTAAACCGTTTTATGAAATTTTTAGTGCATTTTACATCTTTTTTCTGAAATATCCATAGAAGTATAAGAAATTTAAACGTCACTTTTTAAAAACGATAAATAATATTACTGATTTATATTAAAGAATTAAAAAATTGAAATTGAAATATTAACTAAATTACTATCTAAAAACTCATATTTATATGTTAAATAAAATTATTCTGGTTTAGGTTAATATTGGTAAAAATGACTTTTATTTCAATTCAATTTTGCAAAAGGTGAAGTTGGCATAGGATATGCTTTTTTTTTTTTTTTTTGCTTTTATCTCACAGGATAAAAATAATAACTTTCTTTTTTAAAAAAAAACCTCACAGTTATTGTTTAATCATTAATACAATTAATTGACTTTCAATTAAAATATATTTAATTGATATCAAATGATACTATTATGGCATGACATACTTGAATTATTCTTTATTATCCTTTTATATATAGTTATAAAGCAATAATACTCTTTTAAGAGGGGAGAGAAGAAAAGCCGGCAGAAAAGAGATGAAGGGCATTAAAGTTATTTTACACAGAATTTGAAATCCTAAATTGGGTTGATGACTTAATAAATGATTTATTGAATTTACCAACCCAATTTAGAATTTTTCGATTTTAAGCTTTATATGAGATTTTTCCTTATTTCAATTGTTAATATTCTCTCCAATAAATATTATTTTTATTAGGTTATTTCCTCTAATTCTCCCTTATTTAATTATACTTGCATAATCATGTCTTCGAATTTTTCAGGAATAATAATTATTTTTGTTTAAAGGACTAATTTCAGAAATTAGATAATACTCAATAATAATGTAATTTCCATAAAAGATAATGTAATTACTATTTTTCGTTTATTGATTAAATAATTTCATGATACCTAAATTAGTACTTATGATAAGAATGCGAGATGTGAGATTGTGCACTATAAATCAATTTATCAAGGATTTTAAAATGTAAATGTTTATTTTACCCAAAAAAAAGGGATAAAAATGTTAATCTACATAGATCCAGAAGTTATTAAAATCCAACTTTAAATTTATCTAGACTCATCTTTTCTATAGGTTGAATTTTATATCTTTTTTAAATAGTTTCAACTAATGATATTTTTATTTTTATTTAAAACCTGTCGATTATTAAATTTCATTTGATATATTAATTCCTTTTAATATGTATAACCAAAATCTCAACTTGATAATCAATAAATCAATAATAAATATATGCATCTACATCCTTTAGAATAATCCTCTAAATCCTATAATTTGTGGTTGGCCCTAATCAATTCTTTTCTTATAAAATTTAAATTTCAAAATATCCTAATCAACTCTATATGATTATGATGATGATAATAATAATAATGAATATAAATAATTTCCTCTAAATCCAATAAAAATTAATAATAATACTTAAAAAAAAATCATGGACAGCGTTTATAAATTTATATAATCTGTTTTAAAATTAAAGATGAGAGTGCAAAAAAACAGATTTTGCCTCCTTCGCCATTGCATCATGTGGAGTTATCATCCTCAAAGGTCTCCTTATTACTAAAACTCCATGACCATGAATCAGATGGATTCGAAGCTTCAGATCAGCATATATATGTATGTCCTAAAGTAAATATATAGGCGGGTTTAATATTTCTGTAATTACTGCAAAAATCTTTTTTCTGCAGCACTCATATAAAAGTGGGTGGGTTGGGCCCACCTACTTTTATGTGAGTGAACCCACCCACTTTTATGTGAGTGTTGCAGAAAAAAGATTTTTGCAGCAACTACAAAAATATTAAACCAGATGCAATTGATGAGTAATCTCTATGTAGACCCTCCCACTTTTATGTGAGTGTTGCAGAAAAAAAAAATTCTGCAGCAACTGCAGAAATATTAAACCAGATGCAATTGACGAGTAATCTCCATGTAGGCCCACCCACTTTTATATAAGTGTTGCAGAAAAAAAAAATTCTGCAACAACTGCAGAAATATTCAACCATATGCGATTGACCAGTAATCTCCATGCAGTTAACATTAAAGAGAATGAGGAATAATTTGAAGACCAACGAGGTGAAGTGAACACAAACAGAATAATAAGTACAGAAGTAAAAACCTTCATGTCTGTATGCTGTGATGAGAGCGTTGATACTTGATCGTGATTGCATGGGAAGACATTCCTTGTGGCAGCAACCAGGACACCTCAAGACTTACGGCTTTCCTCCTTTTCTTTTATCTTCGGCTACTGTACTTTTCTATCAAACTGTACCATTTTAATGCAAAATACACACGGTTTACTTTTTTTACAAGAAATATATATAGAATTTATTATCTTAAAGTATTTTTATTTTTCAATATAAGTCTGTATTCTGAAATATTTTTTCAATATCCTAAAATAATTTTTTAAAATCATGAAGTATTTTTTTAGTACCAGTATCTTGAAATATTTTTTTAATACCATTCACTATCTAAAATAATTTTTCAAAATCATGAAACATTTTATTCAATACCAGTCAATATTTTGAAATATCTTTTTAATATCAGTTAGTACCATAAAATTTTTTTTCAAGATCCTTAAATTTTTAGAAATATTTTAGGATCTTGAAAAATTATTTTAGGATCTTGAAAATAATTTTAGGGTATTGAAGGATATTAAAAAAAAATACTGAATTTAAAGATGGTGAATGCTATTTTTTTATTAAAAAAAATTTAAACAATGTGTATTTTACACTAAACCCGTGTAGTTTGATAGAAAAAGACGACACCAGGGAATAAGGGAAAAAGAGAAAAGCCACGTCGTACACACATAACAAAAGCCACAATTTGTGGGTAACAGCTGCAACAAGCGTATTAAATAGAGTTAAATTAATTAAAGGGTTAAGGTGTAAAAATACATATGTACTTTTCTCTGAGGAGCGCTCAGTAGTAAATTTTTTTTTGGGTGCAAAAATGCACACGTGGTTACAAATTAGGTACAGAAATACCGTTTGACCGTTAAGTTTGACTTTGACCGATGACGTGGCATTTCAAAGGTACAAAAATACACATGTGATTTGTCAAGAAATCATCCAACAACAATTTTTTTTAAAATTTAATAATTTTATTTCAAGATCCTAAAATAATTTTTCAAGATTATGAAGTATTTTTTCAGTATCAGTCAGTATCCTTTTAGTACCGGTCAATACTTGAAATATTTTTTCAAGATCCTAAAATAATTTTTCAACATTATGAAGTATTTTTTCTGTACCAGTCAATATCCTGAAAGTACTTTTTAGTACCAGTCAGTACCCTGAAATATTTTTTTCAGTATCAGTCAGTATCCTTTTAGTACTGGTCAATACTTGAAATATTTTTTCAAGATCCTAAAATAATTTTTCAAGATTATGAAGTATTTTTTCTATACCAGTCAGTATCCTGAAAGTACTTTTTAGTACTAGCCAGTGCTCTAAAATATTTTTTTCAGATACTAACTAGTACAGAAAAAATACTTCATAATGTTGAAAAATTATTTTAGGATCTTGAAAAAATATTTCAAGTATTGACCGGTACTAAAAGGATACTGACTGATACTGAAAAAATACTTCATAATCTTAAAAAATTATTTTAGGATCTTGAAAAAATATTTCAAGTGTTTACCAGTACTAAAAGGATACTGAAAAAAATATTTCAGGGTACTGACTGGAACTAAAAAGTACTTTCAGGATACTAACTGGTACAGAAAAAATACTTCAAAGTATCTTTTTAGTACCAGTTAGTATCCTGAAATATTTTTTTTCAGATCTAAAAATAATTTTTCAAGATTATGAAGTATTTTTTCAGTACAGGTCAGTATTCTAAATATCTTTATAGCACCCGGTAGTAATTAAAATAAAATTATTAATTTTTTTAAAAAAATTGTTGTTGGGCACTCTGACAAATCACATGTGTATTTTTACATCTTTGAAATGCCACGTCATTGGTCAAAGTCAAACTTAACGGTCAAACGGTATTTTTGCACCTAATTTGTAACCACGTGTGCACTTTTGCACCCAAAAAAAGCATTTGCTACTGGGCGCTCCTCGAAAAAAAGCACATGTGTATTTTTGCACCTTAACCCTTAATTAAATTTATTGAAACGGAATTTTGTTTTCCGGCCAAGCGCCTCGTAGTGCGATGGCATTAAGGCCAGCCTTAGGAGCTGACTTTCCCCCTTATCCAGGGTTCGAGCTCTGCTTCACCCTCCCCTCACTGGCTGTATCAAAAAAAAGAATTTCGTTTTTCGAATTTTGAAAGATAATTGAGGTTTAGGCAGTTGGACCAATAACCAAAAAAAAAAAAAAACGGAATCTTGGGTTTTGATGCTCACCGTAATTGGACAAATGAAAGGGCAAGTTTGAATTTTAAGGAAAGGAAAGAAAAACTTGATGGTGGGGCTCATCTGTGTAAGTGACACATTTGAATTGATGGTGGTAGAAGTGGCCCAACTCACGTAAAAAAGTCAAGAGCTTTTTCTTAAAAGTTACCTTATGAAACTTTTTCCTACGCCGACTTTTAGGAGCTTTTTTAGGGGGGAAAAAAACTAATGGACTTAAAGTTTTATCCAAACACTCTACTTAAGTTTTTTTTCCCCCTATTGCTACTTTTTCTGGCTTTTTTTGACTTAAAGCTACCCTAACGTTCTCTTCAAATAGGGCCAATATAAGAGTTAGATAATCAATTTTGATAGATTAAAAAAATTAGTTGTATTAATGTTAATTATTTGTATCGAATATGAGTTGATTTTTCATGTAAAAAACGAGTTGATTTTACTAAAATACAATCTTTTGTTATGTCAATCTTAAGCAGAAAAATCACTCTTAACATGTGTAATCAATATAAATACTTCAAGAAAAATAATTAATATAGGAGATATAGTAGATTGAGATATTGACAAAATCTAACCCCCAATTAGCTCTTATAACAAGGCTCGAAGATTTTAGCATGATATTTGGCTTCTTTGGTACAAATAAGACTAAATTTTTAACTCACACCTGTCATCATATGACATTCTAGAGTGATTGGTAAACAGTGAAAGTGTGGTTTCAAAAATCTTTTTATGTAAAATTGAGACAAAACTCTTTTTATATGTTTATTTCGTAAATCATAAAAGTTATTCTCTAAAAACTAATTCAAAGACAAACTGAACAAGCAATTCGAAACTTTGGTACGTAATTAGCCACACATATGACCAGCCTGTCCCGATTTTATTCTTTGCATCAAAGTGTCTCTTGAGCAAGTCGAAAATCATGAATGAAAGAATCTGGCAACAAAGTGAGAGCTACGTACCCTGGTATCAATCAATTTCGAAACCGTGGTCGAATGAGATTCATCCCATTTTCCACACATTTTGATGATAATGTGCTTCACCTTGCGTTTTTCAAGAATATCTATAATATTAATATATATATGTGTGTGTTAAATTATGACAACTGCTTCAAAAACCGATTGCCTTAGCATTAGCTTATACTACCACTTTAATGAAAAGACAAATTTATCCGAACAAGGTCAAAAGATATATATTCCCTCTCGTATTTAATTAATATAAGATATATTTACTTAATTTGTTTATATTAAGAAATTACTTTCTTTGATCTTTATTATAAAGTACCAACTAGTAAATATATTTAATCTCATTATAAGGCACTCGCTTGTTCCCAAGGAACATTAATTATTTTTTTCTATCCATACCCCTAATTAATAAGGATAGTTGGTAAGAGTTATAAATAATATAATAGTAGAGTTTAGTGCAATTAATAAGAGTAATATTGAAAATTATTTAAATTTTTGGACAAGTTTATTGACTTAAACTGTTTTTAAGAATTGGAGGGAGTAATCAATATAACATTTACTTTTTAAAACATCACAATCGTCTTTTTTTCATTTTTTGTTTTCCTCTTCTCCTTCACCATTATTGAGAGATCATTAATGTGGTTAAATTAGGAAAATATTAATAAATTGACAAACACATCTTATATTTATGACCAATATCAACCCTTCAAATATGTTTTATATTAAAGATGAAAAGGAATACATATGTACATACCAAGATACATACTGACCTTGCTTGATAACATCGTGAAAAAGGGGATAATGTACTAGGGAGCCTAGACAAGTCGAACACACTCAAACAACAACACAAGCATAAAAACTGAAACAAGTATACAAAGAAACATAAGCATAAACACACAAATACAGAAGCTCAAATAGACAGACAAACAAGTAGACATATAAAAAAAGAAAAAAAATCAACGAGGTTAGGTTTAATGGAAGAGGTTAATCCTCACAATATAGTGAAAGAAAGTCTAAATATTTGATGGAAGAAATACTTAGATTTAGTTTTTAACAGTGTCTTAAACATGATTGTTATCTAAGAAGATATATATATCGAGCAAAAAAATGAAGAAAAAAAGGACGGAAAACATGTGCTCAAATTGAGCCATGAGCCTATGATAATGCAAGTATAAAGAACAACACCAAGAGTGGAAAAGGCAACTATGTATGTGCACTCTTAGCACTATGACAAATGTGGGACACAAGCCCCCGTAGAAGCCCACTAATTAAGGGTCCAAATATCTCATAGGACAAAGAAGCAATGAAGGAGTACATTAAGCATTTCCAGTCATAACTCAAAAAGTCACCAAAGTTTTTTTAAAAAAAAAGTCACCAAAATGAGAACTACATACTAAAACGAACCTCAAAAAGTCAACAGTTAACTTTTGGTGTATGGTTTTCCCAATAACTTACACCCATTACACAAATAAACTGGAACAAGATTTAGATAACTTGAAGTAACAGCAACAAAAAACAAATTTATCACCGAGAAGCCTAAACAATATGCAATAATGACCCTACTCATTTCATGATATTGACATAAACTCCATCGTCTCTTAGAGGCTAAGATGATCAAACAACATGAGCAATGGGTTAAGGTTGGCTAGAAAACCCAAATTGGGGCTTCTCAGATAAGATGCATATGAGAACAAAGCTAACAATCTTCTGCAGTTGTCTTATTCATTTGTACCTTAGACTTGTGTACTTGTGTGTTTGGCCCCCGTGAATATGGCTCAAAAATGCATATACTACTACAAAAAGTGGATATTACTTTCCTGAAAGACATCCTTATTTTAAAAAAGGAAGTAAACAGTATAGACGGTGGCATTTTCGTAATTATTTAGCTGAGTCTTGAGCCTTAGGCGTCTTGAAAATAACATCAGGACGCCAAAGTTGAATTTTTTTAATGCCCTAAAAAATTAAATTAGGACGCTAAAATAAAATTTTTTGACACCCTAAAAATTAAATCAGGATGCCAAAATGAATTTTTTGGCGCATTGATGAATTTTTTGGCGTTAGGAATTTTTTTGACGCCCTAAAAGTTAAATCAGGACGCCAAAATGAATTTTTGGCGCATTTTGATGAATTTTTTGGAGCCAGGAATTTTTTGACACCCTAAAAATTAAATCAGGACGCTAAAATAAAATTTTTTAACGCCCTAATAGTTAAATCAGGATGCCAAAATAAAATTTTTTGACGCCCTAAAAATTAAATCAGGAGGCCAATTGATAATACTATTCAAATCAAAGAAATCGAAACTTTTACTAATCAAATCAAAGAAATTGAAAATAATTATATCAAATCAAAGAAATCGAAAATAATACTAATCAAATCAAAGAAATCAAAAATTTTACTAATCGAATAAAAGAAATTGAAAATAATCAAATAAAATCAAAGAAATTGAAAATAATCAAATCAAATAAAAGAAATCGAAACTTTTACTAATCAAATCAAAGAAATAAAAAATAATATTAATCAAATCAAACAAAACGAAAATAATATTAATCAAATAAAAGAAATTGAAAATAATACTAATCAAATCAAAGAAATCGAAAATAATACTAATCAAATCAAAGAAATAAAAAATATATATAATTAAGATACCTAAAAGGAAAATTTTTTGGCGCCTAGGTAATTTTTTTAAAAAAATTTGGCGCTAGCAAAATTAATATTTTTAATAATTAATAATTTTTTTGGCGTCCTGAATCAAATTTCAGGATGCCAGAAATATTATTTTTGTATTTATCTGACTAACTATTCGATCTCGAGCTACACAATCGATCTCCCACACTCAGCGCTAAAACTCTTCTCCTCTTCCTAATCTCGCGCCTTGTTCTCTCCTCTCCTCTTTCTAACAATGGATCTCCCACACACACACTGCCTCTACCAACTGCTGCAATCTTCTCAGCCACCGTCAATTCTCTGTGTTCAGGTTCGGATCTGCGCCTCTTTTTTTTTTTTTTTTCAAGCTAATCGATCTTCCTTATGGCTCTTCCTTCTTTAAACCTCTTAATCTGCATATTTAGGGTACACAATTCCTTCCACGATGGCGGCCACAGATCTGTTTTGTTGTTCAAGATCTCTTGTTTTATTGTTCCAGATCTGCTCTTTTGTCGTTCAAGATCTACAGTTTTGCTGTTTTGTTGTTCCAGACCTGCTGTTTTGCTATTTTGTTGTTCCAGATCTGTTGTTGTGTTGTTCCAGATCATATTTAGGGCACACAAAACCTCTTAATCTGCATCATCTCTGTCTCTCTATTTTTTGTTCTAGTTTCGTGAGTCCTTTATGGTTCTTCCCCCACGCGCGGCAAGCGGTTTAATTTTTTTTTTCTTTTTAAAAAAGCAATAAGGCGTCCTGATTTTTTATTCAGGACTAAAGGCGTCCTGAATAAAACATAGGACGCCTTAAAAAAGGCGTCCTGATTTAACCATAGGACGCCTTTTTTAAGGCGTTAGGACGCCTTACATACAACTACCCCTAGTTGAACGTCTTTCTGAAATAGGACGTTAATTGCCTCTAATTTAGGACGTTAATATGCTTTTTTGTACTAGTGATATTCTCATCAAAGTGCAAAGAAATGGCTGGCATCAGCCATGACCTAGCTTTACATGAGTATGTATCTAACGGTAAATTCCTTACCCATCATACCCCTTAAAATGATGACAATGGGGCAACAAATTTTGAAATCACTCTTGAATATTCAAGTCTTTGTTTGTCAAAACAAGTTTAAGTATAGTGCTCCCTCAAGTTCTAATATAAGATAAAGTTTATAGTACAAATTATAGTACAAACTAATGCATTAAAGCATAAATTATAGCACCATATAGTTTTTTGGCTAAGAATTATCGCACATTCTACGTGAGCTACACTTGTTATTATTATTTTTATCAGCTAATAACATGAATGATTATAAAGGGCATTTACTTCTTACTTTATTCAATCCTATAAAGTTCTTTTAACGAATTTGTATGTTTCCAAAAGAGTAGCCAAGCTGTTTACTTGTAATTAGTATGTAGAGAATTTGTGATATTATTTTCAAATTATAGGGAGAATCCCACAAAAAGGACCTTAAAAATAGGAAAGGACAAAATGATATTATAAATATTCATAATATCAAAAAAGATGTTGTCACAGAGCATATGCTTAGATTTTGATTTTTAAGAATTACTTTTTTCGTTCCTAAATATAAAAATTTGATTTTTAAGAATTACTTTTTTCCTTCCTAAATATAGGGCAAAGTTTGTAATGTAAACCACATTATAAACTTTATCCTATATATAGGATTGGAGGTAGTATATTTTAATCTAGGGAAAATTAGAATGAAGGACCTGGAGAAAAAATATTTATTGAGAATGACCATAAAAATTGTAATTACTTAAAAGGATTAAACATCATAAAATAAATTTAAAATTATTAAATTGTTCTTACTCAAACCTCTTACATTATCTCTTGAATTCATAATTAGAAAATAACTAAAATTAAAAGTAAAACTGCCCTCCATTCACGTATAGTATCATCACATCTTTTTTTTATTTTTATTTTTATTTTTATTTTTCACCATGTTTTAGGTTCATGTAAAATTAATATATTTTTAATTAATTATGGTTCAAACTCATATTTTTAAAATTTTTATTTTTTAACAAGTTCTATATTCACATAATCAAGAGATCATCTAATTAACGAATATATTGTCTGTAACGCCTCATTTTCAATACCAAAATCTTGGCCAAAATAATAGTAACACCTCCAAATATAGGATATTCAACACTCAAACACATATTTACAATATGGCCAAAGGTAGAAATCCATTTATACAGGGCCAAAATAAATCCAATAAATAAGAGTTATTTTAAAATGCGGAAGTCTTGTAGGTTCATGGCAAATAAAATAACACAACATAAACTAAAGGAGTACAGAAGAGCCTACAAAGCTCACTCCATGGGTGCATTCCCTTGATCTCTACTAAGTTATTCACCTGAAAAATGTTAATATGGGGTGAGATTACACATCTCAGTAACTACTAAATATTTCTACCGTACACGAGCAAATAATATATGACAAAAAGATATGGGCTGATTTCAAATATATATATATAGATTCCATAATTTATCATACAAAATAATTTATACTAATAGTCATCAATATAGAAGGTATTAAAACATATATATCTCAAAAGTTCTCATCTTATGTCTTTACAGAATATTCATCATCATATCAAATTCTTGAACTGTTCAGAAATGCACTATGCAGTATGCAGCCTCCCTTATATCACCACCTCCCTTATACCGCAGACTGGAGCCATAGGCTAACACATAGTCCAATAGAAACTTATTCATTTGACTGAATTGTTCCAAGCTCACCAAAACTTAAGATACACCCGGCCAAAGGTATATAGCTTAAATCTGGACTATGGCTCCCCTCCTTTAAAATAACTAAGGAGGTGTCACATGTCCCACAACTCCAATGAAATCCCGGCCAGAGGAAAACATGGAAGATGGGGCCCTGAAACAAGTACCATCCACTGTGCACCGAGTGGTGGCATAAATCATTCTTATCATTCAAATCCCTCCTTACTCCACCCATCATAATACAACCGCCATGATGAATATGTTCACTCAAAATAATGCATTATTATACCATAAAGTTTTATACATCAATATGCGTATTTATGAATAGTGAATACTATGCGTATATGTGAATAGTAAAATACGATATATATATACATGAATAGTAAAAATGAAGAGTACATACGGTATGTATACGTGAATAGTAAATACGGTATGTATACGTGAATAGTATTATGAATAGTAAATACGGTATACGTGAATAGTAAAATGAATAGTAAATACGGTATACGTGAATAGTAAAATGAATAGTAAATACGGTGTGAATAGTAAATATGGTATACGTGAATAGTAAATACAGTATACGTGAATAGTAACATGAATAGTAAAAATGAATAGTAAATACGGTATACGTGAATAGTAACGTACGTATAAATAGTACCTCTGCAGATTTGCAAATCAAAGTTCCCACACCAGATCTTAAAACCATAAATATTTTTCTAAATATTCTTGCCAAAATAGTAAACAAACAAATTTATAATCATACATAATTCACAAGTATAAGGAAGAATATTCAGAGTTACCTGTTACTTGCTAATACCCGAATCACCAACCAGCTATTATAACTCTTAAGCAAATATCTCTCTACTCTCTCTCTCTCTCTCTACCTCTCTCTATGGCTCTTAGAAGTTGTGAAGAATGAAATGAAATGGAAGGTCTATTTATAGTTGGAAAATGGGTCTTTAAGTGTAATTTTTGTCTCTGGGTCGTTTTACGTAATTTTCCTAAAAATTAAAAAGAAATCTCCCCCCGTGACTAAGTAGCCGCCCCGTGAACATTTTTAAAAAATTTTAATAATATTTTAATATTTTAAATAATATAATATTATAAATCAAATAGTAAATACTATTACGTGGGTCCCGCGTGAAATATTTTCAAAACTCACGAGAGTTTCTGTCGGGAGGAAGAATTATTTTGGTCGTGGGTCCCACATGAATAGTAAATACGTATTTAGGAATAGTAAATACCGTATTTTTAAATAGTAAATACGTATTTGTGAATAGTGAACACTATTCATATTTCACAAATTTCAAGTATTAAATACGTATTTGCGAATAACATATATATATATATATATATATATTTTTAAATACGTATTTGTAAATAGTAAAAACGTATACGTGAATAGTAAATACTATTCACGGGGCCCACAAAATACTGATTTCAAATTTATCACTTTCTAAAAATAGAGCCTACTAGTCTTCCCAAAATAGGTTTATGTTCAAGATATTAGATTCAAAATTCAGGATGTTACATTTCTCCCCTCCTAAAAGAAAATTTTGTCCTCAAAATTTCGCTATAATAAGAATTCTAACCTATTTAAATAAATGAGGATAGGTTTGTCGCATGCTCTCCTCCGTTTCCCAAGTAGCATCTCCGGGAGCCAT
The DNA here is from genome assembly GCA_034222035.1 of Acacia crassicarpa. Classification (NCBI taxonomy): domain Eukaryota; kingdom Viridiplantae; phylum Streptophyta; class Magnoliopsida; order Fabales; family Fabaceae; genus Acacia; species Acacia crassicarpa. The sequence goes on along the minus strand of JAWXYG010000002.1, from coordinate 45,301,233 downwards.
TCCTTTACACACAACCTTTACAAGCTAATAGCCTTGTTCCTCAATTGCTTATCCCCCGCATCAACAATCCGCTCCGACTCAGCTTTATATATCATATTATCCCTAAGTCCTATCTCTTTCCCAAACATGCTCACCAAGCACACAACACAATTTTCGTTCATCCTGTACCCAAAGTAATATTCAGACACAGGATCCACTAGTTCCTTATTTGAGCGCTTGGTTACACTGGCCTCACAGGCCAGTTCATTCTTCCTTTCTGCTTATTTCATTGTATTACCACGACACTGGATATTCAGATCTTACAGCTTAAGAAGTTACCCTCAGGCCATAATAATCACAATATGATATAATCTGATTATTTTGCCAACCTTAAGATAAACTTTAGACATACAGGTCTAATGTTACCATGATAGGCAACAAACACAATACTAGGCACATAAGTCTTATAGCCTAGAGATACCACCATATGCAAACTAGCTCAACGGGTCTTACCGCTTCAAGCCTCTGCTCGTCTATCCTATACCCGTGCTTCCTCAATTCAAGTTTAAGAAAACACTTACTTACTAAATCTAGCTTTCACCAATGGCAAGTAATTCAAAAACAAGTACATTTGGCAAGATTCCGCAAACTAAGTATATCCACAACAGTTTCCAACCTCTTCTAGCTTGTACACCTTCCACCACAATCATAATGTAAAAGTCAATTCTTGTTCGAATTTCGCAAGGATTCATTCCATGAGACATCATAGTTTATAAATGTCGATTACAAACTGGTCTTAAATCCTGTTGTAAATATTGCGTAAAAATTTCCAAACACAGCAAGTGCATTGGTAAGTTCAAAATTCAAATACTCAGGGACCTAGCAACTATTTTAAATAGTCACCAACTCCGAATACATTCCAGGTTCCAACTTATTCTACTCAACTCATCCATGAAACACTCAATTCATTATTTCTAAAGAAAGATTCTATTATCAAGATCATTTCCTATGCTAGTTAAACAGTTGGCAATCTCTGAACATCTTATACATGTTGGTATCACATTTTGTTCCCTATTTCTCTCAAATCAATTAATACCATATTCTAATATCTCAATTTATTCAATCAATTCAGTCTCCTAAAGAATCAATACAACTGTTAAGTTGAACTGTTATATTACATTTATACTAGTAGCAACCCTTTAGATCCCCTACCAACTTTCAGATTCATCATCCTATTTCTAAAACCCCGATTATTCATACTAGATTCATCATACTCCATAGCTTATAATAATTGTCAAATTACAAATCAACTCTTAGAACTTCAAAATCAGCAAGACAGAGATATCATGTGTCCTCAATAATATCCATAGAACATTCATGTTTCACAATTCCTAGACTAAGATTTAAAACATTCAAATATTATTCTCACAACCTCAGCATCGTTCACATGATTCGAATTCAATCCTTAGTATCTCAAAGACATATACTAAATATCATCTGTTCCTCTCATAGTTATCTATTAATCACACCCAAATAACATACTAATATTATAACATAAATCACCGGATTTCATACTTTCTTAATTAGACACACTATCTTAACTCAGATTGAATTCAAGTCTATTTTCAAATATTCCCAGACATTAATAGTCAAGTTTACAATTTGATTCTTATAACCTCAACATCAACTGATAATTCGTGTTTCCCCAAAAATACCCATCATACTAAGATCATGATTCACAATTCCTAATCTAATTCTTGGATTATATGAAGACTATCTACAACCTCAGCAGTATTCACAAGGTTCTAATTCTACCTCAACCTGCAATATCACAAAGGCTCATTTCGTTCTTGAGTTCTATTTCAGCTTAGATTAAATTAAAGCCTATCCTCAATATTTACTATATTCATTCTAACATCTTACTGGCATTCCTAAGGATCACCATTTCATACCTTTCCATCGATCTTCCAACATGTTTATCCAAAAACCTTAGTCTTTGAATTATCTTTGACAAATTCATAGAGTTCTTCGGATACTCGGAGAGTGAAGAATGCTCTCGGGTTAATTGGCACAACTCATCATCATTTCAAATCTTCGGATTCTCTCCGGTTCATCTAATATTATTAGGAAGTCACCCTTCCCAAGATTACTATCACCTTAGCACGCTTACGCTTAAAATCCTATTTTCAAATGTCAATTCCGACATCTTGAGTCAGCTGCACATCCAAGACAGATTTCTTAGATAAATGCGCGTATAAACGTCCAAACTTAATTTCTTGAAAACACAGCTAACAATAAATGCCATAGCGATTTCTGTCTGCAAAGGTCTAGGAAACTGCGACCCCTAACGGTGGCTAGGGTGCACTAGGGTGCGGTGCCATAAAATTTTCCGCATAACAACAAAATCTACATGATTCTGAGCTAACGACAGATGAGAATCCGATGCTGCTTAACAAAATATAGACGTTGCTAGCCCAGCTATAAATAGAGTAAAGAAAGAGTAAATGTTTCACGTTCTCTCAAACTTCACAAAACCTCCACATATTCATTTCCTCTCCGATCGTAACCTTCACTATAACCTTCCACATTATCCTTAAACATGGCCGGTTCAAGTAACTCTATTCCAGTCTCCGATTCATTCAACCCTTTCTTTCTTGAAGCCTTACTTCATGACTATCAGACTAACATGTTGTCTGATTTGTCAAACAATGCATCATACCCTTATTCTTCTTTACTTCCCCAAAATCCCGTAAGTATGAACGTTCATTCATCTGCCTCAACGATTAACATTCCTACTCCTCCTCCAAGGATACAAGATTCTATTTTTACCACTACTAACAGAAAGGAATCTGAAGCAGGTCCATCAAGGCGACCTGTCCAAAGGTGTCGTAATGTGGCAGAACTTATGGAGTCTACGGTACCTTCTCAACCAAGGAATCCTGCTTCTACCTTGACTGAGACTACTAATCCATTTTCATGTGGTTGCTGCCATGTTCTACGAGAGATTATTCATACCAATGGACTTCAATACCATAAACTTGAAGTTCATGGGAGGATTGGTATGATATGCCACGCTGTCTTTCACCAGGACGTACAAGGAGGTTCTTCCAGTCCTCAAGTATTTGACTTTGGTAAGAAAAATTTAGAAGATGTCAAACATTTTCTAGAAAATTATTGTTTGAATCAAAATTCTTTAGGGTATGTCCTGGTGTCAGATCCCCTATCAGCCTACTATGAGGCCCTTTGTGTTGGTTTGGAATGGACTAAAAATCAAAATGAACTCCCTAATAGTTCATTTCCAACCAATACAGAAAATATATCCAATAAAGGAAAAGAGCTCATGGTTGTAAATAATAATCCTTCAGTCCCCATACCTAGTAATCCATACCGATCAAGAGCTGAACAAAATATTAGAGCTGCATCAATGTCAATTAATGATCTTAGAGACTTATTCCATTTACCTCAACAAGAAGCGGCTCAACAAGTTCGTCTATGCAAAAATGTTCTAATGAAAATATGCCATAGGGGAGGAATAAAGCATTGGCCTTATGTAAAAATTCGAAGCACTATGAAGCAAATAGCTAGATTGAGAAGAACAATGTCTCCTGATGGTCCTCTCTCAAGAGCAGCCGCTCAGGAAGAAATTAATAGACTTAAACTTGAGATAGTCGAAGCTTGCGGTGGGATTGTACCAACTGTTGTTCTTGATGCTTGAATTAATATAGTCTACTCTTCTTAGCCTTCTTGCTAATGTTTGTAATCTCTATTCTAGGATTCATAAGGATTTTCGAGTTTTCCTGCCAAACTCAACTTTATCTTATTAAATTCAAACTTAAGCCAGTTATTCTGTATAATCAAGACTATGCCCGTATTCTGTTATGGTATTGTCATCTGTTACTCATATAAATTAGCTAGGTAAGTGAAAATCTAGCGAACATCTCTTCATACTTTTTTTACAACGGCAACTAATTGAATAAACATCAAATAGGGGCTTAGTCTTTCAATCACTTTCCTAGACACCAATAAAAATATTCATCCTAGAAAGTAATTTTGGGCCTACAGAATCCAATATTCAATAAATTTTCTACTTACCAACTTCCGCTACGCAGCTCTGAAATTTAATCTCAATCACATCCTCAAATCATAAATCCTCATTATCAATCACTTGAATATTTTGATTAACCCATTCTTCTCCTATCATGAATGTCACAAGAAAATTGGTAAAAAGAATCCAAAGCTATAAAGGAAAATGCACATGTTATGATATTTAATTTGCCATTGTAACACCACAATTTTAATACCCAAAAACTCGGTTAAAATATTGAAAATACCTTCAAAAGAGTTCAACAATATCCAAATCCTTTTACAATGTTACCATTTCGAATAAAACCCGTAATACATAATCAGAATAAATTCCAGAAAATATTTCAGAGTTTAATACAAAACGGAAGTCTTAGGTTCATGGCAAATAAAATAACATAACATAATCTATTGGAGATCAAAAGAGCTTCCAGAGCTCACTCCATAGGTGCCTTCCCTTGCTCTCTACTAGAATAATCACCTGAAAAATGTTAATATGGGATGAGATTCCACGTCTCAGTAACTACTGAATATTTCTACCTTACCCAAGCAAATTACATATGACATAAATAGTAGATAGTAAAAAAAAATGGATTTAATATACACAGATATTTTTTTTAGATATACAGTAGTTCACATCAAATATCTTTATAAAATACTCATCATTCTTTATTGAATAATTCAGAATGCACTATGCAGTATGCAGCCACCCTTATATCCCCTTCCAACCGTATACCGCTGACTGGAACCATAGGCTAACATATAGTCCAATAGAAACTCATTCATTTGACTGGATGGTTTCAAGCTCACCAAAACTTAAGATACACCCGGCCAAAGGTATAGAGCTTAAATCTGGACTATGGCTCCCCTCCTTAAAAATAACAACTAAGGAGGTGTCACATGTCCCACATCTCCAATGAAATCCCGGCCAGAGAAAAACATGGAAGATGGGGCCCTGAAAAGTACCATCCACTGTGCACCGAGTGGTGGCATAAACAATTCTTATCATTCAATTCCCTCCTTACTCCACCCATCACAATACAACCGCCATGATGTATTTACTCAAAAATAATGCATTATTATACCATTATATACGTTGATATGCGTATCTGTGAATAGTAAAATACTATGCGTATCTGTGAATAGTAAAATACGGTATATACATGAATAGTAAAAATGAATAGTAAATACGGTATACGTGAATAGTAAAATGAATAGTAAATACGGTATACGTGAATAGTAACAATGAATAGTAATACGGTATACGTGAATAGTAAAATGAATAGTAAATACGGTATATGTGAATAGTAAAAATGAATAGTAAATACGGTATACGTGAATAGTAAAATGAATAGTAAATACAGTATATGTGAATAGTAAAAATGAATAGTAATACGGTATACGTGAATAGTAAAATGAATAGTAAATACGGTATATGTGAATAGTAACGTACGTATAAATAGTACCTCTACAGATTTGCAAGTCAAAGTTCCCACACCAGATCTTAAAACCATAAATATTTTCTAAATATTCTTGCCAAAATAGTAAACAAACAAATTTATAATCATACATAATTCACAAGTATAAGGAAGAATATTCAGAGTTACCTGTTACTTGCTAATACCCGAATCACCAACCAGCTATTATAACTCAAGCAAATATCTCTACTCTCTCTCTCTCTCTCTCTACCTCTCTCTATGGCTCTTAGAAGTTGTGAAGAATGAAATGAAATGGAAGGTCTATTTATAGTTGGAAAATGGGTCCTTAAGTGTAATTTTAGTCTCTGGGTCGTTTTACGTAATTTTCCTAAAAACTAAAAAGAAAACCTCCCGTGACTCTTCTGTGGAAATAATTTTTCGTGGGTCCCACATGAATAGTAAATAATATTATATTATAATAATATAATATTATTATTCAAATAGTAAATTACTATTACGTGGGTCCCGCTGACAAAATTTTCAAACTTCACGAGAGTTTTGTGTCGGGAGAGAATTATTTTGGTTGTGGGTCCCGCATGAATAGTAAATACGTATTTAGGAATAGTAAATACCGTATTTTTAAATAGTAAATACGTATTTGTGAATAGTGAACACTATTCATATTTCACAAATTTCAAGTATTAAATACGTATTTGCGAATAACATATATATATATATTTTTTTTTAAAATACGTATTTGTAAATAGTAAAAACGTATACGTGAATAGTAAATACTATTCACGGGGCCCACAAAATACTGATTTCAAATTTATCACTTTCCAAAAATAGAGCCTACTAGTCTTCCCAAAATAGGTTTATGTTCAAGATATTAGATTCAAAATTCAGGATGTTACATTTCTCCCCTCCTAAAAGAAAATTTTGTCCTCAAAATTTCGCTATAATAAGAATTCTAACCTATTTAAATAAATGAGGATAGGGACCATCTTGATGCGGAGGGAGACCTCTTTGGGATGGAGCAGGGGTTGAATTAGTTCTTCGAGTTCTTGCCATTATCTCCTCCTATGATTAATACTATAAGGACACTAAACAAATAAAAATAGCTAAATAAATTCTAAATCTAACAAAGGGAAGTGCTCATGTTATGATATTTAATTTGCCACGAACTTTTAAAAAAAATTTTAAGAAATCACTTTAGAAAATAAACAAAATTGCCATGGAACCTTTAGCTCTGATACCAAAAATGTAACACCACAATTTTAATACCCAAAAACTCGGTTAAAATATTGAAAATACCTTCAAAAGAGTTCAACAATATCCAAATCCTTTTACAATGTTACCATTTCGAATAAAACCCGTAATACATAATCAGAATAAATTCCAGAAAATATTTCAGAGTTTAATACAAAACGGAAGTCTTAGGTTCATGGCAAATAAAATAACATAACATAATCTATTGGAGATCAAAAGAGCTTCCAGAGCTCACTCCATAGGTGCCTTCCCTTGCTCTCTACTAGAATAATCACCTGAAAAATGTTAATATGGGATGAGATTCCACGTCTCAGTAACTACTGAATATTTCTACCTTACCCAAGCAAATTACATATGACATAAATAGTAGATAGTAAAAAAAAATGGATTTAATATACACAGATATTTTTTTTAGATATACAGTAGTTCACATCAAATATCTTTATAAAATACTCATCATTCTTTATTGAATAATTCAGAATGCACTATGCAGTATGCAGCCACCCTTATATCCCCTTCCAACCGTATACCGCTGACTGGAACCATAGGCTAACATATAGTCCAATAGAAACTCATTCATTTGACTGGATGGTTTCAAGCTCACCAAAACTTAAGATACACCCGGCCAAAGGTATAGAGCTTAAATCTGGACTATGGCTCCCCTCCTTAAAAATAACAACTAAGGAGGTGTCACATGTCCCACATCTCCAATGAAATCCCGGCCAGAGAAAAACATGGAAGATGGGGCCCTGAAAAGTACCATCCACTGTGCACCGAGTGGTGGCATAAACAATTCTTATCATTCAATTCCCTCCTTACTCCACCCATCACAATACAACCGCCATGATGTATTTACTCAAAAATAATGCATTATTATACCATTATATACGTTGATATGCGTATCTGTGAATAGTAAAATACTATGCGTATCTGTGAATAGTAAAATACGGTATATACATGAATAGTAAAAATGAATAGTAAATACGGTATACGTGAATAGTAAAATGAATAGTAAATACGGTATACGTGAATAGTAACAATGAATAGTAATACGGTATACGTGAATAGTAAAATGAATAGTAAATACGGTATATGTGAATAGTAAAAATGAATAGTAAATACGGTATACGTGAATAGTAAAATGAATAGTAAATACAGTATATGTGAATAGTAAAAATGAATAGTAATACGGTATACGTGAATAGTAAAATGAATAGTAAATACGGTATATGTGAATAGTAACGTACGTATAAATAGTACCTCTACAGATTTGCAAGTCAAAGTTCCCACACCAGATCTTAAAACCATAAATATTTTCTAAATATTCTTGCCAAAATAGTAAACAAACAAATTTATAATCATACATAATTCACAAGTATAAGGAAGAATATTCAGAGTTACCTGTTACTTGCTAATACCCGAATCACCAACCAGCTATTATAACTCAAGCAAATATCTCTACTCTCTCTCTCTCTCTCTCTACCTCTCTCTATGGCTCTTAGAAGTTGTGAAGAATGAAATGAAATGGAAGGTCTATTTATAGTTGGAAAATGGGTCCTTAAGTGTAATTTTAGTCTCTGGGTCGTTTTACGTAATTTTCCTAAAAACTAAAAAGAAAACCTCCCGTGACTCTTCTGTGGAAATAATTTTTCGTGGGTCCCACATGAATAGTAAATAATATTATATTATAATAATATAATATTATTATTCAAATAGTAAATTACTATTACGTGGGTCCCGCTGACAAAATTTTCAAACTTCACGAGAGTTTTGTGTCGGGAGAGAATTATTTTGGTTGTGGGTCCCGCATGAATAGTAAATACGTATTTAGGAATAGTAAATACCGTATTTTTAAATAGTAAATACGTATTTGTGAATAGTGAACACTATTCATATTTCACAAATTTCAAGTATTAAATACGTATTTGCGAATAACATATATATATATATTTTTTTTTAAAATACGTATTTGTAAATAGTAAAAACGTATACGTGAATAGTAAATACTATTCACGGGGCCCACAAAATACTGATTTCAAATTTATCACTTTCCAAAAATAGAGCCTACTAGTCTTCCCAAAATAGGTTTATGTTCAAGATATTAGATTCAAAATTCAGGATGTTACAGCCATGACCTCAAAATTTTTATTTAGAAAACTGATAGGAAATTTACAGATTGGCCAGAACCTTTGCTCTGATACCAAAAATGTAACGCCTCATTTTCAATACCAAAATCTTGGCCAAAATAATAGTAACACCTCCAAATATAGGATATTCAACACTCAAACACATATTTACAATATGGCCAAAGGTAGAAATCCATTTATACAGGGCCAAAATAAATCCAATAAATAAGAGTTATTTTAAAATGCGGAAGTCTTGTAGGTTCATGGCAAATAAAATAACACAACATAAACTAAAGGAGTACAGAAGAGCCTACAAAGCTCACTCCATGGGTGCATTCCCTTGATCTCTACTAAGTTATTCACCTGAAAAATGTTAATATGGGGTGAGATTACACATCTCAGTAACTACTAAATATTTCTACCGTACACGAGCAAATAATATATGACAAAAAGATATGGGCTGATTTCAAATATATATATATAGATTCCATAATTTATCATACAAAATAATTTATACTAATAGTCATCAATATAGAAGGTATTAAAACATATATATCTCAAAAGTTCTCATCTTATGTCTTTACAGAATATTCATCATCATATCAAATTCTTGAACTGTTCAGAAATGCACTATGCAGTATGCAGCCTCCCTTATATCACCACCTCCCTTATACCGCAGACTGGAGCCATAGGCTAACACATAGTCCAATAGAAACTTATTCATTTGACTGAATTGTTCCAAGCTCACCAAAACTTAAGATACACCCGGCCAAAGGTATATAGCTTAAATCTGGACTATGGCTCCCCTCCTTTAAAATAACTAAGGAGGTGTCACATGTCCCACAACTCCAATGAAATCCCGGCCAGAGGAAAACATGGAAGATGGGGCCCTGAAACAAGTACCATCCACTGTGCACCGAGTGGTGGCATAAATCATTCTTATCATTCAAATCCCTCCTTACTCCACCCATCATAATACAACCGCCATGATGAATATGTTCACTCAAAATAATGCATTATTATACCATAAAGTTTTATACATCAATATGCGTATTTATGAATAGTGAATACTATGCGTATATGTGAATAGTAAAATACGATATATATATACATGAATAGTAAAAATGAAGAGTACATACGGTATGTATACGTGAATAGTAAATACGGTATGTATACGTGAATAGTATTATGAATAGTAAATACGGTATACGTGAATAGTAAAATGAATAGTAAATACGGTATACGTGAATAGTAAAATGAATAGTAAATACGGTGTGAATAGTAAATATGGTATACGTGAATAGTAAATACAGTATACGTGAATAGTAACATGAATAGTAAAAATGAATAGTAAATACGGTATACGTGAATAGTAACGTACGTATAAATAGTACCTCTGCAGATTTGCAAATCAAAGTTCCCACACCAGATCTTAAAACCATAAATATTTTTCTAAATATTCTTGCCAAAATAGTAAACAAACAAATTTATAATCATACATAATTCACAAGTATAAGGAAGAATATTCAGAGTTACCTGTTACTTGCTAATACCCGAATCACCAACCAGCTATTATAACTCTTAAGCAAATATCTCTCTACTCTCTCTCTCTCTCTCTACCTCTCTCTATGGCTCTTAGAAGTTGTGAAGAATGAAATGAAATGGAAGGTCTATTTATAGTTGGAAAATGGGTCTTTAAGTGTAATTTTTGTCTCTGGGTCGTTTTACGTAATTTTCCTAAAAATTAAAAAGAAATCTCCCCCCGTGACTAAGTAGCCGCCCCGTGAACATTTTTAAAAAATTTTAATAATATTTTAATATTTTAAATAATATAATATTATAAATCAAATAGTAAATACTATTACGTGGGTCCCGCGTGAAATATTTTCAAAACTCACGAGAGTTTCTGTCGGGAGGAAGAATTATTTTGGTCGTGGGTCCCACATGAATAGTAAATACGTATTTAGGAATAGTAAATACCGTATTTTTAAATAGTAAATACGTATTTGTGAATAGTGAACACTATTCATATTTCACAAATTTCAAGTATTAAATACGTATTTGCGAATAACATATATATATATATATATATATTTTTAAATACGTATTTGTAAATAGTAAAAACGTATACGTGAATAGTAAATACTATTCACGGGGCCCACAAAATACTGATTTCAAATTTATCACTTTCTAAAAATAGAGCCTACTAGTCTTCCCAAAATAGGTTTATGTTCAAGATATTAGATTCAAAATTCAGGATGTTACATTGTCAAGTTGCCAAATTTATTTTATTAAGTATCAAGGTTGACATCAATTAAATACTTTTTTATGAAAATAAAAACTAAATTCATTTCAATTTTTTCAGGATATAATAGATTTTTAAATTTTATTAACATTAAATGAATTTTTAACCCACATAAATTTCTTCTAAAATAAAAATAAATCATATAAAATTTTTTGGTCTAAAATTAAATTATAAAAGACTTTGTGTTTTATTAAAATCATATAATTATATTTTTATGTAGAACTTTATTGATTTTAAAAAATTATACTTTTGGAAAAATTGAAGAATATGTGATTGCTTTCCTAAGATATCTACAAAAGTAGTGAAAAATGAAACTTGAAAAAAATTTATTTAATTTAGTGAAATTTAAAATTTTGTATTAGTTTTAAAAATAGGGTGTGAGAGGGAATGAAGAAGATTTTCTTAAGGATAGTTTAGTATTTTATATTTTTGCATTTGGTCCTTCTAAATAATTACAATTTTTATGATTCTTTTCAGTAAGTATTTTTTTCTTTCAGATCCTTTATTATTATAATTTTCCCTTTAATCAATATAAACTTTTTTTTTTGATACATAAGCGATAGGGGATGGGGGGATCGAACCCAATACAAGGGGGTGGGAAGACTACTCCCAATACTACTGTACTACTAGTAATGCCGGTTAATCAATATAAACAAAACATCAACAAATAGGTTCAATGTAAAAGGCAGTATCCATAAAGACCCAAAGCCCAATCAGCATAAACCAAAATCCAAATAACACCACAGCTACAAACATAATCCATACGTCACAGAGAGCCACTTGCATTGTTGCTGCAAGCCACTTTTTTGATCGAAATAAGGGATACGGGATTAAAAAACCATCATGTTGGTTCATCCATTTTTATCTTCTATCTTCTCTCAAGAGAGCAAAGGCTTGTATGCTTTGATTCTTGACACTATTTACAATTTAATATTCTATCTGATCATAAATATAAGATAAAGTTTATAATGCAAACTATATTATAAACTTTATATTATATTTAAAATTGGAAGTAGTGTCCATATAATAAGATTGATTCAAATGTGTCTTTTAACTTTAATCTAGTCAATGAGGATTGACACAGTTGGCTAAGGCATCGATCGGTTTTCACCCTAAAAATGAGGAGGTTTAATACTATAAGGGCCTCATTGGTGGATGATCTACAAGTACCTCTGTAAGCGCTCTTTGAGCTTGGAGTCATGCTGTAGCCCTGGTGGGATACCGATGTCTACCCCACCTAAACTTTTCTTTTATAAAAAAAAAAAAAAAAATCTATCTAGCGGGAATTTATACGGATTGCATACCGCCAAAGACAGCATAATATAAATGACAGAGTATATATTCTCAATTGTTGGGGGAGAAAAATTCTGAAATCTCAATCAAAATATGACGCAAGGTCAAAATAAAAAGAAATCATGAAATGACAAATGAGAGGTTTGATTGTATGAGGAATTTTGAGGAGACACGTAAGATACACTTGTCTCATAAATAATATTTATAAAATACTATTTGATCGTGAAATTTTAATAATAACGCATATATATTGAAAATGTAAAATTCATAAAAGATTATTAAAATTTAGGAAAACTGGTGAAAAATATCTCCTCTTTAATTTAACCTATTTTTCATAAAATTTATTCGGTCTAGAAAAACAAAAATGGTAACAAAAAATTGTAATTTAACCAGTAACAATTATAGTACTACCTCCGGTCCTAATTATAAGAGCTAGTTGACTTTCTTTGAAGAGATTAAAGAAGTTAAATAAGTTACTTAATCATTTCATATGTTGTGTATCTTTAGATTATATATTAGTTTATTAGTTAAACTAATTATTTTAAAGAAAAAAATAAAAATAAAAATACTCTAAAGTAATTTAGTTAGCTTCCTTAATTTCTATAAAAAAAGTTAACTAGCTCTTATAATTAAGACCGGAGGGAGCAGTAATTTACAAAGGCCACAAAAATTTTGGCAATTTATAAATTTCATTTATATAAGAGGTAAGCTATAATTGACTTTTGTATTTTTGCCTTTGTATTCAGAGAAGGCGGGCCCCATGACAACTCAGAGCAAGCATGCGTGTCTAACGGATCAATTTATTTGATGCCACCACGTGGAAAGGCTGAATTATTTTCCCGTGCAGTCAGCCTCTCGAAATTAAAATGCAGCCTTCCTATTTCTATTCCATTTTCTCCGTACTGTTCCCAATCTATCTTTAGATCTCGTGCTTACCCTTTATCTGAGATCATATATTGTACGATAATAATTCTCATTTTTTCACTTTTTATTATTAATTGAAAAACAAAAAGTGAAAAAATCTGATGCAGATATATAGGGGTTTATAAAAAGGTAACTTGCTATAAAATATAAATAAGTTGTACGATAATTATTCTCATTTTTTAATTTTATCTCTAAAATTGATGTTCACTTATAATTTTAGCCCCTCATTAAATTTTCAGACACATTTTTAAATAAGGATAAACATGAAAATATTTTAATTTATGATATATTTAATAAATTAATTATCACTTCCTGTTTTACTTGAATTAGTTGAAATATCCTATATTATACAGTAGTATTATGTACAGGAGACAGTATTCCCCTCCAGTTCTGGAAGGTTTTTATATACAAGCCCTTCTAGAAGGTTTTTGTGTCACTAAAAATATGAGAGTAGGATCTTAGCCATAACCATAGTTGTCAAACTCGCGAGTTGATTCTCCGAGTTTACCGTTTTTATATTTCTAGCTTGCAGAAACGAGTCGAGTCCATGGTAAACTCATATTAGTTGTAAACTCGGTTAAACTATTGAGTTTATACACCGATTTTACCGTTTTTACGTTTCTAGATTACAAAACCATGCTAACTTACTCTTAAACTCGTGTTAACTTTTTAATTTGATCATGTTCAATAGCTTTATATAAAAATTTCTTTCTTAAATATGATAAATGATGAATGTTGATGGATTTAATTTCAATTATTTGGATTTATAATATATTTAAATCAAATTATTGTCATTTTTATATTTTAATTATTTAGTTATACACTAATAATATCTATTTAATAATAAAAGTAAACTCTTACGAGTTTACGATTCGAATTCACGATACGAGTTTACGTCACTATCACGAGTTTGCTTAAATTTGTGAGTTTAACAACTTTGGCTATAAGGTTAATTACATTAATTTTTCCTATAAATACCCTTAATTTTTTTAAGCAAAAATACCCTTATTAATTACTGTCTAATGTAGAGAGATTGTATAATAAAAAAATTGAATGTAATTAAAGTAGGTTGATTTTTCCACAAATATCTTACTAATTAAATACATAGAGAATGTATAAGGGAAAAAAAATTTACATGTAATTAAAGTAGACTGATTTTAATTGGAGGATAATGTTGGAAAGTGGTGATGAGTTTTTAAAATTTCAATTATGCAAACTACTTTTCTTAATTGTTGTGAATCATTAATTAGAAGTTCTTGTAAAAAGGACCTAAACGGAGTATAAAATTCCAATGCTCCTCTGCAGCTCTACCCTCCTATTATAAATATAAGACTTAGTTTGATGTGAATTATTTCAGTAAGTTTTTTTTTTAAAAAAATTCTTACTTATAAATTTTTTAAACTATTTTATTTAACTTGTAATCTAATATATAACTATTTTATCTAATTTATAATCTAATGTTGCGCCGATGTAGTTTTTAAAAAAATCAAAGAAATATATTGTGTTTAAATAATTTATTTAACTTATCACATCTCCTTAAGTTGTTCTTTAAAAAAAATTCTTCTCAAATTGGACAAATAGGACTCACATGATTAGAGGAATACTCTCTCCGATCATATTTATAAAAGCTCAATAATCAAATTATATAGTTAAAAAATAGTTAATATTAGCTGAAAATAATAATATATTTGAAATAAAACTTATTTTCTAAGTATGTCTTTATTTATGATGAGACAACTAAAAGGGATAAATAAAATAAATATAAATATTCCCAACATTTTAATTACTGCAATACATATAATTAATGAGGGATAAAAAAAATAACTTACTGAATATTCAGATAACTCTTATTTAACTCTTATAAAAATAGCACGAGTAAGTTATTCTTTTTGGTTCTTATTATATGACACTAACTAGTAAGTGTATTTTGTCCTTTTTATAAATCACTTGCTTGTTTCTAAGGAGTATTGATTGTTTCTTTCCATGTATGCCTATCATTAATAGAGATAGTAAGTAGGAGTAATAATAATATTAGAATTTAGTGTAATTAATAGGGATAATATTAAATAATTTTATTAACTTTAACTGTTTTTATTGTATTATATGGATTGTTAGTTTTTTTTTTTTGGTTGAATATAGATTGTTAGTTGATGTTTTATAATAAGGAGAAAAAATATTTATTTACAGCTTGGTTTAGTAAATTAAATTTCAAGATTGACAGCAATTTTATTTCTGTCAAATGCAGGGATTCCAGTTTCCAACATGATGAGGTTCTGATTCTATGACGTGGCGGAAATCTAGGATAATGGGTACCGAATTCAAGACATGGTTGAGAACAGGGAAGTGAAACCCAAATTGAAGACTGAAAAAGAAGACTGTACAGTTTACCGGTAAGATTGAGTGATTAACGTGGTGTGGGCCTCACCCACCTGCTTCAAGAGGTCACATCAGCCTTCGTTCTTTGTCTTGATTCTTGAGTCATGACAGAGAAACTATGGGATATAAGATATTTAAATTTTATTAAGTTAATTTTTTAAATGGCAAAAACATCAGCCTTAAAAAATCCCAAACCAGCGAAATTATTACTATAAAGGCTCATTATTTTTTTGGTCAAAAAAATAATATGCGCGTCGCACTCATTTATTAAATAGACTCAAGATTCCATATATTTTTATCATATGTGTACCTTTTTTTTTTAATCAATATCATATGTGTACCTAGATACCATATATTGAGTCTAGCCTCTATCAAGTAATAATTATATATATATATTTTTTATGAAGTACTTACTTATTTTTAAAATGTATTAATTATTTTTTATATATGTTTATAATTAATAAGGATAGTGCTTCAGAATAATAATTAATATAATATCAGAGTTTAGTGTAATTAATATAGGTAATATTGAAAGTTACTTAAATTTTAGGACAACTTTATTGACTTTGACCATGGTAATTAAAAACTCGATTTATCACTACGATTTTACGTTTTTACGATTTTTTTTCATTAAAACGATTTTACTAATTTTCCAAATGCTTTTAAGTTTTTACTATTTTTTTTACTATTCTATTACATTATGATTTTATGTTTTTACGATTTTTCATTCTCCTTCGGTTTTCAGGTAAAAGCTATGTTTTCACTACCATGACTTTGACTGTTTTTATTGATTTATGAGAATTATTAGTTGATGTCTTATAATAAAAATTAGAAAGTCTTCTCTGATCGTTATTATAACATACGAATTAATAAGTCTATCTGATCTTTTTTAAAAGCATTTGTTTGTTTTCAAAGAGCATTAAATATTTTTTTTCCATGTATGCCCATAATTAATAAGAGTAATGAGCGAGGGTAATAATTAATAGAGTAAAATATATTGACTACCCCTCTGTTTTACCATAATTAGACAAACCCCCCCTCTATTTTGAAAACGTATATAGACCTCCGTTGAATTTAAAATGCATGTTATAGAAACCCTTTTACATTTTTAAGATTTCATTTCCATCCATCCAACCGTTAAGTTTGACTATTGTATATTTTCTTTGACCAAAATACCCCTTTTTAAACAAATGAATAAGCATTTATATTTGCTCAATAGTTTTTTATACAAATAAAAATAATTATAATACATATGTGTCCAAAATTTTCAATATATATCAAATTTATTAATTTTTATTATATAATAAAATCTGAATTTTTAAGATTTTTTTATCATATTTATTGAACCTTGTTTGTTTAGTATTCTTTTAAATGACTAAAACATATTTCTTTCTTTCTTGTTTTTGCCACATCATCATGAATGAAAACATACTCAGCATGTATATTTTTATTAACCATATGTTATTAATAGTGCAAATTTAAGATATTATATAACTTATATTAATTTTAAATTTTAATTTCTTAAATACCTTTTTGCACAAACATTTATAAATACATTTATCTAAGTATGCATCTATTAAAATAATTAATCATATTTTTAATTAATTTTTCTACATCTATATTAATTAATTTAATTAAGTCTTTATCTCAATATAGAAAAAATTTAATAGATAACTATTTGAAAAAGTAAAAAAATAAGTTAAGGAAAAGAAAATAGTCTTAAATTGCTTAAACAATTCTAGCCAAAATAGTAAATTAGTAATGATGAAGGGTAACTTAGTAAATAAAATTATTTTAATATAAATTTTATTTAAAAAGTAAAAATCCTTAACATAGTTAACAATTTGAATTTAAGTGTATGTTTTCAAAATATAAAGGAGGTTGCGTAATTAAGGCAAAATACAAGGGAGGTCAGAGTATTTTACCCTAATTAATATGATGCTAAAATTCAGTGCAATTAGAAGGAGTAATATTAAAAATTACTTAAATTTTAGGATAAATTTAATAACTTTAACTTATTTTATTGATTTATAAGAATTGTTAGTTATTGTCTTATAATAAAAATTATATAGTATGCATATTTTGATACAAAAATACTATCCACCAACTTTCCCTAACGGTACAAAAATGCCCATCTCCGTTAATGACTAGGCGTTACTTTTAGTTTTGGTGGGCCGCTCATAATCCAGGTGTCATCAATTTCTCCATATTCCTCCCTTCTCTCTCTCTCTCACACGTTTTCTTCTCGTCACTACCAAAAAAAAAAAAACACACAAATTACCCACCGAAAAAATTCTGTTGGATATTACCTACGGAATTCTGTCGATAATTAAAATTTTCATCGCCAAAAAAAAAACCGTGGTAGAATAAAATTGATTTTTTCTACAACATTTTTTGGGGACGAAAATTTTAATTACAGACAGAATTCTGTCGATAATTTCGATTACTCATGAAATTTCATGGGTGATTCCGTCGATTATTTTTACTCATGAAAATTATTGACGGAATTCCCTGGGTAATTTTCCACAAAATTTTTTTAGTTGGTAATTTCATAGGTAATCTACATTTTTTTGTAGTGTCTCTTCTTCCTTCCCCTGGTCAACTCTCTCCCCTAACACCCACCCTTGCTCTTTCTCTCTCTCCCCCCTGCCTGACGCCACTGCCCACCAACCTCAACACCAAAATATCATCTCATCGAGTCGTTTCGTCTTCATCGTCTACTGTAATTCCATGGCCTCCTTCTTCCTCGAAAAGTCTCTCTCTCTCTCTCTCTCTCTCTCTATTTTTTCATGAAGAACCTAGCTAGGTCGACCAGTAGAAGGAGGAAAAGAAGAAGAAAAAGCTTGTCATAGAGAGAGACTAAGGAAAGGAGGAATAGGGAGAAATTGATGACACTTGGATTAATTGGGGTCAAAAAAATCCAAAAATAACGCTTGTTTGACATGGTTAACGGAGATGGGGATTTTTGCATTGTTTATAATAATATATATGTGTATGTGTGTGTAGGTGTATATAAAATATATATGATGCCAAGGACACTTTTTAAAATATATGCTCCGTACTACTCAATAGGTTGGTCATTAGCCATAATTTGTCTTTAAGAAAAATGTGTGCTCCCTTTTGATGGAATATACCAATACTGATCATTCATACACCTAAAAGTGATTATCCTATGGCTAATTGTGAATGAAAGCCGAGAATTATCTAAATATTATTACTCTTTTAATTTATACTCCCGGAAGAAAAATAGATATATGATTTTTTTAATGCGTATCTAACATTAATTTTTTTTTTGGGTGTAAAAATGATTAAGTGGTTACAAAAGTGAAACAAAAATAACTATTACTGTTAGTTTGACCTTTTAGTATTTTTGAGGCTGATATGAACAATGATTCAGTTAAATTTCATGTCTATTGGCAGTGGAGAACTGGAGAAAATTATAAAAAAGGACACAATTAGTTTTGAAAATTACAGAAGGGGGCAATCGCAGGGAGGAGGCGAAGATGAGCAGCCCGATAGGTAAGATTGAGATTGGGAGAGAGTAGGGAAATTAGAGAAAGAATGGCTGAATTATAATTTTCAAAATATTTATGCTATTTTTTATAATTTTCTCTAATTCTTTACTATCAACTAGGATGATATTTAGCTAATTCATTGTTTATGTCAGCCTTAAGGATATAAAAATGTCAAACCAATGGTCAATGAGTATTTTTACTCCACTCTTATAACTTCATAGTCCCTTTTGTACCCAAAAAAACACTTTTGTAACCACATACCAAAAAAAATATGGCTAATGAGAAAGAGAAACATGTAATTATTAAATCTATAAAAGATAAATGACAATAGATCACAATATATACTGACAATTTAAGAATCTTTATAGTAGTGATTAAAATGACTTACTTGGATCTGCATAATATCTTTTCTAGCAAAAAACTAAAACAGCAAGATTTCTTCCTAAATTGTATAAACCAGGCAAGTATGATGACGAGAATGCAGAAAATAATACTGCTTGTTATAGAAAGCATAATTCAGTTCATTGGATATGGGGTGAATGCATTTAATGCCTGAAATATTTACCGTGGAAAATTGAATTCTATTCAGAATAAAAGTCATAGAGTATTACAAATTTTCCAATGCATCGGCCAACGTGTGGTGCTGTGAAGACTGCACAGCTCATTGTTAGCAAATATCGAGAATAAAGGGAAGAGAAGAGGTGGTCACGTGATCATGATAGCGCACAGAGAGAGAGAGGAAGGGAATCTTAAGAAGCCTGTTCCCAAGACGTTTGGTGATATAAGAGGATCCAAGAAAAGTAAAAATGAACAGCTAAGATTTCACCTACTCGCGTTACTCCCATTACACTAATTAGTAAACGTAATTAACTTTTTAAAAAGATTTGAGGCAATTAAATAAGTTATTTACTTATATTGTAGTAATATGTTGTGTATTATTAGATTATATATAAGTTTATATATTAGATAAAAAGTTTTTCAAAAAAATAGATATAAATATTTTAAAATAACTTAATTAGTTTATTTAATATCTACAAAATGTCAACTCTATCTTATATTTAGAAGTGGAAGAAGTACCTACTCTTCTTAATGGAAGATTATATTTACTTTTTTTTTAAAGAGTTTTGGAAAACTAAGTAAATGATCATTTTGTGAATCATGTTCACGTAAGTCAAGATAAAACTTATCTAACATATTTACTTTGTATATCATAAATTAAGTTGGAAAAGTAACTTCATATACCATTAATCCAAACATATACATTATATATCATTTGAGCATATATTAATTTATAAGTCAAGCAAATTAATTTGATATGAAAGAAATAAACATGCATACTTTAAAGTATTATCTTTTATCCTTGATATAATATGAAGTTTAAATTTTTTTTGAGAGATTAAAGAAACTAAATAATTTATTTAATTATTGTATATATTATGTATTATTAGATTATATGTCAGTTTATAAGTTAGATAAATTAATTTGAAGAAAAATGATAAATATACATATATCAATGTAACCTAATTTTCTTATTTAGTCTCTCTAAAAAAAATTAACTCAATCTTATATTAAGTATGGGTGAGTTATTTACTCTATGCTTTCTTCATCTTAGAAAAAAAATCAACTGAGACAGCAGGAAATATCACCTTGGTCCTCGCTGTTAAATTCTGAATTAAGAAAAATAATAACGAGGGGGTTAGTTTGGCCTTTTATGGCCAGTGAAGGCTGGAGGTGGGGAAGAAACGTTTGGGGTTGCTGGCCTCACCCGTCTATTTATAACCAGATGCAGTTTAGGTTTCATCCCAACCAGCCAGAAAGCAGCTAGGGTTAGGATATCCCCATCATCTCTCAGAGGGATTCAAGGGAGAGAGTCCTATTGGTCTCTTTCAGTCTCCATCTCCTCCTGCTTTATGCTGCTTCTGGGATGAGATCTGAACTGGGTTTTAGGGTAGGATCAGTAGTCGTGATTAGGGTTTTTTGTTGTGGGATATGATGATAGAGGAAGAAGAACAAGAAGAAGGTCGTGTGTGTGTGTGAGTGGGGAGTGGAGCTCCTTGAAGTCCAATAGAGGGTCTCGATAGGTTGATAGAGCTGCTAAGCTATGGATCCCAAAGATTTACCCAACTTTGTGTCAAAGGGTTCATCTTCGGCTTCCATATCTCGGGAGCTTCATCACCTAATCATAGATCCTTGTTTGGATTGAAGGGAGCTCTACACTTCTCTCTCTCTCTCTCTGATTCTGATTTTGTACCTCCTGTGATTTTCTTACAATTCCTTTTCTTACTTTTTATTGTAATATCTGATGTTCTGTTAAGTTGTGGCTCTATAATCTTCAGTCTCTAGGTTAGATCTGGGTTTCTGATATCTGTTGTGTTCGTTTTAGAACTTTCTTGGGGAATAATTAGCTGTCAATCTGTATGTGCAGATTTTGAGCCATTTGTTTCATGTTTTAACATATCCTGCTTCGTATGGTGTTCATTCTGCAAGCGTTTACTTAGATCGAGACCCTCAAGGTCATAGTTCAGTTCACTTGTTGGATTGGATCTAAAGCTTCAACGTGAATCACTAGGTGTGTGGGTGATCTGGTCTAGGATTCGCTCTGGTGATTCGAGGGTTTCGATTTTGACCTTTTTCTGCTGATTTTTGAGTGTTCAATGTTGTCTTCTTGTTTTTCTTTCTTTCATGTGCTGTTTTGTGAATATATTCATGTGCAGGTCGGAATCAAGATCAGTATTTTCTAGTATTAATCTTTGGTCATCAAAACAAATGGAATTGAAATGACGACTATTTTTTTTTTGGGTCAAGAAAATGAAGACTATGAAAGCATCTGGCTTCGCATTGTACTGTATTGAGAGAATAATCCCGACACAAGAGACAACCTCAACATCTTTAATTTTAGCCAACATCAACCTAAGCAACTGTTTGGATTTCTACGCGATGTTTATGTATATGAATTGGAGAGTGAAATGAGTATGTTATGTTTGGGCTGTCTATTATATTATTATTCTTTGTTTGCTTTGTTATTTAGGGCCTCGCTCCCAGATATTAAAGGATTATTTGTGTGTGGTGGTAATGCAATGTCACTTACATTACAGAATAATAATATTACGTCCTGGTTGTTTCCTGTAAGCCCTGATATTTGTTTTGTGATTTTGCAGGTAAAGTTAGTTGTTGTGTTTTGCGAATAATGTAATTTGATAAACTCGAGTGTAGGACCAGGATTTGAATGAATGACTGCATCACATGTGATAACAATTTGTCGGTTAAAGAAGCTATCTGATGGCCAGATTATGACGCAACTCGGACGTCATATTTTCTAAACTTCATTTCTCAAATGAAATGGTATATAAATTGTATAATATGGACCTTCTAAATGTGTATATCAAAGTTTGAAGGTTATGAAAAACTTGATTTTAGTGGTTCAATTTAGTCCCTATAGCTGTTTCATATCCAAATTCAAATTTGTTTAAATTTTCAACCGTAAATTTTGACTCGAAAATATGTGGCATGTCCAAGTCGTCCTTTAATGGCAAAAAATTCTATACTGTACACGCCATTGGTTGACTGTGTTCCATTCAAGTTAAGATGGAACAAGTCAAGATGACGGTTAACTCGTGGTGTTAAGTGTTTCTAAAACGTAGCGTCGTGTATATTTTTGAAAGATCTTTTTGTGGGAAAATGTTATGTGTATTTTTACTCATTCTCCCAATAATTAACTTTGACAGGAGTTGACGTGTCATGGCGACGCTGGTAATGAAAAGTGAAACTGAAAACCCTAAAAAACGTGTGCCTTTTAATTGTAGTTTTATTATTTTACTTTTTTTCTCTTTTTGTTACGATTCAGGGGGAAAGTAGGTGCTCTGTCCTGCTCTGTCTGCCATTGTAGTAATGAATTGAACAGGTCTTTAAATTTAGGCTCATTTTACTTTTTTGATACTTCAGTTTTAAATTATAGCTTTCGATCTCAGTTTTTATTTTTATTTTTAAAAAATAGTGGTCTCTATAAAAATAAAAATTTAGATTATTTTGTCAAAGATCAATATTAGTTTATGATTTAAAATTTAAAGGGCTAACACTGAAATGGTGAGACGAAACGAAAGATATTATTAACCCACTGAATAATTAAAAAGTGCGTCACCTTACTTAGCTGGCACCCACTAGAAATGAAAAATATTCCGCCTTTAAATGATATTTCTGAATGATGATCATTTGTATGTAATATCAAAGTTTGACCCAAAATAAAAAGTATGTAATATCAAAGCAATCGTAAAGTTAAAATTGCTGTGGTCTGAAATTAATATTTTTTAAATGTAATAATATAACATTAGGTCTATTGTTCAAAGTTCAAGGCAAAGTATTGTGCCCCAAGGCAAGAGAATCTATCACCAACAAATAAATACAATTCAAGGGTTAAAAAAGTAATTTGGCTAATAAACTATTACATCAGAAACGTCCGACACGAATAACTTTAGGTAGACTAAAAATACCAATTATTTTTTTTAAATGTGCAGTTAGAACAAAAAAATTTTATACCAGGAGCGCCCAGCACAAAAAAGTTTTACTCCAGGAGTGCCCAACACAAAAACATTTTACTCTATTTTTTATGCTGACTGCACGTTTTTAAAAGGTTTTTGGTATTTTTAGTCCATTTAAAAATTATTTATGCTGGGTGCTTTTGAAATTATAGTTTGTTAACTAAATCACTCCTTAGTCTGAAGTACACTCTAACAGGTATTTTCCTTTTTCCTTTTTTCTTTTTTTTGGGGGGGGGGGGGTGGTTTGTTTTTGTTTGGGAGTGACAAATCTGTGTTTGTTTGGGCAAGTACAAAAAGTGCGTTTTTTAAATGAAAAAATGAATATCATATACTCAACAGAGTATAAAGGTCTATAGAACAAAAACCCTACATTCTCTCATCAACCACCTCCATTGGTGGACCCACACATGTTTTTGTGGGTGCAAGTACACCCATAAATTTGAAGGAGATGTATTTTTTTGAAGGGACTTTGTAATAAGTTATCTAGGTGGTGTGGTGATAATTTCACTAGTCCCATAGCAGATCCTGTATTCAAACTCATGCATGGACAACTTTCTTACTTATTTTTAATATCTTATCACATATGAGAAATCATAATAATTTTTGCTTGCATGTTGCTTTGGAATTTGATTGTGTAACATTTGAGTATTTGTATGCCATGAGATTAGAATATATTGTTCTATTTAAATTGATTTCCTCGAAAAATACTGTTCAATTGAACCCAATTTCTGATCCTAAATTTTACGAAGGTGTGGGTTGCCTTTTATCTTCCTTTTAAAAAAAAAAATCCCCCGAATCCTACTACTAATTGTGCACCCACAAACATTACATCCTAGGTCCGCCACTGACCACCTCCCTCTACAAGAGGGAGGTGGAGTTTGATTAAGGATACAAAAATTACCTACGTGCAAGCTTTGCTAGTGTATCTGCTATACTAATGTTTTCCCTAGGTACATGTTTGATGACAATTTGTCAATGTTTATGTATGAGAACTCTAGCTTCATCCACAATGTCCTTGGAGGGAGTATCTGCCATGAGAACAATTTAAGAAGGCTATGTTGTAACAAAGGTAAGCATACTAATTCAAAAAGGGGGGGGGGGGGGGGGGGGGGAAAGGGCTGTGTTGTGTTGGCTAGTCTAGCAAACAATCAATTCTCACCTATATACATTTATCCTTCAACATAGAATTAATTTAGCGGTATAAAGCTCTGCTAGATCTTTTTGTGTCTCAAGTTTAAGTTCTAGAAGAGATACTTGTGATGGAAGAAATAGTTACAAACCCTGAATCAAATGCTGGATTACAACGTCAAAAAATATACACTTGATCCTATATGTGTGTGTACTAACTATATATTAAAGTCAAAATTAACTATTTACACAGAAATGGTGTTTCTGTTCCCATCTTCGTCCTGTGTGATTGTAAGAATGATGTAAGAATATGGGAGATCCACGCCTCACTTGGAGATGGATATATAATACTTAAATCTGGATTATTATTTGGCACTTTTTGAGTACTAAACACTAGTCAAAAAAAATAAAATAAAAAGGGCAACATTTCAGTTTATTACTAGTAATAGGTTAGATTCTACCATTACACTTCACATCAATAAAATACTCTAAAAACTTGTACAACGCTTAAATTAACTTTATCTGTACGTTACTACATTAAAGAGATTTCCTTTTTATTCGATGCTTCATATAAAAGGAGGATAAAGAACTGAGTCGTCAGCTGATTGATAATATATATATATCATCCTTATGATCTCCCTGTATGTCTTCAATACATATAAATAGTTACGGAGCTTAAGATTAAGACTTGAATTGTTCAGTTGCAAGGTCATAACAAGAGCAGTAAGAAAGCGAGAGGATCCTCTCACCTTCCCTTTTTCTCATTTTCTCTCACCTTCCGATCTGAACCGTTCAAATCTTGATCCAACAGTCCAGATTTAAAAAAAAATTGTTGTTCTGTCTTTTTCAACAAAACAACAAATTTTTTTTTAGATCTGGACCGTTGGATCAAGATTTGGACGGTCTAGATCGGAAGGTGAAAGAAAATGAGAGAGAGGGAAGGTGAGAGGAACAGGACCCAATAAGAAATAGGGAAACATATAGAATTTTCTTGTGCTTTTCCCCTTAATTTCGACCTTGAAATTTTGTCACGATCAAATATATGCAGATCTATTAATTGTTTGGAAGTTGGTCTATAGAGAAGTGACATGATATGTGAACAAAAAAGTCATCACCTTTCTGCTGCTTTTCTTGTAATTATTTAATTCTAAACTTATTTTAATGAACTTTTCAACTCGAAGGTTGCGGACTCTAAGTTCAATCTTTTCGTTTTCATCCTGAGCTCATTTCTGCATCCTAAAATTAAATAATGCAACTGTAAGGAAAATCAGTCTAAACAGGCATGGATTTTTTTTTTTTTTTCCGGATTATATTACTGTAATATATTAAAGTGCAACACAAAGGTTTAAATAAAACACAAGTAAAAGGCCCAAGCTCAATCAAAATAGCCTTAAACACTAATAACACATCTATCCCATGCCCTAACCGTTGAATAAAGTCAAAAAGGCCAAATGTACCATTGCCGCCGCCGCCTCCAAAGGAGTGAAGACAGTGGTCACCATACTGGAAATAAGAGATGGGGGTTCAAAGAACCATCCTAGCACTCTCATCCCATTTGAGAATTCACTTTTTTTTTTTAAATAAAATTTTAGGAAAGGGGTTGGGTTCACCTATAATCCAAGGGTATGGCGAAATCTCCCTTCCTTCTAGGTCATACCGATGTTGGGCAGGGCGAGCCGTCTATTACCCTCAGGCGTTTACCTAGGCACCTAGGAGCTAGGATGCTTCCTCTAGCGCCTTAACCAACTCCAGGATCGAACCCCCTCCCTTTAATGAGAGTGTTTGACCCCTTTACCAATTAAACCCAAGGATAAGGGGTATTTAAGAATTCACTTGCTCGGAGACAACCATTGTATAGAAAGAAGTGATGCCAGCGGCTATGACAACCCAAAAGTCCAAAGACAGTCCAACCATCACCACCTCTCTTGCCCCAACTCAAAGCCACCAGTTTTTGAGTAGAAAAACCAGAATACCACGCAACTCCTCAGAACAAATC
Organism: Acacia crassicarpa; assembly: GCA_034222035.1. NCBI lineage: Eukaryota > Viridiplantae > Streptophyta > Magnoliopsida > Fabales > Fabaceae > Acacia > Acacia crassicarpa. The sequence continues at coordinate 45,274,289 of JAWXYG010000002.1, read as the reverse complement.
AAAGAGAATGAGACAAAGAAGTTGTAATTATTATTTAACTGTGTCAAGGAAAATAAATTTGTCAATATATTCCTTCTCTTTCAAGCCAAGGGAAAATAATCTTGCCACTTCTTTTCTTGTTTTTCAAGCAAAGAAAAAGCTTATCACTACATTTCTTGTTTCCTAAGCCAGTGATGATGCACTTCTTACTTGACAATCTAATCCACATGATTTGGCAATCTTGTCCATCTGATTTGGCAACCTTATCCAACATTTATTACATAACCTATCTATGAATCATGGCCTATAAATAGAGTCTCAAGAATGAAATTCAGTACACACCAATTTGAACTTTCAAGTTATTCTCTCCTCTGCTTTCATTTACTTACGGCTGAGTTTAATCTTAAGGAGTGCCATCTTTTCATTCTGACACTGTGTGATGGAATGACTCTTAAAGATAATGTCCTTAAACACGACTTGAACCATATTTTCATTGTCTTTTGTGGGTTATTTCTATTGTTTTTGCAGGTGAATGAAGTTGTTATTTCTAAGCCAACATAATTATGAATCATGGTTTATGAGTTATCCCTCCAGGTTTTTTTAGTCTTTCTCTGTATGCATGGGATTTGAATCTCACATATGAAAATATGTGATTTATGGGGAGCTTGAACTCTTCAACCCTACAATCAAGCTTTCTGAGTGTGGTTCCCTAAATAAACAGATATTAGAGCCTTCTACTACTATACATCCTAGTCACAATCATGCAGTGCAGGCGATGATACCAGTATCAAAGTGTTAACCCTGGGTTCAAAAGTTAGAACAAAGAAGTTGAAAAATGTTTCCTCAGTTGATGCTGAAAAAATCTACGGAGTGCCCTTATTACAATAGAAATTAAAGAATATAGCAACAGGAAGAATGCTTATAAATACACTCCTTCAAGAATTTGCTAGGTAAAGTTTGTACTTATGTTTTACCTATTTGAATTGTGATCCACCTATAAATATAAAGATGTCAAAAAGTGAAACTATGAACTACTTACTTCGTTCTGAATTGGTTCCACCCAAATTAAGTTCATAATTCAAATTTCCATCTTTATTAATAATTGTTTCCAAAAGTCACGTGTCAATATTTTCTAGTCCAATAACTTAATTCCCTTTTACAACTGGACAGTCTATTTACCTTTTTTTAGGATCCAATTAATCATTAGAACTAAGTAGGCCCATAAAAGATATCATTAACCATGTTAATTAAACTCATCTTATCCTAGCATCTTTCATAATAAACACTCCCGTTTCAAAAAATATGCAAAGTTTATCAATGCCACAGATTCTTATTAAACAGATTACAAGGCACATATAATTGTCAAGAAAGTTTGCAGATGGTATGAACTTGAAGAATTGTTCTCAGATGAACCGGTAGAAACATACACCAACGATTAATACTTACATTACTAAAGTAATTACTTCAAGGGAGGATTGATTTTGTTGACAAGAGTGATTAGAAAGACAATGCCAAGAAGATGAACTAATCTCGTACAAAGATCACCAATGAATACAATGAACTTATGTTAAGCCTCCCTATTTGGGTGAGGACTAGACTCTCCTTTTACACCTCTAAACCTCACACTAAAGCCTCTATTTATAGAACTTTAACCAACTAATACATTCTTACTTGCCAACAATTTTAATTTTATAGTAAATATTGAATTGAACATTTAAGAAAGAGGTAATAAAGCCCTTTTATTCATTTAGTAATGCCTTGTGCATGACAAATAATGAGTTAGGCTGATGTGCCAATGAAGACACTTAGCCCATTAGAGTGGATTGTGAAGTTTCACATCGGCTAAGGAGGGAAATGAATAGCTTCTTATAAGGTCTAGATACCCCTCACGATGTGTTTGAGAGGCATTGGTATAAAAGTCAAACTCAAGTCAATGTCGTGGCGAGTATACTTGACCCAATAATGAGTTATATTATTTATGATTTATATATATATATTTTATTATAAACTTACTACTCCTTTCAGTTCTAATTATAGGACATATTTAATTGATTTTGGGGAGATTGAGGAGAGTAATTAAATTAGTTAATTTTATTCATTTTCCTAAATTGTACTTATATAAATGTAAAATGATATAAATAAAAGTAAATCAATAACCTCTGCCACAACTTCTCTGACCTAGAATTTTCTTTTCCACATGCTTTCTACTTGAAATAATAATCTTGCTATATATACACATATGTATGTATATATAGATATATATATATATATATACACACACATATATGTGTGTGTGTACATATGTCTACACATACATACAGATAGACACACACTCACACATATGTATTTATATGTGTGTTTATATATGTATATATATTGACACACACACACCCACACACACGTGTATTATATATGTCTATATATATTTATTTGTGGACACACACATATATACATACATCCATACACAGACACATATATATAGAGAGACACACATATATACATACATATATATACAGACACACACATACATATAGATACATACATACACAAACACATAGATATTCACGTCCTTCTCTATTATAAAATTTTTAATGGGAACTTTTCCATAATTCTTCCTAAGATTCATTGGATCAGCTGGGTGATATTCCACCTAAACATATTTGATGTTGGTCCATCAAACCACTACTTTTATGTTTTTTTCCTAATAAAATAACTGTATAAAATTGTTTCAAAAAATAAGTTTTAAAAAAGAAATATATTTAGATGTTTTCAAAGTGACATAGTGACAGCAGCCCTCGCTGAGGGCCAAGGGAAGACGTAGGTGGTGGATGGGGGGTCAAGTGCCCACCCTTCAATTGCGGATTTTATTAGTATTATTTAAAAAAAAAAATTAAGTACCCACCCTTAATACTTCAAGACTATACTTTATAGTCGGATGGGGGATGAATGATTGTTTAGTGCTTTATATTGAAAAAGATGTATTTGATAGTATTAATAATAAGACAATTATGATGGAATTCTAAAAAATAAGACCTAGAAGGATGACATTGTAATTATTCATATTGTAATATACTTTTGTTATTAAAATATATGTACTTGAACTTATTAAGTGTCCATCCTTCATTGTAATTTATATAACTGCATTTCTGACAACACTTAGCCTTGCTTTTCTAAGTGACAGATTTGTAAAATAACTGTCTCTCTTATTACATTCCCAGTATTTATTTGATTTTATGAATATTTTTTTAAATATTTTTTTCTTTTTTTTGTTTATATATTTTTTATTTTTTTAATGCATTTAAAACTTTTTTTAAAAAAAATTTCAAGGGCAGCCCCGAATCCCCCGCCAATAATGCCCCTTTCAGTAATTTTTTGGATCCACCCTTGCTGAGGGTGATGGTCGGCGCTAAACACCTCAAAAAATAAGAGCTAAAAAAACACCTGAAAATGCTTTTGATTTTTCAGTTTTTAAACCAACTTTCTATTTTTTTTTAAACGACTTATTGAAAATAGATTTTCAAACAAATTTTATTATTTTGGCTTCATTATACAAAACTCCCTTGAACCTTGAGTTAGTTGCATATAACCTATGACATTTTAATAATTAAATTTAACCCCTTTGACCTTTTATTATTATTATTATTATTATTTTGTTATAAGCATTATGCCGTTGACTGTCCGTTATTTTTTTAAGGGAAATTATCACGTCAGATTAACAAGTGACATGTGTCATCATCCTATGTGGCATCCTATATAAATTTCTAATTTTCCAAAGCCCCCCGGAACTTTGATCAGTTATAGCTAACTCCCTTGAACTTTGATCGATTACAGATAACCTTTGAATTCTGATCGATTACAAATAACCCTCATGATATTTTAAAATTTAAATTTAACTCACTTAAAAATTTGATTTGTAATATTAAACCATGTAACATTACTTTTATCATCTCAATAATTTTATTAAGATTTTTACAATCATTTGTCAGTTAAAATAACTTTTTATATGGCAAAAACTAGAAGAATAATAATTAAAACATATAAAAAATAAAATGTTAAACCTCTTTTTCAAGGAAAAAAAATCTGCAACTGTTATGAATAATATGTTAAAGTATATTAATATGGATGTTCATCTCCCTATTATTTCACTCATCTTTCCATTATTTCTCCTTGTTATTTTCTTATGATTATGTAATCTCATTTATCGTAGATTATAAAGTTATACTTATAAATAGGAAGTATATATTATGTATTGTACACAAATCTAACTAGTGAATAAAATTGTTCTATCTTGTGCTTTCTTTTTCTTCTCATTTCTTTTATTTCATAACATGTTATTAACACAAAGCTCTAATTGTTTCGATTTTTTTTACTCACCCACTATTACTTTTTTTTCTTCTATTTCCATTTGACTTGAAGTCACCATTTTCAATGGAACTTGAAGTTCCAATTGATATCTTTTTTTTCCCCTTCTCTCATGATGACCTAATGTCACCATATTTGATGGAACTTGAAGTTCCGATGTATATTGGCGGTCTCCCTGAAGGATTACTGTCAGATCTATAAACTTTAATTTTCTTTTTATTCATTTACATAATTGTATAGTTGGGTTAAGAGATAGAAGGAGAATACCCTTTTTCCTCAATCAACTTATCACCTACTTCATTTAGATTCGAAGAATCCAAAAATTACAGCTTTTGTTTGCGTTGAAATATTTGAATTTTATTCTTAGTTGACTCATTTTCATTTCTTTTCGTATACTCTTATATGATATGATTTTATTTTATGTGTTGAGATTATATGCCTTGAATGCTTATAAATTTTATTTCTTTTATCTTATTCGATATCCAGAAGCCATAGTTTGCATTTTTTTTGGCCAGAAACCATATAATATACATTTTTCACTTTTGAATTAAATGGCCTGAAACCCTCAAGTTTTAATGTATAACATGCATTATCCCTTTTTCCCCAAAATACTGGACATCTTATTGTGAGTAACATAATATTTTATTCATATTAATTGACTTATTCCCAACATAATATCTTATTCGTGTGTAACATGATATCTAAATACATCTTATTTCATTTATCGTGGCCTGAAGGTTTTTCTTTTTTGGATTTTTTTCCTAACTTTGAGAATTATTTCCAAACTTTGAGATCTTCTTTTTATTGTGGTTATTATATTGTTTAAATTTAAATTACATTTTAAGTATAAAATCACAATCTGATTCAATATTTTGAAAATTTCCTTTTATTTTTTTAGTCTGAACTATATCAAACCTTGCAAAACTTGAGTTTATGGCTCTCAACATTACTAGAAAAAACTACTTGTTTTGGATACTGGATACGGAAATCCACTTGAATACCAATGGTCCGAGAGACACAATCAAGGAAAAGAAAATAAAACATCCGATTAGGATAAAACCAAAGCCATGATCTTTTTATACCATCATCCACACAAAGGATTAAAGATTGAATATTTGACTATAAAATACCCATTTGTTCTTTGAAACAACTTGAAAGAAATGAATGACCACCAAAAGATTGTTATCCTTTCAAAAGTTTGCTGTGACTAGAAGCTTTTAAGATTACAAGATTTTAAATTTGTGTGAGTGTAACTCAACAATATTTAGAATTAGTTCACAACTAAAATTATCTGGAGAAAAAGTTACTGATGAAGATATGCTAGATAAAACATTCTCCACATTTCATGCATGATATACTCTTGCAGCAGCAATATCGTGAAAAAGGGTTCAAGAAATGGTTTGTACTAATTTCTTGTCTCCTTGTATCTGAGCAAAACAATGAACTTTTATTAAAGAATCATGAATATCGTCCAACAAGTTCAACTCTGGTCCTAGAAGTGAATGCAGTAGCAAATGAATCCATTTGTGGCCGTGGACATGGTCATGGTCATGGGCATGGGCATGGCCATAGTGGTTTAAATTTCCACTCAAAGTTGGAAAGATATGATAAGAATCACAGAAGGGGAACTAGTGGGAACAATAGTCAAGTTGAAAAATTGTGTTCTTGTATGGTAGCAAGGGTCATTAGTCATGTACTTGTCTTACACTAAAACATCTAGTCAGTGGCGGACCCAGAAAATTGTTGGAGGGGGGCACCATTAGTGGGGGGCTTCACCCCTGAAAAATTTTTTTAAAGCAAATTTTTTAATGCATTAAAAAACAAAAGAATATAAAGGCAAAATAAACAGATATCTTATCTTGATGATTATATGCTGATGTTTGAGGACTGAACAGAAAAGCCACAAGATAAGAAGAAAACGTCACATTTAAACCACTATACAGTGTTTATATATACATTTATCCCCTCCTTTTTAGCAATGATCACAAAATGGTATAAAGAACTTGTTATTCTTATCATGTAATTGTAATTCTTTGCCAAATAAGTGAGTGCACCATGATAAGATATAGTATCTTTAGCAGAAGCAATTATAAACAGTTACAAATCTCACATGAGAAAACAGTGGGGGCTTTTTTAAAAAAAAAAAATTAAAAATTAAAAAAAATAAAAAAAAAATTAAAAAAAAAGAGGAATTTCAGGGGGGCACGTGCCCCCCTTCTATTATACCTCGGTCCGCCATTGCATCTAGTTGACCTTTACCAAAAATCTCTCAAACATAAAAGCAAAAATAAAGGTAAAGTGTCAAAGATCGAAAAAAAAAAAAATGTTGATGAGTAAGGCGATCCTGAGTATGGCGACATGATGTTGCTGATTTCTTTGCTGATCCTAGGCGAAGAATTGATCACCTAATTGGCGATGGAAATGTCCAAAAATAAGCTACCCCTGTCCAATTTGAACTTAACAACATTATACATTGATAGTGCGTTTCTAAAAGAAATTTACTAAGTTTCAAGGATTTTTCGCAAAAATAGATATAAAACAGAAACAACCACTAAAGGAAATCAAGAATATCTTGATATTACAAACACAATTTCTGGCAAAAAATGCACACTAGAAAAATTTATGCCTTTTCTTTTGGCTTGTACTACACATTCATAAGTACAACTGAAACATATACAATCATAAATCATAAGTTTACAAATAATGATAAATTTGATGTTTGGAATGACTGGTTAAGCCATCCCAGGACAATCATGATGTAAAAAATAATTGAGAATTTATGTGTACATTCATTGAAATGTCAACAAATACCATCATGTTTTTTTTATGTGCTCTATGTCCCAAAGGAAAGTTAATTATTCGGCCATCACCAAGGAAAATAGAAAGCAAATCTCTCACATTTCTAGAACGCATACAAGGAGATATTTGTGGGTTAATACACCTACCATGCGGATCATTTAGGTATTTCATGGTTTTAATTGATGCATCAACTAAATGGTCGTATGTTTACTTGTTATCTTTTCGCAACCTAGCGTTTGCAAGATTGCTTTCTCAATTAATTAGATAAAGGGCACATTTCCCTGATACACTATCAAGAAAATATGTCTTGATAATGCTGATGAATTTACTTTACAAGCCTTCAATGAATATTGGATGTCCCTTGGAATTGATATTGAACATCATGTAGCTCATGTTCATACACAAAATAGACTTGCAGAATCATTGATTAAACGTTCACAATTAATCACAAGACCATTACTTACGAGATCAAGTCTGCCCATTTCTGCTTGGGACATGCAATTTTCCATGCAGCAACATTGATTCGTATCAGGCCAAGTTATTTAAAAGTCTCCCCTCTATAAATGGTTTTTGGTCATGAACCTAATATTTACCATCTAAGGATTTTTGGATGTGCTGTATATACTCCAATTACTCCACCACAACGTACCAAGATGGGTCCTCAAAGAAGGATGGTAATATATATTGGGTATGAATCTCGTCCAATAATAAAATATCTAGAACCATCTACCGGAGATCTATTCACGGCTCGATTTGCCAATTGTTATTTTGACGAATTATCTTTCCCAACATTAGAGGGAGAAAATAAGCAGTTCGAAAAAGAAATTATTTGGAATGAATTATCAGTATCTCACCTTGATCCTCATACAAAAGAATGTGAACTAGAAGTTTAAAAAATAGTTCATTTACAAAATTTGGCTAATCAATTGCTAGACGCATATATTGACCCAAAGAAAGTAACAAAATCCCATGTCCCAACTACTAATGCTCCAATCAAAATAGATGTCTCTGTTGGATGACTTATTGTAAATGAACTAAAGCACCCATGAAGCGTGACAGGCCCATCAGCTCTAAAGATAAAAATCCTCAAAAGAAAAAAAGGAGCTAAAAGTATAGATGGTCTAGTTGAAGATAGTCAAGAAATGTTAGTTCCTCCAAAAGAGCCATTTGACAACATCAATGTCTTAATTCCAAAGGATACTCAGGTACTTAAAATATGTGAAAATAATGAAATCTCAATAAATTATTTTATGAATAGAACAAAATTGGACCAAAATGAAGTCAATGTTGAGATATTTTTGCTTACAATGTAGCGATTGATATAATAAATGATAATGAGGATTACGAGTCAGAGTCAATTAGTGAGTGCAAACAAAGAAAGGATGGGCCAAGATGGGAAAACATAGTTGAGGCAAAGTTAAAATCATTGGAAAAATGAATAGTTTTTGGACTCTGTAGTTTTTACACCTAAAGATGTAAAACCGGTTGGATACAAATGGGCTTTTGTGAGAAAGAGAAATGGAAAAGGTGAAACCACAATATATAAGGCACGTCTTACTGCCTAAGGTTTACACAAAGACCTGGTTTTTTTTTTGATATAACAAAGACCTGGTATTGATTTTGAAGAAACATACTCAATTTGGTGGTGGATACAACTACATTTCAATGTTTGGTTAGCCTAGCAGTAAGTGAAGGGCTTAATCTGCGTCTAATGGATATCGTTACAGCCTATTTGTATGGCCCACTTGACAATGACATTTATATAAAACTCCCTGAAGGACTTAAGTTGTCAGATGAATACAATTCAAGTTCTTGAGAACGATACTCAATAAGTCCCTATATGAATTAAAGCACTCTGGGTGTATGTGGTATAATTGACTTAGTGAAATTTATTAAAGGAAGGATATAAAAATGATTCAATATGTCCATACATCCTTATGAAAAAAATCTAAAAATGAGTTTGCTATAATTGTCATATGTTGATGATTTAAATATCACTGGAACTTCTGAAGAGCTTGAAAAGATAATTAATTGCTTGAAGAAATAATTTGAAATGTTGGACTTGGGAAGAACAAATTTTTTCCTTGGATTACAAATTGAGTATTTGAAAAATAGAATCTTTGTATATCAATAAATTTACACAAGAAAAGTCCTAGAGTGAATTTATATGGATAAATCACATCCAATATGTAATTCGATGGTAGTAAGATCTTTGGAAGTTGGAAAGGGCCCTTTTAGACCTTGAGAAATTAGCAAAGAAGGTGATGAAAAACTATTTAGTCTAGAAGTACTATATCTTAATGCAATTGGAGCACTAATGTATCTTACTAATCATACTCGACCTGATATATCATTTGTTGTGAACTTATTAGTAAGATATAGTTCTTTACCAAGTAAACACATTCTTCATTATCTTAGAGGCATGATTGATATGGGGTTATTCTACTCCAAGCATGAACCTTTTAACCATGTAGATGCTGGTTTTTGTACGATCCATGTGATGGTAAATCTCAAACATAGTATTTATTCACAAGTGGTGGCATAATCGCTTCATGGAGATCTATGAAACAAACTGAATCAGTCAAACCATCCAATCATGAAGAAATTCTAGCAATACATTAACCGACTCGAGAATATGTATAGTTAAGATCAATAATACCTCACATAAGAACCACTTTTGGTCTATCTCCTAGTAAAATGACCTCATAAACAATCATATATGAGGATAATATGCGTGTATTGCCCAAATAAAGGAAGGGTACATCAAGGGAGATAGAACAAAGTATTTTTCACCAAAATTCTTCTTCACTCGTGACCTTTAAAAGGGTGGTGAAATTGATATCCAGCAAATCCATTTAAATGAAAATCTAACAGATTTATTTACCAAGTCACTTCTTGATACAACCTTTGAAAAGCTCGTTCGTGGCATCAGACATCGCAAACTCAAAGATATCAATTGATATTGTTAAGAGGGTAAGTTGATACATGTACTTTTTTCTCTTCTCACTAGATTTTCCTAACAAGGTTTTTAATGAAGCAACACTATTAAGTGTATCACTTAACAGTGTACTCATTTTCTTCTAAGTTTTTGTCCCACTAGGTTTTTCTTAATTGAAGTTTTACATGTTTAGTCATGAAACATTTAAGGGGAGTGTTATAAATAATATATTGATATGAATGTCCATCTTTCTATTATTTGTCCCCATTATTTTCTTATAATTATATAATCTCATTAATTGTAGATTATAGGGTTATGCCTATAAATATAAGACATATGTTATGTATTGTACGTATATCTTACTAGTAAATAATATTGTTTTCTCTTGTTCTCTCCTTTTCTTCTTATCTCTCTTATTTCATAACAACAACGTTTTATTTTTATATTTTTTAAAATATTATTCTTCTAGTTTTTTTGCCATAAAAAATCTATTTTAATTTTCAAATGATAGTAAAAATCATAATAAAAATATCTGAGGCAGAAAATAACCTCTGCAGCAAGCTAAACGGTACCGTTTTTTCTTCTTTCTCTTTTTCCTCGATTGTCTTTTGCCTCTACACTTTCACACCTTTTTCAATCTTCCACCCCACTGTAAACCGACAAAAGTTCCCTCAACTATTACATATGAATAATTATCTAAGCATCCAAGTGCGAGAGTCGTTTGCTCCATAGCTGGATTCTTCAAGGCAGAAGACAGTCAAGGAAAAAATGAAAGAAGAAAAAATGGCGTCGTTTAGCTTGCTACAGAATTTATTTTCTGCCACAAAAGCAGATATATTAATCCCAATTACTAAGATGACAAAATTAATAGCATGTGGTTTAATATTACAAATCAAATTTTTAAGAGAGTTAAATTTAAATTTTGAAATGTTAAGAGGGGTTATTTGTAACTAACTAAAGTTCAGGGGGTAATCGATCAATATTCAGGGAGTTATCTGTAACTAATCAAAGTTTAGAGAGGTTTTGTAAAATTAACAATTTACATAGGATGCCACGTGGTCACCTGGTAATCTGATGTAACAATTTCCATTAAAAAGATAACAGATAGTTAACAACCGGGTACTTATAATAAAAAAATAAAAATCAAGAGTGAATGTTTGGGGATTATATGCAATTGACCAAAAATTCAGGGAGTTTTTGTATAATTTAACCTATTATTTTTTGTTTTTAAAAACAAAACAAAAATGTGTTTAACAATAGAAACAACTGCTCCCATAGCTTCACAGATGCCCATTTTCCATCAATCAACACTTGAAAAGTAAAAGCTTCCCCCAACACACACACTACGATTTATTTTATAAAAATGTTAAACCTCATGATAGATATATCTAACAGTAGGTAGCAACCAATGGTCGATAGTTCAAGACCGCTCACCCGAGACGAGCTGTCACCGTAGCTTAAATCAAATTAACTGAAACAATCACTAACATCAAATAAAAGTATTCAGTGAAACTCACTTGACAATTGAGATGCATGATAGAACCAAACTCGCATGGTGAATAATGAAATGGACTCTCCCAAGACTAAGTTCTGGCATTTTTTCACAGCATCAACAAGCAATTCTTGGATGAGAGGACCCAAAAAGGTGGCAATCCACGAATAAGCAAAATGGATGAAATAATAAAAATCACTATTGTCTATAATGTACAAGACTACTGAGAAAAAAGAAACCGTAGTCAAAAAAGATAGTTCCTCTGAAGGCCAGGTTAAGGCCTATTGGCCTAAGAAGCAGTGTACAACATTAACTATGCCAAAAGGGAGACAGTCATGCTGATAAAGACCAAGAATAACAATTCGGCTCCTATGTAATTAAATTCTTTCAGGAAGCCTTTTGGACCTCTTTAAACTAATTTACGTCGATGCCATGCAATAAATTTAATCTTTTTTTTTTTGCCTTGTGATTTTCACTTAAAAGCATAATTAAATACTTGGCTAAGCGCTTGATACATTTGCATAGAGGAGGGTGCAAAAAAGTTCAACCTCGGGTAAATTTTTTATGGTTTGGATGAACTGATTTTTGCTTGGTTCTTCGACGAGAAGAGGGCACATATGAGCAATCTGAGGCAACAGCTTGGCCAGTGGCACGCCTGAAGTTAAATTTCCTCCTCCGAATTTAGCTGCCATGAGCTCCACAAGTGTGTCCAACACTGCTTTCAGAGATGTCTCCACAACCTTCCCAAATTCAACACTGCAAAAAAGGGAAGAGAAACTTAATTTGAATTTTTTTTTCTCCCCTCTCTCAACTATGATGTGTTGATGATTTCTAAGTTCATAGCTGCCCAATGCCCAGAAAACAGTACTTAATCTAACTCTAGTAAAGGAAAAAACCCAAACTGGAATTGGAATTATTTTAATCATTTCCATTGTTGAATGAAAAGCAGGAAAGAACAGAGTCAGAGGAAGGCTTCCTATGGTATCTACTATATGGTCAGCATTTTTGGTTAACTCTGGCTCTTAGTAGGACTTGGCTTGAATACTTAACCCAAAGACTACTTTTAGAACAGCATCAGCGGGAACCTTGGCATTTACAAAGCCAAAATGGATTTTTGCACAACAGTAAGCCGACACAGAATGACATGTTGACAAATGGAGATTGCAGCTCACACGTATAAAAATAATGGCGTTTAAACCAAAAGAAATGACTGAGATTCACAAAGCCGAATAATTGAATGATGGATCATCAACCATCCTCTGATTCTACTCTAATGTGTATCTCATACATAAGTATATTTATCCAGAAATCTTACATATGATTTCTCCAGAGGACACATCTTTTTGCGGTAAGGACAATTACAACAAATATACGTAGAACCTTCAAATATTTAGGTGCTTAATTCATAATTCATGTGTGCTTTGGTTGATGTGAAGTGAATCCTACAAAGCATATGATATCAAGAACATCTACCAAACATCTCTATTTTGACTAGGATTTTCCATCTCATACAAGTTTACACAGCATTGGCCTGAAGTGTGAGTGTCATGCCCCAGATTGATTAAATTTCTATGGCAAGTTGTTATTAATCATTAAGTCCAAAACATTACATATATACCTGGTTAGTACTGCCCGTGCCTCCGCCATTAGTTGATCTAATCCAATTGTGTCAGAAGGAACGGGATCAACACTGCTGGAGGTGGTTGTACGTGATTCAATAGCCTCAGGCATCATGTACTTTACCCATGAGTGCGGACTTCCTGTGCTCATGAATGTGTTAAGTATCTGCATGAAAGTTTCACGGAGTGCTTTACTGTTGAAGGGATACCTCAACTGCTTTCTGCACATAGAAATAATCCAGCCCATTTAAAGCGAATATTGACATAGAATTTATTGATATCTTGGTCCTCTAAATGAAGTTGCTACCTATAAGCCCACATAATTATGGATCATGGTTTATGACTTATGCCTCCAGGTTTTTTTAGTCATGCTCAATTGTATTTATGGGACTTGAATCTCGCATACGAAGTATAGAATTTTGATGTAGGATTTATGGGGAGCATGAACCCTTCAACCCAACAATCAAGCTATTCGAGTGTGGTTCCCTAAATAAACAGGTATTAGAGCCTTCTATTACTAATCAGCTTGCTAATGAGAGGTTCATTTGGAACTCGGTCTCTCCAACCTAATGAGCTTGCTTTTGGGGCGAGGTTCTCCCTAAAGTTCCTGAAGGTTCGGTGCCAACTTTTCCAGGTGGCAGATTGAAGGTTGCAAAGATGTGCTAATGTTACAAATGGAGATTTCCACTATGTTAAAAAGACTATTCACTTTTCAGTTTGGATTGAAGTAAACGTGTAGATAATTATGCTGAAAAAAATCTGAAATTCTGGTTTTCCCAGATAATTATGCTGAAAAAAATCTGAAACTCTGGTTTTCCAAATTCAGATACATAATCAGCAGAATTTTTAAGGATTCAGAAATTTCAAAAATCAGAATTGACTATGGACAATTCACATTTCAGGCATATATACACAAGAGTGCCTGCAGGCCAAAATGTACAGGGTTAAGATTGTTCTATACCTCATGATAAAGTTAAAATTATATATCCCTATACCAGAAAATAGTTTCAAAGAAATTGTGGGATTTAAGGCCCGTTTGGATGGGCTTTTTTGAGGGGGAAAAAAAGCACTTTTTTAATGCAAAAAATACTTTTTAAATTAATTTATGTGTTCAGATGATTTTTTTTTAAAAAAAGCAAAAGTCACAAAAAAAGCTAAAGTGCTGCTTTTTTTAAAAGTTTCAATTTGAAGCTTAAAAAATAAGCATTAAAAAAAAGCAGCTTTTTTAAAAGCCCATCCAAACGGGCCCTTACTTCACCAATCATTGTCTTCAAGATTATAAAAGAAACCTCACCCTTTAAGAGCTTCCTTGGTTGCCAACTCCATCTCAGAAACCAAGGAAGGTATACCATATTGAGCAAGAAAATCTACGCTTCCAAGAAATTTCTGCTGGTCTTCCCTATCAACGACATCCCTATTCTCCTGTACAAACAACAGAAAAGGGGGAAAGAGTTAGCTTGCATATAACATGCTTGAATTTATGTGATTGGGCAGTTCATTTAATTAACTTTGGTTTTATAAAAAAAATATTTAAAAAAAAAACTTTGGTGAAATGAAGTTGAACAGAGTTTCCTCAGTTGATGCCGAATAAATCCACCGTGTGCCCTTATTACAATAGAAATTAAAGAATAGCTACAGGAAGAATGATTATAAATACACTCCTTCAAGAATTTGCTTGGTAAAGTTTTAACTTATGTTTTACCTATTTGAATTGTGACCCACCTTATAAAGATATCAAAACTCACAAGTTGAACTTTGAACTACTTACTTTGTTCCGAATTCGCTCCACCCAATTTAAGTTCATAATCCAAATTTGCATCTTTACTAATAATTGGTTCCAAAAGTCATGTGTCAATATATTTTTCAAGCCCAATAACTTAATTTCTTAAGTTTTGCAACAGGACAGTCTATTTACCTTTTATTAGGATCTAATTAATCATTCATCCCTCAAACCTAAATTAATGAGATATGGTCTGCAAGTAGTACTCTGTTGCCAAATATTGTATTAAAAAACTATAACAAGGAACAGACCTCAGTAGCCAGTAAGTCGTCTTTGTGAAAAGAGGACCTCAGTAAAAACTATAACGTACATGTTGTATTTGGTTGGTGTAACTGAAGCAAGTACATGACTCACTGAAAAATTCCAGTATAATTGAAAAAGACTAAGATATGTGAAATAACTAATTCACAGAATCATTATCCTACGGTTGAGAAAAATTAAACACTGTCTTGAAACTTAAATACCCCTCCTCTAACAATATCCCTTGAGGAGTACATGATCTCATTTCTAATTCTGAGCTTGATATATTTATTTATCTGCTACTGAGTGAATATAAATGGCCAGAATTTTTTTAATTGCTTCTGAGTGAACATTGATGAGCACAAGTTGTTTTAGGGCATTTATAATTTCATGTCCCCATACACAGACAATTATGTTGTGCAAACATCACATATTACCAACAATCATATATTGTAAATTATCTGCAATTCAAGCTAGCCTTTGTTCAAACTCAATATATGACAATAGAGTAAGAGGTGAACAATCTGAACTGATCTAGAGAAAACCATAAACACACGTGGGCAAAGTGACAATTTTTAACCAACAATAAGGCAGAATCAAACACTAAGTAGTAGAGCAGATGACTTATTTGCAAGTTTTCCTACAAGATATGCCAACAAGAACAAGAGAAGTCCCAACAACAAACATTAGTCTTAGTGGAAGGGGCTTTAGCCATTTAAGCACATGTCTCTAGTTCAAGTCCATGTGAATGCAAAAAAACACCTTTATGAGAGTTAACCCCTAGTTGAGCCTGACAATGCTTGAACCTGACCCAGTTAGATAGCCATATAAAAAACAGAGGAGTCCCAATTGTTTGAAATATTCTCAACAAACTACTTGGTGTTTCTCAAAAAAAAAAAAAAATCTGTATATTGTAGTAGTGTCCAGCTTTTCATAGTGAGGATGTTGCCACTAGGTGCCTGGCAGCAGGCTATTGTGAATAGACTATATTCATCTTTTGACCTTTTAAGATATACAATTTTCTGATTTTTCTTTCAAGGATCTAGCATAGAAGAATGTTGGCAGATGTTAAAGACATAGCAGAACGATATATACAACTTCTAGCAAAAAAAATATTTACAAAAGCTTGTTCAAAGCACTGTTTTATATCATTTTTCTTAGAGGGCCATTAGGGACTATTTCATTCT
Source organism: Acacia crassicarpa (assembly GCA_034222035.1). NCBI lineage: Eukaryota > Viridiplantae > Streptophyta > Magnoliopsida > Fabales > Fabaceae > Acacia > Acacia crassicarpa. Next base: position 45,257,893 of record JAWXYG010000002.1, on the reverse strand, counting down.
AAAAGCTTAAGCTATAAAATGAATGTCTATCATTATCTCTTAGACTCCAACGTATTACATTCCCAAGCGAAATCCCTTCTCCATTACACTGTTATGGTTTTTTAGAACAAGAATAGAGATTAGAAAGAGAGAAGACACAAGAAAGGGATTAGAAGAGAAAGACACACAGAAGGGGGGTTAGAAGAGAAGAAGAGAGCTCCTATGCTCTCACAATATATTCACACTCATAGCAAAACTCAACTCAACTCAACTCTCTTACAAAATGGAGGAGTAGGCTATTTATAACATATAGCCCCTCTTAAATCCTAACTACTATTAGTTACTAACTAACTAACAACTAACTAATTCCTTCCTAACTAACTAACCTAATTAGTTATTTATTATTGTTTACATATCAATACCCCTCCCCCAAAACATCCTTGCCCTCAAGGATGATTGACACAAACTGATCCAAAAAAAATACAAAGCTGAAACATTGAAAACATAAGCCAAGCTATAAAATTCTGGACTTGTGCTGCTACACTCTTCACAGCTTTCCCATTTACTTGCAACCTTTTCTGAATGATGCAAAACTCCAAGCTATGAGCCATTGTAGATTTTCCTTAACCAAGGAAATTCCCCCTTGCAACAAACCAGACCCTGCAACCCTTGCAAATGACCTCTGATCCTCTGCTGCCAACTCAGGAATTGCTGATATTGCTGTCAGTTTGGGAGTACCAGCCTGACCAGCCTGACCCCAAGAACAGCAACAGTAACCAGAACAAATAACGACAGAACTGAAAATAACAGAATCCAGAAACCCAAGAAAACTGAACCAGACTCAAGTTCTTGATGGGTTCTTGCTGCCCAACACGTCTGAACTCAAAGGAGATGAAACAGAACCAATTTCTTTTTTTTTCTTTTTTCTTTTCTCTAAACAGAATAGAAAAGATCAGAACAGAGCAACTTTTTCTTTTTTTCTTTGGTTTTTCAAATCAGAACAGAAAGGGACGAGAACAGAATCAGAAATAGCAAACAGAAGCGGCCAAGGGATGGTCAGCTCTGATACCACTGTTATGGTTTTTTAGAACAAGAATAGAGATTAGAAGGCGGGAAGACACAAGAAAGGGATTAGAAGAGAAAGACACACAGAAGGGGGGTTAGAAGAGAAGAAGAGAGCTCCTATGCTCTCACAATGTATTCACACTCATAGCAAAACTCAACTCAACTCAACTCTCTTACAAAATGGAGGAGTATGCTATTTATAACATATAGCCCCTCTTAAATCCTAACTACTATTAGTTACTAACTAACTAACAACTAACTAATTCCTTCCTAACTAACTAACCTAATTAGTTATTTATTATTGTTTACATATCATACACCTTGTTCCATCATGAAAACTTTAGTACTACATTGAAGACCATTTCATCCACTAAATGTAAAAGGTTAAGTGAAAACTTGCCATCGATTTTACTAATATCCTTAACACTTAACAGTTTGCAAATGTTAGTGATGAAATTGAAAAGTTAAAAAAGAAAAAGAAAAACAGAGGCCCATACCATCAAATTGGCGATTCCAAGGCTTCGTGCAATATCTATATATAAAAGCCTTCCCAGTATATTGACTTGAACTTTAACATACAAGCAAAGCATTGTTGTTGCCCATACTGACAGTGCCATTTTTGTAAAACCTACACAAAATGGCATATAAGAATATTGGTCTCCAATTTTCTCATAACAGCTGGACAATCTAACAAGAAACAAGTATGCTGAATGACAAATCCAAGGTAAAGACATACTTAATATTTTGAGTCTATCCCATAATTCTAGTTTCTCTGAATTTGTTAACGTGTTTGGTTGCCCCTTTCCTTGAATTAGCCTCTCAAGAAGCTCAGAAAGATCCAGGTCTTCTGCTATCCGACAGCTCAAATAGTCCATTGCATGAGGCAACGTTATTGTATCAGAAATCATCTGAATATTCTTAAAGTGAGCTTGTATCCTGTCAATATCAGCATTGAAAAAAACTAGTATGAGAATTTCATTCCCTTCTTTCCGTTTTCTTTCTTCCTTTTTTTTTTTTTTTTGGGGGGGGGGGGGTGTTTGGAGCAGATAAAATCAGGCTAAGAACTGCACTTAACTGAGCCTTAATGTGCTCCTCCCTTTCTCTTTGAAGTGTGAGTTCTCTCTCCTGTACTTCAAGTCTGCGCTTGTGAGCATCATACAGCTTATAAAAAAGATAACCACTTCCAAAAGCACAAGCAGTAATGAAAAACTTCCTCCTATGCCGTCTCCAAAAACCCCTAAACAGTAATGAGTTCAAGTAAGAAAAATGGTCTTTCCATCATCAAGATATAAGACAAAATTAACACAAGTTTGTATCTTTATTTATCATCAACTAACAGATTAAATATTTGAAAAGACCAAAAAAAATAAAAGAAAGAGGGATGAGGCAATTATTCAAACAACACCCAATTGAACAAACGCATTGAAATTTTGAGAACTTACCTCAGAGAAAACATTTTGCTGCTATGATGAATCCCAAAAATTTACTACCATGCCTTCGCTTTGTAGTTAGCTCACATCCACCGGGTTACTCAGGAAAGAATAGTGGGAAAATAAAGTAGAGAGGGAAGGTAATCAATAAATAAGCTTCGGAAAACTCGCCCCTTCGATTATAAATGCACAATTCATTGCAGACATAAACACGAAAGAAAAAGCTTATCTTTGGGAGTGAGATGAATGGAAAATCCGAAGAACTTGAGTGTTCGAATCAAATCACAAGGGTTTACCGCTTTCGGAGTTAATCAGCAAAGATACTAGTTCTATGTTCTTATGTTCTAACGAAAGGGGAAATATGAGTCTTCTTCTATTGGGACTTGGGAGGACGCGGGGCAACAGATTCCTTTTTCCTTTTTCCCATTTTCTTTCTTTTTTTTCCAAAGGAAAAAAAAAAAAAAAAAACCTCGGTAGGTTCCAATTGTATACGTATAGTATATAAGTTGAAGCCAGACTCGTTGCATAAATCAGGTTTTCAGGTATTTATTTAAAGGGAAAAGTATTTCTCCTGTCACTGGAGATAGATTTATCTCTAATAACTTTAAAACTACGTCGTTTTAAATTAATGAAGGGTGTGTTTGTAATTTTAGGTGAATTAATGAAAAGTATTTCCGTAATTTTACACCTTCATTAATTTATTTAAAATTATAAATTCATCCTTCATTAATTTAAAACGACATAGTTTTAGGGTGATAACTCTATCTCCAGTGACAAAAGAAATCTTTTACCTTTATTTAAATTGAAAAAATTAGGATAATGTGAAATAGCGATCCAACCTTCAAAAACACTTTTTCAATTCATAACAGATCGTACATATATAAGATAAATATGTGATATTTATCTCGATTTACGTACATAAACACTTTTAAAAATCTCTTAAGTGATCCCAAACAGGCTAAATGTGGTGGAGGCAATTAATGTAATCAAGAGATTCCACATTGCCAAATGTTTGCAAAAAATAAAAGAGAACAAATCATATCATCTGTTGTCAAGGATGAGATTTTATTGAATCATGCTTATTGCGAGAATAATGAATACGTGAATTAGCTTGCTAAATCAAGTTCTAATATCAATATCAAATTTGTATTAAAAAAAATCAATATTGAATTTTTTATTTTCACTAGCTCTTCTTTAGGATGTAAATCATTAATAGATTTTGGATAAAATAAAAAAGTAAGCAGGGTATACTTCTTTGGCTTTTTGAAAAACGAGAGTCTCGACATGGGATTTTTAAAAGATATATAAGGACGGTCATATTAAAATATGGTGGTTTATATTTTTTTTTCAATTGCAGTTTTTATTATTTTAAAAAATCATGAAAAATACAAAACTACATCGTGTTACCGTTACAAAATATTACTACCTCCGGTCCTAATTATAAGAGCTAGTTGACTTTCTTTAGAGAAATTAAAGAAGCTAAATAAGTTACTTAATCATTTCATATGTTGTATATCCTTGGATTATATATTAGTTTATTAGTTAAATTAATTAGTTTGAAGAAAAAAATAAAAATAAAAATATTCTAAAATAATTTAGTTAGCTTCCTTAATCTCTCCAAAAAAGTCAACTAGCTCTTATAATTAGGACCGGAGGGAGTACTATAATATCCAAGATCGGATATCCATATCGGCTTTCTATCCGATCTTGGATATTATTTTTTTTTTAAAAAAAAAAACATTCCGTGTATTTATAAATTCTGTTTTAGTTTCTAATTTATACCGATATTAGTTGACGTATAGTATATGATAAGTAACACATAGAGAACACGTTGTGGTTGGTCTAATATATGTAATTTTTTTTATTTTTCACCAGTATATCGAATATTTTTGTTAAATATATAATTAGTTAAAGACATTATCATATGGGTTAATGTAAAATATTAAATATATTTGTTATATCTTTAATAGAAAAGATTAGAAATATCTATGTAAAGGAACAACCTAGGCACTACTTACTGATGTTTACACTTTAGACTAACATTGAGTGCCCGCTAATGAATTTAATTCCTTTTATATATTGAAGATTTGAATTTAATTGAAGCTATTTTCCTATTGAATCTATAGTTTTTTTTTTTCATACGTTCTAATCAGGTTCAAGTTTTTTTTTTCCTTTCATTTATGACCATCATGGGTCTTATTAAGTTTTATTTTTTATTTGCAATCAGGTGCAAGCTTTATTTTCTATTTATAATCATGGCTCTTATTCGGTTCACGTTTTAATTATTTTTTTATTTATGTTTTTGTTGTAATAATTACATATTTTCAATCATTCAAGTCCAGCATCAAACCTATATCCATACGTTTAAGATTTTACTAGTCGAGAAAAGAGGGAAAATACCCTTTAAAAAAATAAATGGGACATCATGTTTTTATCATCCCAATTTGTTCTGATCGGGACGACTGTTTTTTTTTTGTTTTTTTTTTAATATATAATGAAAGAGGCTAGAAGCCAAATTACATAGAAGGAAATTACACAGAAAAGGGAATAACTTCCAAACAATTTTAATCAGCAAGAGCCAAAGATAAAGGACATTTACTGAAAATATCAGAGAATGACAGATCCCTTTTGGCCAAAGCATCAATGAGTCTATTAAATTCTCTAGGAGTAAAGCATATGGAGACCATCCAATCTTAAGCCACCAACTCCCTAATTCTCAAAATCAGTAGACTATCAGTACTAGAGGATGTATCAGCTGAACAGCCAATAAGCTCTGCAGCATCAGAATCAACAATGACTCTCTTAAGACCTAAGTCCCAAGTAAGCAATAAACCTTAAAAATCGCCCATTCCTCCACTGTTTTGGTAGAGCAAATGCCAATATGTTTAGAGAAGCCAGCAATCCAAACACCTCTGTTGTCCCTTAACACACTGCCACACCCGGCCCTAGAGGAGCTCAAGACCATCGCTCCATCAACATTTAATTTCACCCAACCTTCCTCGGGACTATGCCAAAACCGAGAATTAATAGTGGGGGGATGACAACCAGAAAAACCAGCTAGCGAAGATTCAAAACAGGTAAACTTTCTCCAGCAAAGTGAGATGATCATCTCAGGTTTAGAAGGTTTAATAAACCTTGGTTCAAAGATAGACGCGTTTCACCAACTCCATAATTTCCAAATTGAGACTCCAAAAATAAGAGACCAGCAAGAACCCGTATCAATCGAAAATTTACCGAACAAATTCAGGGCCATCCAATTCTGCAAATTTGCTGAGAAGAATTGAGAGACATACCTAGGGGGAACAAGTTTCAGCCACAAGTGTCTAGCATAGAAGCAATCCCTCAAGATATAAATAAATATCCTCCCAAGGACCATTACAGGAACCACAACCAGCATAGGTAGAAGATCAAGTACTTCTCCACCCATTAGTAGGAACTCTATTTAGCATCACCATCCACATGAAAACCCTAATTCTTTCTGGACCTTGCCATCTCCAGACACGTTTAAATGGCTTGCAATTCAGGTTGATTGGATTATTCTCAGTAAGGAAATAAGCACTCCTAATAGAGAATAAACTGTTAGAGGCTGCACCCCAAGTCATAATATCGTGGCCAGCAACTAGATTGGGAGGAAGATAAGCCGCCAATCTCAGCAGAAGAGACAGTTGTACAATATCAGCAAGCTTCTGTAGATCCCAAAAACCATCAGTGACCCACTTAGCTACCGAAGATTGGTCCTCTACCTCAAAAAAAATCTCTGATGCAAAAGTCCTTCACTTTACCCTCGAGCAGCCACCGATTATTGAAAAAATTAACTATCAAACCATTCCTTACCTGCCACATAGTGCCCAAATCAACGATGTTTCTTTGGGAGGTGATAAAACGCCATAATTTTGAGTCCCTAGATTTGAAAGTCAACAAGGACTCATCATCGCGCATCATATACATGCCCTGAAGCACATTGGCCCATAAGCCCTAAGCTCCCATAATCAGTTTCCATGCAAGTTTGGCTTCACAAGCTCTATTAAAGGACTGCAAGTGTTTGAAACCCAGTCCCCCAAATTCTTTCGGACGCGTTATCCTCTCCCAACCCACTGAATGAAAGCGATTATGAGTCTTATCATGTCCCCAAATGAAGTTCCTTTGGAGTCTCTCTACCTTAAGACATACACTCCTTGGTAGTCTAGCTACTTGCATTGGGTAAAGCAGAATAGAGCTTAAAACAGATTTTGCTAGGGTGATGTGACCAACGGTACACAAGGATCTAGCTTTCCATGCCGAAAGTTTAGAATGGACCCTTTCTATAATTATCTGTTTCTCTACTTTTCCTGCATCTAGTGAGAGGGAAATGTAGGTACCTACCAATCTCACCTAAAATATGCTTATGAGTCATTTCCATAATTGAATTTCTAGTCTAAACCAATACTTTAGGAGAGAAGAACAACGAGGACTTAGCTTTATTCACCTTTCCCCCTGAAGCGTCGGTAAATTTATCTAAGCAAGACATCATGCACTTAGCTTGCTTTAAAGAGGCAACCCCAAAAAGAAGAAGATCATCCGCGAACATTAAGTGGGAGATTTTAGGCTCTGATCTAGAAGTAGCAATTGCTTGCTATTTATCGCACTCAATTTCATCATTAATAAGATGTGATAGTATATCCATGCATAAGACGAACAACAGAGGAGACATCGGATCCCCTTGATGAAGGCCCCTCCGAGGAGTGGAAAACATCGTCTGAGAACCATTCCAGGGAAAATTATAATCCACAGAAGAAACAAAAGACAAGATTAGCTTAATAAAGGAGTCTTCAAAGCCAACATCAACAAGCACTTGCTTTAAAAAGTCCCACCCAATCCTATCATAAACCTTCTCAAGATCAATCTTCATTGACATAAAACCTTTCCTACTTCTATTCTTACTCGTGATATGAAGTAATTCTTGACTGACAATCAGATTATCTTGAATAAGCTTCCCTATGATGAAACTAGCTTGATAAGGGGAAACAATATCATTAAGAACCCCTTTAAGGCTCTGGGTGATTAACTTAGTTATACACTTATAATGAACAATGCATAATGATATTGGCCTAAAATGGGAGACCAATTCCGGGTTTTCCTTCTTGGGGATAACAGAGATAAGGGTCTTGTTAGCCTCCACAATAGAAGTAGATCCTTGAAAGACACCTTTTACAAATGCACACAGAGATGGACCAACCTTACTCCAATTACTTTTATAAAAAATTGGAAGGAAACCGTCAACACTAGGGGCTTTAAAATTTCCCATAGAAAAGACAACATTTCTAATTTCCTCATCCACAGGGACTTTATCAAGGCCCCTCAGAGAAGACACATCCAGAGAAGGGAAATTAGACTTAGTAGTCAAAATAGCAGAGGCTACACTATTGTCAGAGAAAAGATCTTTAAAATACCGTAGCACCAAGTCCCTCAATTCTTCCTCGTTGACAATCCGGCGACCCTCCTCATTCTTAAGCGCCACTATCTTGTTCCTCCTATGCCTCATTTTGGTTTTTGGATGATAGAACCGAGTATTATGGTCTTCTTCGATAACCCATTGAGATCTGGACTTTTGGAACCATTTAATTTCCTAAGTCTCAAGAGTCTCTCCAAATTTTCCTATAGTTCTAACTCCAAATCACAAAGGAACTTAGAATATGGATAGGCCGGAGAATTTTGTAAACCATTCAGTCTAGCCAGAGTGGTTTGTTTTTGTTTTTCGACATGACCAAAAACATTTCTATTCCAAGGTCGAATAGCCAGCTGGAGTTTATTAAGTGATAAATTAAGGTTATTTCCCAAATCCCAATTCTCATAAAGGAAGTCCTCAAAATGATTGTGCTTGATCCACATAGCCTTAAAACGAAAAGGTCTATCCCCCAATCGTATAGAATTATCATCCCACAAACAAACCAGAAGAGGATTGTGATCAGAAAAATTAGTGTGGGCAAGTACCTGGATGTAACAGTCAGCAAAGTCCACAAAAAAGGGCATTGGCCAGTGCTTTATCTAATCTCTGAAAGAGACGAGGGCAATTAAGCTATTTCAGGCCACGCCATGTAAATTGAGGGCTAGAAGCACCTAAATCAGAGAACATACAGTCATCAATTCTATCTTGGAAGATTCTCAATCTGGAGAAATTGATGTCAGGGCCACGGTTCTCTCAGATGATAGAGCAATATCATTAAAGTCGCCCATGACAACCCAGGGCAAAGACATATTAAGGGTGAAATTTTGGAGATCACCCCAAAGCTCATGCTTATAGCTGTCGATGGCACAACGTAGATGGCGGTGAGACAGAACTCAACCATGCCCACAGCTGAACATCTAAAGTGGAAGAACTATCTGTTCTTTAGAATAACATAAACCTTCAGCCTATCGGATCTCCACGCAGCAACGAGACCACTTGACCTCCCAACACTAGGAATGACTATGAGCCCGTCGAAACCCAGGGATTCCAAGCATCTAAATTGAGATTCATGCTCACCCTTTGACATGGCAAGAACAAGTAGATCTGGCGAGGAACCGTTCCAAACAATTTGAAGGTGTCCAACAAGTCTTTTGTTCACTGCACCACGACAATTCCAATAGAAGATTTTTGTCATAGCAAATAATTAAATAAATGGAACAAAACGAAAGGGCTATGGGCTAGGAAAGGAGGCCGACCCAAACAAATAAAGGGGGATACACAACAAACTAAAGAGTCAAAGATTGTGCCATCACAGGCACCACAGACCCATTGGGGTCACCACAATCTCCATCTAAAGCCATATTCTCTACTGGGTTTAAACTCAAAGGCCCAGATAACGTCTCAGCCACCACCAACCTAACCGTGTCATCTCCACAACCATCTAAATCCAAGCTTAAATCAGGGTCTAATGCCGACGGCCCAAACCAGAATCTCCCCTGTAACCCACCAAGAGAACCAGGCCTACCATTATTAAAGGCCCAACTTAGGGAAAAATCCAAATTAGAGGCTGGAACCTCTTTAACACAAGGGTCCACATTCAACGGTTCCTTATCCCTCTACGAAGACTTCTCACCATCCCTGTCATTTGACACGCCAATTTCCCCACATGCTAGCCGCAGAACCTCTGTAATACCCCAGATTATTATTAATAATAATGATGATGATGATAACAACAACAATAATATAGTAATAATAAAATGTAATAATAATAATAACAATAATATAGTAAATAAATATTTAGAATTTAATAATGTTTGTATTATTTTACAATTTATTAATTGACAATAATTATAGTAATAATAGAAATTTAGAAATTTAATTGTATTGTTTTATAATTGGAAATAGTTAAAAAGCCCAGCCCATAGCTAAACCCTAAATTTTAATTATAAACTTAGCTTTAGCCGTCTAAACCTAGCAACGCTCGATACTTTTCTTCTCCGCTACCTTTTCTTCTCAAATCCTCCTTCTGGACTCTCATCAAATATTTTTCTAGGAGGCTAGCAAATACGGAGACCAGGTAATTCTAATCCCCATGAGCCATGAGTCATAAGTTAGTTTTATGTAAATTTTGATAGGTAATTCTAATTCCCATGAGTCTTAGGGTAATTTTATATCTTGATAGGTAATTTTAATCCCCATGAGTCTTAGGTTAGTTTTATGTAAATTTTGATAGGTAATCCTAATTCTTATAAGTCTTAGGTTAATTTTATATCTTGATAGGTGATCATGATCCCTAGGTTACAGAAACCAATTTGTTGTTTGATTTCCATATGTGTGTGTATATATATATATACTGATTTTGCCTTGGCTTGCGTGCTTGAACTACTATATACATATGCCTGTGCCTTTTTTTTTCCTTATGAATTGAATACAATTGATTCCTGTGCGTTTTTCCCTTATGAATTGAATAAAATTGATTTTTGCCTCGGCTTGCGTGCTTCAATTTCATATATATATATATGATTGAATCCAATTTTCCCCTGTGCGTCTCTTTTTCTTTGTGATTGAAAACCAATACTTCGCCTCGGCTTTCGTGCGTCAATTGTGTACCCATGATCCCTGTGTGTCTTTTTTTTTTTTTGAATGAGTTAGGAATCCATCAAAACTATGTGTCACTTTTTTTTGTGATTGCAATATATTATACTCCTGTACAATGTTATAATTAATAACTCCTGCACACGTCTATCCACATTATTTTTCTTTTATTATTTGATTTTCTTTTTCTTTATGTAATATCTCCTGCGCAATAAGATAAGATACCAACAGATTATAGGTCAAAATATCTTTATATCTATATTTAATTAAAATAATATAAAAATATATAAAAGATAAGTAAATAGGGATAAGGGTCTTAAATGCCATGGAAGTTTTCGCTTAGGAGCACGGGTAAGACGGAAATTTTTTTGGACAAAAAATGCCATGGAAGTTCACAGGAAGTATCAATTTTGCCCCGGAAGTATCAATTTTGCCACGAAAGTTTTCGCTGAGGAGCAATTTTGCCTCGGAAGTTTTCACTAAGGAGCAATTTTGCCCCGGAAGTTTGCAAAACGTAGCAATTTTCCTAACAATTTTGCCTTTCTGTCCCCAAATATTAAATTTGACTACTAAATTAGTCAAAGACCACACATGTCATGCCTTGAAAAGGTCGAACTTAGAGTCAGAGAAGAAGATCCTTAGATGTTGATCTCAAGGCGGCCAGAATTTGTAAAGTCGAACTGGTCAAAGGGACTGAAAGGTCTATCACAAAACGCAAATGAAACGCAAAACAAGAAATGAATTGTTCCAAAAATTGGTTCAGTAAAACAAATCAATAGTGATAATATTTACGTTTGTATAAACTGATCATTTGCTTAGATCATGAATGATACTTCCTTTGGGTTTTGTGACAGTCGACCTTTCAGTCCCTTTGACCAGTTCGGCTTCACAAATTATGGCGACCTTGAGCTCAACATCTCAAGGATCTCCTTTTTTGGCTCCAAGTTTGACCTTTTCAAGGCATAACATGTGTGGTCTTTGACTGATTTAATAGTCAAATTTAATATTTGGGGACAGAAGGGCAAAATTGCTCCTTAGTGAAAACTTCCGGGGCAAAATTGCTCCTTAGTAAAAACTTCCGGGGCAAAATTGCTCCTCAGAGAAAACTTCCGTGGCATTTTTGGTTCAAAAAAAACTTCTGTCTTACCAGTGTTCTTGAATGAAAACTTCCATGGCATTTAAGACTCTTATCCCTAAGTAAATAATAAAAATAATTTGGGGAGTTTATTATGTGTGTATTTTAAATAACTTAATAGTGGGAGGATAGCTTTGGGATGATACCTCCCAAAGTGATGAACACAACTTTTGGACTTTATGCCACCGATGTGAAAAGATAGTATCCATTCTTCCAAAGTGGTGTTTGGCAGGTTTCTGGGACACTGATAGCAACTTTGGGAAGAGGTGTGCACATTAGGAAGAAAATGTTTATGACCAACTTGATAATTTGTGACTAGCAGGTTTCCCGGTCACAGGTAGACTGACAGGTTTCCGGGTTCTCTTCCCACTAAACTAAATGGACTAGCAGGTTTCCGGGTCCAAATGAAATTAATAAAAATTAATAAATGATTTCGATCCGATGAGAATATATAGATATGATGAGTAGTGAAATTGATATTTTAGATTATATATATGTATATGATATATATATATATATATATATATATATATATATATATATATATATATTTTATCATCATGTAAATATTTTATTTATTTATTATTATTATTATTATTATTATTTCTATATTATCTTTGTTTATTAGGATTATCAGCAATTGCTGATATTTGTGTTCATGGGCTGCGATGATCCTTCAGGGAAGTAGAATTTCAGTGAAACAGGTGCCAAGGGTTGGGGCTAACAGTGAGAAGTGAGGAAGCACAGTCAGCTGATTCTGTTTACTTTATTTTATTTAGTTCTAATTAAAAACACATATTTTGTTTAAGTTTGAATTTACATTATTGTAATAAGTTAGCCTTGTACTTGTCCCAGTACAAGTGCGGTGGTAACACTTCCCAAAGTAGTTTATTTTGACTCTGAGTAATTAATCTTAAAAATTATTGCAGTTTTAAGTTATTATAATTGTTAGAAATTTGGGAGTGTTACAACCTCAATGCTCTTCCCATCACCTTTTGCTAAATCTCGTCCTTTTCTCCTTCCTCGTAACTTGTCAAGCTAGCCTCTGCTCATTTCTTTCCCCTACACGACTAAAGCCCTTTTTGAGCTTCTTTTTTATCTCACTTTTCTTAACCCTAGGATCGGCTCAGAGGTAGGTCGCGGGGCGTATTTCTCAATGATAACGTCATGTACGACGAGTTAACCAGGCCTAGAGGTAGCATTGTCACTGCTTGTTCCCACCTCGATGAGAACACCAAAACGGGAACCGTCTTTCGATCGCCAGACATCACCCTAAATCTTCTCTTTATTTGCTTTCTTCTGCCGATGAGGACGCTACACGACTTTCCAGGTATCGATGTCTGCCCTAGATGTATTCCCAGAATCCATTCTCAAATTTTCCATCTCCTTACCATCCACAGGGGAACTATTGCCACACTCAGTATAGAGCCAATGTAAGCCTTCATACTCCATATAATAATCTTCACCATCTAGAGAAAAACCTGACATTAGCTGCTTCTCTAAATTCACAAGGACAAAGATTTGAGCAAATGACCTCTAAGATGGTTAGAGGTATTAATATCTATTTTAATAGTCTCTCCAATTCTATCGCCAATACAAGTTAAAGCCTCCCTGTTGCAGTACTCTAGAGGAACATTAGATAATCTAACCCAGACTACTACCTTCTTGGTGGTAGCTGACTTAGGCTGAAACTGAGATTCCCAGGGTCTTGCTGTGAGGTAGTGATCAAAGATCATTTAGGGACCTCCTGTTAAGGCATTGGAATAGTCTTCCTTATTATAGAGTTTAACCACAAAAAAGCCATTTCCAATATTGATTAGGGTAAGAACCCCTTTCTTTGCCCAGAGCTTCTGAAGAATGGGAAAAAAAAAGTTTATAACCAATACTTCTCCCTAATAACTTGACAATCAGTGTTGTTCTATGCCCTGTGTAAACGTTTCTTCAGCTTCCCAGAGAAGGAAAACATGGGAAAGTTCCTAACAGGATCCTCAGTGATTTTACAAAGAGGAGCACAATCATCCTTATCCAAAAGACTATTATCAGACAGTCCATTATCATCCAAAACATCCTCCTCCATCTTTTCATCCTGATTAATACCTTGTGGCTTCTCCACAAATGAGAGCCCAATGCCCCATTGTTTCTACATTTCAGTACCCAGCTTTGGCCATCCTTCATCGTATTTGCTACCACCACCATTTTTAATCTTTTTTGAGCTACAGTGAATTAGATCATTATCCTCTGTAGACAGAGGGACTTGAGCAGGGGCAACCAACGAGAGCGCCATGCCAGTTGTTCCCTGTTCCTATAGGTAACACGATTAGATTAGAAACAAGAAATTAGTGCAAAGGAAGAACTAAAATTGGGGATAGTTTTGTTATCTTGTGTCCTTTTCTGGGACATGGAACACTCCCATTATCATCTTGTCCCAACAGGCCTAGCTAGTAGGCGAGAGTGGTTTTTTCCCCCTTAAATTGAGGGATAATATTGTAAATGCACCAACATCTTCAAAATTTATTTTGATCAATTGGACCGATGTGGGATTTTAAAAATTGGGATCACTGATTTGAAGTATACATATTTTAGAGGCATTTATTTAGAATTTTCTTCATACAAATGAGGATTAGCTAAAATAATTTTTAATAAAATTAACTAGTTGTTAATTAAGGTGGTTAATCTGTATAATTACCTGTATAGTGAAAGGTTTCGAATCAGCCTTGTATTTCCCTCCAATGCTTTAGGTCATCTTTTCATTGGACTTCAAAATGCCCTTTATTTTGTACCGGGCAATAGAACATATCCTTGAGTCTTCTTACTTTTAGGAATACTTATGGGATGAAATCTTGTCACCAAAATGATTTTAGTTCACTATGATCATGCCCCACATGATTGTGGATTTCTGATGTAAAATCATTTGACATTTAATGCAAATTATTCGTTATCAAACAAAAGGCTCTAATCTTGGCCTTTAAGGAGGTAAACATATTTCAAAAGTGTATTTATTAAGAGAGACAGGAAACATTTGAATCTTAAACCCAAAATAACTTTCAGTGCCTGTTTGGTTTGCAAAATCAAAGATAATATAATGCAATATAATGTAATGATGACATGAATTTGTTTGGTTTGTCATTAATAAAAGATATTGCATATATATAAAAACGTTTTGTTGGATTACATCAAACACGAGATTATATGAGAATAATATAAAAAGAGGCAAAATTATCCTTAATTACACATATATGTATAATGTACAGGTTAAGTTCATGATAATTTTCTCATTTTATGTAGTATATACGTTGGGTTCACAATAAATTTTTTGGTATTTAATGGCAAAAATATTATTCAATTTACAAATATTTTTAATATTTAATAGTGAGAATATTATTTAATGAGATACTTTTAATATTTTATTAGTGATTATAATTTTTTTAATTTTTAATGGTTTTTTTTAATTTTTTTATATAATTAATTATTTTTTTAATATCAAATTATGATTATGATTTTACCGCCTTTATGGTGAACACTTTGATCAATTTAAATAATTATAATGACCATACTATTTTTTTCACTTGATTATAAGACGCCTTCATCTCTTGGCCGTATCATAAATACATAAGGATAGAATATTTTTACTATCATTTTTGTTCACTACAAATGTCATTACCATATTTTTACCATTAGATTAGAATCTTATATAAAATATATTCTTCTTTACATTACATAAATCCAACCAAACACAATACAACACAGTGTATTCTAACGTACATTTAACCGTCTCCCATGAATCCAACCAAATGGCTTTTAATTTTGAAGATACCGCCTCCTTATCCGGATAGGCAACCCGAAAATAGACCCGGGCATCGCCAAAACCCTAATACGTTTCAGCACTATATATGGTTTCCTCTAAGCCGCCGCTTCATTCCACCGAAGTCTCAGAGGCACAACAAACCTAAGAAAACTCAGAGAACTGAGAGGTGCCGACGAACCCAGCAAAATGGCTGAAGGGCTTGTTCTCCGAGGTACCATGCGCGCCCACACCGACGTGGTCACCGCCATTGCCACCCCAATCGACAACACCGATATGATCGTATCCTCTTCTCGGGATAAATCAATCATTTTGTGGCATCTTACCAAGGAGGAGAAGACTTACGGTGTTCCTCGCCGCAGGCTGACCGGCCACTCCCACTTCGTTGAGGATGTCGTTCTCTCTTCCGACGGCCAGTTCGCTCTCTCCGGCTCCTGGGACGGCGAGCTCAGGCTCTGGGACTTGGCCGCCGGCACATCCGCCCGCCGATTTGTCGGCCACACCAAGGATGTGCTCTCCGTCGCTTTCTCAATTGACAATCGTCAGATCGTGTCGGCTTCTCGTGACCGCACAATTAGGCTCTGGAATACTCTTGGCGAGTGCAAGTACACCATTCAGGACAGTGATGCCCACTCTGATTGGGTCAGTTGTGTTCGTTTTAGCCCAAGTACGCTCCAACCAACCATTGTTTCGGCTTCTTGGGACCGAACTGTGAAGGTCTGGAACTTGAGTAACTGTAAGTTGAGGAACACCCTCGCTGGCCACACCGGCTACGTCAACACCGTGGCTGTTTCTCCTGATGGCTCGCTGTGCGCTAGTGGTGGCAAAGATGGAGTGATTTTGCTCTGGGATTTGGCTGAGGGGAAGAGGCTGTACTCCCTCGATGCTGGTGCTATCATTCATGCTCTCTGCTTTAGTCCTAACAGGTACTGGCTCTGTGCAGCTACAGAGCAAAGCATTAAGATCTGGGATTTGGAGAGCAAGAGCATTGTTGAAGATTTGAAGGTCGACCTGAAAACTGAGGCTGAAAGTGCTGAAGGCGCCAGCTCTAAGAAGAAGGTCAGTTATGATTAACGCCATTTCTTGGTGATTGACTTTTAAAAGTTCTACACTTTGGTCATTGACAATCAATTCCTTTCTTTGCCGAATTCTTTTGATTCCATTTCACAAGTATTCTGAATATTTTGATGTGTTATTGAATTTTTGTTTTTATTCATGTATAGTTAGCTGGGTTAACTTGTTGTGGTCATGTTACATTATCTCTTACTGTGATATTTAACCTTCGGTTCATTCGTTCCCGGATATTTCAATTCCATTTTCATGTCCGGTCAAAGTCCTTCCCAGTTCCTGACAGGCTCGATCACGGCTTTATAACCTGTGTCATGTTCTGAGTTGATTGACATTCGTGTGCATTCTCTTTGCGCCTTTATACTCCATACAAGTGTGTAGAAACAAGCATGCCTCCTATTGCTTCAGATACACATCTAGTGATGGACTCCTTCGTCGTGCAATTTTTTTTTAAAATATATTCTTCACTCCAATTTTTGGTTAGCTTTTATTGTTGCAGAAGCTGGAGCCATTGTCTATTGGGGATTTGTTTGTATGGGGTTGGTTGGGGGTATTGTATTATGCTATCTGTAGTAATTATTGCTCTTAAAAGGGTCATTTTATACGCATGTATATGCATACGCATGAAAGCCCCTACTTCCATGAAAGTTGGTGTTTTTTTAAAGCTATCTGTAGCTTTTTGGTAGCTCCGTCTTGTGGATGGCTGTCTTATCTGTCCTGATTATTTCATATTCTTAAGTACTGAACCTACATATAAGACAGTTTGTAGTGCAAATTACATTATACAATACCCCCAAAACGAAATTGTATTTGCAATTAAGGTGTTGATATATTTTGTTTCCACTGTCTGGCAGGTTATCTACTGCACTAGTTTGAGCTGGAGTGCTGATGGAAGCACGTTGTTCAGTGGCTACACTGACGGTGTGATCAGGGTGTGGGGAATCGGACGTTATTAGGAAAGCTTATCAGAAGTACTATGAAATGCTAGTCCTGTTGAGATGAAACTGAGTGATTTCTAATTTTAGATACAGTCCATAAAGTTTTGGTTGTTCCTTTGCGGGTTCAATTTGTATGTTGAAGATAATAGCCTTGAGGCGGCCTTTTATTTTTATTTAAACAGTTGCTTTGCTTATCATTTATAAGATTTTTCTTCATTATCTTGTGTTCATCTGCTGAGATGATGAGGGCATGCAAAACTTGGATTTTCTGTCTGTGTCACAACAGACTTAAAACCATGTTTTGGGCTCCTTCCCACAAAAAGGTCTGATGTAGAAACTCGGTGGTCAATGCCCTCTTCTGCATGTTTGGATTAGCAGTGAAAGCTATTTATGGTATATGGGGTAAACATGTGCAAGGAGTTTTGTTTCAACTTGTGTGGACATATTTCCGGTATATATTGACATCATATTTACGGTATATATTGACATCGCATTATCCTTACAGATATATAGGAGCGGAAAGACTGGTGCAAGTTATAATTTTATATGTCAATGGTGTAGATAAGAAGAGGTATGGGAGGGATGTCTCACGAAATGCAAAAATACTATGGGCAAAAGACATCCCAAAC
This sequence comes from Acacia crassicarpa, assembly GCA_034222035.1. Taxonomy (NCBI): domain Eukaryota; kingdom Viridiplantae; phylum Streptophyta; class Magnoliopsida; order Fabales; family Fabaceae; genus Acacia; species Acacia crassicarpa. Next base: position 45,239,827 of record JAWXYG010000002.1, on the reverse strand, counting down.
CGGCTTTATGCATGAAAAACGTAGTATACTCAAGTTGTATGAGAATATGAGAAAGTTTTGTTTAACATGACCTTAGGGCAATTGACTTTCTGCTCAGAAACCAGAAACCATTTTACGGTCGAATTAACTTTTTCTAGCTTCTTAATTGTGAATTTTCTTTAGATTTGGATATTCTAAAACTGGCTTTTCAATATTACGTTTGTTGATATAGTCAAGTTTAATATTTTAATTTATAAAATAATTGAAAATGACGAGTTTTATAATACATAATATGTAGTTAATATTTTAATGTCATAATTTTAAGAGAAATTTTAAAATCATAAAATATTGAGAAAATTTTGTAAATATTGTTATTTTTTATTAAAAGGCAGGTATTAACAACATGGGGTTGTTGGTGGAGAAAAATATGTAAATATTCTTAAAATTTGTAAATATTAAGTTCCCGGAGCGATGGAACCAAAAGAATAGTCAGACACTAAACTGATAGAAATAGTCTTGAGCAAAAAAAAAAAAAAACTGATAGAAATAGTGGTTGTGAGCATTCAAAACTGGGCTTTTGAGGCTATCACATGGAGGCCATAGTGACTTTTCATGAAAAAAATGTCAGCTCATAACGACAGTTAATTAATTCGTTAATGCCAATGTCATTAACTCATTTTTGCGATACATTATTAAAGCTACATTGGAAAAATAAGGAGAGTGAGGCTCTAATTTGTAGTACCACAATATTGTTGGGGGAATAGAAGTTTTGAAATATCTTTGTACAAAAAAGAAAAAGAAGTTTCAAAATATCTAAGCCGTGGTTGATAAGACTTTCATAAAGACCATTCCGCTTGTACGTGTGTCTCTTAGGCTTGAACAGACTCGAATAAAACTCCACTCCTATTTATAAATCTATGGTAGAGTCTTAAACTCACCTGGTGTCACATTCCTGCAACCTTCAACTTCAACTAACATCTACAAAATCAAGTTTATTTCTAACATCATGTATACTCCATTTTGCCAGCTCCAAGCATGCTTCTTAATCTTTCAAAATCTGTGTGTGGCTAGGTGAGTATTCCACAACTTTTGTTGTTAAGCATTTCCCTGTAAATAGCGCATATTTGTTCTTAACATATATCTCTTTTTCCTCAAAAAACATATTACAATTCTTACATGTACTATTAAATCACTTAAAATAAACTAATCCAAATATACACCGATCAAAGTCACTTTTTTTTTCTCAAAATCTATTCTCTAAAGCACTTTTATCATTTTTCTTCTTAAGCCATTATCAAGTTAATCCAAACACATTAGCTATTGCGAACAAAGACATCTATACCTGAATGAATCAACAATTACCCTCCAATTTTAGCCTTGATATAATTAGAAAGATCATTTCACATTTATCTCTTAAATAAAATATAAATTTCATTCCGTGTTTCCTTATTGACATGCCAAACAAATGGTTTATAATCATCATCTCAGTATATCACAGTCCCTACCATTTCATTTTCCACAATTCTTTGAACCAAAAGTGTTCCTTTTTATCTTGTACATAAAAGTGCATCAAACTTCAAGAAATCACACTACTTGGATACCACTTTGATAGTCCACAGCATAATGTATATATCTACCAAAATGCACAATATGGGCAATAAGTACATCAAACAAAGAATGAACCTTCACTGTACCAGGCCGAAAACTGTCTATACAGGCCTTGGCTCAGCAAAACTGGTGTAAAGAGAACTCATCCTAATTGCCAATATGTCCAAATTACATAGAATCATGCCTCATGATCGCAGGCTTGCGACTTACCACCGCTTCTCATGTACAGCAGCTTCCAGCTTTTTGAGAAAAAGAAAAACATGAGGCAGTCTTTGATCAATACCGGCTTGGCACAAACCAACATAACAGCCAGCCTGCATCAAATCGACTATTTCCTCATTTAGTCACATCAAGAGAAGGACGTTTGCCACATTTAGCTGCTCTACCCTGTCTCCTTCCTTTCTTTTTCAGCAAGGAAGCAAGAGTAACATCAAGAGACCCATCATCTCCAACACTCATGCCTTTGGTTTCTGTCAAACCATTCGAAACCATAGCCTGCTCATCAACTGGCTCTGCCATTGCCTTGCCCTTTCTTTTCTTCTTTTTCAGTAGGGAAGCAAGGGTGACGTCAGTAGCTTCATCCTTTCCAACAATGATGTTTTTGGGTTCTGTCGCACCATCCAAAAACTTAGCCTGCTCATCAACTGGCCCTGACACTGCCTTCCCATTGTCATCAGCTTTAGCGGTTGACATGTTCTTCAAATTGCAAAAATGATTCTGAACCAGCAGAGCCCCAGGTGTAACATCAATACAATCTTTATCTAAATTCTTATCTTGCATGACCAACATTTCTTGGTTTCTGTCATGACCGTTGTGCACTTCTTCAGAAAGCAATTCACATCCCTTTTTCAAACTAGAAGACAGGCAATCATGAGTTTGTTTGGAAGCTTGAAGAGATCTCCGTGTTTTTTTCATGGAAGAAGCAGCCTGAGTCATTTTATTGGTATTTTTAAACCGTTTGTTTGATAGATTGCATAAATCTCTAGCAAGAATTACATTATCTTCATCCTGACTTTCTAAAATCGGCATAGAAGATAGGCTTACAGGTTTTGGCATTTTATTCTTAACCATGTGGTCCTCTGCTGTTTGAACACTTCTAACCATTCTGTCAAATTTCCCTTTCTCCTTTCTTTCCTTCACTGAAGTAGTATTTCTGGCAACCTTACTACCTACAGCTGCACCATCAGATATACTTGCACATAGCGTTGACTTTCTTCCAGTTTGGTGTTTCAATGAGTCCATAGAAGAGATTTTCTCACAATGCCCACCTGGTCTCCCTGCTTTTGGATTCTCACAAGATGTTATACAAGTATGGCTCTCTTCATGTAATTCATTAAAACCATTCCGCATTTGATTTGACCCAATTAGCTTCTCGATATTGTTATTCCCACCTAAATCCTCTTGGCCATTCGTGGTTGCCACAACCAAATCCAGCGGGGAATGATCATGTGCTGCTTCAACAGAGTTGTCCTCCAAATGAGGTTCAGTAATCTTTGGCTTGTGGATACCATGTCCACTAAAAGGCTCAACCTTGTCAGCTTGTACTTTCCTGAGACAACTTTGAGACATTATTGTGCCTTTTAGAGGCCTCCTGTTCTTAAGACAACTTTGAGCCTTCTTTCTGCGTTTTTGAGGCCTCTTGTTCTTAGAAGTATTGCTGCATTAAATTAATGAAACCAGAAATCACAGGCATGCCTACAGCAATAACCATTCTTTAACAGTGTGAAGGGCATTAAGGCAATAACTCTAACAAAGCTGTTATCCTTCTTGTTAATAGCAAGTTTTTTGGTTTTTTCCTTTTATTGTTGTGTGTGTGTTTTTTTTTTTTTTTGAAGGAGGGGGGGGGGGGGGGGGGACCTCAAATAACATACCTTGACTGACTCTTCAGCTTCCGCTTCTGAGGAAGGTTCACGGCATCTGGATCAGATGGTTGATCTAATATCGCCAAGGGAAGAAAATCGTTTAGAGAAAGGCAAGGACGTTCAGACTCTCGATCAACAAAGTTACTGCTTAGAGCTGACTTTTGCATCTTTCTAGCTGCTTGAAGCATGGGAACTTGGTCAGGAAATAGTACCCGCCATCTCCTGATCAAAGCCAAAATAATAGTCACGGGAACGAATAAACTTTGGTGACAGAAAATTATATTATCGACCACTAAATCCAATAAGAAGTCATACTTCCTGCATTGACTGTCAGTTCGTGGAGGCACATCTGCAGCAACCTTTGACCAGCAGAATCCATGTTTGGCAATTGCTTCTTTCAATCTTGAATCTTCTTCCTCAGTCCAACCACCCCATTTCAAAGAGGGATCCAAACTATTGACATATCTGAACGTTCGACAACTTTAGCAACAATCTCAAGTCATCAAAATGTACATAACGTTTTTACATTCATTACCTGTCTCTACACTGAGATTGGGTTCGGCCAGGAATGAATTTAGCTATCTGATTCCATTTCCGTCCAAAGAGACGGACGGCCACTGTTAAGCGCTCATTTTCTTCTACAGTAAAGCTCCCTTTCTTATCAGGGCAGAGAGACTTCTTCCATCTGAATATCAATTAGAACAAATTGCATTATTTGACCAACTAAATCAGACCATCAAAGAATTCCTAATTCTTTCCTCTCTACTAACAATCATGTAACATTAATACAAATATAAAGTTACCCGCATCATTTGCTTCCTATAAGTTAGTAAAATAAAACCTATAATAAGTAAAAGCAGCAGCATTTGTCTCAAATAAAATATGAAGAAAGAAAGATGGGAGAAGGGTGCAGAAAACAATTAGCAGAAAGATGAAATATAAAAGCAAAAAATTGTGCAACAAAAATCACAAGTTGAAGTTTCTTGTGTCAATGACTAATATGAATGTCAATTTATATTCAAGGATATACATCCTTTTCAATAGTTATAATCAAGTTAAGAAAATGTTATGAGCCCCAGTAAATTCCTATATCATTGTGTCCCTATTATTCAAGGAAAGGAAACAAGCAATGAAATCTTTCAATTTCAGCAACGTACAAATCACCATGCATATTTTTTTCAATAAAGTAAAGAAGAACAGTCAAGATTTATGGCATTATGCTTTGGATAGCATTAAATGGAAAACAATTATCCAAGTGACAAATCCTGAAATAGATGAAAAATCTGTTCAGCTGCAGTTCAAATGAGAGCCAAAACAAAATCAAAAGCTCTTGAATGTTAATTAGTCTTTAGGAGCTAATAACATCTCCTAGACTTAAGGTACTGTGACTTCCTCCATCAACTACCAGCGTATCAGTAAATGAAGATTATGCAAGGGGGGGCAAAAAATGAATTGTGACATTTTGAGTAGCATACTTCCATGGAAAACCCGTAAGCATATGTGAAGTCATAAAATAACTCATAACATAGCTGACCAACCTATTAGAGCATTGAGTTCCAGTCCTTCGTTCTAATATGGATGCTACAGACTGCCAATTGCTCACACCAAAATGTGCAACAGCACGCCTAAGTTGATCATCTTCGTCCTCAGTCCATTCACTATTTAGCACGGAAGGATTTAAACTCCTTTGGTACCGTGCCAAGCATTGAAATGGAGTCCTATTTGTGCTTAGTGATTCAGCAATTTTAAACCAATTCCTATTGCCAATCTCTTGGACTATGTGCAACAGCAACTTGTCCTCCTCACAGGTCCATGTGCTATGATTGATCAAGGGATCTTCACAATTTAACCACCTGTTGGTATCAACCATAAAAAACATACTGAAAAGCATGTAAAGGAAACTTGCAATCCATGCATAATGGGGGCATCATTCTACAGTCTAAATTGTATTCAAGAAATGAGTGTCACAGACATCTGTGATGACAATCATCACAGACATATTAAATGCCACCATGTTAAAAAAATCATGTCATGTGCAGTCCCACCTGCATGATCTATGTTGATCTTGCACTCTTATTGAAACCCAAAAGTGACAAACTGTCTGTGATGGTATCATCATCATCATAGATGCCTGCAATGCTTGAGGAAAAAAATTTTCACGAAAAGGACATAAATATGAAATTATAGTAAAAAACTGCATAGAAAAGACCAAGAGAATGACAGGAAACGGGAACAAAGCAAATAACGCACAAGCATATCAAGCAAGCATATTGCACAAATACTATGTGGCTTACAGACTTAGTACCATGGCATTCCCTAATCATTCCCACTGAGGAAGAGTGTTTGAATATTGATATCAGGTTTAGGGTTATTTATTGTCTATCTTGGTTCCTATCAAACGTAGGACATCCAACAAACTTCATAGTGAATAATAAAAAACCAGAACTGTTTTCATCACTATCCAGACATCACAAGAATAAAAGCTTTCAAATTTCCAGGAAAAAATTGAAGTTCACAAACTGATAAATTATTTTACCTTGCTTCGCATTCTGCACCAGTACGACCAACAACATACTTTGAAGCCAGCTGATCCCAATTGAATTCAGGCAGAAACATTCTAATGTTCTCAGGCGTAATCTCAAGATCTTTAATAGATGCCAATATGGTATCAAAGTTCTTTACATGTCCACGTGACCACTCTGAACTGTCAAGGAGGTACGAAAATCATAATTGAGGAAAATGAGAAAGATCAAATGATGCACTTTCTAATGAATGCATCCATGTTTATTGTGCTGATGCACTAATACGCTAGATTCTTCAGTGCTGGTATGAAATGGGCTCAAAAAAATATATTATTTTACAAAATAGCAGATTCGTCTATTTAAAAGAATGATCAAATCATATTTATGTTTTTTATTCCAATATATAATATAATGTAACTTTCACAGATTATTCATCCATTACATTCTAATAGAATTTATTTTTAATAAACTGTATGATGACTTGTAAAGCATGGTTAACATACTCGGTTCAAAGCCATGAAACACAGATGGTGTCTATGTTGAACATAATACAACAACACTAAAGAAAACATAAGAAGGCCTCAGATGATCTCATATCACCGCGTGCATGTTCGTGTTTCATATTTTTAACTTACGATATTTATTTTTTAAAGAAAATGAGCAGTGAAATTAAGAGATAAGCCAACCATACAAAGTTTAAGAGGTATAGATTGTGATTAAAACACATTTTCTGAACACGAATATAATTTCTAAAGCTATGAAGCCTTCACTGCAACATATATGAGAAAAAATAAATAACATTACCTGTCCTGATTTATTGACATTTGAAGCACCTTCTCTTGAAATTGTTGCTTTATTCCCTTAGCAAGATTCTCCCTCTCAACATTAGACCACTTTTTCCGATCCAAAGAAAATGAAGATCGTTCTAACACCATCTTATATTTAGCAACATGAGCATTCTCAGCTGGGCCATAACACATTGGAGATACCTTTTTATCATTAATCTGTAAAAATAAAAATAGAAATCTTAGAATTAAGAATTGCTTCTGTTTATAAAAGGAAGGCATAGGGATAACTCAATCACAAAAACTAAAATATCATGCAGTAAATTAATCATGGTAGAGTAATACACACTCTTCCTGTGTACTGTTAAATGCTTCTCCTAAACAAAATACGTTCAGTATGTGTTCTTCTCATTTATATGGCCATTATCGCCAAACATTAGATCTTCTATCAAACCCTTTTCACTTACCCAAATAAAATTAAATAATGGCTACAAGTGACAAAAATATTCATAACAGAAGCTTACAGGAGTTACAGCAATTTCATTACACAATATTTAGAATGAGTAAACAACTACTCATTCAGCCATTGAATACACACCCAATAATTTCCCATTAAAAAAAGAAAAAAGAAAAAGAAGAAAACCTTCGGAGTTCAGGAATGAGATAAGTATAAAGACGATATTTTTCAACCCACCTTCGTGTTACTTGAAGCAGGAGACTTTCTTGTTGATATTAATAGGACACGGGGATCCTTTTTCAGTGATATAGCTTTCCCCGTTCTTCTCATGCATGAAACCTGAAAATCTCTAAGAAGTTTAACTCTTTCCATTAACTGTCTGTTTTCTTGAATTTTCGTTTCCATCTGAATCAACTTACTTCGAAGTAACCTCTGGAAAGATCTATTCTTTTTTATTGCATCAATGAAAACCTGAGCGGAGAAAGGAAATTTTGGTCTTTTTTCCAGTAACTTGGATGACTTGCAGGCCTCCCCGGGATCTAATCCCTTAGATGCCACGCTGTTATCAAATTCAACCTCAGAGCACAGACCTGAGCTATGAGCTCCCTCTGCCATTTTATCCACATTATCTTCATCATGACCTGATATTATTAGAATCCAGCGTTATTCTAAGGGTTCAGGAAAAATAGATGGATATAAATAGGCATAACAACATAAGAATATAACATAAACAATAATAACATAACTGCACAATATGACCAAACAATACGAAACTCAACACCCAAACATACAAGACTAAAAGTCAGCCAAGTCAGTAAAGAGAATATGACTGGACCAGCAAAGCCTTACTGAGTAACGTAAGAATCATTCTTTGTCATCTAAGATGTTCAATGCTACTATCAATTAACCCAAAACAATGTAAGAAAGAGAAAAGTTCAAGGATTTTCCCGACAGAAACCATTTGGTATTAGTATTCGGACAGCAAAACTAAATAATACTCAACTCCAATCACCACCTATATTAAAAAAAAGGGCATGGAAACAGATATTTCTAAACTACAAGGCAAGTGATGAGAATCCAAAACAAACTTCAATAACAAGCAGCCAGCCACGATAACAATCAAAATCACATTTCTTATCATTAAAAAAATGAATAAAGGATGCAACGCAGCCTACCTTTTTCATAAGAGCCAAAGCGATTCATAATGACCCGGAGGAGTTCCGTATCATCTTCATCATCATCAGACAAAGAAAGCGCCGGAAGAACTTTCAATGGCTTGAGAGACGAAGTCTGGTAAAGCTCTTGTACTCTTTGAAGATACTGAAGGTCACTCTGCTCATCGTCCGAGTCTGACACGGGGACGAGAGCATCTCCGGGGCCCAAGAGCGGGTCAGGTGCTTTCGGAAGCACAGCATCTGCATTCTCATCGTCGGGAGTGACGGTAGAAGTGGGTTTAAAATTATCGGGGTTGATCTCGGCAATCCTGCAGGCTTGTCTGAGGGATTCCATGTCCTCCTTGAAGCCATCGTCGTCTTCGCTGGAGGAGAGCTCATCTTGGTCGTATTCGTCGGCACGAGGAGCCATTGAGCGTTGCAATGGGGAGGCCACAAAATCGGAACTAGGGTTTTGCAGAGAAGAAAGGAGAATTGGAGGAGAAAGGAGGGGAGAGAGAGAGCGTTATAGTCGTTTGGGGAAGCTTGAATTGAGCTCTGCGAGAGCTTCGCGACGTTATAACGGAAGTCTGGTAGCGGCTGATTTCTTGATGCAATAGGAGGCGCGAGAACTAGACGAAGCTGGCTGAGATTGGGCTTAGTGTTGGGCAAGATACCTAAATAAACCGACTTTGTTTATTTAATTTCTTTTTAAATATTTAAACCGACTTAAAGCAATATTTATTTCGAACCAACAGAGTTCCCCATTACTTTGGAGTTGATTTTTTTCCCCCAAAAAACACCAATATTTTATTCCAAATGGACGTTAAATTTTAAACATATATTAATTTATTTCAAAAATAAATTTTTATTTAAATAAAAATTTTGAATATGACTTTATGAATATTTTTAGCTGATATGTTAGTTATTTTTTTTAAAAAAAAATCTCAATGAACTATTTCTTTCTCAATGATATGTAAATTTGTACAAAGAAATAACACAATAATTTAGCTTCCATTTACAATTTGATCTTAATAATTTTTTGAACTAAGGTGCGTTCAGCATCTTGAAGTGTTTTTTTAGGTGCATCAAGTATCCTAAATATATATTATGGTGCATCTAACGGTATTATTTCATATGCGTCCAGCACTCTAACACATATTTTTAGTGCATCCAGCACTAAGGCACAAAAAGTACGTTTACTTTATATTGCAAGATAGATCTAAAAGAAATACTTATATGGTTTGGATACATTACATAATATATTAGGATGCTAGATGCACATGAGAAAATACTTTAGGAAGCTAAATACATTTTAACCCTAATTAATTTTTGATTTTTTTTATACAATTAAAAACTATAGGTCATTGATAAATCCTAATTTTAATATATTTTATCCCACCTTATTCATTTATTTTGGAAACTATTTTAGGTTAATTTGGATTTATTAGACAATATTTGGATTGTTAGCCAATTTTAGGAAATAATATAAATCAGAATTAATTATGAGATTATTGAGCTTAAATTATTAATATTCTGATTGATATTTTGTGATTGAATAATATTTCTAAATATATGATAGATCACGATTTTACTTAATTTTTGCAGGACAAGGAAAAACATATTAGAAGATCCTACGATGTAGAATTAACCTTGGACGCTAAAAGAAGATTTAATACTAGAATTTTATTGAGTTTCTTAAATTTTAATGGATTTAAGTTAGTACCCAAAACTCTCTCCTCCTTTTATAAATTAACCTAGCCACATAAGGAGAGAAGACTGCACATGCACGTGGGAAAAAACACGCTCAAGAAGGAGGATATTCCATGGAAGCTTAAGCTCTCTGGGAGGTAACTTGGGAGGAGCATGGGGGAAGCTAAGGCCTAGGAACTTACACTGAAAATCATAAGGAAGTATTGTTCTTTTTATCTTTTTAATTTGAGACTAGAGATAATTTAGTTTAAAGGATTTCAGGTTATGTTAATTGAGAACAATCTAGTTTAGATTGTAAACATATTTCTTTTTGATTAAATTGATAATTTGAAGTTTTTATGCTTGAGACAATTGCTAGAATTTTGTTTGAAACCTTTGTATTGTCAATTGAATTATTAATTGAGTTTTCGTTATTAATTTAATTGACAATTTGGTTTATCATCTTAATTGTTTAATTGGATTAAAGCATAAGGTTGCATATTCAACCTATGTAGGTATGATGGGTATGTGACTTCCTCCATGTAGGTATATTTAAAATAATTTCAGGTGGGCCCACTAACTAAGCACGCTATTCTACCAAAGACAACGGAAACATGTTGAGATATGTGGGCCTATTTAAATTGGTGTTAGAAAAACATGTTCATGCAAGTCAAAACAAAACTTATTTCACAACCAGCGGGAGTTGGCTCAAGTGGAAGGGACTTAGGCCTCTTAAGCAAGGGTCTCGAGTTCGAGTCCTTGTGGATGCAGAAAATTCCCCTGGGAGAGATCCCCGCATGTGCGCCCGACAAAACTTCGATCCGGACTAGGCAGGGCAAAGCTTCGGTAAATTGGGTGCAGTAGCAAAAAAAAAAAAAACTTATTTCACAAACTTACTTTGTATATCGTAAATCCCATTAGAAAAACAACTCCTACCAGTAATCCAAATAGGCACAGAAGTATGCATGTTAATTAGGGAAGTGTGGAACAAACTCAGTGAAAGTGAAAGCGATAAATGACAAATTTTAGTGCTTATTCTTGAGAAAGACCCAAATGATTTGAAGGGTTTGAGACCCAAGGGTTTGCAAATGTAATATTTAAAACTATCACAAAGTTATTACTAACAAAATGAAAATGATCTTGCCACAGGTTGTAAGCTCAAACCAATGCAATTTTGTGGGGGTCGTCAAGGTTCGAGCAATATTATTGTGGCCCAAGAAGTCATGCACTCAATGTGGAGCATGCAAGGGAATAAGGGTTATATAGTAATCAAGATTGATTTAGAGAAAGCCTATTACATAGTGAATTAGGATTTTCCTAAACAAACTATGCATCATAAAAAGATGAGTTTAGTTGATAAGAGCAGACAACAACAACATTTTATTCTAGGACTGGCATTGATTATTGATAAAGTCATGTGATTACATTTTCAGAAAGCCCTCACCAACACAAATGAAACTAAGATTCAATCAACTTGGAGGTTCTGATTACTGCTTCTTTTTGGTGATTAGCTGCTTGAACCAATAAGCAGACATCTTTGGGTATCTCTTGAGGGTTTTGAAATCAACATATGTAATGCCAAACCTTGATGTGTAGCCTAATCTCCACTCAAAGTTATCAAGCAAGGACCATGCAAAGTAACCAACCACATTTGCTCCTTCATCAGCTGCTTTCTTTAGTTGTGTCAAATAACCTTTGTAGTAATTGATCCTTGTGGTGTCATGCAGCCCCTTGGCAAGTGTTATATTACCCGGGTCATCCATACCTATGAATGACAAACTCACCATAGATTAAAGCGTGTTTGGAATCACGTTAGATTACTTCAAAAGTGACTTTTAAACCAACCAGTTTGGGCCAATATATATATGAGATGGTTTTTGGGGAAAAAGAGCTTCTTCTGAGGCAAAAGCCAAGTTGGAAATGAGGCAAGTTTTTCTGGTTTTTGACCTTTTCTCAAATCCAAACATAAACCAGATTATACTAATTCAGTTTTACCCCAACTTCAATTTGCAAAACTTAATTGGGGTAAAAGTCACTTTAGTGAATGTTAATCTAAACAAGCCCTAAAATTCAGATTAAGAGTTGATAAAACTAGAAAAAAAAAATGTCATTTTTTTACTGACCATTTTCAGATAAGATCACAGTAGGGTTTCCATAACGTTCCTTGACATACATCAATGCTTTGTACATGCCCCATGGCACATTGTAGAGCCAATATGAGTTTGCCTGCAAATTTTTCAAGTTATACATCAGAGTTACTACATGATTTGTCAAGTTATAAAGCAAATCAGTAATTGAAATCAAGCTTACTTTTGGACCAACAGGTACACCATTCTTTGCATCTGCAATATACATGAGAAAACCAGTATTAACAACTAAAGTAGCTAGAGATTTTCAAAGTACAATAGTGAAGGGAAGGTGATCTTACATGCAAATCCGGCATGCCAGTCCATTTGGTAGCCTGGGACTTTTGGTTCTTTCTGGTGGTTATCATACATATAGTAAGTAGTATATTGATTGATACCAACAAAATCCATCGAGCCCTTCACTATCTTGACTTCCTCCTGAGTGAACTTAGGAAGCCTTTCCCCAACAATGTTTTGGATAGTCTTTGGATACTCACCATACACAATAGGGTGAAGGAACCTGCAAGAATTTGTACAATGTAACTTATAGGATATTTACTACTACTACATACAAATGCCTCATACGCAGATTCCTAAAGGCTTTTGCTTTTACCATCCAAGATGAAAGTCTCTTGCCCTTTGAGCTGCATAATTATCAGCCTTTGATCTTGTAAGATTCTCATACCAAACAAAATCCAGAAGAATCCCAATCTTTCCCTTTTGTTTTTCCTGAAACAACCAGATTCATTACTGCATTAGGAATTTTCCAGCACCTATAAGTTTTCCCATTGAAAATAGACTTTTTTTTTTGTTTTATGAACCATCCTGTATCCTGAGCTTGCTTCGTAATTGAGGACTTTATTGGGGCTCAAACTAATCTGGATCAAGAATGTTAGTTAGTATCATTACCTGGTACTTGGTTCTGTATCGATCAACTGCAGCTGCATGTGATAATATCAAATTGTGGGCTGCAATGTAAGGCTCAGTGCCAGAATCACCAGCTGTACAATTTCCATAAGCTTTTGAGCATCTTCCAGGAGCAAAAAAGCCATTATCATAACCAAGAGCAGCTATAACTCTTGGCTCATTAAATGTCATCCAGTTCTTCACTCTGTCTCCAAAAGTCTTGAAACAAAACTCTGCATAATCTGCAAAATCCTTCCTGTACAATATTAATGGAAGCTTTGATCAGATTATATATATATATATATATTCAATTATGTGAAAGCACAGTAATACATAATATAATACTCTACTTACACAACATGGCGGCTCAGTAGTCCATTGTATCTCAACTCAAGAGCCAAAGGAAGGTCATAATGGTACAAGTTTGCATATGGAGTGATGCCTGATCAGGTTTCAGAAATGTCACCCATGAAAAGTCAACATTAAAATTCATAATAATAATAATAATAACAATAAGTAAGTACATGTGTATATATAGTATTATTATAGACTTGACCAAAGTTTAATCACCTCGTTTTAGCAAGTAATTAATCAACCTATTGTAGTATGCGACTCCTAGCCAGTTTACTTGGCCAGTTCCATCTGCAAATGTGGTGGATGGGTTTAATAATCAGAAGGGTTTCTTCAAATTTACTGGCTTTTTTGGCCAAGTAAATGTTTAATGATACAGAATTGTAATAATGAAATCAAGGATTTACTTGGGAAAATTCTGGACCATGAGATTGAGAACCGGTAAGCATCAAAGTTTAGGTTAGCCATGAGGTCAACGTCTTCCTGAATAAGTAAAGATAGTTAATGCCGTGTACTCAATCTTATTCCTCAGCATGATTTCATAACTTTCAAAGACAACATAATTCTCATCCGTGTAGAACCAATATAATTCTATTATGTTTGGCGTTAGTTTTGCCTAATCAAAACAACGGCCTTTTCAAACCTAAAAGATCAATTTAGACACAAAATGATGTTTGTCATAGTTTTGTAGGCAAATGACTTTTTACTCAAACCCAAGTCATAGTAGAAGCAACTTTTTCTTACACTTAAATTTTGATTCAAATCTTCTGAAACTGACTTTTTAATATGTCATCTATACAAGTTTTTATTAGATTGACTTTTTCATAAAAGTATATCCAAATATAAATGACTCCATACATTATACTGGTTTACTTTTACCTCAATTTTAGCTTGCAAAGCCATGAAATAAAATGGGAAAATAACAGAAAAATACCATTTGAACTTTAAAATTCTATTGATAACAACAGTAATGGGATGAACAAAAACAATTGACAACTCATTTTATTGGAAAATCACTTATTTAGGACTTTAAAATTCAAATACGATTTTCTTAAGATTTTCCCACATAAAATTAGCTTTTGCAAATGTCGATCCAAACTAAGTCCTAATATAATATATGTGTGTGTAAATGTATGTCCCATTAGGACCCATCAGGTCCTTTCCATGAACTTGAATGGCCTGCTTTTTTAACTTTATGAAATCTTTTGTTTTTCTTTTGGGCATTAGTCCCAATGTGGAGAATTAACTGTTGACCAAACGTTGTTAATTATTGTTACCTTCACAAGATAATCATCTTCCCTTTCATAAGTTTTTTGGGGTTATATTTAGTTTGGAGGGAAGGGAGGAGAGCAAAAAATTTTCCCAAATTACTCATGAAAAATTTTTAAAATTATATAGCTTTTTGTATCGATTTCTGTATATTAACTTTAAAACCAGGTCACATCAAAAACATATTTAACTTTTCATACTAGGGATAAGCACCTCTCCTCCCTCCCTCACCTCCATTCAAACACAGGAAAAGTAACCATTCATGGCTATGGGAATCTATGAAATTAAAAGGACACGTGCTATGTTCTCAGGCCCGTGTGTAGTAAAAAATTGAGGTTAAATTAAGTTTAATATTATTATATTCAAGAACGATCAATGCCAACGATTAATTTTGCAATATTATATAATGGTGAAATTACTTACTTTGTAGCGATGATACTGATCAACCGAAACTTCCGCGGAGCCATTATTTGCAATAATTCCTGCTCGCCGACAACAAAATAAATAATTTATCAGAGGGATTTTAATTAAACACACGCAATACCCTTTTTGAATTTGGTTACCGTTTACTTCTCTTTCCATGTTCTTCTCGTCCTCTTCCTTATCTCAACCATTAGATTGAAATCTGAATACTTCATATTTAATGTTTGATAAAAATATTTTTTTAAATATTTTATTAATATAAAAATAATATTTTTATAAAAACATTAAATCTGAACGGTTAATATTTTAATCCAACAGTTGAGAAAAAGAAGAAGACGGGAAGAAGAGTGGACCGTAGCCAACCCTTTTTTTTACACCACATGCAATTGTTTAATATACATTGAAAATTCATCTAACATTATAAATGGTAGGATGGATTTGGAGGGGAGTGGAGGAAAATTTTGATGAGCTAAGATTTAAAAAAATTAAAAAAAGTGAGATTATAAAATTTATATTAAAAAAAGATGTAAGGCATAAAAATAAAAATAAAAAATAATTTAAAAACTTTTAATGTCTGCTTCACCAAATATTAGGCTACAATCTTATAAGAAACATTTCAGAAAATTGATTGTACTTTTAAATGCGATTTGCTATGAATATCATATTGACAATAACCTGTAAAGTGTAACCACGTGACATTATATTCATTAAGCTAATGACCAGAATTATGACAGAGACAAATCAAGCTCTATCCTTATAGAAGCAAGCATGAGCTAAAAAGCTGGGTGATGTAGACATAGGAAATATGAGAGTGGTTAGAAATAGGAAATCCCATGTAGAAAAATTTTCGGAAAAAAAAAAGTTAAAATAAGGGAAATAAATATAGGAGAGTACCAGGCTTCTTGGCGAAAACATCCCAAATGCTGGCACCACGGCCGTCTTTGCTGGCCATACCCTCCACTTGATAAGCCGACGTCGCCGTTCCGAACACAAATCCCTGCCTGAAGCTCTCTCTGCTCAGCCCTCCGGTGTCAAACTTTATTTTGCTCGCCGGAATTTCGGCCTCGCCTGCCGCCACCACCCCCACCACCAAGTACAGCCACAGCCATGGACGACAGTAACCTTTATGAGTCTCCATCTATCTTCAACACAGAGAGAGAATGAAGAGTGTGAAAGAGTGAGTGAGAAGCTTGGCTTTATATAGAATAGACCCCCAACCTTCTCATCATGTCCACGTATGGCTGATGATTAACATTTAACTGGATAGGCACAACGCAATCCTTCGGATCCCACTTATCTACGTGATTAATATAATATATATTTACCTAATTTAATTTAAAGTTTGATCAATTATAGTAATTAATATGATATATTTTTCTAAAAACCTGACTGTCTTCCTTTGTTCCCTCTATGTTTACTTTATTACGGTTGTGACAGTATTAATAGAAGCAAATTCAAAAAAAAATTACAAATAAAAAATAAATTTTATATATAGAATCATGATCAACTCCACAATAAGGATATATTATGAACTAAATAGAGTATACAATAATAATAATAATAAAGCCTTATCTCATTAGCCAGAGTCAATTAAATGAATATCTCTATTGTGCGCTATAAACTAGATCTTTGGATAGGATCCTTCAAATAGTATTATGCGAGCTTTATGGAGATAATGGGCCTAAAACAAAAAAAAATTGTCCTAAATATTTAATATAAATTAGATTTTTTTTTTATACATTTAACCTAAAAATTTATACATTTATCCCTTCAAATATTTTGTTAAATTTTTTTCTTAAAAAAAATTATTTAAGGGTATACATTTGACCCCACTAATATTTCTTCCAAGCTGCTGCATCTCTTAATTTATTCATCATTATTCATTCATAATAATGGATAAGATATTGCTGTCCCTTTACATTTTTTCCCAAATCATTTGTGTCCTCTTAGGCATTCAATTAATTGACGTGATTTTATAACATTACACTTAATTCTCTCATTAATATGCTTATGAATTTACCATTTCAGTCCTAAATATAATAGTCAAGTAATTAATTAATAACTAATTTATAAATATTAAAAAAATGATAAATTAATTGTTTATAAGAAATATAGTTTAGTTTCCTAAAATATCCCTTTAGTAATAAACTAACATGATAAAAACCCCAATACTAAGTATAATTAAAAGGGATAATTTAGAGCAAAATCAAAAAGAATGCTCAATGAATTCATTGAATACGACAACAATTTATTTAATGATTTGGTTCTTGAGAGAGCATTTAATATGATAAAGCCTGTTATTTTTACTATAATAAGGATAATTTAGAGGACAAATTATAAGTTTGAAAAATACGATGAATTATGTAACCTTATAGTATTTAAGATTAAAATAACTCTCCTTTTTTCTTTTGTTTGTCCATCCGATATCTAGAACTTCACCCTGAATAATTCAAATCTGACCCAGATCGTTCACCTGATTAAGTGGGTAAGTCTCCTAATATGACTTTTCTACATTCACAAGACTCAAATTTAAGACTTTACTTAAGTGATTTTAGACATTTATAACCAGAAAATATTGTGTAATAAGGTGTTCATGTTTTGAGAACTACGAAGAAATATGTAAAAGGATTTATGGATTTATCAATATTTTCAATTAAGAAAAAAAAACACCCCCACACGACATGATCACGTCGTAATCAAGAAAGAGATTACGAGATCTCACAAAATCGGGCAATAAAATGCTCGGATTCTAGAAGCAGACGTTTGACCCTCTTGTATTTTACTACCTCTGGTCCTAATTATAAGAGCTAGTTGACTTTTTTTAGAGAGATTAAGGAAGCTAAATAAGTTACTTAATCATTTCATATGTTAAATATTCTTAGATTATACATTAGTTTATTAGTCAAATTAATAAGTTTGAGGAAAAAAATAAAAATAAAAATATTTTAAAGTAATTTAATTAGTTTCCTTAATCTCTTCAAACAAATCAACTAGTTCTTATAATTAGGATCGGAGGGAGTACGTTATAACGCACAAATATATAATACCACGTGTTATGGGAAGAAAAAAATTATAATACCACGTGTTATAGTTAAGACTATTGTTGTCATGCTTGTCTGCTTTACATATAAATTTGATAGAAATTTCTTTATTAAATGTGGTAAATGATAAATGCTGATTGATTTAATTTTAATTATTTAGATTTAAAATATATTTAGATCAAATTGTTATCATTTTTATATTTTAATTATTTAATTATACACTAGTATTACCTATTTAATAATAAAAGTAAATTCTTATAAGTTTATGATATGAGTTTACATTACTGTTACGAGTTTGCTTAAACTTGTGAGTTTAGGACAATCCACCCAAATGAGGGGGGAAAACTGAAAGACAATTCGTGTGTGTGTGTATATATATGGGTTTAAACTTCTCATGTTACATGAGAAGAAGAAGATTCCTACACATATGAAATGTTGGGACCCACATATACATATAATGCTAATTATATGTGTGTGTGTGTGTGTGGGTTCCACTATTTCATATGCGTGTGGCATGAGAATACACTTCTCCTACAATATGAGAAGTGTTTTTTCCCATAGATATATGAAGGGGCAAAAAACCTAGAAGGCAATTCTGACAATTTTTTTTTTTTATAGAGGAAATCACACCAAAATTTTAATTAAGGAAAATAATATAAATAAAGTCTCATCAATTGTCAATTATAATTTTTTTTACTTGTTAATGGTTGTTCTTTCACACATTATTAATAGGGAAAATCCCATATAAAGCTGCTTGAAATAGGAAAATTTTAAATTAGGTTGGTAAATTCAATAAATCCTTAATTAAGTTATCGACCCAATTTAGAATTTCAAAATTTAGATTAAATGACGTTATTGCTCTCTCATAATTTCCTTTCTCATTTTAAAAGGATTTCAATACTTTTTAACTTATTTTTACAATAAGTGTAAATATATATAAACATTAATAAATAATAAAATAAAATATGATTAACTTAGATAAAATAATTTTTTGTGTGTGGAAGAATGATCATGAATAATTCAAAAAAAAAGTATAAGCTCCAATATTAATTAAATGTTTTCTAGTTGAACATTAGAATAAACAAATTAATTTTTTACTTGATTTTTTGTGCAT
Organism: Acacia crassicarpa; assembly: GCA_034222035.1. Classification (NCBI taxonomy): domain Eukaryota; kingdom Viridiplantae; phylum Streptophyta; class Magnoliopsida; order Fabales; family Fabaceae; genus Acacia; species Acacia crassicarpa. The sequence continues at coordinate 45,220,541 of JAWXYG010000002.1, read as the reverse complement.
TGAGAAAAAATGTTAACATAAAAATAAATTGTTTGATATAGCAAACTACATATCAAAGATTTTCATTAATGATTTTTTAAAAGAAAAAATATTTATTAACGTAAAAAGAACAAGGGAAAATCTCATATAAAGTTACTTAAAATAGAGAAATTCTAAATTAAGTTGTTAAACCCAACAATTCCCTAGTTAAGCTATAGATTCAATTTAGGATTTTAAAATAGAGGTAAATTAACTTTAATTCACCCTCCTAATCTTCTCTATCATCTTTCCTCTTTAAGGAATTTAATTGCTCTTTAGCTTCGTTTTTTAATAAGTGTGCATATATATTAGCATTAATACATAATAAAATAAAATATTTCTCCTGTCACTGGAGATAGAGTTATCTCCAGTGATCCTAAAACTACGTCGTTTTGAATTAATGAAGGGTGTGTTTGTAATTTCAGGTGAATTAATGAATGATGTTTCTGTATTTGCACTCTTCATTAATTCACCTGAAATTACAAATACACCATTCATTAATTCACCTGAAATTACAAATACACCCTTCATTAATTCAAAACGACGTAGTTTTAGGGTTACTTGAGATAACTCTATCTCCAGTGACAGGAGAAATCCTTTACCCTAAAATAAAATATGATTCATTTAAATCAAAAGAGTTTTTGTATTCAGGAAGAATGAGTTATTGGTTTGAGTGGGAAAAAAAATGCATAACACCGTTATCAATTAAATGTTTTTATTAAATATTTTGAATAAAATTATATTTTTGAAAGAACTCAAATTAGTTTTTTGTCAATAAAAAAATTAGTCATGCAATTTTACTTATGTAATATATATGTTGTTTTTTTTACGTTAATAAATATCTTTTATTTGTAAAAATCATTAACGAAAATCTTTGATATGCAATTTGCTATATCAAACAACTCTTTTTTATATTAACTTTTTTTCTCAATGAACAAAAAATCAAGTAAAAAATAAATTTTTTTATTCTAATGTTCAATTAGAAAACATTTAATTAATATTGGGGTTGATACTCTTTTTTTTGGAATTATTCGTGATCATTCTTACACACACAAAAAATTATTTGATCTAAGTTAATCATATTTTATTTTATTATATATTAATGTTTATATATATTTACACTTATTGTAAAAATAAGTTAAAAAGTATTGAAACCATTTTAAGATGAGAGAGGAGACTATGAAAGGACAGTAACGTCATTTAATCTAAATTTTGAAATTCTTAATTGAGTCAATAATTTAATTAAGGATTTATTGAATTTACTAACCCAATTTAGAATTTTCCTATTTTAAGCAGCTTTATATGAGATTTTCCCTTATTAATAAGTTATAAAACTTCTCTAATGTTTTTGTTGTTGTTAGAACTAAGGTTATCAAACTCACGACCTTAAACAAACTCATGAATTTAAGTAAACATGTGACAATGACGTAAACTTGTATCATAAACTCGAATTGTAAACTTATATGAATTTATTTTTATTATTAAATAGGTATTACCAGTGGCAGAGCTAGAACTTTGAGTTTATATCCGCACAATTAGTGAGGGAGATTCCGGGATTCGAGGGCAGCGCCATCGAATTTTTTTTTAAGGAAAGTTTTAAATACATTTAAAAAAACAAAAGAATATAGATAAGAAAAGAAAATTTCAATTTATCATAAAAAAATAATAATCAATAGTTAACTAAGCTATTACAACAAAACAATTATAAAAGCATTCTTCGATTCTTTATTCCTTGAAAATATTGCATTATATCTTCATCATCAATTTTATCAAACATATCACGTTCAACATAAATTTGCACACATGAGTTAAATCAATCATCACTTATCCGATTGCACAACTTATTCTTAAGAAAAGTCATTGCAGAAAAATGTGATTTTTCTAAACTATACAACCCAACAAAGCAAGTGATTTTTCCATAGAACATCTTATATCAAAGAAAATGAGAATCTACGAAGGCTAGAACATCAGAGGGATAATTGCACACGTCTATTCCCTTAAATCAATCAGCACACAAAATTAATTCATTTTTATTTTTATTATGTGTATGTATGAAACAATTTATAATTTTTCTAATTTTTCAACTCCAAAATTTTGTTTTTGTAAAATGTTTTTCTTCTTTCTCTTTCTTCTTCTTCAAATGTCTTTTCCTTCTCTCCCACGCCCAAATATCTGCCCCCCCCCCCAACAATAATACTCTCTCTCTCTCTCATTCTTCCCCATCCCTCACCCACCACTCGTCGCCTCCGTCCACCGCCATGGGCCTACCGCCTCATGGCCGTCTTCTCCACCGCAATGCCCATCACTAGCAGCAACACAGCCACCGCCTAACAACCTTCATCACGACCTTCACTTTTCTGTTATTCTCTTTTGCTTCAGCGATGGCCTTGCTCCCTCCACTCCCAAGTAAGTAAAAAAGGGGGGGGGGGGGGGGGAAAACAGGGACACAAAAAGTTTGTGTCAGCAAGTGCGGACCTTTGCCCCAACATCACTCCGCCACTGGGTATTACTAATATATAATTAAATAATTAAAATATAAAAATGATAACAATTTGATGTAAATATATTTTTAATCCAAATAGTTGAAATCCATTAAGATTCATCATTTATCATATTTAACAACGAAATTTCAATAAAATTTATATGTAAATTCGTTGAGTATGATCAAATAAAAAAAGTTAACACGAGTTTAAGGGTAAATTAACATGATTTTGTAAGCTAGAAACGTAAAAATGGTAAACTTAGTGTGTAAACTTGTGAGTTTACGACTAGCTAGACCGCTAGAGTTTATTATTGGCTCAACTTGTTTTTATAAATTAGAAACGTAAAAACGGTAAATTTGGATAATCAACTTACAAGTTTGACAATAATGACGGATGTGATTTTCCTATTTTTTTTAATTGGTTAATTATTGGAGGGACTTGGGTTGTCATTTAGTTAAAATGTGAGGGGCACTTTTGTCATGTAGATTAGAACAATCCCCATGATTGCTCAGAGAGATGTTTTGTCGGTGGCGCCATTTTCAAGACATGCAATTCTTCGCCTTTTATTTATTTTTTATTTTTGGCTCAATCTACAAATAATTGTCCTTCCTGCTCCTCTTTATTTATCATGATAAATTATTTATTCATATAAAAATATTATTATTCACTTTATCAATTCAATTAATATAAAAATAATGTAAAAGGGTTGTGTTTTATATATTAACGCAACATGAACTTTACTTGTTGTTTGCATAAGAATGCACTATCATATTACTTGATAATGAATATAAATTAAATAAGGTAGGTGGATTTTTAGTTAGATATTAACAAGACATCCTATTACACGCACACACACATATATGAAAGGATTGTGCTAGTTGAGAATCTTTGAAAACGACGGTGTCCAATAAAATTGACAGATAGAAAACACCATTTTAATGCAAGAAAACTAAGTAGATAATGATAATTAAGTTTAGTTAAGTAATAATTTTGTCCTAAAAGTTTTTTTGGATTTAATTTTACCCCGAAAGTCTAAAAGCGTAGTAATTTTGCCCTCTACGAACAGTAGACGCTGGTGGCGTTAGAGCACATTTGAGTGTAGTGTGAGGTGTCACACTTGAGTGTGTAGAACCGTTTTTTTCTTTCCCTAAGATTGTGCTAGGAGGGGGGGGGGGGGAAGGAGGTCCTTACACACTCGAGTGTGAGGGGTCATACTCGAGTGTGCTAACTCTGTTAAGCATTATTGTTAAGGGAGGGTAACATTGCTACCTTTTGATGCTTCCGGAGTAAAATTGAACCTAAAAAAACTTTCAGAACAAAATTGCTCCTGGAGGTATATTACCAAAACAAAAATAGTATATAACCCTAATTAAAATTTGATAAATTAAGTTTGTGACAACGAAGGGAACTAAGTGGATATAATTAGAGAACCTAATGGCCTAATCAATTATTTATAAAATTCAATCTTGAAAGTTGCTATTCAAATTAAATCTCTCTAAATGCTTCAAATAATTTATAAAGGTAATTAATTTGCCTTATAAACATGGTGGGAAAATATATATATATATATATATATAGATATATACCGTATTTAAAACAATATAATTTGTACTCCCTCTGGTCTTAAATATAAGACATAATTGACTTTTTTTGAGAGATTAAAAGAACTAAATAATTTACTTAATCATATCATATGTTGTGTATTCTTAGATTACATATCAGTTTATTAGTCAAACTAATTAGTTTAGACAAAAAAATATAAATAAAAATACTCTAAAATAATTTAATTAGCTTTCTTAATCTCTCTAAAAAAAATAAACTTTTCTTATATTTAGGGTATATATTTTCAACTCTCTAGGACAATGTCATATTTTAGATTTTAATTAAATTAATTTGATTTGATATATTGATATGGAGGGTGGGGAACAAAGAATGTGGAGGCGTGAAGGAAAAGTGACAAAAAAATAAGGGGTAGATCGGTCCTTACATGACTCAGAATTGGGACAATGAATAGCAGCAAAAGTGGACCATTATGGCAGTGTGTGTGCCCACGCGCGTGTGAGACTAAGTTGTGACTATTATTATTACACGTGAGATGCTTCCAAAGATGCTTCACTTCCCAACGCCAAAAAATTCATCGCACGTGAATTTGAAAATGCAATTTCGTCCCCATAAGTTTTGTCAACATATCAAAATCATGATGATGCATTATACAACTTACCCGACAATAAAAATTGGATTAATAATTGATAAGAAGTTGACTCATAAGTAAAAAAATTGATTGTGAGTTCAAATTCTACCGTCAATACGAAAACTTTGTTTGTTGGCGGTATATAAATAATTTTGTCAGTTCTCTTCAAGCTTGAAGTGTATCTAATCACCCTTGTGAAATTTAAAAACAACAAGAATAAGACTTACCCTTTTCTTTATGTTTGGATGTGTTCTGTTAGACAATCAAATAACAACATGAAAATTAAGTTAACCTGTATACATTATGGGAAAAGTATTTTTCCAATCATTGGACATAAAGTTATCTCCATTGATCTTAAAACTACGTCGTTTTGGATTAATAAATGGTGTGTTTGTAATTTTAGGTGAATTAATGAAGGGTGTTTTGATAAAATTCATATGATAAAAAAATAAACAAAATTACGGAAACACCCTTCATTAATTCAAAACAATATAATTTTAGGCTCACTGGAGATAATTTTATCTCCAGTCATTCTTTACCCATACATTATACAGTAACGGACCCAGGAATTCTACTTATAGGGGACAAAAATTTAAAAAAAAATATTACACCATAAATAAAAATACTTAAAATACGATACAGACTTAATATTAAAAAAAATTGAAAGAAATATATTATAAAAATTAATATTACTTCACTTAATCTTTACTCTAACCAAGATGGAAACAAATCAAATCAAGAAGAGCAAAAATGACGTTAATTCTTCTCTGGCTCAGAAAAAAAGGATAATTTTGAAGCTTGCACTGAAATAGACCAAGTTTAAGATAAGCACAACGAATTTTATCTTGTTGATTTACAAGATAGTTCCAAATTAGAGGACGTAATGCAGAATCTCTTTCCAATGAAGCATGTCCAACTTCTTTAACAACCTCTTTATTTTCAATTCTATAACATTTGGAAGAAGGAATATCAATATTTGACAATTCAACATTAGGAGTAGACGAAAAAAAAGACTCACTATTCTTTCTTTTAAATTAAGTATCAATGGTAGCACTTGTCTCTTCTCCATAATAATTATCTATAAAGAGCATGAATTATTTCATGACCAATATGATTTTAAGAATATTATTATTAAAAAAATAAACCAATTAAATTAACTATTAGTCACTTTGAAAATGATGTTTATATTTTTTATCCCTCTCTCCTTGTGAGTGCCTTGTTTATGTTAGTCACTCAGACTTGTTTAACTATTATCCCAATTAAACAGACCTACAAAGAAAATGATGTTTATATATATTTTAAAATTTTAGCCCCCACCCCTATCCCCCCTTGTCAGCCCCTACCTATATATCTTTATTATGTCTATTTGGATTAGTTATAAAAGTTATTTTTTCAATATGATTTACGGTGTATGAGGTAAGTATTGAGAAATATTTCATCTCGACTTGTATAAACGTGTTTTTCGAACGCCAACTCAAATATGCCTATTATTAGTGTCATACCTAGAACCTTTGGTTTGTGATGGCAATTCCTAAATAATGTTTGAGACCTATATACCTTGTCAATTTTCTTTGTAAAAAATTTGAAGTAAAATATAGCTCATGTAGGATTTCTCACACTTCATTCCCAGTTTATACATACATATATGTGTGTATATGTGTGTGTGTCTGTATATATATTCTTGCAATAAATAAGTATTATGTAGATTTTTTGAATTTGGACAACAAGCATATCTGCCTGCCCGCGTAGATGATCAAACCTCAAATGTAGTGTCACAAACCGCACGTCTTGTAACACTAGATCCAAAGGTCTTCGGAGTGTTACGTAAATTTTCAAAGCATTGGTTCGATTGCATATTGTGTGTTCAATTGAGTTTAATTGTTAGTCCTTTAAGTGATGGAAAAATTCTATTAAAATATCGTTTGAATTTGTAAAACCTCTAGAAGTCTCTTGAATTTGTAAAAAATAGAGAAGTACCAAAGACCTATAAGGAATATGCAAATTCGGGTAAAATTACCCTTACTTTTAAATAAATATTAAAAGAAAGATAAAATACCCTCACCGCCGGCGGGGCGACCAGCCACCAGTGAGGGTTTTTATGTTTTTTTAATTATTTAAAAGTAAGAGCAAAAGGATAATTTCATCTGAATTTATATATCCCTCATAGGTCTTTTGTACCTCTCAGTCTTTTTATAAATTCGGGAGATTTCTAAATTTAAATGGTATTTAATTAAAATTTTCTTTCTATTGTGGTTGAGAGTCTTTTTTTTTTTTTTTCAGGGATATTACAAATTATCCTTTATTGATTCGACCCACAATTAATGTCTTCTGTCCGCTACCCCTTAGCATGGGAAAATTCGTTTTAGGGCCCCTATTAGGCAAAGAATTCCAGAAAAGGTCCAAACATTCTGACAATACGGAAAAAGACCCTAAAATTCTGACGGAGGGCTGATATAGTTGTTAATGGGGCTGATATAGTTGTTAACGGGGGTTGATATAGTTGTTAACCGGGCTGATTTAGTTGTTAAATTTTTTTTCTAACAACTAAATCAGCCCGGTTAACAACTATATCAGCCCCCTACTAACAACTATATCAGCCCCATTAACAACTCTGTCAGAATTTTTGGGCCTTTTTCCGTATTGTCAGAATTCTTGAGCTTTTCTGGGTATTTTCATATTGTTTGGGCCTTTTCTGCAATTTTTTAGCTAATAGGGGCCCTGAAACGAATTTCCCCCCTTAGCATCCGCTATGTCCTTGTGTCCTTTTCTTTAAAATAGGCGCAATTTTTTTTTTTGGTAAGCAAAACAGGCGCAATTTTAAGTCAAAAACAGTGAAGCTTTGCTTTTTCTTTTTTTCCTTAAAAAAATATTTTAAGGTACTGATATGTATTAAAAAAGATATTTTAGAATACTGATCGATATTCAAAAAGTATTTCATGATCTTGAAAAATTATTTTAGGTATTGATAGGTAATGGAAAAATAATTCATGATCTTGAAAAATTATTTTATGATTTAAAAAAAAAATATTTTTAGTACAAGTCAGTATCCTAAAATATTTTTTTAAAATCCTAAATATTTTTTTCAAGTGCATTTAATATTTTGAAATATCCTTTTAGTACCTGTTAATACCTTGAAGTATTTTTCTAAGATCCTAAAATAATTTTTCAAGATAGTATTTTTCATAATCAGTCAATATTCTAAAATATCTTTTTAGTACCATCCGTATCTGAAATATTTTTTTAAGATCATGAAGTATTTTTTGAGTGCCGATCAGTATCCTGAAGTATCTTTTTAGTACTTATATCCTAAAATATTTAAAAAGAAAGAAAGGAAAAAAAAAAAAACAAAGCTTCACTGTTTTTGACACAACACTGCGCCATTTTGAAGAAATGGACGCAGCGGACGCTAGGGGGCAGCCAACGCAAGCCAACTCCTATATTAATCTATCTAGCTAGAGCAGTTCACTTGATAGTTGATGATTTATTTAATGTTTTTCTATTAGTTCAAATATGTAATCAAGAATGTTAGACCACGATCACTTTTGTTGTGAAATATCAATTTCAAATATGTAATCAAGCATTTAAGCCGGTTGTTCTAATTCAAACTTCAGGCAACGATAACATTAAGTCATTAAGATAAGGAAAATATTTTGAACATAAGCAAAGCAAGATAGTTTTAACTTATATTAAATTAAATCCAGAAGTAGCAAACGGAAGTTGATTGAAAATATTTAAATAAAATCAATCCCAGGATATACTTTAACCAAACTACCACCTAAGAATATGATTCACCCTTTTTCCAAGGAGGAAACTTGAGAAAATTTTATCTAAATTCTCTTGCAAAAATATCTAACTAAATATTTTTACATCATCACATAAATGGATCTGTTAAATAATTGTTCCTCATATAGTTTTATTACAAATACTTGATACCCAAAAAAAACAAAACTTACGAAAAACGAGTTCACTTTAAAGAACAGAATCAATGAGCTGGGAAAAAATGCCTTCACTGTTCTTTTGGGGGATTGGGAAACAAAGAGCATATTAATTAAAACAGCACACAAACAACACAACACAATCATCATAATATCAGCTAACAAACCACACAATCAAATGCCTAAGAAGCTGGATGAACTGATGATCATGAGTACCTATAAAGAAACCTTGACTATGTGCTCTCTATTTATCAGCACAAAACATTTGGCACTCAATGAACCATCCAATGAGTTTCCAGGTGATGTACACACAGCATTGGTTTCTTCTATTCTGGCGCACCTATTGAGAGAATCTTTGTATCATGGTTTAATTTCCACAACAGCAGGTCAAGAGAAAGCAACTCTCAGAAACACCAACTTCCAAATGCGGTATCAGGAAAAATGGTTCCGACTTCAAATTGCATGCTTGAAAGTAAATAGCAGGCTGACACTTGCAGTATCAGCAATGTAACTCAACCAAACAAAATAGAAAAAAACTTGAGTTCCTTCAAGATAATCCCCAGTTTCTGCTTTAATCACTTCCTTTTAAGTTCTGATTCGATAGGCCGGTTGAAGGAAGAGAATCCAGGTATCAGACATAATTTCCATCTTTACATCATAATACGAGCATTGATATCAAGACTCATTGTGGGGTTAATTTCCAGACACGGATGAAAGCATCCTCACCTGAGCTAACCAAAGTGTACTCATCAGTGAAAGCCAACCCATAAACCCCACCTAAATGAGCACCTTTTATGGTGACCCTATTAGATACTGGCTGGTCAATTTCATATATAATGACACAGGTGTCTAGTGATCCAGTAGCAATCCTACTATTATCAGGGGACCAAGCAAGACAGTTTATCCTTGCAGAGTGGTACAACATATTCTTAAGTTTGACCTGAAAAACAATATTTCCAAATGGTTAAGCAAATAAGCATACAACATTTTTTTTTTCACAATTACTTGAGCTTTTTTAAAAGCTTAATATACAATGTGTATTGCTCACATATTCAAAATACCTCTCTGGAGGCTCGGTTCCACACTAAAGCTTCCCGATTGACATCCCCTGATGCAAACATGGAAACGTCTGGAGAGTAGCGAATAACACTGATTGCACCTCGATGCCTCTCAAGGACTGCTTCTTCTGTAAGAGTATCACCAGATATAGAATATATGTGCAATTTACCATCCTGTCCACCAATAATAGCTTCACTTCCATCAGGTGATACAGCAGAAGCCGTCACAACAAACCCCAGATTAATTGTTGACACAATTTTTGCACCACGAAGCATGACAACTCCTGAATCAATTGATACCAGAGCAAGTTCAGGAGATAGAAGTGCAACACTTAAATCCTTTGGTTGACTTCCTACATCAATAGCATCAGCATCTCCACAATGATCCTCTTGTAAAGTAGCTCGCCATATCTAGGGTGTCAGGAGAAAGTCATGGAGGATCAGAGAAAATATGAATTGTTGCAAAATGTTCACACTTAATTCTTCAGATGATTATTTTAGAAGTGTGCCTTTTAACCCTTTTAGATTAAACTTCCGTTGGCTCAAATAAAAAAAATTGTCAAGTATTTATAGAGATTTCTCTGAATCTTTGAATACATCACATGCAGAAAAGTCTATGAATTTTTGGCACAGCAAAACCACCTAACATTTAAACGCAAATGACAAGCACACAGATTTCTTAATTCACATTAAGTAGGACGGAAGGCTATTAAATAGGCCATAAAGTAGTAATAAGGGTTTCCATTATAGCTGAAGAAAATAAGCAAAGCATTCACCTTGTTATCAAATCCAGATGTAACAATCTCTTCTTCCGCAGCTGCCAAGAATTTGATTTGAGAATTCTCCTTTCTTTGTATTTTACCACCATATCCAATCCCTTGAATCCACTTAAATATTATACCATCATAACTGCTAGACAAAAGCACTCTAGGGTTGCTTCGAAGAGTAGTTAAGGAGGATACATTTTTCATGTGTCCAGATAATGTTGTGGGTGCTTTATCAAGATCACTTACTAAGAATATAGATATTACCCCACCAAGAGAAACAGTTACAATACGATCATTTAGCCATAGACAACCAACTAACATGTCTTCAATTCCACCTGAACCAGGAGAAGTCAATGTTTTTTTCACTTTTCCTATGTTGTCATCAGATATGTCCCATACTTTTGCTGACTTGTCTGCAGATACAGTAAGAACCTAAATATAACATTACAACTTGTGATCAGATTCTAATTTCTCAACAAGAATTACTTGGAAATAGATGGGGGAAAAACAACCAATACCAAATAATCCTTGTTCAAAAGCACTGAGATAAGATTTCAGTGAAGCGAAATATTCAAACAGACAACTTAACTATAACCCCAGAACTGTCATCAAAATTCTACTATTAAACCAAACAAGCATACAATCCCTAAGGTCTAATCTTGCAGCAAAAAGTATATTAAAACTGTATCAAGAAGAAAGATTCTAGATATTAATCATCTCAAATACAGGCTTGAAATGGATTAAAAGTGTGAAGCAGGGCATTTGAAAACCAATTGTTCTCCTCTAATTACGACTATCCACAGAATATCATTCACAGTTACCCTTTCAAATCCGAATTCAGTAGTTTGATTGTACTTTGTATTCTACTTCAATTTATCATAAACCCAGATTTTCTAAAATATTTCTAACATGGTCAGTATCCCGGGGATGTTGGTCTTGACAGAATCCGTAAATAGAATTTTGCTCACCTGTTTGCCATCTGGACTCCAGCTAACAGCATAGATACTGCCAGTATGGCCACCTTCAGAAGACAGCTCACCAATTTTCTCCCCACTCTTCCCATCATATATAATACCGTTTTTGTCCGAGCTTACACTTAAAAATTTACTTCCATCAGGGGAATATCTTACACAATTGACAAAATTTGAATGATGCCTGGACATAAATAATAGTCAAAGTGAGGTTGGTAACTTATCAATACTACAACAACAGGTGGAAGACATGAAAGAAAACAATTAATTCATATTTATGAGTACATAATATAATGTTCATAAATACTTTTAAAACAATTGCTGATTCAAATGTCTAACATACTGAGATGGAATAAAAACATAAAAACTGAAGCTAATGCACAACTTTGGTCTTCAGTTCTTCAAGAAAAATTAAGTAGACATCTACATGTATTGACCACAAATTTCTTTTCTTTTTGGCCTAAAATTTCTCAGTAATTATCAATAAAAGTTCGTGAAAAGCATATGATGAGATGGATTTGAAAAAAGTCTTTTCAACTTTAATAAAATAAATTATGAAAAGTCCTATGACTTGTTGTATTTTCAGTTAGATGACTGCTCCTATTACACTATAATAACAGTATTTTCCCACAAATGAATTATAAAAGAAGCCAATGGGTAAGGTACATGTTTAACCATTATCCAAAACCAAGATATGCAGTCAGATCAGACCAATGTTCAACAGCACCATAAAGTCTGTCGTAGCATACCTGTGGGATTGCTTAAATCTGAATGGCGGCCCTTCATAAAAGTTTACCAGAAAATCCTCTCCGCATGTCACAATGCGAAAAGGTCTTGTTGGCTTATAAGAACAACTTAAAACACGCCTTGAATGGCCATCAAATTCACCAACATTGGTGCCAGAATCCCACCTATTCAGTAGAATTTACGTAAGTATAATTATTCTGAACAACAAATAACCATTCTGCAAAATTGTGCAGAAGAAGATAATCATACAGGCCTTCAAACTCACTTTAACCCTACTTCTAGGGTTTAAGCAGTAAGCAATACAAATTTTAATCCAAAACTGCCTAATGAATATTAAAGTGAAAACTCCAAATGAGCACATGGGCAAGCAATTTCGTTTTTTTTTTTTTTGGGGGGTAAAAAGCAAGTGATTTCATTTATCAATGATGATATGTAAACATGAAATAATTGAAAAGCTTCTAATACACTCATAGAAAGACAAGGCCCAAAGTGTCTAGGGAGATGGGAAGATGTATATCTTTTTCCCAAAAATAAAAAAGAATTAATAGCAGGAATACTGATAAATCATGTCAAGCTTGGGAAAAATTTTCATCCCAGAATAAAATGCAAAGAATCAAAAGTTCGATTTTGCACTGACTTCTGAGTATTATGTGTGTTCATTACTTCATCATGGTTCAAAACTGATTTGCTCAGCTGCTTATTTATCAGGTACGACATTTAGTCGCACTTTCTAGAACAAGGAAGGCTAAAGCACATAATTGGAGTTGAAAAGTTAAAATAAGCAATTCTCCAAAACACTTGTGCTAAAGTAGACAAATGCAGGAGCAAACTACCAAAAGGGCAACTATTGACCCTGTATTGTCCAAGAGTTGCTAGAAATTATTCAGTTAGTAAACCCTTCAACAGTATTCTGACGAAGGAAGTGCCCTATGTTTGACGGGAATACTCATATTATAATGTATAAAAAAGCATTTTATGGTGGTTGCCACCTAATATCTGAAAGCCTCAGTATTCTTTACAAACCATTATTTTGAAGTTTAAACTAGTGTAGCACCATCACAGGGAAATTCCCCAGAGTACCAGTTCGGGTGAAAACAAACCGTACTAATATTTTGAATTACAGCTCGGAGATCACGAAAAACTACGTGAAAGCATATTTTAGAACATAATCACCTTTTTTGATCGAATAGAACATAATCACTTTGGTTTTAAAGAGTTTCAACATAATTGCTTCTATGTATCAATCACCGCAATAATCGCAAATCTCAAAAGCTTCCAACTAAGATACATACTCACACCCTTACAGATTCTCACTTCCATGACATTGTTCTGCATTTTCACCTCAGACAGGAAAAGTGAATACTCACATGAAAGCGCGTACTAATGACTTCCCTTTGCCTTCACCACAGGCCACGATTCTCAGACCGTCCGGCGACCACTGTAGATCGTCGATCCGTCCCGACAACACCTTGAACTCCTTCTTCAGAACGAAGTCATTGCGGGTCCCCCAAATCCTGACGGTGCCTGAGACATCAGCAGACGCGATCCACTCACCATTGGGAGAATAGCGAGCTACTGTAGCCGGGTAAGCGTGCTCGCCGTAGACGGAAACCTGAAGGGGATTGTCGAGGTTCATGAGGACGACCGATCTGCCATTGGTGTAAACAATTGAATTGGATTTGGAATCGCCGGAAATCAAAATCCCACGGCCTCGCTCCGTAGATGGCATGCAAGCATAAGTCTCTGCGAGTTGGGGCATCTTCAAGAAGGATCTGTGAGAGCTGGAACGTGGTGCTTTGACAGAGATTGATGGGATTTTGGAGAATGGGAAAATAGACAAGGGAAATGCGAAGCCGAAGAGTCGATGGAGTTTCAAAGGATTTAGCCTTTTATACGTGGCTTTGACTGATTTCTGGCACAGAACGATGTCTAGTGGGGTGCAGGTTCCAAACTTTCGATTTATTAATGTTTTCTCACCCCAAATGAAATTGATAGATCTTGAGCTTGCTAGTGTTAATATTTGATCATCTGAGCAAAATAAAAAAGTTAATATTTGATCCTATTTTTTTTTAAAAAAAGAAAAATACTAGTACAGACACTTAAAAAACATTGAATTTCAATTGGAATTTGTCACAGAATTCATCTTTTTCAATGGAAACTGATCGGATTGGAGACGACCAACGGAATCCTTTTTGTCATAAACAAAAGCGTCACAAACGAATTTTTGACGGAATATCAATTCCTATACCTACCTATAGAGTAAAAAATATACATCATTACTTTGACGATTTATGGATTTAGTCAGCTAACTCCTCAGTAAATATAAAAAGCAACATGTCTGTGACCAATTAGGCTTGGTTTACTTTTGTAATGAATGTAAATTAAAATTGGTGACGTTTATTCAAAGAAAGGAAACTAAAGGTTTCCTTATAGTTTAATGGCCATCACCCACACTAGTGGTCTTCTAGTGTCAGAAGAAGTCATGTCCGTCCCAGACATCTGCAACATCTTGCCACGCTTTTATTTTGAATCTACGACAAACTGAAGGAAAAAACTAAAAACAACATGTCGTGACTAGTTAGGCTTGATTTACTTTGTAATAAATGTAAAGTTGTAAACTAAAACTGGTGGCGTTTATTCAAAAAAAAGGGAACTGAAGGTTTCCTTATAGTTTAATAACTCCCACCCACACTAGTGGTCTTCTAGTGTTAGAAGAAGTCATGTCCGTCCCAGACATTTGCAACATCCTGCCACGCTTTTATTTTGAATCTAGGACAAACTGAAGCAAAAGACTAAAACCAACCTGTCGTAACTAGTTAGGCTTGGTTTACTTTGTAATGAATGTAAACCAAAATTGGTGGCGTTTATTTAGAGAAAAGGAATCACAGGTTTCTTTAGGACCCGTTTGGTTGAAAGAACTCAGGGAAAGTTTCGGGAACTTAATATAGTTCTCACGCCAAAATCATGTTTGGCGCGCCCTGTTCCAGAGATCTCAAATTCTCGCTAATGTTTAAGTTCCCATAAACATGGGAACCTCAGTTATTTCAAAAAGTGGCGGGATCCTGAAAAACTGCCCGAGAGAGTGAAATTTATGACTAAAACACCCCTCTCAAATTATAAATCACAATCGAGCTTCGATCTGGAAGAACAAGGAGGCAAAAAGAAGTTTGAGAACCTCCGCTCCATCAAGAAGTGTTGTTTCAGATGCAAGCTGACTTGACTCCGGTAGAAAGGGAACCACCTTCTTCTTTTTCTTCTTCCTTCTTTAATCTGTTGTATCCTAAAATTACTATTGCTTATTCTTTTTCTTCTTCTTCATTCTTTAATTGTTGTTTCCTAAAATTACTATTGCTTCTTTTTCTTCTTCTTCTTCATTCTTTAATGTGTTGTTTCCTGAAATTACTATTGCTTCTTCTTTTTCTTCTTCTTCATCTTGTTCTTTCTCTTAGATTAAAAACTTCAACTTTTTAGTTTGGGCAAAAAGGAAAACTTATCTTCTATTTAGGGTCTTGTTTCTTTTTTGTGATTATTTATGGTTGGCAAGTTTTATGTTTCCATGATTCTTTGAACTTTGCGTTTCTTGTTTTTCTGCTGATATGCCCTTTTGTCAGATAATAAGTTCGAACGTGTGTACTCGTAAAGTTTGTACGTTCGAACTTAACACTTACGTTCGAACTTTACGCTTACGTTCGAACTTCTTCATGTTCCTCTATAACATCAGTAGCATTGGTTTTTATACTGAAGTTTGCTTTTAAGTAACTCTGTTTTTTCTTACCCACATAGTGAATTTTATTTAAGCGACTCAATACTACCAACGGTTTGCTTATTAATTCCGCATCCGGGTAATGTTCCACGATTTACTTGCCCGTACATCTTGTAATCTTCATTCCCGAACATTTTTCATACTCTAGTGCTTTCCCCCCTAAGTCACTCCTTGCTTGTCGTCTTCCAACATCAATTCGTCGTTATGCTCGTCGTCGTTTATTTCCTGTCGACGTCACATTGCAATTTCCATCTGAACGATGACGCGATTTGGTTTTAGGGTTCATTTTCTTTCGATGGGGAAAAACAAATTTTTTTCTAGTTTTTTTCTAGCGTTTTTTATTTTTAGGGGCAATTTGGCCATTTTGCCTCAACTTCCCACTTAACCAACACCCAATTCTTCAAACTAAACAATTTATCTTCCCTCAACTTAATTAAATTATCATGTCTACCAAACAGTTAAACTTTTTAAAGTTCCCTCTCAATCTTTCCTTCAATTCCTTTCCCTTCTTTAAGTTCCTTTTTCTTCTTAAAAGTTTCCTGAACCAAACGGGTCTTTATAGTTCAATGGCTTCCACCCACACTAATGGTCTTCTAGGATTGACCCATTTGGAGACTTTAATCATCGAGGTTAGAATCCACGTGTCACGTCCGTAGGAGGTTACCTCATTGCCAGTGGCAGCCATGTGTTAGTTCGACATTCTCCACATGTCTCATCCTCCTGCGGTCACATGTTTGTATCTCTTTTTTTTTTTTGTTTTTTGTCAGACATGTTTGTATCTCTTAATTTCTGAAAATGTGTCCCCTCCCATTTCAAATCCGCTACCACATGCTCCTGTTGCCCTCGCAAGCGCCTTTGCTAGTTGCTCGAAGTGAAACTACCTTATGTTATTACAAACAAGCACGAACTCCCCCCGTGCGTTGCACGGATGAATCAATTACATAACATAAAAGTAAATCCTTACCTTCCCTCTTCCAAATTATAAAGGTTTTTTTTAAAAAAAAACAAATAGAAAGAAACAAAGAAAAGAATTGGATTTCAAATTAACCAATAAAAAATAGTCATGTCACTATCCAAAAACACAATATCAACCACAACTACATTAGTAGTTATACTTTTATATATCAGGCAACTTCTGCTACTCTTATATGTTTAGCAACTTCTGCTATAACTCAAAAGTCACAAAAATTATATCAAAATACTAGCCATCATAGTACATAAATATTCCTGTATATAGCTACAATTAAGTACATTTGTCACCCATAAATATGCACATCTTTATCTGGCACGTCTATCTTTTAATTTCAATGTTTAGAAAATATTGTCATTAAGTACTACAATACTCATTATTCACCTTTCTTTGTCATGACCTTTCTTATAGTATTTAGAGAAAATTTCAATTAAGTACCAAATTCTATTATCTACCCCTCAAACAAATCAGTTTCAATGGCGATATATAAAGAAATTGAAGAGGACGCTATTCCAACATATTATGGATTTTGTTAAATTTATAATTTTTCCATATATGAAATAATTGTATATATAGATTATATAAAAAGTTTAATATTGAATGTGGTAAACTATAGATTTTGATATATTTGTAATAGCTATTTAAATATTCATTTCAGCAACACTCTTCTTTAAAATCTTAGAAGCATGCTTGTCAAATAAGATAATTGAAGCAATTTCAGATTGATCACCAATAAGGTAATTCAACTTGAACCTATTTGAAAAGACATTTAGGTCAACTATGCCTTATACAAAATATTAATCATAAATGAATGCAACTAAACCCGTTCTTATCACCACAAGCACAAACCCCCCCCCCCCCCCCCAATGTGTAGGTGCAGCAATTCGATGAAATAGATACACACCCTCACCTTCTAATCATCCAAACTATTAAGAAGTTGAATAAAACACAAAGGAACACACAATCATAGAATTGGATTTGAAATCTAACAATCAAACATAGAAGATGTTACACTATTTAAAAGTACATGTATCACAACATCAGTAATTATACTCTTATATTTTGAGTAATGTTTGTAAACAAAATTTCTAAATATACATTTCTATATATTCTAGCCATCATGGTACATAAATATTCCTATATATTAGGTAAGTAGACAAAATCTCAATTATGTTTATACGTTGCTATATGTTGCCAGCAACCTCTCTGTAAACAACATTGACAGTTGTATGCTTTCCAATTCCAACAATTTTAGCACTAGGAGACATGTTAGAATAAAATCATTCACTAGCAGTTGTATGCTTTCCAATTCCAACAATTTTAGCACCAGGAGACATGTTAGGATAAAATCATTCATGGGCAAGTAAAGCTTTTAGAATAACTTGATCTTAAAAAACCACTGTCGATCAAATATTGAAAATTAAGATAGTATTCCAATAAAATAAACTAAAATTAAGGAACAAATATAGTGATTGAAAGTAAAATACATAATCAATTTGTTAAAAAATATTCACCATTGGCTATTGATGACCTTTTAAAAAACTGAATTTATAAGAAAACCCTTCATCCCATCCTTGATTCTAACAGAAAAGTAATTTGCATTGGCTATTGATGATGAAAGTGGTTAGCGATGTTTACTTTTAGTGATATAGGATAGGTAGAAAAACATAATAGGAATGGAATAGAAGAATGCATGAAACCACCTTCTTCTTCATGCCTTCTCTTCATTCCCATCTCTCACCTTTCTTTCTCTCCCTCACTCCCTCCTATCCAATACTCAAATCTCCAATGCTGGCCTCTTTTGTGGCACCTCCAAATCCCCCTCACTTTTCCATCGCATCCCGATCTTCATCCAAGAAATGCAGTCTCTCTCTCAAACCATCAGGTTTCAAAATCGGGCTTTTAATTTTTCTCATCCTCTCTTCCCTCCGCATCTTTGGCTTTGCTCATATGGCAATCTCACTGAAGGCAATCTCACTATCTAATAAGAGTATCTCCTGCCTTCATTTTAATCATTGTTCAATAAAATCAGGCCACCAAAAACAATCAGATTAAACGCTTTAACATCACAAATTTCATAAGACACAACAAAATAGTCCATTGGGGAGTTAAAGTAAAATTTTAGTTTTTTTTCCAACTATACACAAAAGCAAGTCTTCAAATATATTGATGCAGCAAAAAAGGCATCAATAGAGCCTACCTACAACTTAAATCAGCCAACAAAAAATGTAAGTTGTCTCTTTAACCGAAAACACAACATGCCCCACAACAATATCAGTAGTTGTAAGCTTTTATGTTTAGCAACATATGTAGCAACTCAAAAGCAACAACAAAATAATATCAACATGGTAGCCATTAGATTACATGAACATTCATATACAAAAAATGAACATCCAATATCTCAATTATCTCTGTAAACATTTCTAAAGATTTCCTTGTAAACGAAATATTATTAGTTGTACAGTTTCCCTTGTTTTTCCCATCTTGGTATAGAAATCTTCAAACCTGCAATATTGTTAACTCTTGAAAAAGTGACATATAATTGCTCATGTGTGAACATTGGTTTCAATAAATGTTGTTCTCTGCAAAAAGAAAGAATGTTGGAATCATAAAAGACATTATAGTATGAAAGCGATCTCTCAATAATGTTGTTCTCTGCAAAAAGAAGAGCATGATCCATATATCTGGGCAAGATATGACTTTCAAGTGTCATCAGAATGGTACAGGGCATAATGAAGCTATCCTTTTTACAGAAGCTGAGTAATTTTACCCGCAAGCCTCCTTCTCAAAAAATATGTTTGGCTGCTTGAAGCATTCCAGAAGATCGATCCTTTCGTAGTAAATCCCATGATAATAGTTTTCTACTGAAAATGAGAAATTGTGAACATCTGAATAGAACAGGCATTCAATTTTGCACAGCAAAACACCATACTTTTGAGCATTGAGCCTTTGGCAGATAAAGCTATCTTTTTTTCTTTTTTTTTTTGGTGAAAGAGATAAAGCTATCGGGAAGAAGGAAAAACTGATCTCTTACTTACGAAAAACGCCATAATAATTCATCAGCTTTTGAATTAAAGCAACTATTCAAAACAATACACAACACAATCAAGAGCCAAATTATCAAAAATTCAAAAGAAAACAGCAGCCATAACTGAAATCCCCAATCTACAAATCATACACAATCTCAGGTTGGAAAGAAAAAAAAAAGAAATAACCCTGAAGAAATCTCAATCGATTGAGCGACTATTCAAAACAATACACAACACAATCAAGAGCCAAATTATCAAAAATTCAAAGGAAAACAGCAGCCATAACTGAAATCCCCAATCTACAAATCATACACAATCTCAGGTTGGAAAGAAAAAAAGAAAGAAATAACCCTGAAGAAATCTCAATCGATTGAGCGATATGCTAAGCTAAGAAAAGTGTGAAGAACAGAGAAAGCAAGAACCCAAGGGGTCAAGAAAGGAACTCACAAGTCGGAAAGAAAAAACTGGAATTACAAAACCACGAGGAAACTCGTCGGTTATCGTTGACTGTGGGGTCGGCCTATTTGGCCATGGTGATCTTGAAGAGAAACGGTGGAAGATGACACGAGGACGAGTGGAAGTAGATTTCGGAGGAGTGAACTTGAGACGTAGGGTTTCGATCTTGGAAGGAAAAATTTGAAGATACGATTTGGCCTTTTTGTGTAAAACCAAACGGCACAGAGCCAAAGGAGGTGAACACGGCTTACAATTGAGCTGGTACTGTTAAATTGAATAGTGATTTGTGAGGAAAGCAACAGTGAACGGCTTATTTCCCTATTGCTATTAAGTATATATTGATACACACACATGCTCCTGTTGCCCTCGCGCGTCTTTGCTAGTTGCTCGAAATGAAACTATCTTATATTATTACAAAAAAACACACACGCGCGCACATATATATATGATTTTGTGTATATAATAAATTAAATAAAAATCTAAAAGAATATTTATTCATTTATGATTAATTATTTAAAATTCAAAAAATTTAAATCTTATTATAAGTATATTTTTAGCCAATTTTTTTAAAACTGAATTATATTTTTAATTAAAATTACTTAATAACTAAAAATTTAATATTAAAAATAATATTTTTAATATAAAATGATATATATAAATTTAATAGTTGATAATTAATTTTAATTAAAATTAAATAGTAATTTTTTAATACAATAATATTATAAATATTAGTTTATAGAAAATTTTAAATATAATATTAATAACTAATAATATAATTATAATAATTGGTACTCTCTCCGGTCCTAATTATAAGACATATTTAACCACTTTTGGGGAGATTAAGAAAATGAGTTAAATTAGTTAATCTTACTCATTTTCCTAAAATGCCATAATATAAATTTAAAATGATAAAAGTAAAAGTGAATCAACAACCCCTATCACATACCTTTTCCACCTAAAATTTTTCCTTCCACACACTTTCTAATTGAAATAATAGTCTGGCTATAAATACATATATATGTGTGTATATGCACACACTGTCATATATATATATATATATATAGACACACACACATATGTTTGTGTGTTTGTATATTTACACACATATAAACACACACTCACATATATATATGTTTGTATATATGCATACATGTGTAGGTGTATAGGTGTATATATATATATACACCTACACATGTATGCATATATACACACACATATATGTTTGTGTGTGTATATCTAAACATATAAACACACACACATGTTTGTGTGTGTATCTACACACATACACACATAATATAAATACACACCCACACACACATATACATATGCGCGCTCACGCGCGGGCGCACGCACACACACACACATATCTAGATACACACATACAACCATATATATATGTTTGTGTGTATATATATACTCAACAATTTAAAAGTTTTATTGACTAGAAGAGTTTATGCACCCAGCGGCGGACCCACATTGGGGCCAGTGTGGGCAAGTGCAGACACTAAAATTCTAATGATATGTGTATATTTTGAAGGAATTCTATGTCAAGGTGGCCTACTTGGTGTTAAGTCTACAAAGTTGGGGTGATGGTATCCCGTGTTCGATTCCTTCAAGTGCGTTTCTTTCAGAATTTTTTTCCAAAAAACAGCGAAACCTTTTATATGCTGCACAAAAACCACATCACTAGGCTTTGAACCTGCGTCATAAGGGTGCGATACACCCTAAGAGGAAGCGTTTTGCCAGATGAGCAATGCATTTCATTGAAGGAAGAAGACGCAAAAAAATATAAAAAGACGCCTTTCATTTAGTTTACTTTTACAAATACTATCTTTTTAACCTTTGGATGTTAATTTATCTTATTTTGGATTACTTGCATCCTACTTACTAAATTGACATAGAGTGTGAATTGTTTAGTTGCTTTGGAATTGGAAATCATAGTTTCAGTTACTTAATGTCCCTGTATGAAAAAAGATATAATCTTATAGGTTTCGATAGAGGAAGCATCAAGATGAGCTAACTTATATTTTGTAATCGTTCTGATGTAAAGGTTAGTTGACTCTTGATTATTATTTTTCTATGTTAAATTGAAGTTTTCTTTTCTTTTATTGTTTATATTCTTTTTTTTAATGCGTTTAAAACTTTCTTTTAAAAAAAATTTCGGGGGCGCTGCCCCCGAACCCTCAAATCCCACCACTAATTATGCACCCATAAACTTAAAATCCTGGGTCCACCACTAATGCACCCATATACATATACTCACCAAAAACCAAATACATTTAAAAGAATAAATAGGGGTATTTTAGGAAGAAATTGACTAAAATTAAAATATTGTCCTATAATTAAGACCAAAATCAACTCTCAAATGTTGTTTTATAATTAGGACTAGAGGGAGTATTAAATATAATTAATTAATAACTAATATATTAATGTTATAAGTATTATTTTTTATAAATTTATGAATATAATATTAATAAATAATAATATAATATTAATTACTAATAATTTTTTGTTTTCAATTAAAATTATTTAGCCTACCTGATATTATAAATATTATTTTTAATATAAAATTTAGTTATTTTTTTTCAGGAATTAGCCACGGTAAAATTCTGTTTTTCTATGGCAAAAAACTTTGCGACAAAATTTCTGTGAGTAATTTACTCACGAAAAAATTTTGTCAGAAGATCTGACGACATTTGTCATGGAATTTTTCTATGACAAATTCAGTTAGAAATTGAGTACTTTTTTTTTTTTTTTGGGTAGTGCGGAGAATTTTTCCGTGACAAATGTAGTCAGAAATTGAGTATTTTTTTGGTAGTGAGAATAGTAGTATATTATACTACTTTTTATTATCAAAGACTAATATATTATATTAATATTAAAACATCAAACAAGGTTTTTGAAATGAAAAAGGTGCGAAAGCATATAGGGACTAGCTTGTTAGATGTGACTTGTTTTAATGATGTTAAATATAGATGTCAAATATTAAGAATAAAAAATTTTCATAATGTATTTATCTACTAGCTATTATATTTAATTATTAAATGTCTTGTAGATTAGACAAGCAAAAAAGAATACATCAAGTTGGAATATAGTGAATAATAATTAAAAAAAAGATTAAGAAGATATTGGAGAATGAAGTTATCAACTATAAGTAGAAGCAGACAAGAAAAGAAAGAAGTTATTCAACTTGATTGTGAAGAATGACCATCAAAAAGAAAAAGAAGAAGGAATATTGAAGAAAGAGGAGCCTTCATCATATTACTCAAGAAAATAAAGAAGCTATCAAGTTGGGTTATGGAGAATGATCATTAAGAGGAAAAACAAGAAGAAAGAGTGAAGAAAAAATAACCTTCATCATTTAAAGTCAAAGGAATGAAGAGGTTATGAAATTGGAATCATAAAAAAGGACAGAGATTGAAGAAAGAATAACTTGTAAGATCTAATGAGAATATCAAGTTTCAAGCTCTTAGATAAGATACTGTAGATTTCTATGGTTAAATGGGAGGATTGGAATTAGTCAATTCGATTTTAAAATGACTTATATAAAAGTTATACCAACTTTATTTGAATGGCACCTCTAGAGATGATCACTCGAGTGATTTTCTTCATCACTAGCAGCATCACTTGAGCAGTGTGCTAGTGATGACCACGATGTTGTTCTCTATTTTCATTCAACATGACATAGGTTTAGTGTTTTAAACATATCTCTTAAATCACACATCCAATTGATGTAAAACTTGTTTTATATGAAACTAAATTCCAAATTCGACACACAAACAATAAGATCAGCTCAAAGGAGTTCAGATGAAAGAGATAAGAGATTTGGAAGTTGACATTGAAATTTTTCATGTTATTCCAAAACAGGTTCAATAATTTGGATGTATCTCAAAAAATACACATTTGATTGAAACTTGTTGTATATGAAACAACACTCAAAATAAGTTTCACAAAAGCCAAGGTCAAGCTCAAAGTGTCTTAGAAGAAAGAGATTTGGATATCGAAAGTTGACGCTCTGTTCTCACAATATTCCTGACCAGCAATCACTCTTTAGATCATAAATTCCAGAATACAATGAATTTGGAGTTGATTCTTTTTGCATTGGAACGTAGACTTCAAGATATTTATGATGATATGTGATTTTCCATATTTCGATTCAAAATGAGTTTATTACTAACTGATCACTCAAGTGATGTTTCAAGTGATCTTGTAATCTACAAGATCACTCAAGTGATATCATTTTATGCGTCACTAGCATTTCACTCTGGTGATCTAGAGAGTGATGCACACATCACCTCCAGTGATGCATTGTTCACTTTGAAAATAACTCAGGTGACCACTCGAGAGGTAATCATTAGCACATCTCTGCAATGATCGCAGAGAGTGATGTTCTGCACGGTTTTTTTAAATTACCGTCTCGTATTTCATAATTTTCTTCCAAAATCATATAAACCTTGATTATATCATTTCTAATCAATACTAATCTAATTTATATGAAGATTACAGATGATTAAATTTGGATTAGAGCTTCAACAGACAAAAAACAGTCTGTGTCAAAGTCTTCAACGGTCAAATTTCTATAAAGCTCAAAGAAAAAATCACAACGGGAATATGAATATGCCTAACGGCCATACTTTGACATGTCCAACAGTCATCAAAGTTACATCAACTATAAATTGAAAAGCATTCAAAGTCAAAGGCAAGAGCTTGCACCTTTAATGTTGAAATGCCAACAACACTCTAACTCCAACGTTTATCTCATATGCTCTCTGTTTTCTGAGTGTTCATATAATCTACTTTAGAAAGAGAGATTATTTGTATTGTGCTTTATTGTTCATTTTATTTACTTATGACGGAGAGGATTTATTGTAATACTTCATCATCAATGTTATATCATTACGGTATGTAAAGGGGAGTAACTCGGTGAGAAATTTGTAAAAAGCTTCATAAGTGCTCGGCTAAACTTGTAGGATTATAGAAACTTATATTGTACTCGGATTAAACAATAAAATAGTGGGTTGAAAATTTCAAGTAGAGTTAGGGACTGGACGTAGGTAATCAAGAATTGAATCGAACTAGTATAAATTATAGTTTGCATTTTCTCTTCCCTTATTTCGAATATTTTCAGCATACCTGATTTGTTTAATTGATTATAGTTTTATGGAACATTTTCTTCATACTTATCATTTTCACTAAGATACAAAAAGATTTTCAAAATTTTAAATTTTTATTTTACACTAAATTCACCCACTTCTTGGATGTCAACCAGTCTAACATAGTTAGCTACGGGAAATCTATAACTAAAATCTTCTAAGCAAGTCTCTTTATAGGAGCAATAATGACGACAACTTTAATATCTATTTGATAACTTTGATTAGTAAAAAAAAAAAAAAACACCAATTGACTTCTCTTAATATGAGATCAAAAGTGACAGTGTAATCACGCATCAAAAGACGGCGAATTTGTGTAACATGGCCACTCAGAGAACGATCTTCAAATAGGTTGCTATTAATTAATTCTAAGGCTTCTGCAGACTGTAGAGTTACTAAATACAACAATTTTGTAGGAACTATGATTCCAACCAAGATAAAGTCCTTCGTGAATCCCATAATCTTCGTAGTAGCTAGAGTGTAACATAATTTTTCAAAGAAACCAAGCATCCAAACTCCTTTGTAGTCACGGAGCAACTCAAATGGAGAGAGGATTTTTTCATGATCCGGTTTCTCCTTTTCTTCTCCTTAGCTTATCTTGATCATTGATTAAAAAGAGGAGAGAGGTGTTAAAGTAGTATGATGATTGATTGGATGAATATGATTTAAAGATTTAAAGATGATGAGGGATAATGAGAAAAAAAAAGGGAGAGAAACCCAATCCTTCAAACTGAGGTAATGTTTTAATAGAATGGAGGATCCCCGTTTATTATTTTCTCCATCATGCAATGAAGTTGATTGATCTGTAGTTTATTGCTACTAAATTCCTCTTATTTCTTAAATTGAGTTAAATTCCGATTAACATTATTGGACTAATTCTTATATATATAAAGTTAAAGTATAGGTTAGACCTTTTAATCTTACATGAGGTTCTATTTTAATCTTTTAACTTTTATTTTTTTTTAAAAAAATGTGTTTTTAGCCTTCTAAATTTATACCGTTAACTTCACTGACGGAAAATGATAAGTTAACAAATTTAAATTGCTAATATTTCCAAATTTTAATTCCATAATGTAATTACTTTTATATTTTAATTTTAAAATCAATATTCCTAAACACATGTCAGCATTTTAAACTTGTTGAGTCAACAACTTAAATTTGCCGACTCAGAATCTTTCATTAGTGAATTTAACAGTGAATTTCAAAAAACCAAAAGCACATTTTTTTAAAGTTAAAGACAAAAAATATATGTTACCATATATATAAAAACCAAGGTCTAAGAAAAATATAACAATTTATAGATGGCACATGCCTGATGAAAAAAGAAGCCAACAACAAACTTGAGTTGTTTCGATTTTCATTGTCATTACCCTATGCATGTTTTATTAATCGTTTTGTTTACACATAAGAGTCTTTAAACTCCTTTATAAGCTTTTTGAGATGGAACATGTGACCTCCTATTTAAAAAGGAGCTTTTAGTTCTTGGGTAATTGCCCCGATTATATACCCCAAAAAAAAAAAAAAGGAGATTAATTTCATGTCGCCAAGCCATCGGTTACTTTTTATTGGAATTGGGGATCTAATGGTCTTGGGCAGGGTCGAACCCTGATACAAAGACTGGATAGGTCAGCGGTTACTTTGTAAATTTTAAACTCACCATATTGCCTTAAAAGTTATAACACCAAGTTTGTGTCCATGGGAAGGACTTGCTCTCAGAAAGTCAAGTCCAAAATTCACATTTATAACAAATTATTGTTATACATTTAAATTATTTTTGAGAATAAAAAACAAATATTTTATACCAATTTGTTTGAATAATAAAGAGGCAGTGGAGGTTAAGGGCACTTCCCTTTCTTTCAAATGAACCCTTAAATCAACCAACGATTAATTCACAGATCTAATTAAATACCTAGATTCTTATTTTTCTCCATGGCATTTTCCCTTCCTATATCTCTACGTCAGTTCCAGATCATTTAAATCGAATTATACACACAACCACAAACATATACATATACATATATGTATGTATATATATAGTTTTATTCCTGTTGGCAATTTTTTTTTTTTTTTAGACAAATAGTATTATTCGGTATCAAACAACCATCAAATTTTTTACGGCATGGTCCATTTTCGTAATCTGTAAGGCCCGAAACCCTTTGTTGGTATAGTGCCCATATTTAATTATAACATGATTGAACTTTAGCCAAAAATATATATATATATATTTATTGGGCAAATGATTTATCCAGTAACTAGACCTAACGTTTTCTCTTGTGAACCTGAAGCTCGTTTGGTCTAGTGATAGCGCGCCTAAAATAAATAAGTAATAATAATAATAATAAAAACCCATGAATCAATTGTGATCGAGCAGCATAGTGAGAATCAATAGGAATGACTCTTTGTTTGGTTGGCAATGTCGTATCTATATATTTCTAGATTCTAATGGCTGAGAAACTAAATTATCATCATCAAAAGAAAGTGCACACATTCAACTAAGGAAATCAAAGATGCAAGCGATCAATGAGACGTTCTACATTTCACATGGTTCGCCAATGCTGTTGATGGACGAGACGATTTTGGCGAGAGCTTTCCTCCAGAAATGGAAGACCGACGTGTTCCCGCGGGCGGCCTTCCGCCATCCTCATCATCTCCGCTCACTGGGATACTGAAATTCCCCTCCGTCAACATCGTCTCTTGCAACGATACCATCCACGATTACTATGATTTCCCCGAATTCATGTACTAGGTTCGTTTTTGTCTCTTCTATTTCAAGGTCCTCAATCCTCAAATCTCTCTCTCGCTCATTAGATTTCTACGCTTTAGGAATTAATAATTCAATGTCCTTGTTTTTCTGTATCACCATAGCCATCGATCACTGAAGTCTGAACTAGTACTGTTACATTATGCGCTATTCCTATTGATTCTCAAGACGTTGCGCCATGGGGTTTTTTTTAAGGTGCGCAGCTTCGGGTTCACAAGAAAAAACGTTAGGTCCGGTCATTGGACAAATCATTTGCCTATATATTTTATTTGTTGATATTTTTTAATTTACCCATTTTGATGATCCATCAACAATAATCAAAGAAAAAAGGATGAGAGAATTAAAGAATATAATCTAAAATATTTTAAAAAATATTTGTCATATTAATTAATTTACAGTTTTATTTTTATCAAACAACCTGCAAAATTAACAGCATAGTCCATTTTAATAACCTGTAAGGCCCAAAGCCCTTTGGTGGTAAGATGGCCCATATTTATTGGGAAAAAGAAGAAAAAAACAAGAGATGGCCGATATTTAATTATAATACGATTGAAGGCCTGACATTATAAGGGCCGACCCACTATATTGGGCGTAAGCGGATAGAAAGTACTCCGTGGCCCCACTTGTGCTAACTGGCCCATCTAAAAGTTTTCTTTTTGCTCAAAATCTAAAAGTTTCCATCGTTTATATCAAAAAAAAAAAAGTTTCCATCGTACTAGCACTACTAGTAGTGTAGTGGTATTGAGATTAATTTTTTTCCTCCTAGTCCTAAGTTCAATCCCCCTCCTCTCTACCGCTTTGTATATATATAAAAAAAAGTTTCCATTGTAAAAGAAAAATATTTTGTCAGAGAAATTAATTGGATTCAACTCTTTGTTTCTAATTGCACCACGTGTATCTTCGGCATCCTCCCATGATCCATCGAGTCATAGTCAGACACAATCAATCACTTTTAGTACTTGGAGTAAAATTAAACACTCAACTAACATTTGGAACTTGGAGCCAAAAAACCCAACATTTGGAACATTTGATTTGATTCAATTCTGACTTTATAGCTGCACAATTTTTGCCACACCTATTTTTCTTTACATTATAATCAACGAAGTCCTATTTCCAAAATGTCAGTTAATACATTTAAACATATGTGATTTAGATCCCAACTAATTAAATTACAACAACACTTCTCATACCATCTTTTAATTAAGTGTGTTGCTTTCTCTTTCACTGGTTCTACGTATGAGTGTTCATTCAAGAATACCCACAACAACAAAAATTAACTAAATCCACAGTTAACCATTTATCATTTAAATCTTAACTATTTCAAATCAAAACCCACTTGTAATCTTCAAAAAACAAAGGAGAATGCTACAAATACTTGAATATATAGAACACTTAAAGATCATGGTTAGCTTTAATTATTTTAAAAAATAGAGCACATTCTAGAGTAAAACAGAAGCAAAGTCATCGCATCTTTCAACTGGGCTTATGCTTTACAATTGTCAACTCAAGAATTTCCACAACACAAACAAAACATGTTAACATGATATACTTTTAATTAAATAATATACAAAACTAGCTTCCCATGACATTATATGTGTGTGTGTGTGCGCAACTGTAACAAAGAGGTGGGGGGGGGGGGGGGGAACATGCACAATTCACTCAGAGATCAGAACATACACACCATCGCTATAATTACCTCGATCCAACTTCAAGTTCCCACTCATATATCCTTCACCTTGTCCTTGGACAGTCGTCATGCTAAGTCGAATAAGCCATGCATTTCTAAGAAGTGGCTTCCGTCCCCTTCCGTCATAGTGAAGTTCCCTAGAAAGCTCTTACCCTTCAACCTTCCCACTATCAGAGTCAGTCCCGCAAAGAAAATAAGAAAGAGTCCCGTAATAACATTAAGTGGTCGCCTTCAGCTTCTCTTTCAACTTGTGTTACCTCTGTTTTTTATCAAGTTTTTATAAGGGGATTTTTTGTCCTATAATTTTGCTGTCTCGAGAAATTTTGAGTTGATGCTACTTTTTGTGGGAATTCACTTTCCCCATGTTTAAAGGAACATTGGAGCTGGCAGGATTTTGGTTTCAGGAAAGTTTTGGGCACCAAATGTGTTTTTGCCTAAGGAACATTGTAATCTTCCCTTTCCTTCCTTTGCTTTCCGTGTAATAAATAGGCCGCAAGAAACCAAGAAGAAGGGCCGTAGGTTCAACGGTGGCATGGGGTATGTTTGACGGTGGCGCAACAAACCAATAAAAAGGTTGTGCGCAATGGATCTAGAAAGAGAGCATGAACACAAACGACTCGATTAAGGTTGAAGACATATATGATTTTTTGTAGATCTAGCTTTTAATCTAGTTCTTCGAAGAGGGAGGTTGAAGATGATGAGACGATGATTGACGTTGAAGACAAAGGTCTTGCAATCACTGCGGTGGCAAGATATGAAGAGGCTATGGTCTCCACAGGTGGTGGTGCGGCGAGAAGAGTAGGAGGAAGAGAGGGAGAGGAGAGAGAAAGAGGAAGAGAGAGCATAATGGTAAATTCATCAATATTTCAAAATCTCAATTTGATCCATATCACCTTTATGTTCTTTACAAATTTTAACAGACTTTTGATAGTTTTAAAAATTCATTTGGTATTTATTCGTCATTCACTCAATAAATAATCTATGTGTGCTACCTTATAAAAATACCAATAAATCCTTATTCTAACTTTCTAACTATCCAATAAATAGATTGCCGGGAGTAATTAACTACCTTGCCATAATTCCCGTAACGTGATTAGATGTGCCTTATGGTAAATTTTTTTTTTAAAAGATAAACTCCCTCCAATCTTTAATATAAGGCATATCTATTTAATTTAATTATATTAATGAAATTAGTTAAGGTAGTGGATATGTTATGTATTCTTTAAAAATATCATAATCATCTTTTTTAATTGTCTTATTTACCTCTGTCTTGATTGTTATTAAGGAAGTATCAATAGTAGTAAATTATGAAAATATTGACAAATATAAAGAATATATCTTATATTTAAGGCTATGATCAATTCCATATATATATATATATCTATCTATCTATATATCTTATATATATTAAGGACATAAGGGAGTAGTAAACTTGTACTCCTCCAAGATGTGCTTTATACAATAATCCAAAGCTTTGAGGATTAACCATTAATAATACACTCAATTTGGCCCCCACATATAAATTACTTTCTTGTACCACTAGTGCAAAAAAAACTTTTAAGACCGCCTCATTTAGAGCGGACTATCGACGCCTCGGTCTTAAAAGTATGACCGGTGGCAGTTTTGTAAATATAAAGAACTTTAAAGGTATGACCGGTGGTATTTTTGTAAATATAAAGAACTTCTTGGATCGGATCCTTTAGCGATGGGTCTTAAATATATTATTCAGATCGCTTAACAAACCAACCAGTCTTAAAAATGTTATTAAAAAAAATTGAAAGATCAAATTTCTTTATAGAGAAATCTCGAACAGGCCGACTTATATTTTCTGCGGTCCAAAATAATAAGGAAAAAATTAAATAAAACTTTTAAGACCGGATATATATAACAGGAGGTTTTAAAGATTATACTTTTAAGACCGGATATAAATCGTGAAATAGTTTATTACTTTTAAGACCAGAGTTTAACAAAGGACGGTCTTAAAACTTAACCTTTAAGACCGTCGTTGTAGTTAATCTGGTCTTAAAAATAAACCGCCAAATATATTTCTTCGCGCGAAACGTTACCTTACGGCTTACGTTGTCCCTCTGAACTCTGAAACCCCTCTTCTTGTTGTGAAACCACTCTTCCTGTTGCATTACCTCTCTTCCTTGCCCACGTACCATTAGCCTCTATTACTCTCCCATTTGCTCAGGCATTCCTCTCTTCCTGTCTCAAAAATGAACGGTGAAAACGATTCTATTTGTGTTCCGGGAATGCCAGTTACTGGTGTGAGTCAGAATGAACCCTTTTCATCTGACAATGTGCCTCGTAACCGCCCTGCACGCCGTGGTAGAAGAGGCACACGAATGATGGATGTTACCCTAAGTCGGACTTCTGGGTCAAGGCTCGAGATTCAGTTTGATGAAAAGTTGCGACCTTTCGGTCCTAACAAAAGCAAATATACTAGTTTTGTCGGCTATCTAGCACGCAGCAAGGTTAGCATCTTAACAGATGAGTGGAAAAGTGTGGACTTTGGCAAAGTAAAGCAACCTATTTGGGACACTATCCGACTTACATACACTGTCCCTGACTTTGAGGAGTTGAAAGACAAGACATTGTCTTATTGTGCTGATCGATAGAGGAAGTTTAAGACCTTTCTAACTAACACATATTTTTGCCGAGGTTCAGCCTGACAAAAATCCTTGGGATGTGTACACATTTATTGATGACCAAACTTGGCAACAATTTGTTCAGCTGCGGACCACTCCTGAAGCTCTGGTGAGTTTATATTTAGTTTTGTTTTCCATTTTGTTTGCTTATATAACCTGTGCGGATATGTGAATGTTATTGTGCTCATCTAATCTTGTTGGTTAAATTGTTTGGTGTGTGAATAGAAGTATACATTTCCTGCCTTTGTCTATGCAAGTCTGATATGTAAACCCTGAAAAGGTAAAATACTAAGGAGGTAATTGTGTAATGGTTTGTCTTGCAAAGGAGGAAATGAATAGTCTTAAAAGGGGAAAACTTTATATACCCAATTGTTACTTTCTAATGAGGACTGCTGATCCCACTGGATGCCTTAAAAAGGATCAAGTTTGTATTATTCTCTTTTGTTTCTTAGCCTATCTATCTAGCAGTACAAAACATAGCTCCAATTTCTTCTACAATTCTACATCTTCCTTAAATAAAATGTTGAAACTTGATGAAGTAAATTTGACTAGTGTTTGAGGTTCATATCAAGCAGAAGTTCTCTAATTTCTGTTATTGAGATGGCTGGAATTCATAATTTATAGTTGTTTTCAATTCTGATTCACAGGCAAGAAGGGAACAAGCACAGGAGATAGGGAGAAAGAATGATTGCCCGCATAGGGCTTCTCGCGGCGGATATGAAAAGGCTGAAAAAGAATTGATGGCGCCCAAGCGAAAGAGATTGGAAGATGAAGCAGAATCCAATCCTTCTGCGGTACATGGTCCGCCATCTCCAATACGTCGCGAGGAGTTGTGGTTGCACATTCGGCAAAAGCCAAGCGGCGCCTACACAAGTGAAGAAACTCGTGTAGTTGCTGAAAGAATTGTAAGTATCGTTATTGTTATTTTTTAGTTACTAAACATGTTTCATTACTAAGCTTCTTGTTATTTGTACCTTACAGGAAGATATTAAAAAGAAAGAAGCAGAGGGATCTTTTGTGTCGGACGGGAGGAGTGATTTTCTGACCGTTGCGACTGGAAAACCGGACCATTGTGGGCGTGTAAGGGGGATTGGAGGACGGGTAGGCCTGAAGGAATACTTTGGTAAATCCGCCAAACGCCATAGACAAAGTATGGTTACCCAGGAGGAGATGGAATAGACGGTGGCCAAATTAAATGAGCGAGTAGCGGCTAAAGAAGCTTTATTGATTAAAATGTTTCATTTCCAGATGAGCCAGATGAAGGAGGAAATGAATCAGATGAGGCTGCTTTTGAGCTCTCATCTAGAGACCAATGTTCCATTCATACAGTCACCTGCACCTATGCAGCAGAGCACTAGAGGGAGCTGCATTATTGGACAGTCAGAGTAACCTTGTGACCTTTATGTGGAGGATCCTGATCATCATGGCAGACTATTATTGGTTGCAAAAGGGACTGTCCACAACTTATTGGGATCAACTGTACACCACCAACAAATGGCTAATGATGAAGTCAGAGTGTCAGTTGAAAAGGTGATCATTGATGCACCTCTCCCTCTCCCAACTGATCAGCTGAAGCTTGTGAGTGATGTCAAGGGAACCTTCATCTCTTGGCCAGTGAAGCTTGTACATGTCTATACTCCTCCTAAAGCTTCAACCCCTCGTCCTCAAGTTCCATCGCCTCCTCAAGCTCAATCCCCTACTGCTAAGTTGACTGCCAGGGAAAAATATCCGATATGATGAATAGTGGATATTTTAAAGATAAATCATGGCCTGTCGATGAAGTAGTAGGCGTCCCTTATCCTCTTCCGGTTCAAGTTGACACCGTTGATGTTCAGTCCCTCCTGCTTCCTAGAAGTGAGCTTACTGATGCAATCCTTCAATTGTGGATGAAGTAAGTATCTTCTTCTATGAGTACATAATTTAAATATTAATGCATCGTTTAGACACACATACATATATACTAATTCCCTGATCGATGTCATTATTGTAGGTTCATGCATCAAGAATTGGTTGAAAAGGGCAGGAGCATGGTTCTTAAAAACTCATTTTATCACTGCGTTTTTACGATTTTTTTCTTCATTAAAACGATTTTACTAATTTTTCAAACGCTTTTAAGTTTTTACGATTTTACTACGTTACGATTTTACGATTTTTCATTCTCCTTCCGTTTTCAGGTAAAAACTTGTTTTTAAGAAGCTTGCGCAGGAGCAACGATTTTGGATTCTTATGCCATGTCTATTCAAGTTCAACATCCATGAAGGAGAGACAGGAGTACATATCAACGAGGTTTTGTGAAGTGAGAAGAAATGTGTACTTCTTTCCATTCTACCACAGGTACATATCACAAATCTTATCTGCAATTCACTTAATTCTGCTACATATATCACTGAGTACTTTACTGCTGTGAATTTTCAGCCGCCATTGGCAGTTGGCCCTCATGTGCATGGAGGAGCATAAAGTTATCTTCTTATACTCCACTCACAGCGATCCAGTGCCTGCGTTGACGCAGACCATCAACGAGTAAGCATGTCATTTTGATTCTCTTGTTTGAAATCTCTACTGTGAATTTTCAGTGAACATTATTGATAAATTTGTGATTTTGATGATAGTGCTATGAGGACCTTCCAAATCGAGGTAAACAAGAAACGTGCGTTTCAGGCCAAAGAGCCTAAATGGCTTAAACCAGAGGTTGGTACAATATTTGTAAACTGGTACACTGCCTTGTGAACTTGGTCAGTAAGATAGATATGCTCTTACATATATTTCTTGTTTTTTTTAGACCCATCGGCAACCACCGGAGTCCAACTTATGTGGCCAGTACGTCATGAAACACATGTATGATATTTTCACTAAAGGAAGTACTAAATTATTTGCAAAGGTAAATGTATTTCATGTTACATATTATGCACACAAGTTAATTCAATTTCTGTCTTAATATTACATATGAAATATGCACGCAAGTTAATTCAGTTTCTGTCTTTGATGTTACAGATGTTTAACTGCCCTGATTCCTTTTCTGATGATGAACTAGAGCACATACGCAATTTGTTTTGTGAATATCCGTATGACCTGATCCTAAAGTCAGGAAAATAATTAATGTCCTAAATTCATTTGTAAATATCCTGTAGCAACAATAATCTTCTGTAAATTTGTTTATTTTTTTGAACAATATTCATTTGTAAATATATCCTGTAGCAACAATAATCTTCTGTAAATTTGTTTATTTTTTCAAACAATTCATTTGTAAATATACATAGCAAGGTAAAATTCAATAAATAAATTTGTTTAATTTTTCGAACAATTTTCTTGTGTCCATTTTGGGTTTCTGAATGTATTGGATGGTGGATATAGCTATTTAGTGCTTGAAATTTGAGGTTAATCAGGATGTTGTAAATGAGCAAGACGACTTTTAGGACTGTATATTGTAAACTTCCCGTCCTAAAAGTATTCAGTCTAAATAATATGAGACTTTTAGGACCGTATATTATAAATCTTTGGTCTTAAAAGTATTCGGTCTAAATAATATGAGATTTTTAGGACCGTATATTATAAAATTCCGGTCCTAAAAGTATTCGGCCTAAATAATATGAGACTTTTAGGACCATATATTATTTTACTGTTTGCTCCTAATAGTCTTCCTTTAAATAGAAATGTTGACTCGCTTTTCAGACAAATCATTAGGGTTCAAGGCAACCGAGGTTCTCGCGTTCTGCTGAAGCTAGGTCCTTCATTGTAGTCGATTTTACCTCTCCTAATTTAGATTATCGGTTTCCCTTTTCTTTGTCTCTTTTCTTTTTGTCGGAAAAAGAAGGAAGATATTGAAAAGGACACTTTTCTAATCAGGGCGAGGTAAAACCGATGACAACGATGGTTCAACCTTAAGAAGAAATTGTCACTGTGTTTGTTTTTATTCGAATAAGGTAAACGATGTTTTTTGTTTTGTTGGTTTGATCTTAACTGTATATTGTTGGATTTTTTAATGTGCGAGTTTTTAATGTTGATCATACACACGAGAACAATGTTTTCTTTTTTACCTTTTTGTCGGAAAAAGAAAGAATGTAATGAGAAGGACAAGGCGATCGAAATAGGAAAGAAAAAAAATTTATTATATATTTTTTATGCTGCCCCGTGGGGGGCAGCGACAGTACATGAAAAAAAAAACATAAAAATATTTACTCCTCCCTATCGTTGTCGGAGGGGAGGGAGTCGTCGGAGAGGTCGAAGACGTCGTCATCTAGGGCATTGTACTCAACGTCCTGGGCGTCAAGTATCGCGTTGATCTTGTTGTTGACAGCGCTGTAGACCTGGAAAAGCTGGCCCAATCGTTGGTCTATATGTGTAACGCGGGCTAAGAGATGTTGCAACATTTGTCTCCTAGACGGGTTCGGAGGGAGCGGAGGAGGAGGGTATGGAGGAGGAAGAGGATTAAGAGGAAAAGGAGGACCTCGTGGTGGTGGAGCAGCCATTACCGTGGTTGTAGAAGTGATGGAAAAGACAGTAAAGAAAGTAAAGTAACAACAGGTTTAAATAGAGAACACATCCTGAACAATGTGAAACGTCGGAAACATTAATGAATAGACGCATAGTTCATCAGAATACGAGGAGACGCCTAGTTGGGAAGTTTATCTAGAAGCCGAAGAGATCCTCTGATAGAGTGTAAGGATACGACTCTGCTATTGAAAACTTTTAATACCGGATATTATAAAAGATCCGTTCTTAAAACTAATATTTTTTTGCGAAATTAAATCTTACTTTAAAAAATAGAAAAAATAAATGAATTTTAAGACCGGATAAATGATAAAAGATCGGTTTTAAAAGTAATTTAATTGATTAAAAAAAATAAATAATATACTTTTAGGATCGGATAAATGATAAAAGGTCGGTCTTAAAATTAATTCATTTTAAAAAATAAATAATATACTTTTAGGACCGGACAATTTTAAAAGGTCGGTCTTAAAATCAAAATATTTAAATAATTTAGATCGCATATTTATAAAACTCGCTCGTAAAGTAGATCATTCGTCTGCTCTTTACCTTTATTAACTCCTCATACCTCTCTGTCCTTAACTCTTTATTAACTCTTCACTACCTCGTAACTCCAAACTACGTACCTCTTTGCGCTTATCTGAGAACTGCTCTATGCCTTTATTAATAAACTCCTCATACCTCTTTGCACCAACTTCTCAAGCCATGGTTAGATACAAGAGAATCGCTCGTAGGGGTGCTCTTACTCGTGATGCTTGTGCCTTCCGTAGATCGTTATACAGTTCGCCTCCTCCAACGAGAGTGTGTTCTATTGAGACAGAAGAGTCTCAGGTCGTTGGACCCATTGTTATTTCGGATGATGAAGAGATTGCCGCACCCCCAACCTTCAGACCATGATGCGCTGATGCGAATAAGACAGGAACTTGCTGATATCCGGTGGGAAATTAATGCTGCTCACGCCAATATCGTCAAGGCTTTGAAGGATAATAAGCTTTAGGATGTATCTATAGTCAGATTCTTGTTTTTGATAATTTTCTGCTTGTTTTTCTTTTATATTTTTTCTTGTGTACGTGCATATTCAAGTAAAATATGTAGCATTAAGAACCTAGCTTGTGTCTTTTTAATTTATTGTTCATATTCTCCAGTAATTAAAGAAATTAAACTCCAGTTTTCCTTTAATTTTTATTCATTAAGTTGCTGCGCTTGCCAAAGCCAATCCGTATTTCTAGCTATATATTTTCATATATATATATATATATATATATATATATATATATATACAAAAAAAATTTGAGAATTTAGGACCGGAGTTTTAGGAGACTCCGGTCTTAAAAAGTTATATATTTAGGACCGACTACTTTATAATTAACCAGTCTTAATAAAATCTACGCACGTAATAAATGAATAATAAAAAGTTAGGTCCGGAGTATTCTAAAACTCCGGTCTTAAAATTTAATTATATATTTAGGACTGGATACAATATAAGAATTCGGTCTTAAAAGTAATTTGTAGACTTTAAAAATTATATTAATTAAAAATATTTAGGACCGGATAGGTTATAATTAATTGGTCTTAATAAAGTCCAAATATTAAAGGGGCCGATCTCTGTCGCGCGGAAATTTAAATTTCCCTCTCTGAACTTCTCTTGTCGTGCTGAAAGATTTCATTACTCAAGTTCTGTCTCCAGTGTTGTGTGTTGCTCCGTCAGTGCTTTGCGTTGCTCTCTCGACAATCACTTTCTGGTTCCTTAGCTAAACGTATATAGACCAAGCTGTAAGATGTGTTTCGGTTATATAACTTCATGATTTTCCTGCTCATCGTTCTGGGTTTTTCATGGGTTGAACGAAATCGATGAAATGCTCTTGTGGGTTTCTCTGTTGTTAATGAATATTGTATTTTAAAGATTATATTTGCATTTTAGACTTACCCAACTGACCAACAAATGTTTTTAGGGTACTCTTGCTGTCTACAACATCAACGTTCGTGGCAGAAGAAGGAAAGACTCAGGGTTCGCATTTGAATTTATATGCTATAGGTGAGTCCACAAGACCTTTATGTGAAGTATTTAACTTCCTCGTCATGCATTTATTTTGCTTCTTGGATTCACTGTGATATTTATGAGCATAAATATGCATTTGGTGTTGCCTTATTTTACGTATGTTACATCTTTCCGTCCATAAGAATTCTAGTATGGATCACAGTTGGATAAATGCTTTACGGACGAGTGTTGAATATCAGAATGGGGTGAGGGACTTTATAGAATCTGCTAAACAAAATGGCAATGATGATAGTGGGAAGTTTTATTGCCCTTGCGTAAAATGTTTGAATGAAAGGCGATTAAGTCCTGAAGTTATATACACACATTTAATTTGTGAAGGATTTTGTAAGACTTATACAATATGGGTATGGCATGGTGAAAAAATACCAAGTGAGTCTCAACATGGGGAAGTGGCCTTTGATGATAATGACACGGATATGGATGATCGCATAGAGGACATTATTCGTGATGTAGGAGAAGAGGCTTTTTATCAATCACATGCATATGGTAATATGTGCAGTGATGTAGAGACCCCGCTATACCCTGGGTGTAAAAAATACCAATTGTTGAACGCTGTATTGAAATTGGTAAGCTTGAAGGCACGTCATGGATGGAGCGACAAGAGTTTTTCTGAAATGCTAGAGGCTATTAAGGATATGCTTTTGGATGATAATGTATTGCCGCATCGATACTATGATGCTAAGAAAATACTTTGTCCACTGGGGATGGAGTACAAAAAGATCCATGCATGCCCAAATGATTGCCTATTGTATAGAAAAGAGTTTGAAGAGAAGCAGAATTGTCCGATATGTGAAACCCCAAGGTACAAGTCAAATAAGGGGCCTGCAAAAGTGTTGTGGTATCTTCCAATCATACCAAGGTTCAAGCGGTTATTTGCGAATGAAAATGATGCAAAAAATTTGTGGTGGCATACAGATGAGAGGATTTCTGATGGAAAGCTTCGTCATCCAGCCGATTCTTCTAAAAGTAAGAAAATCAATCAGTTATTTCCCAACTTCGGTGAAGAACCTAGGAACCTTGGCTTGCCCTTAGCACGGATGGCATGAATCCATATGGAAGCCTTAGTATCATACATAGTTCATGGCCTGTACTTCTGATTATTTACAACTTATCTCCTATGTTATGCATGAAACAAAAGTACACCATGCTGTCTATGTTGATTTCCGGACCAAAACAACCCGGAAATGACATTGATGTTTACCTTGAGCCCTTGATCGAAGACTTGAAGGAGTTGTGGGAAGAAGGTGTCGACGTTTATGACTCTTTCAAGAAGGAGGTGTTTAAAATGCGAGCCATGATATTTTGTA
This sequence comes from Acacia crassicarpa, assembly GCA_034222035.1. Lineage (NCBI taxonomy): Eukaryota > Viridiplantae > Streptophyta > Magnoliopsida > Fabales > Fabaceae > Acacia > Acacia crassicarpa. Next base: position 45,180,053 of record JAWXYG010000002.1, on the reverse strand, counting down.
CTATCAATAACTTCCCAGCATATGGGAACTTGTCAGGGTATAGTGTAAAAGGCCATAAAGTATGTTCGGTTTGTGAAGAAGGCACATGCTACCATCAACTTCAACATGAAAGAAAGACGGTTTATCTTGGACATAGGAGATTTCTTAGACGGGGCCACCCATATTGTCGATTAAAGAAAGCCTTTTTTGGTAGCCAAGAGTATGAAGATGCTCCGGTGCCATTGACTGGGGAGCAAGTTTATGAGAGGGTGAAAAATATCAATGTCATCTTCGGTAAGACAGCCAAGAGTAGAAAAGAAACAAATATATGGAAAAAGAGATATGTATTCTTCGATCTTCCCTATTGGCGCAATCTTGATGTGAGACATTGTATTGATGTCATGCATGTGGAGAAAAATGTATGTGATAGTATTGTTGGCACGCTTCTCAACATATAAGGTAGTTCCAAGGATGGTGTGAAGGCAAGATTGGATTTGCAAGCAATGGGAATACGCGAAGAGTTACATCCAAGGCCATATGGGAAGAGAACTTATTGTCCCCTGGCTTCTCATACTTTGTCTAAGGATGAGAAACGAAGTTTTTGTGAGTGTTTACATGGCACAAAAGTTCACTCGCGGTATTCTTCAAATTTTAAGAGGCTTGTATCGATGAAGGACTTGAAATTAGTAGGCCAAAAATCTCATGATTGTCATGTCTTGATGCAAAAGCTACTCTCAATAGCTATTCGAGGCATCACCGAATATGATCTTCGGGTCGTTTTGACTAGACTTTGTGTCTTCTTCAATGCGGTTTGCGGTAAAGTTTTCGACATTGAAAAGTTGGATGAATTAGAGAATGAAGGATATCTTATCTTGTGCCTCTTTGAGAAGCTTTTTGTTCCTACATTTTTTGACATCATGGTTCATCTAATTGTTCACCTAGTGAAGCAGATAAAGTTGTGTGGCCCTATCCATTTATGGTGGATGTACCCAATTGAAAGATCTATGAAATTCCTAAAAGGGTACGTGAAGAATGCATACCGACCAGAAGCATCTATTGTTTAGAAATATGTTTCTGAAGAAGCCATGGAATTTTGTCAAAATTATTTGGCCAAAGTAAGACATATTGGGCTTCCAAAATGTCAGCATGCTGAAGGGGGTAAGCGAGGGGCTTCAATAAAGAGTGTGGATCCTGATGAATTGTCACAAGTCCACTTATACATCTAGAATAATGTTGATGAAGTTCAAGCCAGCATAGCTACACATAAAAAAACTGCAAGGAAAGAAAATCCTCGAATGACTGAACAAAGGTTGATTAGGGAGCATAACAGAACTTTTGCACACTGGTTCAAACAAAAGGTCGAGGGAGAGGAATGTGTTTCTGATACAATCAAATGGTTAGCACGTGGCCCTGAGGTTGATGTCATAAGTTGGAATTCGTATGTGATTAATGGTTATACATTTTACACGAAGTCCCTAGATGATAGGAGCACAGTCCAAAACAGTGGTGTTATGTTAGAGGCTGAATCTATGCACTTCTCTAGTTTGAAAGACAAGAGGCCTTTATTGGCAGTCATGCTGTATTATGGGGTTATTGAAGAGATTTGGGAGGTGGACTATGTGAAAATTAGATTTCTCATTTTCAGATGCAAATGGGTTAATGTTAATAATGGTGTTCAGATCGATCGGCTAGGATTCACATTAGTCGATGTCAATGGTAGAAGTTTTGGAGACGAACCTTTTATAATGGCAGACTAGGCGAAACAAGTGTTCTATATCACTGATCAAGAAAATAAAATGTGGTCTGTAGCTCTCCAAGGAAAAATGGTCATTGATATTGATGAGGAAAGTCATTCAAATTATGGTCTTCCTGAGAGTACTCCTTTTTCAAGGGGTCTACCGGACATGAACGAAGAAGATTAAGCGGATAATGAACCTGGTATAAGAAATGATCATCAAGAAGGGATATGGGAGGATATCACTTTATAAAAGAGTCAAGCCATAAGGTAATATTCATATGCAGAATTCTTTGAAAATTATAAGGTTTTACCTATATTATATTCCTTCTATGTTCGATCATAAACAATGTCACTGACTATGAAGTTTGTTCTTTTTTTTATTTTATTTTTGTGGCAGGATCCGATCCAAAGGAGCATGTTATAAAATATGATGTTATGTTGTTGGTGGGAATCAGATGAAGGCATGGTGAATATTATTTTGGGTATGTTTGTTGTATTTGTAACTTATGGAATTTGTAAGTAAGTTATCCTATTGTATTAATTAATTTAGGTGTTGTAGTCATAGTATAATAATTAGTTAAGAGGCCGCATAACTCATGGTAAATAATATTTGTATTATTTTTCCCAATTTAATTTATTCAATAATTTGTTCATAACTTGAAGCTTAAAGTATCGATTTTTATATGCTGGATTGGGTGGTGGATTTGTGTGTAATATAATCAGGAAGAACAGAACATGGAAAAATTCGAGAAAATTTAGACCGCAAATAAATATTCTGGTCTTAAAAGTTGAGCTTTTAAGACCGGATGTATTTATATGTCCGGTCTTAAATGTCATTTAAGGTCTTAAAAGTTGGTCTTTTAAGACTGGTAAATTTTTTACATCCGGTTTAAAATAAAATTTTTAAGAACGGACTTATTTATCATCTAGTTTTGAAAGTCAGTCTTTTAAGACCGCGTATAATAAGTTTAAGACTGTATTTATTTTTGTCCAATCTTAAAAGTCGATCTTTTAAGAGCGGCCAGGTTATTAGTCGGTCTTAAAAGTTGAGTTTTAGGACCGGACAAAAAGTTAGATCTAGGTTTGTTTAGTACGACTTTTAAGACCGAATGTTTAAATATCCGGTCTAAAATAGTTTCTTTAAGACCGGTCGTAGTCCGGTCTTAAATGTAGACTTTTAATACCGGCTGGAACAAGACCGGTCGCAGGTCCGGTCTTACGATGCCACTTTTATCCGGTCTTAAAAGCCTTTTTTGCACTAATGTACCACTTTAATCCTCATTATAATTAAGTTCAGTTTGTTTTAAAAAAATTGTTCTAAATATAAATCTATCATGAGAATCACTAATTATTGTTTTGCAGCTTTAGCCTTATTAGCCTTATTAAATCGATGAGAGAAAGTGCACAATAGCATTTTTTTTAAATATTTATTTTTACGTAAGGATAAATTTAGAAAAATCAATCAAGACATATTAAATTTATTAAACTTTCATTTCTTGATAGGTAGAATTTGGTCAAAATAATATTATAATAAGGATATGAGTGCTAATCCTTTTATTCCTATTTATAAGAGCTTAATAATCAAATTACTCGAGTTAAGAAAATGGTCAAAAATTAGTTAAAAATAATAATTATATTTGAAATAAACTTGACTTTTCAAGTATGCCCTTATTTATAAGGTGCAAATAAGAGAGAGAAATAAAGTAATTAAGTATAAGTATCACCAACTGTACTAACAAAGAGTTGGTCTAGCGGTGTAAGGAGAGTTGGTCTAGCGGTGTAAGGCCTTGCTATATCCCTTTGGTTCTTGAGTTCGAATTTCAGAGGAGTCATTTGTGTTGGGAGGGGCAATCACAAACCCCGAATCGAGTACCAGATGATAATATATAAAAAAAATTTACCAACTTTTAATTAATGCAATACTTATTATTAATTAGAGGTAAAAAGAAAAAGAAATTGGATTCAATTAATAATACATACTTTTTATTTTTTCGAAATTATTTTTTTTAATCAATTTTATTTTTTCGATTACAAGCCATACTTTTTCCCCCGTTGTCCCCACCACCCACCCCAATGAGCATGTATAAGAAGTGACCGCACAGTATATGATTATTATTTATTATATATATCTTGTAGTAGTCGGCTTGTTATTTTAAGTTGCAATATAATTTTTTGAATGGTCGATTTTTTACAAGCTAAACTTTAAAATTATTTGAATATGTAATGCATTTTTTCAACTTTTATCTCTAATTGATTATATATATTGCCATTTTCCATATATTAATATTCTCTCATTTCCTATTTATCATACATTTTCTTTTATATTTCCCCACTTATTCGCTCTCACTTTCCTTCTTTATGATTAACGGCATATTAATCTAAAAAATATACATTTCTCACATATTTATTGCATTTGGCAAATTTTAACCGAATTCTTTTTTTTACCGTATAGCTATTAAATTGGGTTTCATTGAGCATCATGGCCCCCAATTGGGGTGCTCTTTTAAATGTATTTCTTGCAATCACACATGTTCAAACTTGAGACCTTGTGCGTTTAACATATATCAGTTAACCTATATGATACGGTTATTTGTAGCTTGTAAAAAAGATATGGAGGAAGTAACATTCAAACCGAATTAATTATTTCCTTCGATCTTTTTTATAAGAGCCTAAAATTTGAATTGCATTTATTATTTTTATAACCTAAAAGTCCTAAGTCCTATGAGAGTTGTCTAAAAATTTCATAAGTTTTTTTTCCCTCATTTCTACCCCTTATTAATTATATGTACTGCATTAATTAAAAGGATGATGATACTTATGTTTACTTTATTTTTGTCACTTACGTAATAGGAAAACAAATTTGATTTGAGACATACTTCCTTCTGGTTCTTATTATAAGACACCAACTAACAATTTTTACAAACTAGTAAAAGCAGTTAAATTCATTAATTTTGTTCTAAAATTTAAGTAATTTCTAAGATTACCTCTACTAATTACACTACACAATAATATCATATTAATTATTGTTCTTACCCACTACCCTTATTAATTATGGGTATACATGGAAAAAACATCTAATACTTTTTAAAAATAAGTAAGTACCTTATAAAAAGGATCAAATACACTTATTAGTTTGGTGTTTATAATAAGGGTGATGGGGAGTATTTATTATATATATAATTAATTTAAACTATTTTATTAAACTATGTAATTGAGTTATTAAGCTCTTAAATATCACTATGGTCTTATTTATCAGTCTACTTTCACTCTTTTAAAAAATAGCTTATAAATAGGACTGGTGATAGTGTGGAACAGAGTGTCTTCGACCGAGGAATTTCAAAGTGAAAGGGCAATAGAGATAGTTATTAAATTGGGTTGGTTAAGTGTAGTAAAGCAATCCGAAGTTTGGGATGAAAAGTGGGTTGATGTTGGCATATAGAATTTAGACACGTAGAGGCTACTATTCACAGAATTAAAAGTAGTACGTGCATAGTTCGCTCCACCGCCCAAGTTATATGGAAACATATTGGAGAACTGGAATGGGATTCCCTGCCTATCTTTGGATGGGAGAGCTCCTCTCTCCTGGGTTGTCCAGATCTGATCTGGATGGCCCAAATATTATTTTTTTTACTTTCTATTTTTTCAAAAAAAATTATTTTAATGGGTACAAAATCTAAAATAAAGATAATTTCTCAACTAACATTTTTTCAAAAAATGATTTTTTTATCAAAAAAGTAGCAGTTGAAAAAAATTAAATCTGGACCGTCCAGATCGCATCTGGACAGCCCAGATGCAACAAGCTCTTGGTGCCTATAGGCACCGAAACTAGGTCCGAGGAGAACCTCTCACTTTCATCATCTAACCTAATACATTCAATTCGCTCACTCCCTCTCATACTTTCTTGTCATTTTATGCTATCACAAATTAACTAACTTACCCATCTCCCATGCACGAGTCAACAACCATTCCAACCCCTCTCTGTCCATCCAACATCTTCATAACAAGTCATGAAATAGAAATATTGCTGCAAGACCCTTGTGTTTTTCAAGGCTTTGGGGTTTCTTCATATAAAATGGTCCTGACCTGTTTAAATGTACATAAAATAAGTTTACTTGTTAGTGCTTGATGAGTTTGTGTTAGGTCATGTTAGGTTGTACAATGTACATATGTGTGAGAAAAGATTTTATCCCGTCAAACATAAAAAGTACTTGTTTTAAGTGATCCTAATCGGAGGCTTACTTGCGTTTGGATAAGCTAACGTGGGATTAAAAAAAAACCCGCAAGAGATGTTTCACTAACATTTGTTCTTATTTATTTAGTTCTTTGTTTGTACTATAGTAACGTTGTCAGAGTTATTTTTGATCACAAACTTCTTAATAGGCTAGCTATGGTAGTGAATGCTGAGTTTTAAAAAGATAATATGAACATAAAGTAGGGGTAGTCGAGATGATGATGTTGAGATGGATGTATGATCATACAAGGAAAAAAAGGATCCATAATGATCATATACACAAGTGAGTTGGAGTGGCATATATAAAGGAAAAATGTGGAAAATAATCTAAGGTATGATTTGGATATGTTTAAAAAAGGTCATTGAATGGGCCTGTGAGTAAGGTTGATCAAGCGGCATAAAGTCTTTTGAAAAGAGGTAGAGAAAAATAAAAGCGAATGCTGAATGAAGTTATAAAGCAAAATCTTTTCGTTAATAATCTATTTAAAGATTTGATTTTTGATAGAACACTTCGAACTCAATTAGTGGGAATGAGATAAGGCTTTATTGCTGCTGCTGTTGTATCCTTTTTCTATCTTATACAGGTATGTTCAAACTTTTAGCTATTTTGTTACTTTGCGCAGGTTCCCTTTTGTCTTTGTATACCACATAAGTCTTTTTCTTTCTTTCTTTTTTTTTTAAAAAAACATAAGGATTAAGTTTGCCTCCTAGAGATATTTTTATATTATATATAAATTCTTCCTCTAGTCTTACGTATAAGAGAATTTCTTAGGAATATCTTATTTCTATTTATAAGAGATAATGGTAGCTTGTCTATAATAGTTCATTTTTCCTTTTTTATCCCCATTAATTGTTGGTTAGTCTTACTATATTAATTATTAATTTTTATTAATTTATTAGGGGGAAATCTTCGAAATTCCTATACTTGGGATACATACATATAAAATTCCATCAAATAAAAGTTTTATATAATTCTAGCTACTGATCATATTATATTCTATAAAAAGGAATCAAGCTACGTCTATTTGAATTAGAACAAAATTGACAGGTGGCACCAGTCTAAGGAGGAAATAAAGTAAATGCAAAAAAATAAAAAGGAGAAAAGAAAAACTCGAGTTCATTCGTTTGTCAATATCCTATACAAGTACCTTTTTTGTTTATAAATACCAAAGTCATCTGATGAGCTCCTTCCATGGATATTACTGGGGCCACCTTTTGCGTTGCTTTTGTAAGGTAAAATACCAGGTTGCTTTGTTTCCATGAGAAGGCCTTCCTCCGAGAAACGATCTTGGTCCAAAGAAGAAGACCAGAGACTCATTGATCACGTTCAAAAACATGGGGAACGTTGCTGGCCTTCACTTCCTCGGGCCACAGGTACACACACACACACCTCATCTTATTAATTTAGGGTTCAATGTCTTCCATAATTTTCATTGAATTAGACTAAGTAATCAAGCAGCTGTGTCAGATTCACCTTGGTGTTTCTGGGTGAATAAAGTAGAACGATGATCCTATCCTTTCTTCTTTTTTCTGATGCGAACAAAATTAATACTGTTTTTTTTGTGTGTAAGGAATTAGTATTATTTGGTTTTTTAAGGTTGTTGTGTTTTTTGGATGATGATATTTAGGGTTGCGTCGCTGTGGGAAAAGTTGTCGTTTGAGATGGTTAAATTATCTGAAGCCTGATATTAAAAGAGGAGACTTCGGAGAAGATGAAGAGGACTTGATCATCAGGCTTCATGCTCTTCTTGGCAACCGGTGATAATTCATTCTATATATTCCCCCTTCTTTTATTTTTTAATTTCCCATCAATTTCTTTTTTCTTTACAATCTATGATTTTTCTGTTTGTTTGGGTAATTAGACTCTGATATTATACTTTCTGTCAAGAATAATTAGTTTTTCTCTTTTTGTTGCTGGCTTGTCATGTTGCCTTGGTTTAAACTCCAAATACGAAATACTGTACATAGAAATATACATATATATGTGTACAAGATTATAGTGTACATATAAACGCCAAAATAATACACACACACATAGAGAGAGAGAGCCAGTGGGAGACAGTATTTTGAGTGAGATCATATATATATATGTGTGTGTGTGTGTGCATGTGTAGATTTCCTTAAAGGTTTGTTAAAATTATACAAGTTTATCAATCAGTAATTATTATCAATGACAAAATATATACAGATCTTCACTAAGACAAGAAGTTATCTTAATACTTCAGTTTAATTGTAACTTTTTATTAAATATGAAGCATGTTCTGTCAAAAAAAGACAAAATATATATATATATATTTTTTAATTTAATAAAGAACTCCGATCTGTGTATAATACTTTTGAAGCTGGATGGAGTTATGTACTTTCAATGAAATTGAAAAACATTGTGTAAGTTACCCAGCACGTATTTTGTGTCTTATTATGACAAATTTTATGAGAAAGTCATTATATATAATAATCAGTAAATTAAAATACAGTCTTTGATGTCATTAGTACAAATACAACTCACTCCTGGGACTAAGTCATTAAATTTGACCAAACTGCATTGAAATTCTGCATGCAACTGTACGTGTGGACGATATATATCAGCTTGCTTTCCCTTTCAATTTTTTTTTGGGTCAAGAGGTAATTAATAAAGGATCTCTAACATTCAAAAGTTTGTAGCTAGACACACACCTGCAACTACTCCCTTATATTTGTGTACAATCAAACTTGTAAATAAACCAAACATAGTTTCTTTTTATTTTAATTTGAAGGTATCGATGGAAAGAATTCTGACACCTGCAACTTTTAATATATGCATAATATATATAGCATATTAACAAAATTATTGATAGTATCGATGATGAATTTGGTTCAGGTGGTCATTGATAGCGGGAAGATTACCAGGAAGAACGGATAACGAGGTGAAGAATTATTGGAACTCTCACATAAGAAAGAAGCTTATTCAGATGGGTCGTCATGATCCCAATAGTAATAATGTTGGTGATCGCTATATTAAAAGATCTACACTTAATAGTAATAATATTGCAAATCAGAAGGATGATCATGAAGCTTCCAATGTAGTCAACAACTTGCATAATAATGTTACTACTCATAAAAATCTTATAGACGACGGCGAAGAAGAAGACGACGACGACAACCATCAAGCATCTGAGTCTTCAACAAGCAAGCCCAAGTTCAACCTCAACGCTTTTCCTGATCTGAATCTTGATCTCACACTCACTACTACTTATCACTCTAATAATAATTAATTGAGAGTGATAAATCAGAATATTCCTATATCTATTAGCATATATAGGATGTTCTTAATCATAATAGTATATAAGTCAAGCTTTAATTTGCGCACATAATTAAATGTTTTATCATGATGAGAAGGGTCTCTGATCGACTAGTTTCTACTCATTATGATATGCTTGTGTCATTTATGTGTGTGTTGGGCCATTAACCTTCTCCACTTATTGTACAATCCCTACTACGTATAGCCACAGGAGCGTTTATGATTAAAGCAAATGAAATTCTTATATATTAATAGTTTGTTTATTTCCATGTGAATATATTTCGGCGACTGCGAGAAACTTTCATTTATCAGTGGATTCAATGAATATTTGTCAGTGGATTCAATGAATATCAAGCTTATTAAGCCTGAACTGGCCTTTGAATTAATCGACGTAGTGGGTCTAGGGTTAATGGGTCAGATTAGAGTCAAATTGAAGCTAATTCAAGTCAGACTGATGAGGAAGTAATGATTTCAGGTTATTAATATAAAATTTTGAATAAAATAAAAAAAAGAATTAAGTTTTTTTAAAAAATTACTGACCCGGTTAAGTAGCTGGACCGGACTGGTTAGGTGACCGATTCGTTAGTTTTCAGCTCGAAGCGGGCAGTCGATCTGGTCCGGGTTTAATAAACCCTAATGAATAGTGTGCAAAAGTAAAATCAAAAAGAAACATAAAATTGTATTTTGAGAATAATTATGTACTAGTAATTAGTAAATAATTGAAGCTGTGGCTTGATAATTAAGGGTACAAATTAATATTAATGCAACTAAGAGTTAATGTTCATAAATTTCAGGATCAAAAATGTCTTTGAGAAGTTAATTTTTTTAATTATATTTGTGTGCGTTTGGTCGACAAGGACGACAAAATTAATTGAGCAGAAGAATTCAGGTCCCCCAAGAGTTTTTTTTTTAAGAAAAAAAAAAAATTGATGTGTGTGTCTTATTATAGCGAGCGCATGCCGTACATTTTCCGCGAAAACTCTCCACACGAATTTCTTAGTACACAAGTATAAATTGTTTGCATGTTAGGTACATACATAAATATACAGTTATTACATGGTTTCTTTGTATCATTCAGGTTACTTCTCTGAATTTAAAAGGGACAGACACACACAAACACACACACATATAAAGATCCGGAATGGATATGTGAATCATTTATTTTGTTCTATTATGCATTTTTTTAAGAACTAATATCCTTTCCTATATATATATCATACAAATAACCAAATTAAGTAAATGTTAAAATTGGTTACATTCGATAAATGAAAGAGAGATCACTGATACAGTGATATAATGATATGTAACGTGTAATTAATGGGAGCATATAAATGAAAAAATAAATAGTTAAAATTTCAGTTATCCTTTAAGTTTATCCTATAAATAGGGTTAAATTAAACCACCTACTAAAACTGTATCGTATTCGTAAATGTAGAACCGGAGGTATAATATATTGCAAGAGCTTATATATAACTTTAAGATTCGAATCTTTTCTCCACTTCCGACAACTGTATGCAGCAAAGGTTTAGGTGCAGTCGCATGAGGAAAGTGGAATGAAAACCAAACGTTCAAAGTTAAACGATACAGTCAAAGCAATTTTATTAGTAGGGTTAGTGGTGGCACATGCTTAGCTTCCACCAGAATGTGTCAGAAAATAACTAACCTAACGTTCATGAATGAATGTGTGTGTGTGTGTATACTGCAAGAGGGAGACTATGAGAGAGTAAATGGCCCAAAAGTAATGGTGTTGCGTGATTTCTACACTTCACTATAATTGAAGATTGAATAGATGTGTGGAAGCTAGGTAAATGTCTGGTCTTTATCAGTTATTATTATTGTTAGTCTTGGACGGTTCCTTTTGAAATTTTTTGACAAATCGTGCTATTGAAATTCAGAGAATTTGTACTAGGCGCTAGTTCTAGCTGGTGGAAGGAGATTTGACAGATTTTCAAGCGAGTTTGTGTGAGTTTAGAAAAAGAAATCTTTAGGAAAACTATCTCTTGTTGAGACAACGTTCACATTTGATCCAATGAGATAATAATATCTTAATCTGAATTTTCATATCTTTTACTCTATTAGCTATTTTGGGGAGTTATATATTGGCAGGGTATTACAATATTTAAGGGTTTGTTTGATTCTATTCTTTATTTTTGAATTCTTAGAATATAATCAAATTTTGTAGATTTTTTTTTAAAAATAAGTTTTGAAAATAAAAAAGTTAAGAAAATATGTTTGAATCATTATATTAAAAAATATGTCTAAAATTGTGAATAAATTTGTAGAACAAAAAGTAACAAAACATACTATAACAAAAAGTAAAAAATATGTCTAAAATTATGAATAAATTTTCCTCTTCTAGACCTTCTAGGTTGATTTTTTGGCCAGTTACCTTCTAGCTAGGGAAATTAAATCGATAATATAATGAAAGCCAGATATAAATTTCAAAACTTCAATAATATAATTAGATTATTAGACATTTCTTGTTGAACGGTGCCACATATAATTAAGAAGTCACAATTTTTTTAATCATCAGAATAGGAATCAGGAAACAGCCGATAATTAATATCATGCCAGAAAACAACCATATATGATATTGATATGCTATATTTTACCTTCTTTTCAGGATTCAGCAGCGACTAAACGCCCTTTAAAATTAATATCGGGGAAATTCTAAAAAATGCCTTGAAAATTTGAAAATCTTAAATAAGTGATTTTTGATTAAAATATATTATGAATTATTAATCAAGTGTGGTCAATATTATATTAGAAAACAAAATTGATTTGAGATTTCGATTTTTTAAAGGTGATGCTACTAAAATGTAACTAAGCACCCTAAGTATCCAGACTGTGAAATAGTAAGTGGTAAATTAAGGTCGTCCAACAGAGACGTAGACAAACTAATGATTTTGTATTAAATTCCTTTATTTCATTTAAATTAAACAAATCCAAATTGTTTTCAATAAGTGAAGAGAAACTCAATTAAATAAGGGGGAAAAACTAATAATAACAAATACTTTTCACAAAGAACAAATTCCAATGTCAAGAAGGACAACTTAAAGTCACTAATTATTTGTCTGTTTCTCATATTTTATTCCTACTAAATTAATTAAGCTTAACTTAATCATATAATTTAGAGTATTAATGTCTATAAATATCCGTTAGTCCATTTATATACCTACCTCAATTAATTATGCAATGTCTCACACAATTAAATAAGATGTAATTTATATTGAACTCACTCTAATTTGATTATATAAAGCTTCTAAGTATATGTCTATTATAGACATAAATAAGATTATAATCTAATTCCACATTATTTAATCTCATGGGGAATTTAAGATTCCCTTCGTCAAAGTTCAATCACATAAATCTCCAAAACAAGCTCAATGGTGATCAATCACTAAACAATAGCAATAAAAACAAGATTAAATAAATTGAAATAATATTAATCAAAATTAATTAATGGGAGCAATCTCAAAAAAAGGGCTATTCATCATGCCCACGGCCCTGTACGCCGCCTGCGTCCATTGAAAAATCGCCCTGCGCCTTGCCCAAGGGAAAGCCGCCCAAAGAATAATGGGCTCAATTGGGCTGGGCTTTTTTGCGGGCAGGGTTGGGCACTGGGCAGGGTATGCCGTCCTGCCCATTTAGCCTTGCCCAGTAGTATATATTATATATATATATTTATTCTTTCTATATGCTTCATCCTTTTGACATTTTGGAGCTTTGATTTAACCTCTAGAAGTTTTGGATATCTACAAGGCTGTAATTTCTATTTTTTGATGCTTTGTATTCAATAGATTATGGACTATTTTTTTATGCCTTGTTAAGAGTATATAGTTGTTTTTTAATTTTAAGACTTAATTTGTAGACTTATATTGAAATATTCAAAAGTGTAGAATTATGGATGTTATTTAATTTTTCAGTTATTTAAGCTGTTTCTTTTTACATAGGGTGTGTTAGAGTATCGTCACTTGGACATAAAAGGGCCACCCTGCCCATCCCATTATTGCTCTGTCTAAAAATATTAGGGCTTTAATCGAGTAGGGTTGAGCACTGGGCTACATTTTACTGCCTAGTAATCTTTCGGGCAGGGCATCGGGTAAGGGTCTTGCCCTGCCCATGAATACCCCTACTCAAAAAGTCTCAAGCAAGTTCATAACTCTCTATGTTGTCAGGAAAAATGTAGACACATGGCTCAAATCAAATCCATCTTAACAAAAAAAGATTCAGAGTTCAAATTCATATGAGAAGGAAAGAAAAATAAAACCAAAACAGCAAATTCACTTTGCCTCCTCTTGTTCCTTCTCGTATCCATTAAGCAAGCCATGAATTAAAAACTTCCCATTAAATTTTTTTTATTGTTTCTTTCCTAAACTTTAAAATTTCTATTTTAAATTGAAATCCCACCAATGTGCAACTAAATTGATATCTCTTAAAATATTAAGAAAATTGTTTTAATTTAACATTGATAACTTTCTAAATATATAAATATTTATCTCAAATGTATTAAAAATGAGAAGGTATTCCCTTTTTAACATTTTCGTTGGGTGAAATGTGCAGGAACATTAAACAAAAGTTACTGATTTGGAAAAGAAATCTGACATGGGTAAAAGTCGTTGAACCCTTTATTTAATTTGGCTTACCATGCACGTAAAAAGTTAAAACAGCTTTCAGTCCTTTTGTAACATTAATAAACAAATATATGTATATGAAATTATGTATACGGCAAAAGCTGTAGGTGGCATGCACGTACGAAAATGAATTCTTCTGGAAATTTGGAATACCAATACGAACACCAACTTAACAAAGTAAAAATAAATAAACATGATTAGATTCACACACGCGCTCGTGCACATACATATTGTTTTTCAAGCTTTTCTACTGAGAATATCAAAGATGTTGATTTCCTTCTTTATTTTTCACCTTCCATCTCAAGCTAGCTTTCTTCATATGTATGGAGGGGAAATCTAACGGTCAACTAAAAACCAGGTGAGTTTAGAAGCTCCTATATATCCCTAGCGAGGACGACTTATTACCCTAAATATGAAGGAAAAATATATAAAGTCCCTGATTAGGTTCCCCATACACACACACACACACATAAATTGCTGGCCTAGTAAGAATCCGATCGAGTTGTCATAAATTTTTCACCTTTCCCTGAGGAAGACTTTCACTCGTAATGGATGGGAAATGACGATGTTGACAAGTACTGAACAGAATGAGCCACAAAATGAAAAGGCTAACGGTCAAAAGAATGTGATATTTAAGGCTCGTGTCAGGAAAATTTTTCCTACCACTGTACTAAACGAGAGGCTATAAATAAACAAATTAACTTAAGTATATATGCATATATCGGAGCGTTAGATAAAATATTTTGTGATGAGAAAACGTCAACATCTAGACTTCTGAACTAAAAAACAGGCAAGTGGTTGGTTGGTTAGCAATATTGATGATGACTTTTTTTTGGTCGAAATATTGATGATGACTTGAGCACTGAACTTTTCCTATGCTGTAACACAGTAAGTATATGTGTGTGGGGAACCCGTTTCCCTGCGTTGAAAAGACGGCATCGAGATTTGGATAGTTTATATTTGTATGTTTTTATTTTTAAATAAAAAAAATCATTTTTTTAAAAAATATTAGTTTAAAGATTATTTTTATTTTATATTCTTCACTCATTAAAATATTTTTTATATAAAAAAATGAGATCTGAATGTCTAAATTTATCTCATCACGACAGCCTAAATGGTCTCCCAAAAGAGTAGTTGTACGAGCATGGAAACATGATCTGTTTGTGTCCATCTATATATCTTTCATATTCGTCCCTTAAACATATCTTTCGAATGAGAACACCTACCTAGTCTTTTGTCCTGAAAATAATCTCGTACGTGGAAAATGATGTGGTTGCTAGTTTTAGTTGTTGGGGTTATTAGCTCAAGAGTTAGGAAAGTGTCATTAATCAATATACAACAATAACAGACTTCATCTTACTAGGTGTGGTCACCTACATGAATCATATTACATCAATAATCAAAATCCTTAGATATGTTGCTAAGCAAAATGTTTCATTCAATGACTTTGTTGAACGTTTTCTTTGATCTTCATCTACCTCTTTTCATATGATTCTATACTTTCTTGTCTACCTTCTTCACCGATGCCTTCAATGACCTTCTTTGTACATGTTCAGACCGCCTCAAAACGATTTTTACTTTTAATTTTTTTAAACTACAATAAGCATCACTATTACTCTTCCTCTAATATCAATATTTTGAATACTCATTCGGTCTTTAATATAAGATATATTTACTTAATTTGATTAAATTAAAGAAGTTAGTTGAGTTAATTAATATTACATGTATTTTTAAAAGGGTTAAGTAACAAATTTGCCCCGAAAGTTTTCGTTGGGAGCAATATTACTCTGAAAGTTTTTATTGTCTCAATATTACCCCCGAAGTTTCAAAACGTAGCATTGTTGTCAATTTCTGTCAAAAAGTTAAAAGTTAACGTCAATTTTTTTAGGGTCAACGTTAGTTTTTTAATAGAATATGGCAACATTGCTACGTCTTGAAACTTCCAGGGTAACATTGCTTCTGGGCCTATACTTCTAAGGCAAATTCGCTACTTAACCCCTTTTTAAAATACCCTAGTCATCTTCCTTAATTCCCTTATTCCTTCTCCTCATTGACTATTGTTGAGAGAGCATTAATAGGGGCAAATTAGAAAAAAAAATTTGACTAATATGAAAACTATGCCTTATATTTAGGACCAAGATCAACTCTTCAAAATTATTTTATATTAAAGACCGAAGGAGTATTATCTTTACTTGCATGACAATACATCCAATATCATCAACTTTATTGCCTTAACTTTATATGCTCTTGCCTCTTTTCAGACAAACTAATTTGTTTATTTTTTTTACAGGGAGGGCAAATCTTGAAGTTTATTGTTTGAAGGAGGTGTTTTTCCAAAATGGTGGCGCGCCAAAGGAGTGAACAAATATTATCCAGCATGATGTTGTTCAAATGTTTAAGACTTTAATTTCTCTTCTATTAAACTAGCATACTTGATAGTACTTAGGTTTTTCCATTTTTTTGTTTGTTTGCTCGCGAGTTTTTCCATTTTCTTAGTGCTTATGTATTACCAGAAATTTGAAAAAAAAAAAAAAAGAAGCCGACAGTAAAATTTTAAAACAAGGATAATTTTGGAAAACTTTTACTAAAAAAGAAAATCATATAGGATTCAAGAGTCGATTGCGCATGGGGAAGGTGTTAGGCACCCCGTAGCAACCATTCCTAAAATCATTTACCCTAAGTTAATTATTTAAAAATGATTATGGCCTTTAATTTTATTTTAATTACCCAAAGAACAAAAGAAATTAAAAAACTATTTACAAAAAATAAGAAAATAATAAAGGGGAAATTAAAATTATTTATTTGCATAGTTAGATTTGACCTTGGAATGAAGAGAGCATATGACTTACATGCCCTTTAGAGGGATCAAAGCCCATGTAGTTCGGGTAAAAATGTGTGTCATTTTGTTGGTGTTTTTTAGAAAAAATATTTATTTAATTTATTTGAGAAAAATATTTTTTTTTGTTTGTACTTTTTATTTTAAAAAGATTTATTTATTTTTATTTGGAAAAGATTTTGGATTAAACTTCTTGCAGAGGTTCCAATAGCCTCACATGGAAGAGTAGTCATTTTTATGCTCACGGAGGTTCCAAAAACCTCACATGACATAAAAATCTTTTAAAATCTTATTCTCTTGTTCATATTTTTTTTAATTTATAAAATTGGTTTTAAATTATATTTTAAAAAGGAGCAACCCACATTGGTATGTCTATGGAGGTTCTGAAAACCTCATACAGCATAGGTTAAAAGAAAGGGATGCTAAAGAGGGAAAGGAGATCAAAATATCTTGTGTGGACAAAATAACAACAAATATACAAATCAACTTAATTTGTCACATTATTAAACATGGTGTGAATAAGAGCAAGAGACACAAATAATAATGTAGCAACTAACTCAAGCATATATTAAGGGGGAACAGAGAGTAAAAGAATTGCGCATTTCAATATTGTTTGTGTCGAATATCCATCAAAGTTCAACAGCAATTATGACGTCAACAAGCATCACACATTCAAATTTTTTTTTTTTGGCGGGGGGGGGGGGGGTGTTTAACACTTCTTCGATACACTCAGCTTTTGTGTAGCAACTCAAATGATTATTAATCTCTCGCAATTCGATCCACCTTTCTCTTTGAACCTTCCATCCGCATTTGATCCATGCACAAAAGAAGAAAAAGAAGAGGGTAAGAGTGAAGAAATGACCAAGGATCAAAGGGAAGAAGAAGTATAATTTTTGGAAACTCAAACTATCAATAAAAAAGGGTAATGCATAAAATCTTAAGCATACTTCACCTTAGTAGATCCTTTATCTTTGAGCTCATTTCTCTCCCCAAGAAATCCTTGCGTGTTTTGCTCTCTCTTGTGCTTCCCTTTAAATAGGCATCAGATCACCTAGAGTTTTGCCTGATCAATGCATTATTTTTAAATTTTCATTTTTTTTAAAAAATTTTCTTCTTTTAATGATGATTGACAATTTAGACCACAATCATCAACAATGAAATGATTTTTATTTTCCTTTTATAATCATAATGCTAATTTGGACCACATCAGCACACTAAAAAAAATGTCGTTCCGTAGTGATTCAAATAAACTGCTACAAATATCATATTTTGTAGCAATTTTGGTCGAAATCGTTACATATTTGCAATAGGACTACTCGTGCCAAGACGCATGCTGGTTATAATAAATTAACCACGACAAATGTCAAATTTGTAGTGGTTATAATAAATTAACTGTGAAAAATGCCAAATTTGTAGGGTTAATTTGTGGTGATTTTCGTGCCAGCTTGGCGCCATGTGGCATGAAGGTTGTGGCGGTTTATTGGAAGAAACCACTATAGAATGCAAATAGTCTAAACACTTGTAGTGGTTATGCCTAAAGACTGCTACACGGTAGAAATAGTTTGCACATTGGTAGTGGTTTCTTATAAAACGGCTACACAATTAAAGCCTATATAAATAGTTTGTGACTCAAATCATTTTATGAAGAATCTGTAGTATGAAGCCAAACATTAGTTTTATAGTAGCTACCAACCCATGAAAATTTGCAAATGGGCGATGCTTGGTATCATGTTACCTAGAACTACATTTGCACTTCTTCATGTGCTAAAAACTACTTTCAAACCAATGTTTATTTCAAATTCTTCATTCTAAATAACAAAACTTGTAGCTATTATGGTAGAAACCGCTATAGAACTCAAACGTCTCTTTAACTTTGTGGTGGTTATCACTAGAAACCACTACAAAATACAAAGAGTATATATTGCACATTTGTAAACCGCTACATATTGAAAATAGGTGGGAAACTTGTGGCAGTTTCCTACAAAAATGGCTACACATTTTAAGCCTATATAAGCCCCTAACGCAAATTACATATTATATGAAGAATTAGCAGCAAGAAACCATAAATTGGTTTAAAAATAGTTGCCCCTTTGAAAATTTGCAAATGGGCTATGTTTGGTATGATAGTATACTGTATACGCATTATGTTACCTAGCACTACATTTACATTTTTTCAAGGGTGGCAACTGCTTTTGAACCAATGTTCGGTTTCTTGCTATTGTTCTTTAAACCCACATCAAAATTTGTAATAGTTATTGGTGAAACCACTATAGGATACAAAGAGTCTTGACATTTGTTGCGGTTACACACAAAAACCGCTACAAAATGCAAAGAGTCTTCTCATTTGTAGCAATTTCTTTGACCGTTGCAAAGTGTCACGGGGAACAATGTATACTATAGTAGTTTGCATAACGGTTTTATTTATAACTGCTATAAAAGTTCAAGTGTTTAAATGCAACAGTGACCCACATGCATTTCACTCTCACCACGCACATTTCATTCTCGCGTGCTATCTTACAATGTTTAACTATAATTTTTAAAGAGTAATGGCATCAGGGAGAGGTAAGGGAAAGTACGTGATACAAGGCAGAGTACCTCGACGAGGGGGTAGTACTAGAGGGTGCTACCACACTAGGGGACCCAGCCTCAGCAACTGTTCCCATAGGAGGTGGCCCCAGATGTGATGGCCCCACAAATAGCGGCCCATAGGTAGAGGAGGTGGCCTTTCATGTACACGAGGTGACCCTACCGATTCATAAGGAGGATGAGGTGGTTGACAAGGTTGAGATCAGTTTGGATGACTTTGACTTCAACATTCCCATACACGAGATGAAGGGGTGGGTAGATGGGGAGATCGCTGAGGAGCAAGGGGACCCTTGACTGTCGTCTTCACACTCGACTGGATTTGACATGCAAGTCGAAGGTAAAGTTAAATATTATTTTAATAAATGTAATATTTAAATTCCATACGATTTATTAAAAGTGTAGTTAAATGTAATAAAAATATTGTGAATTGTGCAGATGAGCAGGGAGGAAAACATCACCACGAGAAAGCTAGACGTGGTCGGTTTGAATGCGATTCATGGGCCACATGTCATAGTTTGGTGGAATGAGCAAATAGACCAACTGATCGAGAACAGTGGTTACCTCTTCAACACTAGCTGACTGAGTTTGGCAGGAATTGGTTGTGATTTCCCATCCACTTCCAGATTTGGAAGCATGTTTCGGTTGAGCCGAAGAGAAAAGCGTGGAAAGAAGTTGTTATGGTAATTAATTGCATTTAATTATAGTATAGATGTATATAGTTATAAATTATGGCTTTAAAATTAATTAATTAATAATTCAATTGTTATACAGAAGTTTGCGGTCCATAATAATAGGAAGAGATACGTACTAATAAAGATAGGGGATGACCAGAAGAACCGGAGGAATCATCTCTACTACTTGATGAATAAGGATAGGATGATTCATCTGGAGCAGCTGATCGAGAGGCCCCCCAGACGGCATCCCACCTCATGATTAGGCCACCTTTTTTTTTTTTTTTAAGGAATGACGTAATTCGTGATTTTTTTTGCCTCATGGATAAGGCAAATCATCCATTATATTAAGGTTGTCAAAAGTACTCCAAATTATCTTTCATGATCAAATTGTATCATATCAAGTGCTTTGATAAGAGAATGTTGATGTTGCTTGAATTACTATAAGATGCATTCCCTAACTCGGACATTCTCACAACCTTCTATGAGGCCAAGAAGATTATTAACAGATTACGTTTGAACTACGAAAAAATTGATACATGCCCTAACAACTGTATGTTTTATTGGGGAGATGAGACTCGTATAAAGACTTGTAATCAATGTCATAGTTTGAGGTACAGGACAGTTCAGAACAGAAAAAATCAAAAGAAG
Source organism: Acacia crassicarpa (assembly GCA_034222035.1). Lineage (NCBI taxonomy): Eukaryota > Viridiplantae > Streptophyta > Magnoliopsida > Fabales > Fabaceae > Acacia > Acacia crassicarpa. The sequence goes on along the minus strand of JAWXYG010000002.1, from coordinate 45,159,450 downwards.
AAACCAGTAAAACTTCTAGGGTACTTTCCTTTAAATTCTCATTTACAAAGATTGTTTATGTTGTCTAAGATAGCTGAGTATATAAGGTGGCATGAAGTTGATAAGAATGTAGATGGCCATTCAAGGGATGCCGAATCCTAATAAGTGTTTAACTCAGACTTTTTAGATTTCGCGGTGGACCCTAGAAATGTTCGGCTTGCTTCGACAATGACAATTTTAATCTGTTAAGGATTCATAGCACAAGTTACAGTATTAGGCCTGTGGTCTTGATTCTAGACAAAAAGACACTGGGAAATGATATTGATGTGTATCTTCAAATGCTTATTGCAGAGTTGCTGAACTTGTAGAATGTCGTCTAGACACTGTTTAACTTTTATGCAACTTTGATATGGACAATAAGTGACTTTCTTGGCTTGGAAACATTATCCGGGTGGAATGCATATACCGGTACGGCGCAATGCTCCTTTCCCACAGTCGAAAAGGGTACTTTGTGGGTCATCGAAGGTTTCTCAATGGCAAGCATAGGTTTAGGTTGCAATGCAACCATTTCAATGGGCAACAGGAAAAAAGAGGACATCCTAAGACTTTATCTAGTGAAGATATCTTAGAGTAGCTTCGGGATGTTGAATTTGAGTTTGGAAAAAATGACGATGCACAAGAGTAGGGAGGAAGACTACTAGGACTTCTACTTCTACCCCTCAGCAATTACGGAAGATAAACATATTCTTCACTCTTCCATATTGGAAAGATAATTAGATCTGATATAGTTTTGACGTCATGTACATTGAAAAAAATGTATGCGACAATATGCTATACACACCATACTTAATGAACCAAGAAAGTCAAAAGACCATCTTCAAGCGAGCAAAGATTTATGTGCCTTGGGAGTTTGTAAAGACGTGTGGCGGATAAGCATGACAATTTCAACCGGTAAAATTCACCATCACAAAATCGAATAAGGAAATCTTCCTTGCGATGTTGAAAAAAATAAAAGTTCCTGATGGGTATTCAAACAACATTTCACGATGTATTGACATGCAGGCTCAGAAGGTTGCTAGCTGAAGAGTCATGACTCGCATGTTCTTATGCAACAATTACTTTTGTTGGCAATCAAACACACGCTTCCTCCCAATGTGTCGATTGTTTTGGTGGAGGTGTGTTCTTTCTTTCAGAAGTTGTGTTCTAAGGTTTTGATCATTGAAGAGCTCGATAAGCTACAATAGAAAATCACTTTTACGATGTGTCATTTGGAGATCATCTTTCCTCCTTCCTTTTTTACAGTGATGGTTCACCTGACAATACACCTTGTTCATGAAACAAAGCTAGTTGACCTAGAGCAATACCGATGGATGTATTTGATTGAGAGTTACTCATTTTACATATGAACATAACATTACTCTTTAAATTTGCTAGTTGCCCATTTCAACATTCACAGTCATTTTTCCTTCTTTACTTTATAGGTTTCTTGGGAAATTAAAATCTTACGTAAGGAATAAGGCGTGGCCAGAAGTAGCTGAAAACTATATAGGGGATGAGGTCCTTTATTTCTATTTGAGATACTTTGATGACATTGAGACGTCTTTCAGTCAATTGCCTTGTGTAGACGATTGTCATGAAGCCAAATCTGAGCCATCAACAATCGAGTTGTTAATCTCTTGTGTTGGTAAACCAGTTGGAGGAAGTGAGAGATTTAAACTGATAGCAACTGAGAAATTACAAGCACATAGACATATCTTGATTAATTGCAATAAAGTTGAACCCTTCTTTTAGCAAGCATTGTGCACTTATATGTTATGCTATATATTTTCTTATATTTTATACTTACATTTCATGATCGCCATCTAGTGATCAATTGTAAGGAATTCAGAAGTCATGTGAAGCGTCACTTTAGGATCCGTACACAAACATATTCCAAAATTGACAAAAAGGTCCACAGAGAATTCCCAGGATGGTTTGTGCAGAGAATAGTAAATGATCACACAATCCACACTTACAAGATTTTAAAGCTCTCACAATCAGCCTTCTTGACCATGCAACCAAGTTTCCGACATATAACATCAATGGTTTCAAGTATTGTAAGGTTTCACGAGATCAATGATTGTTAACCCAAAACTTGGGTGTTTATGGAACTTTTAGGACAAGGAGTTATGCGAGCAACAGTGACGACAATATGCAATTTGGAGATGTCTCGAATTATGAAAAGCTTCCTGATGTTGTCAAAATAAATTACCAAGGCCATTTCAGCATGACACTTTTTAAATGTTTGTGGGCAAATACGATAACTTCCTGGGGACTCAATTGACAACTTAGACATCTTATTAGTAAATTTCTCTTGGCCAATTCATACCGGTCAGTCTCAAGACGATGAGCCATATATTATTGCCTTAAAGGCACACCAGATTTATTATATCGAGGATGAGAGGTGCAGAGATTGGAATATAGTGGTTCACTTAAAACCTTGGGACCTTTATGACATGGGCGATGGTGATAACATCACCTACAAAAGTGAGCTGTTTCAGCCTGCCAATTTCGAAGACTTCTTCCCTGAACGCGATGAGAGTTTACCTATTGTTCAGTCAATTTTTTTAAGTTATGCTTTATTATCAATTAATTTAAGTTTCATTTGTGTTCAAACATTTTAAACTCAACTCTAACATTTTCTCCCCACCTTTTTTGTAGTTATGGTGACAAAGATTGATTAAAAAATGCTTATCTTATTGTAATCCATCTATATATATATAAAACCAATGGATTGTTTGTAGCGATTGTAAAACTGCTAGAAAATAATAAAAAATAACATACAAAACTTAAGATCGCTACAGATTCTGTCACGTTAACCGCTAGAAATGCAAACTGCTACAAAAACCGTCATATCAACCGCTACATGTTTGGTGCAAATATCCCAATAAACACCACAACTACACCTCATTTCACACATTTCTTCATTTCTTCTTCCCCAGCTTCTCTCTCATTTTATTTTTCCTGTCAATGTTTTCTGGAGAGGTTAAGTGCCAATAAAGCTTATCAAATATGGTAAACATTTTTTTTAAATATGTTTCATTTTAAATATCTTATTTTATTCTTTGATACTAAATATTTTTTATTTCTAGAACGGCATTCCCTCAACATTCCTTCTATAATCATCAACATTTATTTCATAATTAAATATAATCTAGTGGACAACATAATAAGTTTATATTATCTACACTTTTCAGTATTATATCTATATAATATCCATAATCAAATATCATCTAAGAGTATTATTTTAAAAAATATTAAAATTTACCATATAAATTATCAATTAACTAATAAAACTAAAATGAAAAAGTAATAAAAAAGTACTACAATTATGATTTCCTTAAAAAAAAAAATAATTTTCTTTGTAGACGTTATTTAATTGCTATAACATTTGGAAAAAAAAATTGGCCCAATTTTTAAATTTTAACAAATTGGCGGAACAAATTTAATTTGTAGCGGTTTTTGAACCAAACCGCTACAATTTTAATTCAAAATTTTTGGCGCTAATGACAATTTCATCCAATATTGTAGCCGTTTCAAAACCGCTACAAATTTCTGCCTCCAATTTTTAAAAATGTTTTGTCGCCACTCAAACTTTTCCCACCTATTTTTTAAAATTTGTGGATGTAGTTACTAGTGGTTTTTTGACCGCTGCAAATAATTGCAATTTCATCTTTCAGTGGCTTTTAAACTGCTACAACATGTTAACACAGTATGTTGTCTATGCACGTGTCATCCTGTAGCGATGACCAGTAACCGCTACAGTATCAGTTGTAATACCCTAAAATTCCTATTTAGCTTAACCATTATACTTTAATAGAAAACACCTATTTAAAATAGGTGAATATGTGGTCTCAAATTATAAGGTGTGTTTATTCTATTTTTTTAGAAATCTTTATTTAGGATTAAGGTAACCAATGATTAAATTTTCTTAGGAATCATAAAATATTATAAAATACAAATAATTACCAAATTAAATTAGGGTTCTTGTAGGATCAAAAGGAGCAAGAAAGTGTTATGGAGAATACTTAAACCAATAGGAAAAATTAATAAGAATTAATAAACAAACTAGGTTTTCACTAAACTAAATAATTGTGTAAATTTTCATAATTAATCAAGGGATAATTAATAAAGACTTAAGCCCCAATTTTCTTAAATTTCTTAAGAAACCAAATTTTCTAATAACCTATAACTAATACCAAGTTCATATTTAATTAATAGAAGGCCATAAAGAATTATCACAACACTTGGAATAATTAAGGGGCAATTACTAACAATTAATGAGCAATTGAATTTGCACTAATAGAATACCTGGATAATTGTTTACAATGAATATTAAGTAACCATCAATTAGAGGTGTATTAAGTTAATTAAAAACCAACAACCAATAAGAAGTTAAGATTAGCATAAAATAGATTATCTATGATCATAAACTACTCTAAGAGCAAATAAAACAATAATGAAGGGACAATTAAGCTTTTAAGGAGGATGTTAATTAAATGTTAATCAAGCTTTGGAAAGTCAACAATTTCAACTATGGTTTAGGAGCTATAATTAAGCTAGGAACCAATCATGGTTTGACAAATTGCACTTTGTAACGCCTCAATTTTAACACCCAAAAACTTGGCCAAAGATACAAATTCATTTATACAGGGCCAAAATAAATCCAAAATAATATCAGAGTTTTCAAAATGCGGAAGTCTTATGGTCATGGCAAATAAAATAACATAGCATGAGCTTTCCATATGTGCCTTCCCTGATTTCCCTACTAAATCATTTACCTGAAAAAAAATAAACAAAGTAACCGTAAGATCCAAAGATCCCCGTAACCATTGGTTATTCAGAAATATACATGCAAACCAAGAACGAGAACATATTTATAAATTCACAATAATTAAAATATATGCTTTTATAAAAAAAACCTTTCACAAAATAGTTCTCGACTCGGTTACCAAAACTCCCTCCCAAAAAGGGTTCCAAAAACATCATAATTTATTTTCCAATAATTCACAAGAGATCTCACAATATAAAATATGTCAATAATGAATAGATCACCCTTATTACCCTGACCACCTCTTATAACCGTTGACTGGAGCAATCTAACACATAACTCATCTCTCATCATAACATATCCAATACTCATAACTTCAACATGGCTCCCCTCCTGGTAAAATCACAACCAAGGAGGTGTCATATTTGACCCGGTTAAAAGAAAAGTGATACCAAGGGCTCCAAGAATATCCACTCTCATCAAAACAACATTATCAGATTCCAAATCAAGCCTTCTATAGGCACAATAAATCCCAAAACAGTAAATAAATATACACATATAAATATTTGACAAGTATATAAAAGAATAACCAAGGTTACCTCAATTCCAAGCTTATTTTACCAATACTTCAATACTCTCAATTTACCATCACCAAATAATTCAACCTCAGATCATACCATCATTCTTCATTCCTTCCTTCTCTCTCTCTCTCTTCCTCTCTCTAAATGGCTCTAGGAGTTGTGAAGAATGAAATGAAATGAAAGGTCTATTTATAGTTGGAAAATGGGTCTTTAAGTGTAATTTTCGTCTCTGGGTCGTTTTACGTAATTTTCCCAAAATTATAAAATGAAAACTTTCCCGTGACTACCCAGCCGCCCCGTGAAGTTTTTAAAAATTTTTAATAATATTTTAATAATATAATATATATTATTATTTAAATAATAAATTATTATTGAGTGGGTCCCGCGGCCAAAATTTTCAAAACTCACGAGAGTTTCTGTCGGCAGAGGAGAAATAATTTGACGTGGGTCCCACATTAATAGTAAATACGTATTTTGGAATAGTAAATACCGTATTTTTAAATAGTAAATACGTATTTGTAAATAGTAAATACTTTTCATATTTCTCAAAATATCGATTAAATACCGTATTTATAAAAAGTGAATACGTATTTGTGAATAGTGAATACTATTCATGTACGTATTTGTGAATAGTAAACACTATTCATGTCCAATAAAATACTGATTCTAAATTCATTTTCAAAAATAGGGTCTAATAGTCCTCCAAAAATAGGCTAATTTTCTAGTCTGTAGACTCAAAAATCAGGATGTTACACACTTAACCACCTTATTAGGAATGCTAATTAGGATTAATCATGGAGGGCTAGGATTAAACCTCATAAAGATAATCTAAGGGCTTTAGAATCAATTTCATAAAGTGGAATCCATGTGAACCAAAATTAACCAATGAAGAATTTTCTTCCAAATATTGTAGGAGCAAAAATTGTTTAATTAATTAAATCAACACATGCAATATGAGTCACAACCCTAAGCATGATGAGTCAATACTCTAAACATTAAAGCTTGAAGACTTCTAAGGCTAATGGAAGAGGATAATGTCCTTTGTCATTAAGCCTCTTGAAAATATTGGAAGAGGATAATGAAAGAGAAAGATGAAGTGTGTGTGTGTATGTGGGAAAGAGAGAGAGTGTTGTGAGTGCTATTGTTGTGAGTCTAGTGGAGAAGTCAAAGCAACAACCAATGGGAATTTAGTATAAATCTTATGTAAATTAAATTAAATTAATCAATAGAAATAAATTCAAGACATGAACAAATGAAAACCTATACAAACTAAATTGTATCTTGAAATCCATTAATCATAGATAATATAAGAAAAGATTATGAACAAGCATAATTTAAGCTTGAGAATGAGTATAACCAAAGCCATTTCCTCAACTTTTGAAGATTGATACCAATTGAGAAAATGAGTGTTTGTGGTCTCACAATGAAGCCAAGAACTTCAAGATTTCAAAACCAATGAGAAAATGTGAATACAAATTCATTAGGATCCTCAAATATATTTTCATCTAGTGAAAAGCAAAGCCAAGAAGAGATGGAGAGGAAATTGTGACTTAGTCAAGCATTGTTTAAGTCATCAATGACATAATCAACTTGTCAAAGAAGGAGGATGAGTTATAAAGCAATATAAGAGGCTAGAAGGAAGAGGTGTAGGGATAAGATTTGTGCATCCAATTAACCTAAATCCAAGGAATGAAAATGAACCAAAGTTGTTAGAAAGTTAACTTACAAATTGCTATAAATAGGGGCCTTGGGTCTTCACATTCTTCACACCAAACTCAAACCAAATAGGTGAGTTTAAGAGAAGAGTGAAGCAAGAAGGAGGAGGAAGTTCTTCAAGAGGTAAGCAAGCTTTTAGTTTCTAGTCTTTAGCTTTTGTAGTTTTTGAAGTTCTAGTCTTTAAATTCTTAGATAGAAGTAGTTTAGCTCTTAAATATTCTAGAATAATTTTAAATTCATGTTTTTATGGTTAAAATTAGCTTTATTTCGAAAAATTGATGCAGAAGAGGTTTTAGCAAAATTTCCGGAAGAGAAACATCGAAGTAATGAAGTTCTAGCGAAATTTCATCGGTTAAGGAATTTCTGAATCAGTGATAAAAATGCTTATATGTTATGTTGAAAACGTGGTTAGAGAATTCTGGGAAAATTCATGGTTAAAGTAGACACATAGGGATTTTTAAATATGTAAAGAACATGTCCAAATGATTTCTGTACAGTGAGATAAAAATCCTCAAAGTTAGGCTACGAATTTCTGGGAAAATGCTGGGTAGATGCTCAAAACTTAAAACCTGGGAATGAACCGTGTAATCTAGGAAAAATATATTATTTTTCCTTGACAGTAGACATCCTAAGGATTCCAGGGAATTTTACGGATCTTCGTTTCGATTTTTCTAGAGTTAGTTATGATTTTCCAAAGTTAGGCGAAAATCTGTCCAAAATTCTGGACCAGCGTTTTTTGAAGAATTAAGGGTGATAAGTTGAGAAATAATCCTACCAAGGGTAAAAAGGGTCAATAGTGACTAGGATATATTTTAGAATATTATGTGTGAATTAATAAATGTGATATTACCATTATAGGGTAAACGTGATCACGGTCCAAACGACAGCGTACTGATATCGCCGACGAAGGTACGGACGCGTACTGTAACACTAACTCTGATGCTTATTGTATACCTATATGTGATAGATAGTCTGAGACACTGTTTTTGAAAAGTTGTGGATTCTGTTTTAAAAAGTTGGGCATACACATACAGTTATATACAGGTTATAGTCATGATAACGCCGTTGAGTTTTCCTAGCGCTGAGGACACGGATGTACACTGTGGCATTGGTGAATAGTGCAGACTAGTTTGATGTGAATATGTGATGAGACTGGAATGACATGAATATGTGGAGACTGTGATTGTTATTATCTTGAGTATGTGAATATCGTATGTGAATATTGTTGTATTATCATGAATATCGGTTATACATAATTGATACATAAGCATGAGGTTAACCGTTACATGAGGTTCAATGGGAATTGAACCTCAGCTCTTACCATAGTCTCAGATTTTGGAGCAACCAGGACCGAGGACAAGGATAAATAGCACGCGTGAGGACACGGGCGGAGAAGATAGTTACGAGATATTGTATCACTTTATTATTTAATATTCGGAGAATTGTACCACTGTAATAGCAACCAGACACACCAACAGTGAAGGTTTATCAGATACTCGCTTTTTTAAATTAATCCGATGCTCTACTCTGATTAAACCATTTTAAACTCTGATCAATTATTTCGAAAACGCTTCAGAAAATGAGGATGTTACATTAGTAGAGGTTATATATGGTATTTGAGTAGTGGTTTGTTTTAACTACTACAAAATAGCTTGCCATTGCTTTTTGTAGCGGTTTCTATGACCATTACTTATGTCATTAATAGCAGTTGAAACCATTACAAATTCATAGTTTTCACCGTTACAAAACGTCGATTTTTTTGTAGTGTTATAAATGAGATGATTATTTTATTTTACTATATCTTATAAATGAGATGATTTTATTTTCATGGGGTATAATGTATTATATCAAATGAGGGTAAACTCGGAAATTGTTGAATATTAATGAAGTTTAAAAAGTGTATATTATTTAGACCTTGCTCTCAGGCAATAATTTCATTTGATATATTTTTGAGTTGCATTACGCTCCACGCAAATCGAACGGATGTGAATGTAATTGGGGTTGAATTAATAATGCTAAATGAGTGCCACTTAATTGTCACAGTAATAGAGACTATTCATGACGGAGATAAAGGGGAAATAAGGCAAATTATGAGTTTTGCCATTGATGCTTATACTCTTGATTTCCCCTGGTACACATGAAATAAGGCAACACTTTAATTTATATATAGGATTTCAGACTTCAGAGTTCAAACCACTTATTTAATTCGATTTATAAGACACTACCAGCATGTTTCACACAAATACAAAAAAAAACTTTTTTTTTTGAGTTACAAACGCATATAATAAATGGTTTGAGTTATAAGCGGAATCAAAATCACAACCTCCCACTTATAGGTGAGCATCCATACTACTAAACCATAAGGTCTTTGGCAATAACCAAGAAAAATTTTAAACTTCATTAATATTCAACAATTTCTGACTTTACCCTCATTTGATATAGTACATTTTAGACCCCATGAAAATAAAATCAATACAATAATAAATGAATGATATAATTATATACATTCACATGAAAATTTCTCTCTTTCTCGTAAACAGACCAAAATTTTTCAGATTTGGCTCCTATTCTCTTTTTCATCTTAACCGTTGGATTGAAATCTCAACGTTTCACATTTAATGTTTTTTTATAAAAAAATATTATTTTTTAATAATTTAATATTTTATTAATATTTTTATAAAAGATTAAATCTGAATCGTTGAGATTTCAATCCAACGGCTGAGATGAAGAAGAGGATGGGAAGGGAAGAGGATGAGAGCCAATCCCAAATTTTTCTTCTCTCTCTATAAATAAGACTAGAGGAGTACTTTTTAAGCTTCAAACATGATCCTAGGTTTAGCAAGGATCAACATGAGGATCATAAAATATAATACTGCAAGAACAAATTTTAAAAGTTACTGGTTTGGAAAATAATTAAATATGACATGGGTAAAAGTCCTTGAACTCTTATCCTATGTTTGGAGGACAAGAAAAGTGATGAGAAAATAGATGAGAGGGAATAATAGGAAGATAAACTTCCATAAATTGTAAGAATATTTACTATTTTTTAGAATTTTCACTCCTAATTTTATTTCCCACTAATTTTCTCTCCATCAAACATAGGGTTGATTTGGCCTGCCCTGAACTTAAAAAGCGAAAGTTCGCGACATTTTTCTGATTCTATTAATTGAGCACCTACTAGATGAGTTGATTACAGCCAAGATATTTTTCAAGTTACGTTGGATCTTCAACAAATCCGAATGAAGTGTAAGTGAAGGTATTCATATATAAAACAGCTTTTCAAACCCACGCTGGACACTATGAATTAATAATTGGTCATGCCGTTGGACACTATATCTTCAACAAATCCAAATATAATGCACCAAATTAATTGACGACATAAAGAAAAGCAAGTAAATATTCGAACATGCAACAAATGACTCATGTCATGGAGAGTTCTTTGGGTCAACCAATTAGAATATGTATACTCTAATATCTAGTGTTATGCAAAGGAATGAGCATATATGTAAATGAGACAAAGCGGTGACACAGACACACACACACATAAAAGGAGTCGAAGTGAGACACTTATTAGATTGAGTTGAACACGCTTCTTTATTGCAGAGTGGGAGCCGAGCAGTAGTAATAACTTGCCCAAGTGAGTATATAATCTAGGTTTCAACTGTGTTTACTGGTCTCTAGTTATATATATAATATCAAAAATCATGAGACAAAGTGCAGAATAATACTTGTTTTTTTATATCAAACTGACAACATATATAACACTCTTGTATTCCTATGCTTTTAGAATATCGCATATTCGTGGTACGTACCATCTTTATATATGTTTTAAAATTTCTGGATCTTCATTTTCATTGCTATTATATATGGAAGGTGGAAGAGGAGACTGAACATGATTATTGCTAATTAATGTGTAACCATTCAACTAGAGAAGCATGATGCAACAAGTGGTCGAATGATACATATATAATTGCAGTTATTAAACTTGTGAATCATTAACCGAATGATGCTTGTCTGAAATTAATTTAAGTGTCCATATAATGATTAACCACCAAGAATGATTTTGATGTTGTAAGAAGCTTCAATAACCGAGGACTCATGAAACCCAAATCATATATGGAATTAATTCCCAGTTTAAACTACTTTACAGGATTTGCAAGTGCATTCCCCTGAAGCTGTCTTTGATTTGTGTGCCCAAGTCGATTATTTTGTTAAAATGTGTCCTTTTTCCTTATTTTTGATTAATGTATTATCCGTACTAAAAATAGGAGAATATGTTGTCTCTAATTTTGTAATTTATTTATTTTATTTTTTGGGCAAATTTTCTCTAGAATTTAAATATGACAAAATCCAACTTTCTAATTTACTTTATGGATCATAAAACATCATGAAATTATCATAATTAAGCATAGTCTTAATTTCTTCATAAGAGACAATTAAATGACCTCAAAATACTTAAACCAATTTGGAGAAAATTACCAACAATTAAAGGACAATTAAAGTTACAATAATTAATTTAATTGTATTAATTTGCAAAATTAATTAAAAGGCATCAATTAGAATATTTTGGCTTAATTAAAAATCAAAGACCAATAAGGATTCTATAATAGTATAAAATAAATTACTATGTATCATGATCAACTTAGGAGCCAATCACCCAATAGCAACTATACCTAATAAACATCTAAACTACCATGATTAGAGTGCTAATTGGGGAGTGAATATTTAGCCCCAAAATTCAATAAAGGTGGCGCATGAGAGAGACTAAAATAGAGAGGGAAAAATTGTTTAATAGTCAAGATATTATGAAGATAAGAGCACATGTAATATTAAATAAAAATCTTCAAATAGTTGTAGGATTGTCCTAACACAAATGGAAGGCTAAGATTAAAGTTAATAAAGTGAAATCTAAGGGTTCTAATTAACAACACAATTAATCTTAATTATTGTGAAATTGGATGAACCAATAGGAGGCATAAGTCTTTAATTAACTAGACCCATAGAAAACACAATTCTTTAAGTCAAGAAGAGAGGGGTCACAGTTTTAGTTTGAGAAAGGAGGATATGTTATTTTAATATAGATATTATAGGATAGAAGCACATGGGATAATTTTGGGGGACAATTGGGAAGAGGATAGGATAAGGAATTTAATGCTTTGGAAGAGGATATGGTGCTTTGGCTAAAACATTGATGAATGAGAGAGGGAGAGTTGTGTGTGTGTGTGCAAGTATTGTGAGAGTTGTGAGTCTAGGGTGTATGAGAGAGAAAAGTCAATGAATCCACCAATAGGAAAATTGAGCATAAATCAATTAAATTAATCAATGGAATTAGTTGAAGACACAAGTAAATGAGAATCTATGCAAAATAAATTGTATCTTGAAATACGTTAATCATAGATCAAATATAAGGAGTTATTATGAACAAGCGTATTTTAAGCTTGGAATAGGTAATCACCAAAATCTTTTTCCCAATTTTTGGAAGTAAACTTAAAATGATAAAAAGGAAATTAGAGACTTCTAATTGAATCCATAAGTTTCAAAATTACAAAACTAATTAGAAGACTTGGATAAGCTTCATAAAAACCCCTAAAAATATTTTTGTTTCACAAACAACTAACTATGAATTTCATCTACCAACTAAGGCACCCTAAAGTAACTAACTCTTGAAGCATATAGTTGAAGAAACAAAGGAGGGGGGGGGGGGGGGGAATTGGTTAGCTTGAATAAGGGGTAAGGAATTGTTTAACATATGTATTAAGACACATGCAAATTTAGCATTCAATGGGGGGAACAAATTGGAGAGATAAGGTGTACTTAGGATTGAATTCATTAAAGAAAAATGGAAGAGGATAAGAGAGAGAGAGAGGGGGCGGTTTTGTGAGAGGCAAGGGTGAGGATTTGTACTTCACAAATGACCTAGATCTAAGAGTTCATATGCAAGAGGATTAAGTTTGAAATAATTACCAAAGTTGCCATAGCCTTTTGCTATAAATAGGGGGCTTTGGTCTTCATATTCTTCACACCAAAACAAGCTTAGCAAAGCTGATATAGAGAATGAAAGTGAGAGTGAAGAGTCTTGGAGAAGGAGGAGCAAACGTTCTTGGTAAGTTCTCTAGTTCTAGCTTTAAGTTCTTTAAGTTTTAGTTCTTAAATTCATAGTTAGAAGTAGCTTTGATTTTAAATATGCAAGAGTAATTTTAATATCATGTTTTTATAGTAAAAAATAGTGATATTTCAAAAATTAGATGAGCCACTTGGTATAGCAAAATTTCTGGAAAAATTATGAATAAGGTAGCGAAGCTCTGGCGAAAATTCATCGAGTAGAGATTTCTAAAGTCAGTGTTAAAAATGCCAATATTTTATGTTGAAAATGGAATTACAAAATTTTGGGAAAATTCATGGTTAAATCATACATATAGGATTTTCAAATATGTCAAGAAAATGTTAAATTAAGCTTTGTACAGTGAGATAAAAATTCTCAAAGTTGAGCTACGAATTTCTGAAAAAAATTCTGGGTAGAGGCTCAAAACCTTAAAACTGGGAATGACTCAAGTAATCTAGGAAAAAGTGAGTATTTTTACTTAAAAATAGACATCCTAAGTATTTCGAGGAATTTTACGGATCCTCGTTTCGATTTTTCTAGAATTAGTTATGATTTTTCAAAGTTAGACGAAAAATCTGCTCAAAATACTGCACCAGCATTTTTTTTTCCATAAAATAAGGGAAATAAGTTGGAAATAATTCCACCAAGGGAAAAATGGTCATTAGTGACTAAGATATCTACTAGGATATTATTGGTGAATTAATAAATGCGATATTACCATTATAGGATATACGAGATCACCGCCCGACCGACGAACGTACCAATATCACTAACGAAGGTACATACGCGTACTATAACACTAACTCTGATGCTTATTATATGCTTATATGTGATAGATAACTTTATATCTGTTGTGTGCTTATGAAATACATCTGCTGTGTGCTTATATACTGCTGGGATACATTTGCTGTGTGCTTATGTACTATTGGGATACATCTACTGTGTGCTTAAGTATAGTTGGGATACATCTGCTGTGTGCTTATGTATTGATTGTTGCTGAAACGCCATGAATATCTGTCATACATATATTGTCATATTTAAGCATGAGGTTAACCGTTACCTGAGATCCAATGGGCATTGGACCTTAGCTCCTATTATAGCCTCAGGATCCGGATGAATCAGGACCAAGGACAAGGGTAAGCAGCACCAGTGAGGACTCGGCCGGAGAATTACTTTTTGGTTGTGTGTTAACGTACTCTTAAATATTCGGATAACTGTACCGCTGTATAAGCAACTAGATACACCAACAGTGAATGTTTATCAGATACTCACTCTTTTAAATTGTTCTGATGCTCTACTCTAATCAAATTGTTTTGAAAACACTTTAGAAAATTGGGATGTTACAGCTCCAATGGAAGTTCTAGAGGATTCGGTGATCGCCAGTTCAAGAAAGGTTTGTTTTTCACTCTCTTTGGAAAGGTTACTTTATCTTCTTGTCATTGTTAAAAATTTCTCTGAAGCTCCAATATTTGAAATTTTTGTGTCATCTAAATCCATTTATATTGTCATATTTATTTTGTTTTCTTTAATTTCATCACGTGGGCTACTCTACTCTTTTATTTTTACTGGTTAAGCTACTCGTGTTTCAGTATAATATACATAACTTTGGTTTTTTAAAATCATTTTTAGGCTTGATTTGATGGTTCTAACAAAAATGAATTTTTTTTGTTCAGAAAATGATACCAAGATTCCAAAAAACAAAAATAATATTAGAAAAGTCTCATAATTTGTCAATAACAAATAAAAAAGAAGTCATTAATAAGTGGAAGAAATTACCATTAACAAGTTATGAGACTTTTATAATATTTTTTTCTTTAATTGGGCCTTAGTGTTATTTTCCCTTTTTTGGTTTTAGGTATTTGGTCGCACCAGTGACGCAGTTGAGTTTGTTCAGAAACTATTGTGTAAGAGTTAGATTTATAACTTGTTCATAAACTATTGAGTGCAAGAGTTAGGTTTAAAACAAAAATGAAAGCAATTGAAAATCACTCTGTAAAGCACTACAAGTGCACTCAGAGATATACACAAAGTTACTCAGAAATATGAGAGCAAGCTTACCCAAATCAAACGATGATAAGGTTTCTTGCAATTGAGAATCGGGCAACACATATTGTGTTATATGCAACAAATCATATACTCCAAGTGGACATACTCCGAGTGGACAAAGTGTCCACACGGAGTGTGCACTATCACATGTTTCGCCACATGAATGCTAAACTTACAATCAGGGCATTACATTTCCATATCAGCTTCCATTACCATATGAAATTTGTATGCATTCAAAGCCTCTAACACTAGCCACTTTTTAAACACCACGCTAGGACCCGTTTGATACACACAACTCACATGAGGGAAAGGGAATATAACAGTGTTCCCACGCAAAAACCCGTTTGGCATGCAACTCTTCCATCAACCTGAGTTTCTGCCTGGCGCCAAGTTCCTTTAAATGTGGAAAAGTGAAATCCTTTCAAAAGTGGCGAGTTCTTGAAATCTTCCCGAGAGAGACAATTTAGCAGACAAAAAAGTCCAAGTTTGTCGAGTTGTAAGGAAAGAAACAGAGGGTTTGTCGAATCTTGTGAAAGAATGTTTGGTCAGACTGGAAAATATAAAAGGACCGACATGGTGGCTGCCTTGATGGTTGTTGGTTGATGAAGAATGAAAAAGGGATGACGGTGGGGGTTAACCTACGACCGTGGAGAAGGACGGTGTTAGCTTCTCTGAGAGCAGTTCTTTGTCCCCAAATCGCTCTCCCTCCATAGACGCAGTTGCAACTCCAAACTCTAAGCTCTCTGGCCTTCTCGTTCCCAACGATGATAATGGGAGGACAACAATGATGGCTCATTGGAGATGCAAGAAGGTCGCCAATGGTCTAGTTAAAACTCTCTCACGGTGGTTTGAGGAATGAAGAAATCAAAAAGAAAGAGCTTGTAGAGAGTGATTGATGTGAACAGTGACTATTATGTTTGTGCGTTCGAACTCAGACTCTTAGATGAGTATTACGTGCGAACTTGTCAACTTCATTCGAACATGCATTTTGTGATATCTCCATTTTAGAATAGAGGTCAAACGGGCTTAAACAAGCCTTACTTGGTTCTTGCCAGCGGTAATGATAGGTGTTGTCTCCATGTAATTCCCCAAGATTTTGTCGTTGGTGAGGGTGAGGACTTGCTTGATTCTTGCCGACGATGGTTGTATGAAGGAGGATGAATGAAGATGATGGTGGTTACGCCAGAGTCATGGAAAGGTAAAGTCACAAAAGCAAAGATCCAAAGGCACAAATTAAGAGGCGATAATGAGTTTATTTGAGACCGAGGACTCGATAGTCAAGATATGAAGATGTGGTGGTTCTTTTTTAGGGGGCATTATCGATATTTTACCTCTCGTTCCCACTTAACCAACTGCCCTTTCTTTTTACCAAACATTTTATTTTCTCTCAATTTAAGTTCTATTCAATTCCCATCTCTGTCAAACAACTCCCCTTTTTAAGTTTCCTCTCAGTCTTCCCTTCCCTTTCCTTCCTTTCCCTCCTCTAAATTCATTTTTCTCTTTAAATCTTCCTCGTACCAAATAGGCCCTTAGTGTTTTGATATGCGTAATTTTATCATCAGGACTTGCCATTCAAATATCAAACATCTTCTTCATTTATTTCTCATCAATATCCCTATTCCACATCCTAATTTTCGAAATGATGTCCCAGCTTCATTAACATTGACTCAGTCTAATACCAATTTTAACCTCCTGTAATATCTCTCCCCAGTGGCATCAACTTGAGTGAGATACCAATTATGACATTAGCCTCAAGAATACGAAACTTAAACGCATTCAAAAACAGTTATGACCTACCGCTTTAGAAACATCACAAGAACCCATTTCATGTCTTGATTTTGTTAATTCTCAAATTTATGTTTTGATCATAACAAACTTGTAAAAAAGGAAAAGGATTCAATTCAATGTGATCTGAGGATTTGGAAAATGTTACTTGAGTAGGTCTTAATGTTACTCGAGTATTAAGTGCTTGAATCTTTGGAACATTACTCGAGCATTCCAAAGTTCTACTCGAGCATGATACTTACTCAAGTAAGTGATTACTAGAGTACATATATTGATCACGATGCTATATTAATTTTTTCATTGTTACTTGAGTATGGATCTGTCTTACTTGAGCACAACACTCGAGTAAGGAAATATTGTACTCAAGCATGGGTATTTTGTTAAGTAAATCTTTTGCTTTTTAGGTTGTTACTCAAGTACTCAAGAAGTTTTACTCGAGTACATTACTCGAGTAAGTTCGATTTGTTCACAATACTTTGAGTTCTTTCAGGATGTTACTCGAGTAATAGTATATGCTTACTTGAGTAAGCTTGTTTGATGAACCTTCTTTGTGTATCTCTCATAAGCTTCATGTGTTAACACTTGAAGGTTACTCGAGAATAACAGTATGTTACTTGAGTATATCAAGTTGATACTCGAGTAATGATCTTACAATTCTTATTATACTTCGTCTTCTTCATCTTTGTACATTCAAATTGTTTGGTTAACATTCCATAACATCTTATTATGACTCATTATTATTCTCAATGCTTCTAAACATACTTGTGGTAAGTTTCAGATGATTAGCTAAAGGATTACGTGAAAATCCTCAAAAAGTGAAGATCGTGTTAGAGCATTAATGCGTAGTAAAAAAACAAAGCACACACACAAAATGCAATTCTAAGTAGGTCAAATGATCATGGTCTTAGATACCCATTCCAGCAACAGACAATGACTCTTCCTTAGTCAACTAGAGACTAAAGGCATATTGTATTAATGTTGTCGACAACAATACGAAAGCGACATATCCTCAAATCTTCCAATGACTCTGGTTTGTGTCTAACAAAAAGCCTTTGAGTCTAACGAAAAGTTTGAAGTCTCATAATGGATAGTTTAAAGCTTCACCAATGACCATAAATAGAGTTCAACTATAAATATGAGGAACATTCAATTTGGAGCTACCGACCTAAGAATGATCAAATTGATTGCTTATATCTTTTAAAATTCAATTCTTCAGTGATCATATATCTACTCTGGAGAGAGTTTTTATCATTCAATTGATTGTTGTAAATTCTCAAGGTAGTGAGACCTTAAGTGTGGTTGCCTGATATAGTTGTAAGGGGAAGTGAGTCTAGATGAGAATTACTTTAAGTTTGTGTAATCATTGAAAGATAGTGAAAATCTTCGAGACGTTTTGAGGACTAGATGCAGGTCAAAAGATTAAGGCCGAACTATTATAAATCTCTATGCACACTTCAATGATATCTTTCTAACCTTTCCTTACTGATTTAATTATTGGTTAAGATTGTTTTAATTTTTATAATTCACCCCTCTTGAGTAATGCGCTGTAGCTAACAGATTTTCCAGTCGTAATGTTTCTCCTTAGAGACCTAAGCCTAATATCAATTCTGATATCAACCTCAAGGACCATACAAAACTTGGACACATTCAGAACCTCTATGACTTGCCACTCTTGAAACATCACGGGACCCAATTCCACATCCTATCGTAATATCTCCCCAACGACATGGACTAGAGTCTGATACCAGCCTCAAGAAACCTGAGGAACTTAAATTCATTCAGAATTTCTTTAACATGTCACTCTTGAAACATCATAGGATCCAATTCCACGTCCTGATTTGAAAATTAATATCCCATCAACCTTGACATCGTCCTAGGGCTGATAACAATTATAACATCCCTCAATTCCAGATAGCGTAAGCTACCCATTTAATCTAAATTCAGAGATAACCCTTGCTCATCAAACACTACACTTAGGTAGTGATGCATCGACACTCCCTCATTTGTTACCCTACTTGAGTAATAGATCGTGTAACTTTTGAGCCACGTCTTAGTATTACAAAATTATTCCATCAATCTATATTAATAAGAGTTCGATATAGTTTTATATTAGTTGTTGAAGGCCAAACACAAACTTCCTCTTTTATATATGCATGCAAAATTAAGAGCGACCATGAAGAGCATAAGCAAAGTCTAAAATTTCAAATTAAAAACAAAACAAAATAGCTACACATCACTTTTAACATTTTAGAATCCTAATAAATGTTGTTGAGTTGATTAATCATTTTAACCCTCATTTGTACAGGAAAAAAAAATACTACTAATAAAGAGGCAAAGAAGATCCGCAAAGAAGTAGGCTAGTGTGGCTGTAGCACATTGAGATGAAGGTTAATAATTATCAATAAGGTCATCCCATTCCACACCGTATTGGGTTGATATTAGGCCCTCACATGACCATGGCTCCAATAAGTATATTACTCAGGATTTATATTCTTGTATTCAAGATCTTTCAATACAGGTCTAAGAATTGACGAAGCAACCTCAAGCTCATAACTTCTTATGAAGTGCCTCTTTTGTCCTTCAATGGCATCATCAAGAAGCCTCTCATATGCGTTTGGAATCTCCTTCGAGAATCTAAATTAAAAATATAATGTTTAGACTTTATCAAAAAACAATGAGTAGCTAAACAAACATCAAGGAAGCCACTATGGATCAATTAGGCATTCATTGCACAGCTACTATCCCTATAAATAGTAAAAATGCTTCAAATATAGCCCGTACTTAATATGAAAGTTGAATTTATTTGGAGATTTTGGAGCGAGCTAATACCTTTTTGCATTACTAAGATTTAGGATAGTAATGTCCAACTTCCTTCCCAGACTGGGCACTCTTTTGATGATTTCCAAATAAATGACCCCGTCAGGCTGAACTCATACAACAAGGTCATTTCTTGTTTTAGCAAGATCTGATCCAAAATATTAGTGGTGTAGAATAACAAGATCATTCAATAATATATATATATATATATACACACACACACATGTCAGAAGATATCTAAAGGGAAAATATTTACAGGTGGGTCTTATTGCAAGCCCATATATCTGTAAGCTAAATACAAAGAATATAATTTGAATGTCTTAATCTATTCATGTACAGAAGTTCATATATATACAAGAGATGAGAGCCTCAATCATAATGGCTCTTAATAGCTATTAATGAGGATTATTCCCTAATCCCTTATTTATAGGGATTCTAATATATTTCCTAATTTCCTAACACTTCCCCTCAAGTTGGAACATAGATGTTAATCATACTCAACTTGTTATAAGAAAACATAATATAAATAAATCCAAACAAAATAATTTTCTTCCTAAGAACCTCTTCACCCAATTTTCACACACTCCCCCTTAAGCTAAAAGTAGCTTGAATGTGAGTAGCCATTAATCACTAACAATTTTCTTCTTCATGAGATCTTAGATCAAGTTGCAAATGGTCTCACCAGGGATCAAATAATACTCCAAAATGTCTCACCAGAGACCAAACACCTCACAGGAGGAAAAACAACGAATGGGTCACACAAGGACCACCAAACTCCTCACCAGAGGATGCCAAGTACAACAAATGCCAACGAAATTACCCAACCACAAGCATGGCATTCAAGACAAAAGAGCACTTCACGAACGTACTGGAAAACATAACAAACAAAGAATCCAGCCACTAGAAATAAGTGAACGTGCACGAAACAAAATGTCGTTTGTGCTAAAACAACTAAACTAAGTCTCACAACGCAAACCTTCAAAGCAAAGAACCGACCTACACACCTTGTGAATGAAGGCTTGACATCTTAGAACACCAGAAAATGCAACAACCAAACAGCAGAGGAATCGACAAACACTTTCTCTCTCCCCTTGTGAACAGTGACAAGTAACGTCATTGTTCATGAACCAGCAACATAGATAGAACCAAAAAACAGCAAATCGATATAAGCTGAGGAAGTGCAAAACACCAAAACCCAGCAAAATAACAAAACTTAATCGCCAAACACAGTCTTCTAAACACGAAACCGGCCTAGTCTTATCGGAAAAGGAGATCTGACATTGGCTAAGGAGCTAAACCATGCAGAAATAGAGATGACATGAACACACACACACTGAAAATTCACAAGTGTGCCGGAAATTGAAAATCTTGTAGGAAGTGAAAACCTCACAGAAAAGCAACCTCATCGACACACACACTCTGTCTGGCCACTGTCACAGTTCACGTGACAATACGGTTCATGCTACAATGACAGTGGCCACCAAAAAACTCAAATTGGCCAAGAACTAACCAAGCTCTGATACCATGTAGGCTAAATACAAAGAATATAATCTGAATATCTTAATCTATTCATGTACAGAAGTTCATATATAGACAAGAGATGAAATCCTCAATCATAATGGCTCTTAATATCTATCAATGAGGATTATTCCTTAATCCCTGATTTATAGGGATTCTAATATATTCCCTAATATCCATTCTTTTGACAGAGCATTTTATCATTCTTAGCTATGGGGTATGTCTTTTTATATTCACGCGTGCTACAATTTTTGTTTTTTCATTCATTTTTTAGGCTTCACTTAATGGTTTGGACAAAACTGATATTTTTTTGTATTATGTATTTAGTGCTACCAGTGATGCAGTTGAGTTTTTCAGAAGCTATTGAGTATAAGAGTTAGGTTAAAACAAAAACAAAAGCAATTCAAAATCACTCAGCAAAGCACTACAGATGCACTTAGATATACCTAAAGTTTCTTAGAATAATGAGAGCAAGCTTACTAAAATCAAATAATCATGAGGCTTCTAGTAGTTGAGGATCAGACAACACATAATGCGCTACATATGGCAAATCAAGCACTCTGAGTGTACAAAGTGTCCACATGGGGTACGTACTTTCACGTGGTCCGTGTCATGGATCTAAACTTACAATCAAGGCATTACATCTCTCTATCAGCTTCCAATACCATACAAAATTTGTAATACATACAAAGACTCCAAGACTTCCACTCTTCAAACACATTGTCAACATCCTAATTTGCATTAAAAAAAAAACAAACAAACATCATCCATCCTCTTCATTTCTTTATTATCAATCAACCCTATTCACTACACACACAAAAATTGTCATTTAGTAGTGGTCTATTTGAAGCGGTTAATATTTTGTAGCGGTTTTAGTAGAAACAACTACATATTTGCAGCAGCAGCACCACTTGTGCCAAGATGCGTGTTGGTTAGGGAACAAAGTTTGTAGCTGCTACAATAAATTTACCACTACAAAATTTGGCACTAGCTGCACCAAGCTAGTGCCAAATTTGTTGCAGTTTCATGAAATGTAACCGCCACAAAAGTGGCTCCAAGCATGGTGCGAAGGTTGTGGCAATTTATAGGAAGAAACCATTACAGAATTTGAAGATTCCAAACATTTGTAGCGGTTATACCTAAAAACCGCTACAAAATGACAAAAAAAAATTTGCAACTTTGTAGTGATTTCATAAGAAACCGTTACACATTTGAACCCTATACAAACAGTTCTCAATGCAAATTATTCAGTGAAGAATTTGCAGTATGAAGCCAAGCGTTCAAAGTAGTTGGCTGCCCATGAAAATTTGTAAATGGGTTGTGCTTGGTATCATGATATACGTATCATGTTATGTAGCACCACATTTACAATTTTTCATGTGGTGCAACTATTTTCAAACCAATGTTTAACCTCTTGTTGCAAATTCTTTATTCTAATAATGAAATCTTGTAGCAGTTACTATAACAGCCACTACATAGACTCTACTAACGATTATTTTGTAGCGGTTATAGTAATAACCGCTACAACAACCGCTATGGAATGCAAAGAGTGTTGTACAATAGTAGCGGTTTATACCAACAACTGCTATAAAATGCAAATAGCTTGAATAGTTGTGGTGGTTTCCTACAAAAACCGCTACACATTTGAAGCCTATATATAAGCACCCACAACGAAAATTATATTCTATGAAGAATTATCAGCAAGAAGCCAGACATTGGTCTAAAAGCAGCTACCCCCTTAAAAATTTGCAAATGGGTTGTATTTGGTATGATAAATTTACCACGCACTACATTTACATTTTATCAAGGGTGCTAATTGTTTTCGAACAAATGTATGGTTTCTTGTTGGTGTTGTTCAAAGTCACAATAAAATTTGTAGCAGTTATACCGTAAATCACTACAAAATGAAACAATCTGACATTTGTAGTGGTTTTGACATAAACTACTACAGAATGCAAAGAGTCTTCACAAGGAACGAGGAAGATTGTAGCAGTTAGTTTAGTAGTTCTAGTAAAAATCGCTACAAAATTTGATGTGTTTCAAACCAACAGTAACCACGCATTTCACTCGAACAAAGAACATTTCTTTCTCATATACTTTCTCAAAATGTTTAACTATAGTTTTTAATGAGTGATGGCTTTAGGAAGAGGTAAGCGAAAGGAGGTGATACAAGGCAAAGTGCCTCGATGAGGGGGCAGTAGTACTAGAGGGCAGCACAGGGATAGAAATGCCCCCGTGCCATCACGACAGAGGACCCTGCCTCAACATATGTTCCCACAGGAGGCGGCCCTACAGGCAGCAGCCTCTCAGATAGAGTAGGAGGTGCCCTTACCTAATGACGATGAGGAGGAGGTCAAGATCACTTTGGATGACTTTAGACTTCAGCATTCCCTTACACGAGATAGAGCGATGGGATGATGGGGAAATCATCGCTAAGCAAGGGAACCCTTGACCATCATCTTCACGATCAATTGGATTATCTTTTAATTGAGTTCTTGAATGAATTTGATTGCATTATCTTTTAATTGATTCAGTTTTTTTAATCATTCACATTTGTCATGATTTATTAGGTTATGTCATTTTGCTATTATTAAGTTCTTGAATGACTTTAATTGCATTAACTTTTAATTGATTTAGTTTTTTAATCATTCACGTTTGTCATGATTTATTCATTCCTTATTACTAACTGAGTTCTCACAATGAATATGTAGATGTCTTCCCGTGGCTCAAAGCATAATAGCGGCAAATCGAGTACTCCACAATCTTTCATTCCTCAGCCACATCCTAACTTGTCTATTCCTCATGTGACAACTACTTCTAGTCCATCTATTCCTATTCCTAAGGTAGTTAGACCATCTTTATCATTTGTACCATCACCTCAATTGCATGATATAGCTACCTGATCCTCTTTACCACCTCAAATGCATGGATCAGTTGTGAGACCCACAATATCCCCCCAATTCTCAGATCATAGAATAGACTCTTCACCCTCATTATCACCTAGCCTTTCATCATCTCAAGTCCCACCTCCTGAAATTCCATTTCCTGGAACAGAATCGTCATACCCCCTTACTCCACAGGGCGCTAGTGGTGGATTATCACCTAGGGGTCGTGATCCCATGGATGGTTGAATATGGATTTATCCTGAGTCAGCAACGTAAGTCGTTAGCAAGATTGATTTATTTTCTATCATAAAGAAGTATATCATAAAGCATTTCTAACATTTAAAATGGTATTTTTTTTACAATTATTACTAGGTTCACTCCTGCTGTTTGTACTATTCGGGAAATTCTTCCTTTCATTCAAGCGAAATTTGACCATCCATGTTATAGTTGGAAAGTTACTCCTGACAGTTATAAGCAAATGTGGTTTGAAGGCTGGGCGGTATATCTAATCTCTTATATTTGTATTATATTTAATTGTTTCCTCATGATGTTTTTACTTTTTTTTACTTTTTTATTTCTCAATTATGCAGAGAAAATATAAATGGCTGCCCCAACATGAAGATGGCATGAAGAGAATTTGGATTATAAAATGCCTAGAAATTTTAAGAGGAACAATGAAGAGAATCAGAAATGAATTTTTTCAGAAGCAAGTTAGGCCTAAGTGGATTCCTCGCAAAGTGATGAATGAGTTAGAGAGAGTATGGACTTCAGAAAAATATTTGAGAATTTGTGAGGTAGGAAAGGCCAATCGAGCATCTAGTAAGGTGGAACTCAACATAAAGGGGGGAGCATTCCTAATTCTGAGCATAAAAGGAGGATGGTTATATTTCATTCTCAATTTATTCAATCATTATTTATTCAAGGCTTCATATAATACATCTTTAAATACCTACAGGCTGAACATTTGGGAAGGGAGCCTTCAGTCTTTGAAGTATTCAAAAAGACTCATTATAATGAGAAAACTGGAGAATTTGCGAACCACCGTGCGGCTGCAACTCATGTAAGCACATGTTTCATTTATTTGAACTTCCAGTTCTTCATCCATATTGTAGTTATATTGGTTTCATTGCTTTGAAGATAGGATTGGTCATTCAATAAAGATGAAGAGCATTTCATAGGTTTCTATAGCATGTACTTCATGTGGATAGGATGTTGATGCTTTATGTATATTCTTGATTTTGCCTGCTATTTTGCCTTCTTGCATTCACTTTCAGGAGAGTCCTTAACGTCATTTCCAAGGTTTGGAGCACTTTCTTAATAACTTATAATTGAAATAGTGAGATCATTTTTGCGCAATGGGAGGAAAGGGTACGCTCTCCCAATTTTGTTTCTGGAATATGAATTATTAAAATTGAGGGTATGTGAAGAGGTAATTGTGAATGTAGTTGATTGTTTAGATTGATGCATTGTGATAATTGATTGTAAATTGATGTGCTCCATACTTTCTTTTGTAATATGTTAAAAAAAAAAAATCTTTGGTTGCCTTGCTTGAGTTTACATTGATCTATTCATTATCTTTGGTTGCCTTGCTTGAGTTTCATTTAGAGTCCAAATAGAAAACTAGATTGATGGTTGGCTGGTTGCTATAAGATCATCATGGATCTGCAGTCTCATATGTTTCTAGTTATGTAGTTCTTTTATTGTTTCTGAAATGGTTCATCCTTCTTTATCAGTTTTTCAATCTGTTTCTTTTTTTTGGTACTTATTTTATGTACTGTTTGCAGGATGAATTTTTGAGACGAAAGGCATCAATCACTTCTGAGGGAAGCAGTGTCCAATCTAATGAAGATGAACTCAATTTATGATTAGAAGTTGCTGGTGGTAAGAACAAGAAAGGCCGAATCTATGGCCTTGGATCTGAAACTCATCATGTTGTCTCTTCTACCTCAACTCCTTCCATCAATTCTTCGGGGGATTTTAACGTTCAAGAAATGCAAACGAAGATGACACAAATGTCAGAAAAATATAAACTCCTTGTACAAGAGAATGCACAATTTAAACAAGCAACCGATTTCATTATGTTAGCATTGCAAGGATTGGGGATTCAGTTACCCACTTTATCTAACCCTGCCAATCAAGGCGCTCCCTCTACCAATGCAACTGAAGACGCTGAGAATGAACGTTAACAATTTTTATTGTTTATGATACTTGTGACTGAGAACATATATTTTCCCTTTTTTAAGTCTTCTAGTACTTTGAACTTGTGTGGCATTTATCTCTATTTAATATATTAGTTATTTGGAATTTGTTGATTTCTCTAGCTATATATATGTGATTTAATATACTACTATTGACTTGAGAAACTTTAGAACATATAGCCGACAAATTGTCAACAAAAACGGGTAAGAAAAAAAGTAATTTCCCACAAAAATTTGCCACAGAACTGTCCGTGGGAAATTAGCCACGGAATTTTTCGTGGTAAATATTTGCCACGGACTTTTCCGTGGGAAATTAACCACGGAAAATTCCGTGGCCAATTTCCATGACTAATTTCCCATGGACAGTTCCGTGGCAAAATTCCGTGGCTAATTGACTTTATCACGGTTTTTTTTGGGACGGATTGTATTCCGTGGCAAATTCCATTAGCCACGGAATTCCGTGGCTAATGTGATGTTTTTTTGTAGTGGCAAAATTCCGTGGCTAATGTGATGTTTTTTTGTAGTGGCAACAGATCAAGCACTCTAAGTAGACAAAGTGTTTAGACATAATGCGTACTATCACGTGATCCTTGTTATGGTTACTAAACTTACAATTAGGGCTTTGAGCAAAAAAAACTTACAATTAGGGCTTTACATATCCATATCAACCTCAAATATCACACAAAATTTGTATGTATTTAGAGCCTCCAATACTTGCCACTCTTGAGTTTGATACCAATTTTGATATCAACCTAAAAAAAACCCTATCAAAATTAAATGCATTTAGAACTTTTATGACCCACCACTTTAAAAACATCATAGGACCTAATTTCCCATCTTGATTTATTAGTTAAAACATCTCACCCTAACAACATCAACCTAAGCCTAATACCAATTTTGATATCAACCTCAACAACCATACAAAACTTGAATGCATTCATAACATGTATGAACACTCTTTGAACACCACGGGATTAATTCCACAACCTAATTTGCCGCAATATCTCTCCCCAGCGACATGGACTAGAGTTTGATACCAATTCTGATACCATCCTCAAGAAACATACAAAACTTGAATGCATTTGGAGCCTCTATGACATGTCACCCTTGAAACATCATAGGACCCAAATCCACATCTTGATTTCACAGTCAATGTCTCAACGTCATTGACATTGACCTGAACCTAATACCAATTCTAACATTTTATAACATCGCTCCCAGTGTACTTGCTGGCACATTAACTTGAGTTCGACTATGATATAGGTAAATTCATTACCCTCAGCACCCCACAACGATGTCCATTAACCCATTAACCAACAGATAAAATTGCTCACAAAAGAAATTAATAATAATAATAATAATAATAATAATAATAGTATGTCTAAATTTAATAAATTGTAAATTTATATGATAAAAATACTACCTCATATCCTTGATATAAGAGTTAGTTGACTAATTTGAGATAAATAATGGAATTAATTAGATTAGTTATTTTTAACAAATACAGGTTAGTCTTTTTAAAATACCATATTTCATTTTGGCTACCATCGGATAAAATCCCCTTAATGTGTGTAATTAATACTGATATTTTAGGGAAAAAATATAAATTTGGGAGACAAAGTAGATTGAAATCTTATATTTAAGACTAAATTCAACTTCCAACTAACTCTTATATCAAAGACTAAAAATAATAATAATTGAGAAAAAAATATACTCATATAACTAATAGCACGTCTAACTCATTGAATTGGTGACCATAATTCAAATCAGGAAAAAAGTGTTTGCACTAACATAAACTAATCCTTCCCGCACTATAAATAGAGATATTTTTATATACGATAATTTTATAGGAAACCATGAAGTATGAACAGTATTTTGATTTAATATATACTTGGCTTGCTTTACGTTGCATGCAAATTGAACGGATCTGATTTTTATTTTTTTTTTTCCGGGGACAGAATGGTTTGAATCTAATTCAATGTGATGTTCAATCTAATTCTTGTTGAATTAATAATGCTAAATGAGTCCCACTTAATTGTCACAATAATAGACTATTTGGCGTAGAAGAAAGGGAAATAAGGCAAATTATGAGTTTCGTTATTCCAATAGTACGTGAGAAAATCTCAGAGCAAGCTTATAACAACTATCAGCCCTCATCAACCACCACGTAATGTCTAATAGGTGGAGGGTGATTAAGAATCCCTCAAAAGCTTGCCTCCATGGAATCAAAGGACTTAGCCGAGTATTCAATATAAAACAAATTCCCTATAAGTGTGGCATGGTCAAGAGTGCAAACAATTCAATTAAAACATCATAACTACAACTCTACAAGTTCAAAGATTAACAAAATGACATGCTTCCATTGAATCTTCATGCTTCAGTCTTCACCATCATCTTCAGATTCAATTGAGGGAGGGGTTGTAGCTTCAAACCATGGTTTAGGAACCCAGATCGGCCGGTTCGGAACGAAATCAACAAACCAGCTAGGAAACTGTTTCGAGTTGGGCTAAAATCGGGTTGACTCGGTGATCCTGGGTCAACTCCGAAAACTCTCCAACCCACTCCAACAAAAGGTGTTTCTTGACGGCAGAGCCTAAATTCGCTGAAGAAGATGACCCGTGAACCCTGTGGAGAAAATCAGAAAAATCTCTACAATCAGATAAATAAAGTCCTCTCTCCCCAAGTCACTTTCTCTGTGAAGTGTAAATAAAGTAATAAACTAATAAAGAGAAAAATATGATCACATTTTGTCAAGCCCAAACCATGTGATCTCTTCTTTTTAAAAGAATCAATATAAAATTACACATCCTCCAATATGACACATCCTCCCATGTTTCTATAAAATTTTTTATTATTAAAATATAAATATTATTATCTATTTGAATTAAATTATATTTTTAATTAATACCGGTCTAACTCTGGTTTAACTTTAGTCTGACCTGTTAACCCTTAACCCACTACTTCCACCGGTTCAATGACCAGTCCGGTTTTCAAAACCTTGCTTCAAACACTAAACCTTCCTCTACAAAATAAATTAAGAGAAAACATATCCATTAATAATCTAGTATGAAATTGTAAAAATGGAACAATAAAAATTAAGAATGTTATCGTAAGTATGAGTAATAACACTTGTACTCTCATCAAAATTATCAATATCATATCCTTAAATTCAAGGGATGTCTTGAATAGCCAATTTTGAGCAAATGCAAGCACCTCAACCATCTTTGAAGACAAGGAACTCTTGAAAGAATCTAGTATCCGACCCTAAGTACTAAAAGTTGATTATCACTACAAGAAAAACACATATTTGCGACAAAATTTTGCGAGGGAAAAAATTCCGTCGCAAATATTGGGATATTTGCGAGGGACATCTATTTCCCTCGCAAAAAGCTAATTTTTGCGAGGGAAATCATTATCCCTCGCAAATTGAAAGGAATTTTGCGAGGGAATAGACATTCCCTCGCAAAATTGTATGCATTTTGCGAGGGAATGGAAATTCCCTCGCAAAATTCCCCCATTGCGAAAATTTGGGTGAAAATTTCTCTCCATTTTTTCCCTATTTTGCGAGGGAACAAGAGATCCCTCGCAAAATGTAGAATTAGCGAGGGAACATCTGGTCCCTTGCAAAATTGTGAAAAAAAATGGGGGGAAATTTCCCCGCAATTTTTCCCTATTTTGCGAGGGAAGAAATATTCCCTCGCAAAATGGGCAAATTTTGTGAGGGATTTTTTGATCCATCGCAAATTTCAGGAAAAAAAAGCCCAGCATATTTCCCCCAATTTTGCGAGGGAAATTATGTTCCCTCGCAAAATGCCACATTTTGCGAGGGAATGATTTATCCCTCACAATATAGTGGCCTTTTTGCAAGGGAACATAATTTCCCTCACAAAAGTCCTTACATTTTGCGAGGGAATATAAATTCCCTCGCAAAAATCCAAGCATTTTGTGAGGGAATATAAATTCCTTCACAAAATAGTGTGTGTGTGTGTGTGTGTATATATATATATATTTGTTGTTAAATATCTCTCCAAAATAAACCCAAGGCAATTAAAACAAAAAAATTCAAGTCTCTCACTCATTTCTGCCTCTATTCGACTAAGTAGCATATTGATTAAAATCAAGACAATTTTCCTCTAAAAAATAGTATTTTAAAATATATTGATAAACATTTGTCTTATAATTAATATATATTATTTCTATATATCTTCCTTTTTACCATTTAATCAAATAAATATAATAGAACATATGACATATTTTTAAAAAATGTAAATTAATAAAAACCTTCATAAGAAATATATCAAAAAATTATAAATGACTTGATTAAAAATGTTTAAATAAGCAAATAATTATTGCTAGTAAATGGTAGAATAAAAGCCATTGAAATCATGAACTATATGACCATTGTAATCTTATCTCTAATTTATAGTTATCTCAACTTGCGATGTTGTCATGAATTATATATAAATGTCGCTTAGGGTTAAATGGTAAAAGGTTTGAATTTATAGACAAATGTCGCTTATACATGAATTATATATGTTGCTACTGTCGATGGAGGTAAAACGTGATCGAGGACGATGAAGTTTTACTGATAAATGCAAAAGGCAAAGGTTGGAAATGAGGATTATTTGAACCGTTAAGTTAGCACACACTTGTAAAATTCAGAAAAGAAGAAAAGATTATTTATAAACGTTTTCTTGATTAATCAGCGAAGGCATTTGGTTAGAAGTTTGGCACAAATTGCACTTATTAGCAGTTCTATCATTTTGGTCCATGGTTTGGCTACCTTTAACATGTATGTGAGCCTAACTCCTCACACTGTGATATAAGTATTTAGAGCCTGCCACATTATCTTTTCCAATGCACTCTATCCATTTTGATCTTACCAACCACTCTTCCTTTTTTTATTACTCGTTTCTGTTTTTTCTAAATGCAAAAGGCAAAGGTTGGAAATGAGGATTTTTTGAACCGTTAAGTGAGCACACACTTGTTAATTTTGACTTATAAACATTTTTTTTTGACTAAAATACCCCTATTTAACATAAGAATTATTTAAACATTTATATTTACTAAAAATAATACTATACAATCAAGAAATAATTCTAATATATTTTTTCAAAATTTATAATATATAACATTTATTAATTTTTTTATATTATAAAAATTTACAATTTCTTGTTATATAAAATTTTATAACTTTAATTTTTCATCATATCTATTGGTGGATAAAAATATGTTTCAAACACATTTTCTATCACATAGTATAAATGATATAAGATTGAGATATTACATAAATAATTTAAACGAGCCAATTTCAAGCCAAACATGATAAATTGTAAAAATGATATAATCTGAACGTCATATAGTTAACAAAATCAGAAGTAAATGATGTGAAAACGACTTAAAAACTACCCATTACTAGAAAATGCCCAATTTATGACGGAATTTGCGAGGGAAAAATATTCCGTCGCAAATTGGGAGAAACTGGTTATAAGTTTAGCACAAATTGTACTTATTAATTAGCAGTTCTATCATTTTGGCTCATGGTTTAGTTACCTTTAACATGTATGTGAGCCTAACTCTTGTCTAAAATTTTGTCCCTAAAGAAAAACTATCTAACCTCTTTCCCTGTGCATTGATGACACTCCATATTTTGAGCTTCATATGAAATTGTGGATGATTATTTATATTCAATTGAAGTTGTGTTAGTTAAAATACTTAAAATTTATTAATAACATGAGCTCAATATTGGGAAATAAAAGTAAGGTTGGTTTTACGTGACATATATATTATAAAAAAAGCTCAATTATATATGGCACTAAGAGCTTTAGACCATGTATAGATAACATCTTCAACTATTGAAACTTTACAATAAACCCCCTAAATTATTATATTTATGCAGATTGCAGATTACTACCATACAATAAGTTACCAAACACTAATTATTATTTATCTAATAATCAAATACACAACTACTAAAGAGTACATGGTTGGGATCATGGGCATAGACTTTAAAGTTGAAAGCTCATGAAGACTATAGATTTTTTTTGTTGGTAATTTAAGCTTAACAAAATAATTATATTTGTATACGTTATTCTGATTTAATGACTCCCATTATTAATTTTATTATCAACTTAATGACTTATTCATTGTTTGGAAAATTTATTTAAATATACAAAAAAAATTACTTTTTAAAAGTTTGTTTAGATAAATTACTTCGAGACACCAAAAAAGCTGGAATTGCTTTCTTATCACATATAAAAAGGTGGGGAAAAAAATCCAACGATAAATTTGGAAAGATGCAGAAAAAAAATTCAAATGATACTTTTTCTAGCATATACAATCACTGGAAGTAAACTCTTTCATTGCCTTTGATTAAAAAAAACAAATAAAACTCTTCCATTGCCTCTGTCTGTGTAGGACCGCTGGGTGATACCCTAAAAAAAACAAAATCAATCTCCATCCACAAATTCTCCATTCGACCCTACCTCCATTCAACCCTACCCATTTGGCCGCACTCCTCCTCCTCCGGTCACTCCACTCCTCAATCTCAACTTTCAAGTTCTCAACCCGCCGGCCACCGCACTGACAGGTCTCAGCCTGTCGACTCTCGCGTCTCACCGACCACCGTCCACCGTCGGCGTCTCTCAAGTTCTCAACTCTGGGCAAATCTCGATTTCAAGTCTCAAGTCTCAACTCTCTATCTCGGTCTCTCACTCACTGTCACCCACTCCGGCCACTCGCGATTCGCGAATCCGATCTGCCATTCGCCGTCAAAGCAACCTCAGTCCCCGCCACTCCGCCGTTGAATCTACCTCCATTTCCGCCACTCTTACCCAAGGTGTGGAGGATCACTTCCCTTTTGCCCTTTCGATCTACTCCAACGAACTGCAAATCCAATCCAGAGCGTTCTTAGGTAATTTTCTCTCAAATCAACGAATTTTTGTCTGTTTTTTTTTCAAGCTGCGAATTTATTTTACCCAAGGTGCCGAGGATTTGGTTTTGGCTGGTATCATCTCTGATCTGGTTTAGCTGCGATTCTGTTTCTTTTTTTTTCAAGCTGCGGATTTAGTTTGCCCAAGCTGTGATTCTGTTTCTTATGTTAGTTTAGGTGCTTTTATTTTGCCCTGTTCCTGTCCATTTGCAATTTGACATACCATTTGCTGGCACCTCCCACTTGTATTCCCAATTTCTTTTGTTGTTGATTTCCTCTTTTGATAAATCATGTTGCAAATGTAAATCAAAAGAGCTGCAGGAGGATACAAAATTTTAAATCATTAAAAGATGTGCAAGATTTAAAACATTCATTCAAGATATGAATAATAATAAAAGCACTTGAATTTACGTTAGGGTATTACCATTAATTTTTCTGCTTTTTTCAATTCAAATCATATCAAATCCACAAAATGTGATGCAACCGTAGAAAATACAAAGAATTCAATTTCACAAAGAGAAACTTCAAACTTAACAACCAAATCAATAACAATAGTCCTAAAATTTGTTCATATCTATCTTACCATAGATACCAATGCATTGTAATTTCAAATAGGATGAATTTGAAGAAAACAAATGAAACAAAAGGAGATACCTAACAACCAAATCAATAACAATAGTCCTAAAATTTGTTCATATCTATCCTACCGTAGAAAATGCTCATTGTTTTTGTTTTTCGAATTTGGTACATCAAGCTACCAAACCAAAACATATCCCATTGTTGATCTCTCTGTTTTCTAACCCTTTTTTAATATAATTCTCTATCTCAAGGCTACTCTTCCTTTGATATTATTGCTGCATTATTTAGAATTCCTCATGTCATATACTTCACATCGGCTTGCATTCTAATTAAGCATTTTGATGTTAATAGATTTGCTTAAGGCTTAAGGCTACAAACGTGTGTGTGCGTGCTTTCACTTCTCTTGCGTGAACAACAATTTTATATATATATATATATTCATAATTAGCGGTTTACACAAATCAAAGTCTTAAAATTTAAAATGCTTATGCAAAGATTTTTTATTTACAATTTCTTAATGACAGCCAGCTGCAGGGTCTTAATTTGTCTGGAGTTATACCAAGTCAATTTGGTGATCTTACTCAATTGCAAGAACTGTAAGTGATGCTTTCTTTCTTGGAAAATTTTACTTTATTGGAAATTTGAAATTTATTTAGATAAGGTACATAATCTATACTTGGTATTTCTTTTTCTATGAACTTTGCCAAAATTATTTAGATAAGCTGCATTTGTTATGCTCCTTTGCTCCTTCGTTGTATTTAACATATATTTGTATTCATGCCCCGTCCACATGCATGTCCCCATCTTCTAGTGTACTATCCTCATTCTCTGGTTGCTTGCTGAGATCTGTTTTTTGTTCACTGCATGTGTTTGTTTGCCACTTTTTTGATTAAGTGCCAATTAACTTGTATAAGCAGCTACTTGTATTTGCCACGTAGGTCTTGTAGTTGAATTAGTTTGTGTAGGGTTGGGTTGAGGAAGCATGGAAGGCGATTGTGATAGGAGTTGGATGTATAATCGTCTAACTTCAAAAAAACGACTTACTCAAGTATTCTTGAAGGGTTTAGAAGAGTTCATCGAATTTGCTCTGGCGCACGCAGCTAATTCAAGTACCTCGATCAGTTGTCCGTGTGTGAAATGTAGGTGTATGCAATTTCATTATCAGAGCACGGTCAGAATCCATCTGTCTCAAAAAGGATTCATGCCAAATTATGAATGTTGGCAATTTCATGGGGATGTCGGACAAACAACGAGTGGTTATTACGGAGATAGTACTCATCGATACAACTTCAATCAATAGGAGCAGTTGGTTATGGATGCCGCGGGACTATCGATCGGCCAATACTTTGATCCCGTTACTCATGCTGAACCGTCATACATGGGAGAGGAGACTGGTGCACATACTCAACTAGCAAACATGGGAGAGGATCCTAATCCGGAAGCCGAGAGGTTCTATAAAATTCTTCAAGATGCGCAACGTCCTTTATGGGAAGGTTGTGAACACATTGAAAATAGTGAATATTCATCACTATCGGCTACCCTAGCAACACTAAGCTTGAAGACTGATCACAATATGAGTGAGAGGAATTACAATGAAATGATGCAGATCATGAATAAGATTGTTCCCAATGACAATAATTTTCCGAAAGATTTTTACCAAGCAAAGAAAAAGGTGAAAGAGCTTGGGCTCGGGTGTGAAAAAATTCATTGCTGCCCTAGAGGATGTATGCTCTATTACAAGGATGATGCTGAGCGAACTACATGTAAATTCTGTGCACATGAGAGGTACAAAGTTGTGAGGAATGGAAGAAAAACGACCTTTAAAGCGTTGAGCAAGATGCACTACTTTCCTCTCGTGCCCAGACTTCAGAGATTGTATTCATCACAAAAAAACAGCTGCTCACATGAGATGGCACCAAGAGCATTGCAGGGATGAAAAATTTGTGACGCATCCCTCCGATGCCAAAGCTTGGCTGAAATTTGACGAGGCAAATCCTTCATTTGCAGGCGATCCTCGTAATGTCCGTCTTGGTTTATGTTCGGATGGGTTCGCTCCTTTCAACCAGACGGGCAGTAATTATTCCTGTTGGCCTGTGATTGTGACTCCGTACAACCTCCCACCTTCCATGTGCATGAGAAGAGAATTTTTGTTCCTCAACGCGTTAATCCTTGGGCCATCCAACCCAAAAAAGAAAATAGATGTATATCTCAGGCCTTTGATAGACGAGTTGAAGATGTTGTGGAGTGAAGGGGTTCTTACGTATGATGTATCATTGAGCCAGAATTTCACCATGCGGGCTGCCTTAATGTGGACAATAAATGATTTCTCTGCATATGGAATGTTGAGTGGATGGCAAACTTCGGGGAAGCTTGCATGTCCGGTATGTCTCGAACAGAACGTGGGTTATAGCTTGAAATATAGTCACAAAGTCTGTTGGTTTGACAGGCACCGGCGATTCTTGCCTATTGATCATCCGTTTAGGAATAATAGAAAAGACTTCAAGTGGAATGTGGTCGAAGACGCAGATCGACCTCGTCGTTTAAGTGGCCAAGAAATATGGGACAGGGTCAAGTACATTCAAAGTGTTGAAGAGGGAGGCGCTTCCAGATCACCAGAGGGATATGGCGTTGAGCATCATTAGAACAAACGCAGCATCTTTTAGGAGCTACCATATTGGAAAGATCAATTGTTAAGATACAACCTCGATGTCATGCATATTGAGAGGAATGTGTTTTGTAATATTCTGCACACCGTAATGGACACCAAGGGTAAGACGAAGGATACAGTCAACGCAAGACTTGACATAGAACATATTTGCAAAAGGCCTGGTTTGCATTTGATCAAGAATGCCGCCAACCAAATTTCCAAACCTAAAGCGCCTTACACATTGAACAAAGAGCAGAATTTACAATTGTTGGAATGGGTTAAAGGTGTGAGACTACCGGACGGTTATGCATCAAACTTTAAGAGATGTGTCAACATGAATGAGGTGAAGTTAGTCGGGATGAAGAGTCATGATTGTCATGTTTTCTTTCAGAGATTGTTGCTGTGGACCTTCAAAGCACTACCGAAGCATATATTGAGTACTCTGACAGAATTTTCCTTGCTCTTTAGAACAATTTGTGCTTCTGAGCTTAATGTTGATAAGTTACGGTAACTGGAGGAGAGCGTGCCAATAATGCTATGTAAGTTAGAGATGGTGTTTCCTCCTAGCTTCTTTGACTCAATGGAACATTTGTCTATTCACTTGGCATACGAAGCAAGGGTAGGAGGTCCACAACAATATAGGTGGATGTATCCGTTTGAAAGGTAATATATATACACAAAAATTTGTCTATGATTAATTGAAACACACACATTATGCTTTAGGTTATAAATACCCTCTGATTGTCCATTGTAGGTTTTTGCACACACTTAAGAAGAAGATAAAAAATCCAAGGTACGTTGAAGGATGTATCGCTGAAGCTTTTCTAGTCGAAGAGGCCACTAAATTTGCCTCATACTATTATCCCCCTGAAGTTATATCAAGATGGAGAGTGGTACCTCGTAACGATGATGGCGGTGAATCGAGTGGTCATATATCAATATTTAACTATCCTGGCCGAGTCGTGCGAAAAAATTGTAGGTCAACTCTGGAAGGAATAGATAAAAAAAATAGCGGAGTGGTACATTTTAAACAACTGTGACGAGGCCGCCAAATACTTAAAGTAAGATTTCCTCTTTTGTTGCTGTTACGGTAAAAATTAAAGTATTAATTTCATTTCTTTCTTGTTACAGTCACTTCTCTAATTCGGTCCGATCGACAAATCCTGAGATGTCGGATTCAGATGTTTATCAATTCATGAACACTGAGTTTTTTAAATGGTTACGATCCTACTTCGTGCACAACCCTGATGATCCCCAAGATGTTGTGTGGAGTTTATCTTACAGGGCTGCAACAGCTGTTACCCGGATCAAAAAATATGTAATCAATGGGTATCGGTTTGCAACTGTTGAAGCAGACAAGGATACAGAATGTTGCAATTATGGTGTATGTTGTCGAGGTAGCCAAGCTGACGGAGTCGAGGGCGACTACTACGGGATATTAATTGACATAATTCAGCTGAATTACAAGTGGGACAATTTGGTGACTCTATTTAAATGTGAGTGGTTTGATAACACTCCGCGTGGGACGAAAGTAGACAAATATGGAAATGTTGAGATCCACAAGTCAAGGAGATATACAGTTAGTTATGACCCATTCATTCTTGCTCAACAGGCGCAACAGGTTTATTATACATCATACCCTACATCCCGCCAAGGGTGGATGGGAGTTATCAAAACCAAAGCACGAAACATTATACCTAAGTCGAAAAAGTCAGAAACAAATGACGATATTACTGAACCGTTCCAAGCTGATGTGGAACGTGGACTTGCCATAAGTGTTGCCGATGACGATCTACCAACCAATCTCTTTGATTCCACTGCGGAGTTAGAGCTGATTCCTATCAATATTGACGATGAGGAATCAGATGATGATGAGGCACAAGAGATATACTCTACTAGTGAATCTGAATTCGACGACTATGAGACATCGGAGGAAGGTGTGCAGGCGAGGTCGAAGAACAGGATTCGTCCAATTGATTTGAGTTAGTTTTTTTTTATATATATACTAGATACTCTATTACTTCGCCAGTATCATTTTGAGTAAACTTCTTATACTTTTATATATATCGATATAATGTTTATAAGTGTTCAGAGATGGAGCATCGAGGAGGGCGTTCAGGTACTGGACGTAGTGGTGGTAGCTCTCAGACCCATCCTATTAGGGGGGGTAGGGCGATACCATCTACCTCTTCCATAGGCAGAGGGCTTGGTTCTTCCCCAGAGATGCCATCTTTTACTCTTTCATCTTCACCGTCTACTGTCGACTCTGTTTTGGGTTGTAGAGGTAGAGGTGTGCCTGTCTCTCCGAGTGATCCACAGCAAGGGGCAGACCAGGTTGAGTTTACGATTTCTAACTAATTTACATATATTTTTGTTTTTTATAAGCATCTATGTTCTAACATTTTCAATACTTCTTCCTTGGAAAGCAGCCTGCGTCGCCTCAGAGTCAGGTCGGGGATGCTAGTTCCTCCGGCACACCAACTTGGGGAACATTTGATCCGAGTACAGGGAAGATGTGGATTCATCCTGTCGGTTGCAAAGAGTAAGTAATATAAAGTTACTAGTAATATGATTTTTTTACCTTTAGCTTGTATGCTAATATTTGTAACATTTTATTTGTTTTCAGGTTTCTGCCCAATAAGCCGGTCAAGAAACTCATAAAGGATCAAATGTTCCGTAATTTCATTCATCCTTGGGCCAGTTGGACAGAGATTCCTCAGGCTGACCGGGACGCTTGGTTCAAGGAATTCTTAGTAAGTTGTGTGATTTATGGTTATTAATTTCTTCTCATCAAAATACAAATTGATTAACTACTTTTATACTTTGGAGAACTAATTGTTTGTTATTGTTTTTCAGGGAGAGTTTAGTTGGTTACCAGTTGATTTGGTAGATTTAAAAAGAGCTTATAGCTTCAAGGCCAGCAAGTTGATGTCTGATAGATTTTATAAATTGAGAGAGGGCCTGGGAAAGAAAAATTGGATTCAAGATGAGGTCAAAGCTCAGCTATTTGAAAGATGGGCCACTGACGAGAAATTTATAAAGAAAAGAGAACAAAATAAGTTAAATAGGGCCCGTATGGATGGACCGTCATATGCTGGCGGCTGCATTCCATTTAGTGAGCATAAGCGAAAAATTGTAAGTATACGTTATTTTCTATTTTAGCTTTCAATATTTTATACTTTGAAGTAATTAATTGACGGTTATCAATTTTTATTCTTTCTCTTTTAATTGACGCTTAGAAATTTGTGTTTGCAGGCAGACAAAGGGGAAGTTCCTGCGGATACGATTCATTGGCCTGCCTTTGAGCGGACCCACTCCAAGGAGATTGAAGGTGGGAAGCGTTGGATTAACGCCAAGTCCCAGCAATGCGCGTGAGATATTAACTAGATTTATTAGTTGTTTAAAACAGTAACATTTATTTCATTTTACATGTCTTATTTGTGGGATATTATTGTGTGTTTGTATGAGACTTATCAGCAGCTGACGCAAGAGAGAGACTCGTAGATTGAGAACGACCCGTCCTCTTATGCTGATAACGAGAGTCTTTTCATTCAAGCTACAGGAGGATTTGACAAGAAGGGGAGAGTCTTCGGGATGAGTGCCTCTGCCAACGAACTGAAGTCTTCTACGAAGCGCTCATCAGGAAGTATTGGAAGTGTTGCTCCAGGTAGACGTGATACTTTTGCTACCAATCGCAAACCATTATTCTCTCGTCTATTTAAATGAAGTACAAAAAATAAACTGACTTTGTAATGTTGGTTAAATTTGTAGATGATAAGAGGGTGAAGACGTTAGAAGCGAAGGTGAAGGAGCAAGAAGCGCAGATGAAGGAGCAAGGAAAGATGATTTTAGAGATGCGGAAACTTCTCAACTCCCTTATGAAGGACAAGGGTACGGGGACGCCTCCTGATGGTGATGGCGATACCGATGGTGATCCTGCCCAGACTGCTGCAGTTTAGACTTTTTTTTAGTTTATTTTTGTTGAAACATTATACTTTGTAATATGTTGTTATTTTTATGTAAACTTTGATGCTTGTTACAATATCTTTTTATCATATATAGGTCTTTTTAATTTATAATTTTTAATATTTTTTATGAAATTAATTACATTTTTAAAATCATTTCATTTTTAAAAAAATTTAATTGAGAACTTTGCGAGGGAATCCTATTCCCTCGCTGAATTTTGCGAGGGAATTGAATTCCCTCGCAAATATAAAAATTTTGCGAGGGCCAAAGATCCCTCGCAAGATTTGCAAATTGCGAGGGAATCGTGTTCCCTCGCAAAATTCAATAGTATTGAATTTTGCGAGGGAATTGAATTCCCTCGCAAATATAAAAATTTTGCGAGAGCCAAAGATCCCTCGCAAAATTTGAAATTTGCGAGGGAATAATTCCCTCGCAAAATCCAAAATTTTGCGAGGGATTCATTTTTCCCTCGCAAATATTGAAATTTGCCAGGGAAAATGGTTCCGCCGCTAAATCCCAATTTTGTGACGGAAATGTGCATTTTTGCAACGAAAAATTGGTTTGCGTGGGCGTTTTTTGCGACGGAATTTTTTCTGCCACAAAATCCGCCGCAAACCGTTTTTGCGACGGAAATTTGCTCTTCTGCGAGGGAAAAATTCCGCCGCAAAAAACTAATTTTTTTGTAGTATGAAGATATTGTAGATAGTGGTATAGCCAACAAATCACGTGCCAACAGATTTAAAACTTCATACTTGAAAGCATTGACTCTTGACTGTAACACCCCAATTTCCATACCACTTATTGTGTTCATAAACACATAATACTGAGGAATACGGTATTGTCAAATCAGAGTAATGCGGATGATAGAGCATACATTATCATTTGGATAATGAGTATCCGATACAATGCCCAAACTTAAGCTGGCATATTAAAAATCTCGAACGAATATTCTTTCCAGAACTAGTCTTTCTTCCGAACTTCGTTCTGTTTGGTGACATTTCACGTACTTCCTTGAATAGTTCCTTCTTTCATCTAGCTTCTCTTCTTGAAGCTTTTGCCAAATCTAAGATTCAATACACATTGAATCTCAGGTAACAGATAACCTTATTTGCAAATATGAAATGTAAATGCAGTATAACACATGTAAAAGCATAGAATAATTTACAGTAAACAAGTCGCACCGTAACCGCAGTTAACGGCCAAGGACCTCAGCCCTTTAGG
This sequence comes from Acacia crassicarpa, assembly GCA_034222035.1. Lineage (NCBI taxonomy): Eukaryota > Viridiplantae > Streptophyta > Magnoliopsida > Fabales > Fabaceae > Acacia > Acacia crassicarpa. The sequence continues at coordinate 45,117,668 of JAWXYG010000002.1, read as the reverse complement.
ACACGCAGCCCTATGAGACCGCAGCCTCAAATCCATAGCTAGGAAATAAACATGTAAATCATCTAGCAAACATGATCAGTCATACATGAAATACATACATACATGCTAATAAGAGTTATCGTTACTGTACGCGAACGTACCTTCCTTCCACGTGAATAGTAGTTTACTATTCATGTATACGTCACTATTCATGAATAGTAATATGCCCGTCCTTTGAATCCGACTCCAAACTTCCCGGACATCCTAACATATCACCGTATCACTTAGAATAATGCTCTAAGGGTTATTTATATCAGCATTGACCATTTTACCCTTACATTTCTCCAAAAACGGAATTTCCAGCATTTTGCCCAGATTTTTCTCTAACTTTGAAAAATCATAATTAATTATACAAAACTCCGAATGAGGTGCTGTAAAATTCCACATAATCCTTGATATGTCTATTTTCAAGGAAAAATAACGGCTTTAACTCGAAATTCATGAGTCATTCCCAGATTTTCCGTTTCCAAACACTGCTCAGATTTAAATCCAGTAAACAAAGCTTAACTTCAAAAATTATGATCTCCTTGTCTAGAGCTCAAAACGTTACAAATTATATATCAACGGAAAGCCCTAGATGTCTACTTTATATCTGGAAAATTTCATAATTTTATCACATGCCGTTTATTCCCAGATTTTAAAAATGTGAACACTGTCCATAAAAACTTTTCAAAATAACAGTGTTATGAGGTGACAGAAAATTCTTATGAAAACTCTTATTTTCCAGTAAGCTTTTGAACCTCAAAAACAATATTAATCCGCTGAAATAAAGATAAGAGAGGGATTAAAATCCTTACCTAAGCCCAAAAAAATCAGTTGTATTAAATCTTCTTGTCTTCACCGAAAACTCTCCCAATTTCTATTGTTCTCTCCTACTCTCTTGGTATCTCCACTATTCTTTTCCTTTTGTCTTTCAACTCTCCACAATTTCTCTCTTTCGTTGGACAACATTAATGGAAAAATCTGATGTGTGTCCTCTATTTATATAGGCCAAAAGGTGGAGTAAGAGTGTTGTAGTTTGGTGGAATATTGGTAGATAATGGCCAAAGTTAGTGAAGAAAATATGTGTGTGAAAATTGTGCATTTTGCAAGATAGTGGTAGGTATTTGCGTAGATTGAAATTTCCTTCATTTCATACTTCACCTAATTTTCTTTTCCTACGGCACACTTCAACATATCTTCCAATTTTTCATATAGATTGGCCAAAGGTAATTTTGATGGTGTGAAATTAAGAAATGAAATGGATGTGCATGCGTACATTTCCTTACTGCCAACTTAAGGGAAATTTGAGGATGGAAAATGCTACCTAATTGGATAATTCATTTGGCTGCATGAAAAACCGCAAAGAATGATCAAGTAGCTATTAAACAATATACTGTATAGCCTACTCTTATTGACCAATGAAATATATTCATATGAGCATTTGGAATTTCCTACTTGTAATCCTCCAATAAAATTTCCTTATTTTCAATAATTATTCATATAGTCTTTCAGACCAAATTTTCATAATGTATACGTGAATAGTAAATACGTACATATGAATAGTAAATTACTATTCATAGTCCCAAAATATACTGATTCCAAATTTGTCACATTCAAATACTGGGTCTAGTAGTCTTCCAAATATAGACAAATTTCCAAATCTTTAGACCCAAAATTTGGGATATTACATTTCTCCCCCCGTTTAATAAATTTCGTCCTCGAAATTTGAACGTATAACTTGAGAGAAAACACCTTAGACTTTCAGTCTATTCTTATATATGCATGCTTACTATTCACGTAACACAATCATTCATCCTATCCCAGTATGTAGTTTTCAAATATATGACTCTCTGGTCCATTTTCCAAGTGCTTGGTTACACAGGCATCACGACCTGATACATTTTGCCTCTCAACTCATCTCATTCTAGCCTTCCGGCTCATTCAATCATCACAGCACTGGATATTCTAACCTTACTACTTAGGGAATCACCCTCAGCCATAGACATCTCAACTACAACTCTGTACAGTCTAAATATTTTGTCAGTCTCAAAATTTACTCCAGATACAACACTGGCCTAAAGTCACCAAGCAAAGCAACAAATACCACACTTGGCATATAGGTCTTACAGCTCAGGGACTCTGCCCCATACAAACTTGCATACCGAGTCTTACTGCCTTGAGTCTCTGCTCATCTGTTTCATCTGAGCTTCTTTCATTCAAGCTCTCAAAGTAATGTAGCTAACCACTACTATCTGACCCATCTGGTTTAAATTCTCTATTAGTTTCTATTCCTATATCTTAAACTCCAACTACACCGCTTTTCTTTTCAATACAATAGCATCAACAATCATGTCATTGCTACCAAAAACTATTTTGTTGTCTCGTTTTCAAATTTTCACACATTGAAAATTTTCCGTGATCTCAGTACATTTCACAATCCGCACTAAACCAAAAAGTAATAATGCTATCACATTTTCAAACATAATTGCTGTCCACAAAAATTAGTGAAAACACATTCACTGCCGGTTCGGTTTCAAAAGAACTTTACTACCGACACACATTTATGAGTAGGATTATTCTTTTCACAAATTCAACATTTGAAAGCTCTCGTCACCACTTCAACCTTTCGGTATAGCAGCATATCGCAATCCTTTCATACACAAACCACCGCAGTGGTAATGCACTTGTTGGTCAATGTGGGAAAATTTCCGTCCCCCCATAAGAGACCCAGTGTCTGCACTGGCACATTAATGGGCCACCCCACCAGAATCCCTCCTCGGGAAAAAGGACAATGTCCAGGAGCCCTGCTCCAAACGTCTGCATGGGTCCCAACCAAACAAGGCAAAACACACGCCCCTACAAGGCGAAACTTCTCAGATTGGATGCATACACTGCTGGTGCGAAAATCAGCTTTTCAAAAACTAATCCCCTCGAAAGAACTTTCAATAATGGCCAGCAATTTCAAACATTATAAATCATCTGGTAAGATCCAATAAACCGTGTACATCTACAACAGTTTTCGAACTCTTCCAATTTTTGCGTACTGCCTTTACCACAACATATTTGAAAACTCAATTTCAAATTTTAGGTTCTAACAAAACCCTTTTTTATGAGACAACATGTTTCACAAATCAACCATTCAAACTGGTCTCAAATTTTGTTGAAAAACATTTCATTCGAAAACTCAATTTCGAAAGTTCACAAGTTCAAATTTCAACAAAATTAGCGGGTGTATTGGCAAGTTTAAGAATTCAACCTTTAAACATATCCAGGAACCAGACAACTAATTTCTTAGATGGTCAACACTAACAAACCTTATCCTTGGCTACACAAACCATTCATATACATTGGTACTACATTCTAGTAGCTCATTTTATTTTGGTCGATTCACACACCTATAGAATCACTCAATCATCAAGTTTGATTCTTAGATCAAAATTCAGTTGGTGGCAACCTTCTGGATACCCAAATAGTTCTTTGGTTCATCAATCTATTTTTGAAATCTCGACCGTACTCAATAAACATGCTAGAATTATCAAGATTCATAGCTTACAACAATCAAATGTTATCCTCAGATATTCCCAAAATAACAATCATCAAATTCACAATTTGACTTTTAGAACCTCAATATCAACTGAGCTAAGAAATCATATTGCCTATTGTACATATTAGGACTGTGATTCACAATTCTTAATCTGATCCTCAAAACATACAAAGGCTCTTCTCACAATGTCAATATTACCACAAAGTTCTAATACTACCTCAAAAGTAATCATTAGTCACATTTCAACTTAGACCATATTCAAATATATCCTCAATTATACGAATTCATATCAGCATTTTCTTAGCATCCCTAACAATCACCAATTTTTCTCTCTACAAGGTACTCGACCTTTAATCAAAAAGTTTCAAATTTCAAACTCTGTCAACAATCACCTTATCCGAGATTACTATCGCCTTAGCACGCTTACACTCAGAATCCCATTTTCAAATGTCTGTCCCGACATCTCAAATCAGCTGCATACCTAAATCGGATTTCCTGGAGATTTGGTCATTAAGTAATCACCATGTGACGTATAAACGTCCAAACTTAATTTCCTTGAGACATGACTAACAATAAATGTTGTGTCGATTACCGCCTGCACCAAAATTCAAAAAGGTTTCGACCTATAAGGGTGGTTAGGGTGCATTAGGTTGTATTAGGGTGCGGTGCCATAAAATTTCCGCATGATAACAAAGTCTGCACAATTATGAGCCAGCGACAGATGAGAATCCAATGCTGCTTAACAAAATCTAGACGTTACTAGCCCAGCTATAAACCGAGTAAAGCATGAGTAATTGTTTCACATTCTCTCAGGCTTCACATCCTCTCAAGCTTCACATCAACATACACATTTCCTCTCCGATCGTAACTTTCCCTATATTCTTCCATATTATCTTTATACATGGCCGGTTCAAGCAACTTCATTCTAGTTTCCGATTCATACAACCCTTTCTTTCTTGAAACTTTACTTCATGACTATCAGACTAACATGTTGTCTGACTTGACAAACAATGTATCATACCCTTATTCTTCTTTACTTCCCCAAAATCCCGTAAGTGTGAACGTTCATTCATCTACCCCAATGATTAACGTTCCTACTCCTCCAACAAGGATACAAGATTCTATTTTTACGACTACTAACAGAAAGGAATCTGAAGCAGGTCCATCAAGGCGACCTGTCCAAAGATGTCGTAATATGACAGATCTTATGGAGTCCACGGTACCTTCTCAACCAAGGAATACTGGTTCTAGCTTGACTGAGACTACTAATCCATTTTCATGTGGTTGCTGCCATGTTCTACGAGAGATCATTCATACCAATGGACTTCAATACCATAAACTTGAAGTTCATGGGAGGATTGGTATGATATGCCACACTGTCTTTCACCAGGACGTACAAGGAGGTTCTTCTAGTCCTCAAGTATTTGACTTTGGTAAGAAAAATTTAGAAGATGTCAAACATTTTCTAGAAAATTATTGTTTGAATCAAAATTCTTTAGGGTATGTCCTGGTGTCAGATCCCCTATCAGCCTACTATGAGGCCCTTTGTGTTGGTTTGGAATGGACTAAAAATCAAAATGAACTCCCTAATAGTTCATTTCCAACCAATACAACAAATATATCCAATAAAGGAAAAGAGCTCGTGGTTGTAAATAATAATCCTTCAGTCCCCATACCTAGTGATCCATACCGATCAAGAGCTGAACAAAATATTAGGGGTGCATCAATGTCAATAGATGATCTTAGAGACTTCTTCCATTTACGTCAACAAGAAGCGGCTCAACAAGTTCGTCTATGCAAAAATTTTCTAATGAAAATATGCCATAGGGGAGGAATAAAGCATTGGCCTTATGTAAAAATTCGAAGCACTATGAAGCAAATAGCTAGATTGAGAAGAACAATGTCTCCTGATGGTCCTCTCTCAAGAGCAGCAACTCAGGAAGAAATTAATAGACTTAAACTTGAGATAGTCGAAGCTTGCGGTGGCATTGTACCAACTGTTATTCTCGATGCTTGAAATAATATAGTCTACTCTTCTTAGCCTTCTTGCTAATGTTTGTAATCTCTATTCTAGGATTCATAAGGATTTTCAAGCTTTCCCGTCAAACTCAACTTTATCTATTAAATTCAAACTTAAGCAAGTCATTCTAACTTATTGTTAGGACCAAGATTGGACTTCTAAATTTGGAGTAGATAATTTCCATAATTTTCACTCTTGTCACTCAGAATTTTCTAAGAATTAGTTACTATTCACGTATACGGTACTATTCACGTATACGTATTATTCACTATTCACTCGAGCATACTAGCCAAATGCCAGAATCTCTGCTCTGATACCAAAATTGTAACACCCCAATTTCCATACCACTTATTGTGTTCATAAACACATAATACTGAGGAATACGGTATTGTCAAATCAGAGTAATGCGGATGATAGAGCATACATTATCATTTGGATAATGAGTATCCGATACAATGCCCAAACTTAAGCTGGCATATTAAAAATCTCGAACGAATATTCTTTCCAGAACTAGTCTTTCTTCCGAACTTCGTTCTGTCTGGTGACATTTCACGTACTTCCTTGAATAGTTCCTTCTTTCATCTAGCTTCTCTTCTTGAAGCTTTTGCCAAATCTAAGATTCAATACACATTGAATCTCAGGTAACAGATAACCTTATTTGCAAATATGAAATGTAAATGCAGTATAACACATGTAAAAGCATAGAATAATTTACAGTAAACAAGTCGCACCGTAACCGCAGTTAACGGCCAAGGACCTCAGCCCTTTAGGACACGCAGCCCTATGAGACCGCAGCCTCAAATCCATAGCTAGGAAATAAACATGTAAATCATCTAGCAAACATGATCAGTCATACATGAAATACATACATACATGCTAATAAGAGTTATCGTTACTGTACGCGAACGTACCTTCCTTCCACGTGAATAGTAGTTTACTATTCATGTATACGTCACTATTCATGAATAGTAATATGCCCGTCCTTTGAATCCGACTCCAAACTTCCTGGACATCCTAACATATCACCGTATCACTTAGAATAATGCTCTAAGGGTTATTTATATCAGCATTGACCATTTTACCCTTACATTTCTCCAAAAACGGAATTTCCAGCATTTTGCCCAGATTTTTCTCTAACTTTGAAAAATCATAATTAATTATACAAAACTCCGAATGAGGTGCTGTAAAATTCCACATAATCCTTGATATGTCTATTTTCAAGGAAAAATAACGGCTTTAACTCGAAATTCATGAGTCATTCCCAGATTTTCCGTTTCCAAACACTGCTCAGATTTAAATCCAGTAAACAAAGCTTAACTTCAAAAATTATGATCTCCTTGTCTAGAGCTCAAAACGTTACAAATTATATATCAACGGAAAGCCCTAGATGTCTACTTTATATCTGGAAAATTTCATAATTTTATCACATGCCGTTTATTCCCAGATTTTAAAAATGTGAACACTGTCCATAAAAACTTTTCAAAATAACAGTGTTATGAGGTGACAGAAAATTCTTATGAAAACTCTTATTTTCCAGTAAGCTTTTGAACCTCAAAAACAATATTAATCCGCTGAAATAAAGATAAGAGAGGGATTAAAATCCTTACCTAAGCCCAAAAAAATCAGTTGTATTAAATCTTCTTGTCTTCACCGAAAACTCTCCCAATTTCTATTGTTCTCTCCTACTCTCTTGGTATCTCCACTATTCTTTTCCTTTTGTCTTTCAACTCTCCACAATTTCTCTCTTTCGTTGGACAACATTAATGGAAAAATCTGATGTGTGTCCTCTATTTATATAGGCCAAAAGGTGGAGTAAGAGTGTTGTAGTTTGGTGGAATATTGGTAGATAATGGCCAAAGTTAGTGAAGAAAATATGTGTGTGAAAATTGTGCATTTTGCAAGATAGTGGTAGGTATTTGCGTAGATTGAAATTTCCTTCATTTCATACTTCACCTAATTTTCTTTTCCTACGGCACACTTCAACATATCTTCCAATTTTTCATATAGGTTGGCCAAAGGTAATTTTGATGGTGTGAAATTAAGAAATGAAATGGATGTGCATGCGTACATTTCCTTACTGCCAACTTAAGGGAAATTTGAGGATGGAAAATGCTACCTAATTGGATAATTCATTTGGCTGCATGAAAAACCGCAAAGAATGATCAAGTAGCTATTAAACAATATACTGTATAGCCTACTCTTATTGACCAATGAAATATATTCATATGAGCATTTGGAATTTCCTACTTGTAATCCTCCAATAAAATTTCCTTATTTTCAATAATTATTCATATAGTCTTTCAGACCAAATTTTCATAATGTATACGTGAATAGTAAATACGTACATATGAATAGTAAATTACTATTCATAGTCCCAAAATATACTGATTCCAAATTTGTCACATTCAAATACTGGGTCTAGTAGTCTTCCAAATATAGACAAATTTCCAAATCTTTAGACCCAAAATTTGGGATATTACATTGACCATGCCAAAACATCAAATTTTACATCACAAAAACCAACTAATTCAGTTCGAAGGTATTCATCCAATTCAACATACCACTTTGTTAACAACTGGTTTAGATTAATAAAGTAAAGTATAATTATTCTAAAACCTATAACTCAACATAGATTGAGATCATTAAGGATAGCAAAAATCTCATCAATAGTAAGGGAAATTGTACTGGGTTTGCAGTTAATTAAAGCCAATAATCCATGTGTCTTCCTTATCCCTTAAAACTTCCATGTAACGGCGGTTATCATTACTCAACACTGATCCATCCTCCTTTAACGAAATTCCTGTCAAAGTAACAGGACTAACCTTTGTCTTTCTGGATGATATAGACGCCATCCATTAGAAGAAAACATCAAATCACGAAACAGGCTACATAGTCTGGTGACTTTTATAAATAGTCTTAAGTGATGACCTAACATCATGCCGAAAATGGCGTTACAAATTCTTCTCCCACGACTATGAACCTGACTCAAAGCGAATCCGGATTAGTTAGAACTGAAGGTTCCAATAAACCGAGTGGGTAAAAAACACACACACACATTCATGCCTGTCTAGCTCAATCAGTAGAGCACAAGACTCTTAACCCTGCCCAATCGCATTTGAATTTCACGGTTTCTCTTTTTCTTTTTTCTTTTTTTTTTTTTTGCCAACTTGATTTTTTGGTCTCAATTGGGCCTTATTTTCGGGATTCAGCTAAAAATAAAATAAAATAAATGCACACGGACATTAAACCAAGGTTATCCAAATTCAATAAGAACTTGCAAACATATACTTGTACATTATTTGCCAACAACATCCTCACATTAATATTATGATTTGAATTTATGATCCGGTGGCCCTGTGGGGTTATGTGTCAAATATTTATCATCATCAACGGCTACTTTTGAATACATATACTCATCTGGTCTTTAATGTAGGATGTAATGGAGAAATTGATTATATTGGTCCCAAATGTAAGTCTTATTTCACAAATTTATGAATATTTTTTTCAAATTGGCCCTATCATTAATATTCCCTCAACAATAATCAAGTAGGAAAAGGAGGGAGTGAATCAAAAAAATGATTAAAGAATTTTTAAAAAACATGACATATTAACTAATAATGAACTTTCTTAATCTAATCAAATTAGTTAAATAAGTCTTAAGAAGTATATTGCAAAGCGGCCATTATGTAGCGTGTGAATGAGTCTCATCAAAGTTAAAATATTTATTATTTAACCAGTTTGGTTTTAATTAAGATGTACATGAAAATAAACATATATTTATCTATGCATGAAATTTAAGGGGTGTTATTATATAGTATTGTGGGTTCATCTATCCTTGATGTAATCATTAATTATTGACCCAGTTGATCAAAAAAAATCATTAATTATTGACCCAAGTCCATGAACCCAACTCTTAGTATTATAAATAATTACTCCTCTGGTCTTAAATATAGGATATATTTATCTAATTTGATTATATCTAGAAAATTGATTAAGTTAATTAATATAACATATATTTTCTAATACACCCTAAATGCATCTTCCTTAATTTCCTTGTTCCCTCTCTTCCTTGATTATATTTAAAAGAGTATAAATAGAGGTAAATTAGAAAAAAGTTGTCAAATATAAAAATTATGTCTTATATTTAGAACCACGATGAACTTTCTAAATATGTCTTATATTAAAAATTGGAGGAGTGTATTTTTAATTCCAGGCTTGAATGGTTTGGTACGTAATAACTGTTCATCCTTTGAAGTTTTTGAATTAACTAAAGAAAGTTATTTTATTATAAAAACCTGGGAAAATTGACAAACAGGGGAAACAGTCATAACTCATAACCCAAATCTCTAATCAGATCAATCTGGAAAATGAGCACACTAATTAATCTTAAATTTATTGTCGGCGTCACAGAATGAAACCAAATCCTTTGATAATCACTTTGACAGCCGTCAATAATGACCAGAAAAGATTCGGAAAATCATAAATGATATCACAGCCAATTTGTTTTGGACGAGAGAATATAAATCATAAAAAGTTGAGCAAGTTTCTGTAGTAATAATCAAACTCAAAAATGAGATGGAGACAGAAGACCCATCTTAATTATAGAAGCTTATCCTTTTGCAATCAGCTTTGGCTAGTTAATTAGTGTTTTTTTTATTAAAAAAATTAAATTAAATTAAAATTTTTAGGAGCAAAAGGGTCACCAGTAGTCAATTCGATTAAGAGCATCACTATAAGGAGGATCTCAATGAGCAACAGGTACAGACTTGTTTCACATTTCTCAGTAACTTCAAACAAGTTTCTAGCAGCCCAAGATTAGGTGTTTTGAATTGAAAGTCTGACACTAAAAATTTATTAGGGAATTGGCGAAGGAATTTGCAAGAGAATTTTTGCAGTTAATTTCTTACACAAAATGTAATTAGAGATTTAATCGTAAACTTTTGCAGTTAATTTCTTACACAAAATTTGCAGTTAATTTTTGCAGTTAAATTTGCGACAAAAAAAGTTTTGTTTGTTTTCCAAATATATATGCCAACATAGGTAATTCAGCAACTAAAAATCGAATTCATCATGATCGAGATCAATTAGGATTTGACAAGGCCAGTTCTCAATGCATTCAAGTTAACGAATTAGAAATAAATGAATTAAATTCATCAAATTAACAATTCTCAAGCTTATATGTAAAAAGTTAGAGGACCGAAAGTGCACTTTTAAGTTTTAACTTTCCTTACAAACATTGTTATTATTTAAAAAAGCAATATTGTCCTATTTAGTCACAAACAACCCTTTCTGTATATATACATCATATATAAGATCTATTTGATCATGATGCTAAGTAAAATATTATTTTATATGTTGTAATTATTGTGAAAAAATATCCATACATAATATTTTTATTTTTACCAAGTAATATAAAATAAATTTGACATGAATATTATCAGTATGAATATTAATGTAAAATATAAAATTTACAGATATAGTCACCCTGTTAAGGGTCAAGAATAGTTCATAATCTTTCAAACATTATACCATATATACAACGGTGCTGATGATCAGCTAACTATTTGAATTCCCTATGACCATATCTATCAAAATATTAATTACCTCAAATCAAATCTAAACTCTCTTTTTCTTTTTCTTTTCCTTTTTCTTTTTCTTTTTCTTTTTTTGATATCACTAAACTCTCTTTTTCTAACAATAATTGGATTGGGTGTTCTCTACCGATGGATTATTCGAGTGTGTCCCCTCCATCTCTATAAAGCTTGAGCTTCATCTTTGCCAATTATATATATCTAAAGGAAATATGTATACATATATATATGTATGTCATTCTGCTCTTGTTGTGACTTGTGTGTGTGTGTGTGTGAAGATCATCATCAAACCCTAATATGATGAAAAATGTAGAGAAGTTGATCTTTGTTTCATTGTCTGTTCGGCCCTGAATTTGTTGACTACCTACTTTGACCTTCCTCCTTCTCCTCCTCACCTTCTTATTCATTCTTCGTTTTCATTTATGTTTCTTGTGAATCTTTCCATAATTATCAGATTGTAATTAACTAATTAAGATAACACGCCCCCCCCCCCCCCAAAAAAAAAAAAAAAAGGAGATATAGGGAGAGAGAAAGAGTGGGAATGAATTTAGGGGCGAACGGTCAATGAAACTGAGGTCAGAACTCTCAATTCAAGCAAGCATACACGCATACTGTGCTCAGAACCGTGCAACAAGTATTACATTAAGAGAGGTATGTTTGGTTTATCTTAATTTGTCTTCCCTTGATTCATTGATTAATTTATGTCCTTGAGGTTCTTGTCCATTAATAACTACTATATATGTGTGTGTAAACCTAAGCTTGGCTTGTCCCCAAAAGCTTATATATATTTATCCAACCACAGAAACGGAGCTTAGAAGAGACATGGCCCCCAAAAAAAAAAAAAAAAATATTGAAGCTTTGAATTTTCTTCTCCATGTTTCCTCGATGACCCAGAACCAAACTCAAGTGTATGTGCTTTTCTATTTCCTGATGGTTTACTTCAGCTTCTTACTATGGAGAGAGAGCCACTATGGAGAGCCCGTCGGCTGGGCTGAGTGAGGAAATAACCAAGCGCATTGTACACTTAAGTATGTGTAGATTAGCACCAATCATGTTGTAACATCCCAAATTTTGATATTTTAAATTTGAATATCATGTGGGAAATTAATTATGAAATTAGGAGAATAATTATTTGAGATTTAGGCTAATTTTTTTTCCCTTAATTTATTTTTAGAAAAGAATAATTCAATTAAGGAATAAATTTATGCCTAAAAATTAGATAATTAATGTATGAGAATTAAACAGTGGGATATGGCTAAATGATTAAATTAATTAGGAATTTATTTAATTACTTATAATATGTAATTATAAAATTATGGAATATTGACAAGAGATAAAATGATAAGTTAAAGCTAATCTCAATCTTCTATTCATCTTATGAGCCCAACACGTGAAAAGCTATTTATCATTCATTGAACCAATATATTCACTCACATTCTCATCTCTCGGCCCAAGAGATCACAGTAAGGTCCATTTCTTTTTCTCATTCTCACGTTCTTCAGTCAACACGCAAATGGAGAAGAGTCAGAAAGAGATTAACAAAGCCCATACTTCCTGGACTCATTATTTCTCTTCGGCTTACACGGAAATGCAGAGGGAAGGACTAGGTAGCGAAAGATCATACCTACTTAATCATTCTTAGACAGATCACCACGCCATACTTCACTGCTTCTCATTAATTAAGATATGACAACAGTGGCCATACTCCATTCAGCTGACAGTAGCCGTTCTCGAGCCTCCAACCACGCCGGACACGTTAACTATTGCCCTTCGGTCTCTTTCTTTTTTTTCTTCTCGAACCAAAACTACCAGCTACTCTATATATGTATATCACCAGTGCTCTGCGTCTTCCATGCCATCACTTTGCTCAGTAAAAGTTCTAATTGGGAGGGCAACCGAGAGAGAGTAGTTAAGAGAGAGAGTTCAACCATTTTGGATGCTCTGCGCCTTGTATCAAAAACAGGGGGTGATCGGTTTTGTCACAAGATCACATTCCATGAGCCAAAAACTGGAAGTAAGTATCAAGCTTCTCTTCTCTCGGTTTTCATCATTTACCAACGCAAATTCCTGAGATTTAAACCATTAGGAGCATAGCTAGATTCCATATGAGTTTGCCGTTAACACTTTGCTGTCTCAAAAGAAAACGTTGCTGCCTTGCATCTATAAACGCGTGGGCATTTTGCAGCTGTTCTGTATATATTAAATTGCTATCTAATATATATAGATATATCTATAAGTCAAAGCCCAAAAAGAAAACTTTGCTGATCTGAATAAATGAATATACATATATTTAAAGTATAGTATTAAAGCTTACTCTATGTGTGTGTTTAATTGGGTTTGGGTTAGTACGAAGTCCCTGTAGTAGATGCAGTTGCACAGGCATCCAATCCACTAACTCATGGACTCATGCAGGATGACATGAGCAAGGAAACCGTTAGCAAGTAATCCTTCCTTCCACCTTTAAAAAAAAACAAAGGCATTTTTATTCTCCCATTGCCACGTAAAAGCTGATAATGTCTTCTTCCTATTGTGATGTTAATCTCCGAGAAACCTACTATTCCTATCACGCATGCTATTGTTTTTTTTAATCTTCCAACCCTGGATTTAAAAGCTACTCCTTCTCCCTTGTTTGTTTTATATATACATATATACATTATTTGAACAAGGCATAGTAATAAAGTGAATAGTGAGGAATAAAACCGAAAACTATTTGCTGTTAAAGAAATAAATAAATATTTATGTGTGAGCACGTCACTGCATAATGAAAGGGTAGGAGAAAGGGTGATCTAATATATATGAATATATGCACTTGGAAAAAACTTTATTGATAAATCATATTTTAATGGGTGTTAATGTTTGGGTTAAAGTGTAAAAATACACATGTGCTTTGGTCAGAGGAGCGCCCAATAACAAATGCTTTTTTTAGGTGCAAAAGTGACTCTGTGGTTACAACAGTGGAGCAAAATTACCATTGACCGTTAATTGACCGTTATCTGACGCTGATATGGCAGTGGGGTCTGACTTCTCCACTTAAATTCTGCCACCTGTTGCTCCTTACCTATCTTCCGTTCTCAACTTCTTCTTCTTCCACTTCTTTCTCGTAGAAAAAGCTGAGAGCTTTTTTCATTCTTCCTTTCCATCGAGTTGAATCCGAAAAAAAGTAGAGAGCTTGAGAGATGAAGGGAAGGAGATGGAGCACCACCACCGTCGACCATCCCGTCACCATCAACTCCGCCGTCGATGAGAGAGCTCGGGCTTTGGTGAATCAATGGTGAGAGAACAATACCGACCCCGTCTGGTCCGCTCGAAGTACAAATTGCTCTACCAACAAGATCTGATATTAAGGTAGGGTGGTAGTATTATACAATGAATTTAGACCCAAGGAGTTGGATTAGATTATTTAAAGAGAATAAAAACAAAGACTCTTCTCAAACTCGATGACACATCTCAAAACGCAAGTCCGGATTTCTTACTTATTAGTCATAAACCAATGAAACCATCAGGAAGTTGAGCCGGTCATAAAACAAATTGTAAAGAGAAGGGTAAATTATTAAATAACCTGTGGCTGTGGCTGTGAGGATCCAGATCCTGAAGCCCCCTTGATCCTCCCATGCGATTCTAGAATTTAATGGTGCAGTCAATGTCTTCCACAACAAGAACAAATCGATTTGCCATGGCTATCAATAATCGCCGGAGATCCGAATTGTATCGGAGTTTTGTTAGCTCTAAATCATATATGTCAAAATGCAAGTAATTCGCCATTGCCGCGATAAGGCTTGACTTTCCTGTTCCAGGTGGGCCATACAATAGATACCCTCTCTTCCATGCCTTTCCTCCTCACAAACCTCTGCAAATCCTCCAGAACGAATTTCTTGATGTCTGGGTCTAATGCCAATGTCTCAAATGTTGCAAGATGCTCGAGGTTCCTCAATATCCACGCGTCGTTCAGATTCCCATATCATCCTCTTCTTTTCCAGCCACCGCCAACCCATTCCAGATTCCGGCGACTTCCTCAGTCTGGCTCTGGAGGAAGAAGAAGGTCCCTAGTCAAAGTTTTGACCAGGGACTAAAATGAACATTTTAAAAGTTTATAGCGGGACTAATTTGAAATTTTTTAAATGTATCCAGGGCAGAACTGTAATCCATAAAGTATTAACATCCACGTCATCATTTTCGGTACAAAAAAAGTCAACTAACAGTCAATGTGTAATTTTGCTTTACTTTTGTAACCACATAGTCACTTTTGCACCTAAAAAAAGTATTTGCTACTGAGCGCTCCTCTGACCAAAGCACATGTGTATTTTTGCACCTTAACCCTTAATGTTTTAACTCAAATTTCATGAAGCATGTTTCATGTAACATTAGTATTTATCGAAGGTTTTGAAAGAAACATGAGGAACAAAGTACTTTTTAAAAAAAAACCACGAGAAACATTAAATAAAGTGCATTAAAGCATATTTTACATGATGGTTGGTATTTACAAGCTCCTAATTTAAAAGTGTTAGAATAGTCTTTGAAAGTTCAAAAGAATGATAAAAAAAATAATGAATTAAATAAATAAACAATAACAATAATAACAACAACAATAATAAATAAATAAATAATTAGTATTATTAATAGAAAAGGAATAAATTTTAAAGGGAATTATTAATTAAAAAAAGGTATTATTAATTAATAATAAATATAAAGAGAATTAAAGTTTCAATCGTCTCACTGATTTTTCAGTCTCGTCATAATGTGCCACTTCAAGCAGTCCAAATTTATTATTAAAATTTGTATCTTTTTCTTAAGGAAATTATAATTTATAATTTTAATTATGTAGAGTTTTAGAAGAGTTATGAATGATTAGTAAATTGGTTGTGATAGATTGATTTTGGCATGTGTTTGAGCTCTTGGATTAGGAGCAATGTGTAATAGTTAGCTACGGCGAGAGGTAACCACTTTCCACTTGTTATGTGTATTAATATGTTGTTTGTGAGTATTTGGTGAAATCGTTATGAATATTTTAATGGAAATTGCCTTGTGGAACTTTATGATTTGAATTGTGAATATTTACATATTTATTTATGTATAAGAATTGAGAGTTTTGATATTATGATATTTATTATGTTAATTATGGGAAGGGTTGAATTGGGAGGAAATGAAATATTATATTTCACCACGTGGTGATATCTCCATTGATGCATGATGGTTGGCTTTATATTGTCCCACCTGTTCAATGAGGGACTGGCCCACTAGTTCAATGAGGGCGTACGACACCCCAATAGTTCAATGAGGGGGAAAGACTCATGGTCTGAGACATGTGCTCTGAGGATTTTGGTTGGTCCTCGTCACATGACCAGTGAGCTTTTGAGTAACCAGTAATATGGATGTAACTTAGCCCATGGGTCTAGTCGGAGGAAATAAGGCGGTTCGGTTGGATTGGTTGGAGGTATCTTGGGAATTGTGTTAATGAAAACTGTGATACATAATTTCCGATATGAAATTTTGTGATGTGGATATTGACAAATTATGTATATTATTTTATTTAAAATACTTTGTTATATAAATTGTTCCACATGGCATCTCACTAGCACATATTAATACTCGTAATGAGTTGGATTGATGGTTACCACATTTTTCCAAGTGATAGTTCCCGTCCGGATCCATCAGGGAAAACTTCGGAAGCTTAGGCTACTCCTTCGGACAGTAGTGCTTCCATCTTCTGGTATACGTTGGATAATTGTATATTGCCACGTTAGGGCTCATTTTACATACTCTGATTTACATTTTGTATATTTTGGTAACTAATAGGTATTACTTAGTTGTTAATGAACACTTAATTTGTTATTATATTAAGTAAATTTTGAGGACGTTACACATGCTTCCACCAACGTCAAGAAACGTTACGAGATCTATGGGAGCTCACTGTGACTAACCAAGACGCGATGTTGTACAGTTATTGACACTACAAGCCAGAGGTGGTAGCGGAGGAGCCTTCACTTTCAGAACCAAACGTAAGTTTCGTGGATTCAAGAGACTGACACTACGGCACACTCGGGGATCAACTTCACCTGAACGTTCCCAGAATCTTTATCGCTTATTTGCAGGTGATCGGAGCAAGATTTGATTGAGGATGAAGATTTTGTGTTCACAAAAAATCCCTGGAATTCTTCAACATCATCCTTGTCTTCTTCTTTGGCTCTTTCCAAGCAGCGTTGCAGACGGGGCAGATGAGGTTTCCATGTTTGCGTACATAATTGGCGATACAGGGAAAAAGAGGGTGAAGATGATTGGTAACCAGTGACCCCACAAATATTTATGCCAAGCTCCGTCCCTGTCCAACCGTACTGTTCTTTTCAATTTATTTAGGTGAATAGGGAATTAGTGATGGAATTTCACGGCTAAATTGATTAAGCGAAATAATTCTGTTGTTGATTAATTAGTGACAATTTATTTTCAATAAAATCATTTGTTGGAAATTGAAGGATTATAGTTAATTCTTAATACAAACAACTGAGCTTTTATATAGACAAAATTAGACTAATCCTAAAATATAATCTAATCTTATCTAAACATCTAATCAAATAATAATATTAACATAAGTTATATAATATTTCAAGAGAATATACTAAATATTAACATAAGGTATAATAATATCTTAATATTTAATTGCTTACTCGCTGTGTTTTTTTAGTGCTGCTATATGTGAATTTGACCCGAAACTATTAAATTGTGTTTTAGATTATGTAATTTGATATATTAATACTTGAGCAGAATCAAGCAACTCTCTTCTTCTCGTCATCCCCAAACAATCATCAAATTGTCCCTTTGTAGCCATAAGCTTGGTTCAATTTTGCCTCCGCTTACTTGCATCCCTTCGTCTCCCAACCCTTAACATCCCCAGATGATCCGCCGGTTTGGAATCTTCAGAAGATGAAGATATTAAAAAGAAAATAAACCCAGAAATAGATCCTGTCGATCGTCCCAAATAGAACCAAAGATCTTTGCATCCAGGTGTTGAAGATAAGGAGAGAAGAGGAAGATCTTAGGTTGACTGTCAAGATGTCGGTGCAAGAGACGACACCGGGATAGGTGAGAGGGAAGGTAGGTGGCTGCTGGCGCAAGTGCCGACGCTAGACCGGTGAGAGGCAACGCAGGCGTTCGATCGTGCGTACAGAAAGAAAGAGCGGGAGAGAGACAGTTAGAAATAAATAATGCATTGTGGATTTATATATTCTTTGTATACTGTTAAAGCTTATTGTATTCTAGAATAATCCTATTAGGGACACATGTCAATGTACCATTGGAGCATTCAGTCTATAAATAGAAATATGGAGGCTCAAGCTATTATTGAGAGCTTGACCTAATTGATTCAATTCTCTTCTTGGTATCAGAGCCAGATTTTACCTTCGCAAGATATTCACGCATCTTAAGGGTTCCCTTTTTCAGTTGTTGGAACTCGGCTTTCAGGAAAGGGATGCGAGACCTTGAATTAGCACCCACAAACTTAGAAATAGATTGCCAGAGAGCAACGGATGTTTTGTAGTGAGTCATCTGACTGGCAACATCAACGGTCATCGTACCGAAGAGCCATCCAAGAAGGATTTGATTTGTAGCAAGCCATTCTTCATAGAGGGATTTGGAAATACCTGTTCCGTGGAGTCCAGAACATATTCAGGTGGGATCGCTTTGGTGCCGAAGATGTGGCCGTCAAGACGATGTCCACGAATAACGGGTAGAATCGTAGATTCCCAGATGATGTAGTTATCACCATCCAACTAGATAGGATTTCCTTGGTTCAAAGAGCTTAGCAGCGGAGTGGAACAAGTAGCCACCTAAGGTCCGTGGTTGAGAGCTGACGAGAAATCAGACGGGAAACCTGAGAGGGAGCTGTGAGTCAGAAAAGGGTAGATCGACGGTGAGGGCATGTGAGTCGGAAAGGGGTAGTTATCATCTTACCCTCACTGGCTATCCCCTGTCTCCCACTAATCTAATCACACAGACTCTAGCTGGTCTGGACACAGAGTATACTCCGAACGTGGTCATCCTATCTGAAAAGGAGAACCTCACTTGGGCTAACCTCCAGTCAAAGTTGCTGCTGACCTTTGAGTCATGTCTACAGCAACTCAACGCCTCTGCTACTACCAACCTGTCCAGTGCGTTTGCTAACCTTGCTTTTCAGCCTAATCCATCTCAGCCACGTTCTCCAAATTATCATGGCAATGGCGGTAGAAGAGGCAGAGGATGCTCTAATAGAAGCTCTGGTAGTAGAGGTTCCTTCGGTGGTCGAAGCAATTCTAAGAGTGACAAGTGGTGCTACCTCTGTGATAAACCAAGACATGAAGTCTCCAATTGCTTCAAACGTTTTGACAAGAATTTTAAACCCCCTCGTAAGCCCGACAATGCCTCTGTCTACCTCAACACTCCAGAAACCATTGCAGATCCAACCTGGTATCTCGATACAGGAGCAACCCATCACATTACAAAACTCACCTGAGAATGTTGGTCCAGACATGACTCCAACTATGGAATCAGGTATATCCTCTATCTCCGTTGGTAATGGTGATTCTGTGCATGTGATTGGGACTGGTAATGCTAATCTCCTATGTGATAAACCTGCTAGATTAAAAACTCTGAGATTAAATGATGTTCTTGTTGCCCCTCAAATGGCCAAGAAACTTATTAGTGGTTTTAAACTCACCAATGACAACAAAGATGTGTTTGTCGAAATTGACTCCCATGGTTGTTTTGTGAAGGACAAGAGTCAACATAGTGTGTTGCTGCAAGGAAAGGCAACCAGAGGATCAACTCCAGGTTTATACCACATCAGTAATCCAGTAGTTCCAGTGAAGAAATCTGCTGTTAGTTTTAGCTCAGTCGAAAATAGATGTTCTAGGACAAATAGGACTAGCAACAATTTGTCTGTTGTTGAGTTTTGGCATAGGAGATTTGGTCACCCTAGCAAAGCTGTTTTACAAAGAGTACTTTCAGATTGTAACATTTCTATTCCATCTAATGAAAAATTTCAATTCTGTGACTCCTGTCAGTTGGGTAAATCCCACAAACTACCATTTACTCTTTCTCAATCTCATGCTTCACATGTTCTGGACTTGGTGCATACTGATCTTTGGGGCCCTTCCCCAATCAAATCTGTTAATGGATATCACTATTATATCAGCTTCCTTGATGATTACTGCAGACATACCTGGATCTATCCCTTGAAATCCAAAAATGAGGCACTCTCTGCTTTCAAACTTTTTAAGAATATGGTTGAGAACCTTTTTGAACGAAGCATTAAAGTTCTTCAGAGTGATTGGGGTGGTGAATTTCGCAGTTTTCAGAATATCCTTGATGAACATGGCATCATTTTTCGACACTCTTGTCCTCACACTTCAATTCAAAACAGTAGAGTTGAACGCAAACACCGTCACATAGTAGAAACCGGCCTCACTCTTTTGGCTCATGCACATATGCCCATTTTCTATTGGTGGGAAGCTTTTTCTACTGCTGTATACCTTATAAATCGGCTGCCAACTCTTGTCTTAGAGAACTTTTCACCCTTTGAGAAACTCTTCAACCGCAAACCTAACTATAAGAGCTTCAAAGTGTTTGGGTGTGCTTGTTTTCCCTGTCTTCGCCCCTATAACCAACATAAGCTTCAATTTCACAGTACAAAGTGTACATTTCTTGGGTATAGTGGTTCACACAAAGGTTTTAAATGCTTGAGTTCCACTGGACGGATTTATATCTCTCGCCATGTAATATTTAATGAGCATGATTATCCTTTTGCTGACAATTTTCTGTGTTTTCAGCAGCCCTCTCATCCTGAAATTGTGAATTTCTCAAGCATATCACCTCGTACTCCTGAAGTTTTGGCTTGTCCTCCTGCTCCGCCGATTAATGGTAGTTCTTGTTCAACTGACCATGTCTCTGGACAGCAAGATCATAGCACATTTCCTCCATCTGTCTCAACTCCCATCAGCATTGTATCTGATATTTCTCAGCCTATATCTCTGCCAGTCCAACTTACTGATCCAGCAAGTCCTACCATCGCTTCTTCACACAGTCCTGACTCTATTTTCCCCTCAGACCGTACACCAGACCCTTTATCTCCGCCACCCACTCCCCAATCCCTTTCTCACAGCCCTCAGTCTTCCACAACCATTGTTCCACACCCACATACAGCCACCAATATTCATCCAATGTTAACCCTTAGTAAGCTTGGGATCTCTAAACCCAAAACTCCCTATATTGGACTCACACTTGCTGGCTCCACTTGTACACCGACAACAGCCACAGCCGCCTTATTGTCTCCTCCTTGGAAAAAAGCAATGATTGAAGAATTCACCGCTCTTCAAAGGAATGCAACTTGGTCACTTGTTCCCCGGCCTTGCAACCAACTCATTGTTGATAACAAATGGATTTTTAAGTCCAAATTTAATTCCGATGGAGCTCTAGTGAAAAGAAAGGCCAGACTTGTTGCTAAGGGGTTTCAACAAACAGAAGGTATTGATTTCTATGAAACTTTTAGTCCTGTGATCAAAGCTTCTACCATCCGTATTATTTTGACCATTGTTGTTGCCTTGAACTGGGAAATCCGACAACTTGACATCAACAATGCATTTCTGAATGGCTATTTGTCCAAACCTGTTTTTATGGAACAACCAGAGGGCTTTGTAGATCCTTTTCGGCCTGATTATGTGTGCAAACTATCCAAAGCTCTATATGGCTTGAAACAAGCCCCAAGGGCATGGTTTGACAGACTTCGAAGCGTCTTGCTAACTTGGGGTTTCACCAACTCCAAAAGTGACATCTCTCTTTTTATTTACTCTGATAAGAATCAAGTATTGATGATTCTAATTTATGTGGATGATATACTTGTCACTGGTAGTAACCCATACAGTCTTAAATGTTTTGCTGCAAAGCTTCATACTATCTTCTCTTTGAAAGACCTTGGTTCTCTACATTATTTCCTTGGGATTGAATCTCATAGAGACACCACGGGTCTGTATTTGACTCAGAGTAAATATATCTGTGATTTACTGGATTGTTTTCACATGACAAATGCATCACCATGTCACACGCCAATGGCTGCTCATAAGTCCTTATCAGCTTTTTATGGTGAATTCCTTCAAAATCCCACAGAATACAGAAGTGTCGTAGGGGCCTTGCAGTACTTGTGCAACACACGGCCTGACATCAGTTTCAGCGTGGGTAAATTGAGCCAGTATCTCTCCAAACCTACCACTGAACACTGGAAAGCTGTCAAGAGAGTGTTAAGGTATCTTAGAGGCACCATACACTATGGTATCCATATAAAACCATCAAATTTGCTTGATTTAGCTGCTTATTCAGATGTTGATTGGGCATCTTGCCCTAATGACAAACGTTCAGTGGGGGGTTATTGTGTTTTCTTAGGGAATTCCTTAATAACTTGGTCTTCAAAGAAACAACTAGTTGTTTCTCGCTCCAGTTGTGAATTTGAATATAGATCCCTAGCCAACACAGCTTCTGAACTCTCATGGATCATATCTTTATTATCTGAACTTAGCCTAAGGTTAAAGAGGATACCAACCATATGGTGTGACAACACTAGTGCAGCAGCTCTTGCCTCTAATCCAGTTCATCATGCAAGGACTAAACACATTGAAATTGATGTGCATTTTGTGAGAGACCAAGTTCTAAGCAAAGTCCTGAATGTTTCTTATGTACCAAAGAGTTTCAGGTGGCTGATTGCTTGACAAAGCCCCTTCACCATGCTCGTTTCAGCTTTCTTAGAGATAAGCTGGGTATAACTGTTGCACCAGCTAAAAGGCCACAACAGAATCAGACCTTGACAGAAATCAGCAAGAAGAAGAAGTCCACAGGTGCATCAGCAAAAAGGTCACAACAGAATCAGACCTTAACAGAAATCAGCAAGAAGAAGAAGTCCAAAGTAAAGGAGAGAGTTAGAAATAAATAATGCATTGTGGATTTATATATTCTTTGTATACTATAAAAGCTTATTGTATTCTAGAATAATCCTATTAGGACACATGTCAATGTACCATTGGAGCATTCAATCTATAAATAGAAATATGGAGGCTCAAGCTATTATTGAGAGCTTGACCTAATTGATTCAATTCTCTTCTGAGACTGAGGATAGGGGAGATGATGAGTTGGACTACATCAATTGGTTAGGATAGAGATGAGATGGCATGTTGGAAAGACTTAACGGTGGATGGATGCCCTTTGGAAGGGTGACATTGTTACCTTTTAAACTCCAAGGCGACGTTGGGACAGAAAGAACTTCTAATACTGCATTGAGATTTCGCGAATACTACTCTTATGATAGATTTGCACCTTAATCCTATTAATATACATAGTTTTATTCTGCTTCAACCTTAATGTATAATGATTATTGCATGCATGTGTGTGTGTATCAGCAACCGAATCAGTTGGCACTTAATATGTAGAACTATTTAACAACTGTTTCGAAGTTTTCAGAGATTATCACTTACTTGGGAAGTATATCTTATGATGCGTATGATTTTCTTAAGTTGTGTTTCACTTTCTGACATGGTTAATCTGATCCTTAATATTACCCAAAATGCCTTATTAATCAATGTTCAACTATATATATTCTTGAGTAAGCGCAATAATCTCTTTCTTTTTCTGTTTTTGATCTTGAGTTAGGCTTCATCATCCTTGTACAAGTTATTAACGTACGTATGAGACTTTTGGAACATTAGTGGACAATATTGGAGGGTTTCTATATAAAGGGCCCGTTTGGAATAACGGTGTTAAAAGTGATTTTTGTTCATAATGGACTTTTTTCTTGCTGGACTTTTCCTGATATGATTTTTTTTTTGGGATAGCAATGATAAAAGTAGGTTTTTTTTCCTAATGGGCACCTGTTTGATATAGCTTTTGAAAAGATAGTTGAGATGAAAAATGATTAAAAAGAGCATGAATTTTATATATATATATATATATATATATATATATATATATATATAGGGAAAATTCCACATAAATACTGTCTCACTTTGTAAAACCCCCAGAAGTCCGTCAAATTTGTAAAACGACTGAGAGGTGATAATGACTTTTGAGGGATATGCAAATTCAAACGAAATTACCCTTTTGCCCTTAGTTTTAATTAATTTTTTTAAAAAAGTAAATAACCCCCTAACGGTGGGCCCCACCGCCGGCGGCCACTGGTGACCCCCGCCGGCGACCGCTGGCCACCGGCGACCACCACCTCCACCGCTGGCCGCCACCTCCACCGGCGACTACTGCCGGGGGCTAGCGGCGGAGGTGGTGGTCGTCGGTGGCCAGCGGCCGGCGGCGGAGGTGGTGGCCAGCGACGGGGGTATTTACTTTTTTTTAATTATTTAAAACTAAGGGCAAAAGAGTAATTTCACTCGAATTTGCATATCCCTCAAAAGTCCTTGTCATCTCTTAGTTTTTTTACAAATTTGACGTACTTCTGGGGGTTTTACAAATTGAGACGGTATTTATGTGGAATTTTCCCTATTTTATATAATGTGATTATTTGGGATAAAAAATTAAAAATAAAAGGTCTAAGCTACTGTGATGGGATCAAAATCTCGGATCAATTGTTTCAGCTCAAAAGTGAGTTCAACCCTTGAAGCTTATTATCACGTGGTGAAGCTCTCCCAAATACCTAAAAAATAAGTTTTCTCTTTTGATGGGTCTTTTTTGACTTATCATGTTTTCCCAAACAGGCTTTAAGCTGGCAATATTCCTTAAATCTCATTACACTCTTCATTCTTCCTTATAATCGGACAAGTATTATGACAAATAACATGCTTGACCTATTAACAAAAGTTTCAAGGCGTCAAAATTAATTTGTCTTTTTGTATCATCTTAATTAAAGACTTGTTTTTTCATTTTACTATTGGACAACTTTCGGTCACTACGCGAGACAGACATGAGGAAGAATATAATAAGGCAATTGTAGAAAATCTGAAATGAAACTACTCATAACCATTAGCAACACTTGAGCACACCACTTAAACAGAAACAGTGAGAAAATGTCATTAAGCAAAAACAGAACTAGACTAGACCAATGCTCTTTCATAGAGAAAGAGAGAGAGTCAAGGACTGCCCTATACTGCTACCCTGCACATAAGATACCCTAGCTCTTGTCGGAACAAAGAGGAATCTGTATTCAGAGCCAGAAAATATGGAAACAGGTATACATAAAACAGAACAAACCCCTTTTTTTTCCATCTCTTCCTCTCCGGCCGGCAAACAGTACTTGTTAGAAGTAGCAATTCTTAAAAAAAAAAACTTTTTAATCGTAATTTACGGTATATGAAGTAAATATGTGAGAGAAGTTTTATCTTAATTTACGTGAATATGCATTTTTGGGATCCCAAACAAATATAAAGTTGTGTTGCGGTGACGGTATACATGAAGCAAGGAAAAGTGATAACTTACTCAGGAACACGCTAAATAAAAAAACAAAGCTACAATACATGATGTGACCCGAGATAAGATTTTTTGGGTAGCATGTGATATTAAGGGTGTGCATGGCAACCATTCTGTTGCCCAGCACTGTTTCTGAGATGAAACAGTTTTTTCTGATTCTGTGCTTTGGAAGAGTTCTGAGAATCAGAATTACGTTTGTTAACCCATTTTATTTTTACCCCGAGAATCAGAATTACGTTTGGTAACACATTTTTCCTCCTCTTGTTTGGGAGTTAAAAAAATAGTAAGAAAGGAAGATGAAGGATCAATGAGTTATTTTTACCATTTTATCATTTTCTTTAATAATTAATATAATTATTATACTTTACAAATAAACTTAAATTTAAATTTCCTAAAAAAATTATTTATGTAATTATTATATTCAAAAAATTATTTATGTGGTGATAGCGGTGGTGGTGGTGGCAGTGGCAGTGGCGGGGGGCGGTGGTGGTGGGGACGGTGGCCGTGGTGGTGGCAGCTGCGGGGGGCGGTGGTGGTGGGGACGGTGGCTGTGGTGGTGGCGGCGGCGGGGGGCGGTGGTGGTGGTGACGGCGGGGGCGGGGGCGGGGGCGACGGTGGTGTTGGGAGCGGTGGTGGCGGTGGCGGCGGTGGTGGGGTGGTGGCGGTGGCGGTGGTGGTGGCGGCGGAGGCGGTGGTGGTGGTGGCGGTGGTGGCTGAGGCGGGGTGGTGGTGGCGGTGGCGGTGGCGGTGGCTGGTGGTGGCAGCAGCGGTGGCGATGGTGATGGTGATGGTGTGGTGGCGGTGGCAGTGGTGGTGGTGACGGTGGTGGTGGTGGGGCAATGGCGGTGGTGGTGTTGGTGGTGGTGGGGCGATGGTGGTGGCGGTGACGGTGGCGGGGCCGTGGCGGTGGGGCAGCGGTGGTGTTGGGGGTGGCAACGGCGGTGGTGGTGGAGCGACGGTGGTGGTGAACGAGGGTAAATTTCTGCTTTGATTGAAGGAAAAATAAATTCTGATTTTTTGCCCTGGAATAGAGAAGTTAAAATTTTTAGCTTCTTTTTTTTATTCCCCAGCACAAAAAATAAACTGGTTCATCCGGGGAGCAAGAAAAAAAACCGGATTTACCAAACACAATTCTCATCCATTTTTGTTCCGAGGCATAGAAATTAAGAAAAAAGTCATTCTGAGAGTGTTACCATGCACACCCTAAGTATGAAGACAGTTGGTAAAAGTTGTTTTTGGGACTAGTGGCTCTTAAATTTATGAGAAATGTGAAAACACAATTAATTAAGATGCATGATGAAATCACTAATCATAAACATATATGTATACATATATATATAGTATGTGTGATGGGTCATTGTTGTTAAAAAATGGTGTTGGGTTTGGCATGTAAAGTTGTAACAGATCAAAAGGCTTTTAGTATGGGACAAGGGCAAATGATTCAAAATTTGTTAGGAATAATATCTCATTACTCTAATATCCTTTTATGAGATATTTACTCCTGAACAAGATTTTCCAATGAATGAGGCGTTGGAGCTTCCGAATATTATCAGAGTAATCTAGAAATAAGAAGTCTATCATCAACCCTTGGGACGACAAAATTCTTTGAGGAGTTCAACTGTTCAAGCATGGTATTTGGTATTAAATGGAATAAAATACCTAAAATTCCTGATAAATTGTCATCATTGTAGAATATATATATAACGCTCAGTCCAACTAATGTGGCAATGTGTGTGCAAAATTGCTTGTTGACAAGTCTGTTTATCGTTTCTTATTCTTCTCTCTTAAATCTTAATAGCTGTAATAATTGACGGTGTCCAGAAATATAACGCTCTAGCTGAAGATAGCACTTCACAGGATCCGTGTGATGGACCATCTGAAACGTTGGGGGGGTTCTCAAGCTGGGAATATCCCAAGAATCTTTAAATTATCCTTTTAAACAGCCGTGGAAGAGGAAACATGTTGTCCATATGTAGTATTGTTTTATTCCAATTAGTTCTATAAGTTTTCTTATATTTTTTCTTAAACATTTATTACTTGCACTTTAAAAATTAAGACTATTTCATCATATCCCTTCTACCTAAACGTCCTTCCAAAATCCAAATACATTTGAATTTTTGCATGTTTGAGAAACCATAAAACAACGGTTTTAGAAGCTTTTTTCTGTAAGTCGAGACAAAACTCCTCTTATAAATTTACCTCGTAAATTACAAAGCTATTCTCCAAAAACTAATCCAGACAAATACACAAACCATGACTTAGATTAAAGCTCATTGATAAAGCTTTTTCAAAGTGATTAATTCACCTGAAATCTATTCTCCAAGTAAAAAGCAATAACTGGACCAACTATACTAGAGGAAGTTGGATCTAGGGAAAAGGCTAAGTCTGTTCCATTGTAGTGAATTAAGGTTTAAATTCTCGCTACCTACATTTAGGAAACGACAGTGCGTCGAACATAATTACCTGAAGAGTGTAAACCAATTGACGTAGGTGAAAATAAAACAGGCAGAATTTCCTGACAATAGCAAATCAAGCGCATTTCCTCTTCGGTGCTCATAGCATAGGGTTAAACTAATCTCCAACCCAAACACAATAATGAGTTCTAAATCTGTTCATCTACAATATACACGCACGTCCATTAACACCTATTTTGAAGCTCTGTACTGTTACCATGTCCCCAAAAAAATGTACAGCTAAAGTCAACTTATTGATAAGACCCCCTCCCATCTTCCTCCTCCTCATCATCCGTGCCACCATCAACATCGTGGTTGCCTACATAATCATCGGCAAAGTCCTCATCATTCAATAGATCTGTATCACCATCATCTTTGGAAAACACATGACGAAAATCCTCCTCAGCTGATGATTCATCACTAGCAGCATTCCTGCTTTCACGTTCGTCTGAATCATCATCAGAATCTTCATTGTCTTCTTCATCTTCCCCTTCAGATATCTCGTCCGGATAATCGTTCAACGGATTGTTTTCATCTATAAATCACCAAATAAAAACACACAGTCAACCCAGTGGTTTGGTTTGGTCATAGTAAGATAGAATAGCCGGAGTCTAGTAAGTAGTACCATTTGAGTCATCACTTTCATAATCTAACTCTTGGGGCCCATCATAATAATCATCATCTTCATCAACTTGAACTCTGATTCAAATATACACGATGGTGTCAAGTAAGAACGAATATAGAATGTAATTGATCCAACATTTATAAAAAGAAAACACTCACAGAGGATAAGAATATGAAGTATCTTCAACAGTCATGTCCATCTCCTCATTCACAGTGTAAATATCATAAACGTAATCATCTGTATATTTCATTTAAGAAGTCAGCAACATTAATAATCAACTGTTCAAAACATTAATGGGAACGAGTCAATGTGGATGAAATGGTATTGATCTATTCGATAATATTATTTGCCTAAGTAGAGAAATCCCCACTTATTCCATCTATTTAAATACCAGAGCAACATAAAATAGAGGAAGAAAGGTTAGCAGCCAATAAAAACCTTGTTCATGATGAGCACGCATATCAGATTCAATCTCCACAGCAGCATCAGGAATAAACTCTTTCAGTAAAGGGAGGTAACTACACAAAAGTCTTTGATCCTCCAAGGATATGTGTCTACAAAATCACAGGAAAAATGGTTCCACGTGATAATTGTCCAGACAGAAGAGAACAATTTGATTCTATGATGGAAATACTTACTCTTGCTGCTGCTGTGCCTTGTTATTTTTCTCTTCATCAACACGAACAACATCATAGAAGTGGCATATTTCTTGTAATGCTTTGGCATGCACTGATTCCTTGTTTCCCCTCCTGCTCTTCCATATTTGTTCAAATCGGGCATTCCTTGCAGTAGACTAAAGGAAAAACAAAAGCAACATATCAAGTTTGCAAAAGGGAACATCTGCATAAAAAGCATTTCATCTCATGCAATATGTTAATATATGATCCAAAGACCAATATCATGCTATTTATATTTTTCCGAAATCTGTACCAGTGTGCTAGTAATAATCTGTTGCCTTTCAAAGTAAAGTTGCCTATTATATTGGTTTCCAGGATTTTAAGAACATACTGTTAAACAGGCTAGAAACAACATTCAGCTTCAGATCCAGAGTCAGTATACAAGATGCAATGTAACATCACACCTGGTTCGATTGTCTTTCATGCTCCACCATGATAAAAGAGAGAAATAAAGAGAAGAGAGAGGGAGGGAGGGAAACAAGTGCAGGGAAAGAGGTGAAATTTGAAACGTATAGAGATGCCTAAGGACATGACTTGTGATGACATCACCAGTTCATCATTACTTATAAAATGATGTTTTCTCCTTAGTTATATTTTTATACATACGATCAATAAGCAACCAAGGCAATTTCATCATTAATTATAAAATGATGTTTTATCCTTAGTTATATTTTTATACATATGATCAATAAGCAATCAAAGCAGTCAAAACTAGGTTTCAGCAAACACCCTAACCTTGAAACATATCATATTTAAGGAGTTTTGAATGATATTCAACTATAAATGCAGGTTAATGATATAATATCAAGAATATGGAGTTAATAGCCCTAAATATATGCTTTTCAACAATCAAACTCAAACAAGCACATATAATGAACTTGCCTCAACATAGATCCGTAACAATCAGGCTCTAACTGGAAGTAAAAGGACTTGAGACAATTTAGTTAAATGTAACTCGCACCAAGAGGAAAACATACATAAAAGGAGTTTACCAGTAAAACAACAAAAACCAAAAAAAAAAAACAGAACACAGGAACAGTTCCTTACCAGATAGACATCTTTGGGGGGAAAAAAAAAAGAAGCAAAAAATGTCTACACAAGAGATTTCAATATACTGTCACGGGAAGATGTATACAATTTTTAGACTATATGCATACATAAGAATGAGTAATTTAGGTCATGTGACAAACCTCATGCTTTTCTTTAGCTTTAAGCAACAGCTGGTCATGTTTCTGCAGACAACAAATTGGAAATCAGAAATCATGGAAACCATGTAAGTAGCATTGAGAAGCATGGTCGCAAAGGCTAATTCTTAGGAGAGAGTAGGGTCTGTTGTCTCTATTCATGAAAATGCAATTTTAAGTGAGATTGCACATGAGAGATGTAGGGAAAGAAGAAAGTCTTACATTGTCCTTCTTCAATAACTCTTTCCGTTCCACAATTTTTGATTTACATTCAGATGCACCACTAGAACCAGAGTCCTAGAGAAACACTTACTCAATAAGACACTTTGATTACAAGTTCAGTGCATCATGATGGGATAATGATACAAAAAGTAACACATTATGATACAATATCAAAAAGAGGAATGGTGAACACCAGCTAGATAGCCATACTGACCATGAAATGCTGCACAACATCAAAGGTGACATCAGGGATGCTTACTGTCTCCACATGTTGAACAAAAACTTTCTTGGTATTCAATTCCTCTGCTACAAACGAAAAGCATGACATCAGGAGTCAGGCACTCATACAGACAAACCCAACTTTAACGACAAAACATTCCCGCACTTTCCTCTTTCCAACTCTTTTCTATGTAGCCTTCCAAAGCTGAATAAGAATTTTAAAGGAGAAAAAGTACTTAAATAACGTGGAATGGAACCCAAACTAGACAAAGTTGAAATTAATGGCTCGTTGACAAAGCAAATCAACCGTGAAGAAAAACCTCTATTGATTGAATCTCAATAACAAACATAATGATCTTCATTCCAAGAGAAACTCCCTTCACTCAAGGATGTGGAAAGAAAGACATGGCATGGATCTCCCAATGATTTCAAAGATGCAAGCCAGTAACTTGAACCTAAGACTAGAAAAGGGCCAAGGTACTAAGTATAGGTATATCTTCTATCCAATTAATTTACAAGCCATTAATATCGATTTTATAGCGTGGGCTTAATTAATGTGGACTTTGAGAGAAAAAAATATAATTCTTATTTAATCTCTAAATCTGAAAGAATACATATAAACCTTTATATAGGCAAACCTAAAGCTAAACCTAGAATCTCATAAAATCTAATCAAATCAAAGTAAATCAAACTAATTGAGATATAATAGGAAATATTTTAAGATAGAAATATACCTATATCTAATCATAATAATCATAATAAATGCATAATATTCTCACACTCCCCCTCAAGTTGGATCATATATGTTAATCATGTCCAACTTGCTTATACAACTTTATACTGCTAACACTCCCCCTTAAGCTTGTACTTCTTGAGTCTCAGAGGCCTAGTTAGAGAGCAACAGATGAGAGGCACGATAACAGAGGAACTACCACCAACAGATGATGTTGATGAAGAACTGTGCCGGAAACGACGACGAGACCAGTCGTCAGACGAGATGAGCGGCACGATGACAGAGAAACTACCACGAATGATGATGTTGATGAAGAACTGTGCCGCAAACATTACTAGGGTTGAATAACCTAGCTTTACTTCATAAACAACGATGAACCCACCGTTACTAGGGTTGAATAACCTAGCTTTACTTCATAGACAACGATGAACCCATGTTACTAGGGTTGAATAACCTAGCTTTACTTCATAAACAACGATGAACCCACCGTTACTAGGGTTGAATAACCTAGCTTTATTTCATAATCAGAAAACGATGATGTCGCCGGAATCTGAAAATCTTGCAGGAAGTGAAAACCTCACAGAAAAGCAACCTCACAAACACTTTATCTGGCCATTGTCACTGTTCACGCGACAATACGTTCACGCTATAGTGACAGCGGCCACCGAAAAACTCAAATTGGCCAAGAACTAACCAAGCTCTGATACCATGTGGACTTTGAGAGAAAAAAAATATAATTCTTATTTAATCTCTAAATCTGAAAGAATACATATAAACCTTTATATAGGCAAACCTAGAGCTAAACCTAAAATTTCATAAAATCTAATCAAATCAAAGTAAATCAAACTAATTGAGATATAATAGGAAATATCCTAAGATAGAAATATACCTATATCTAATCATAATAATAAGATAATAATCATAATAAATGCATAATATTCTCACAATTATAATTTCACTTAAATTGCAGTACATTTTTCTTTGCTCAATCTTAGTTCAGGTCTGCCAATGCATGGTGATTTTGGTTCTAAATTGGGGATTAAAGGATTCAACCACCAAGATCTAGAATTCATGGTTTCAAATTGGTTTCAGCCTTTCAACTTTTGAGTTAAAGTCTGATGGGTTTTTTTAAAATGGTTTTAAACTTCATATCCTGAATCCTGAAGTTGCTATAAGGATAAACCTTAGGGTAGAATCACCTTTTCCTAAGCAACCACCGTATGAGGAAAAAGAATGTTCCGATGGATGGTTTAATAATGTTTCACTTCAATAAAAGTTTAGAGCACTGGTTTTTTACAATTTTGAACTTCATAAGTTCATATTTATAATTAGGCTCTCTTTTTCTCCAACTAATTACGAACATAGAGTGGAAGAACAAATTGTCACAACAATCAGAATAAGAAAAAAAATACATAATCTACAAAATAAAAGCAAACCCCAATTGGTCTGAGATAAGTACCATACCTTTCTGGGTGAAGCTGTCTGAGAGAGATAGATTCGCAAAGTCTACCAGAGGGCGCTTTAATGGCCTCTCATTTATTTCCAGCCCTACATTGTCACCCCAAAACCAAATTACATTATCATCGCTGAAATGAGTAAGGCAGATCGATCTGAAAACAATCACATTCTGCCCACACTCAAATCATGATGCCACGATTGTGTAAAGCCCAGACGGCAATATTTCAACCAGGAATTCTAGCATCTTTACTCCACATTTTTTTTTTTTTTGGGGTTCTACGAGACAATCCAGAATTACACAAATGCAATTTTATAAATAAAAAGAAAATAGTTGCTTACAGAAAGCATCAATTGGTGACTGAAAGGATTTTCGTTTGACCCTAACCACCACTGGCTTGGATGTCGCCGCAGCCGAAGAGCCTTCACCCACACCAGCCATGGAACTTCCTGAAGTACCTACGCTAGCTTTAGAAATGAACGAAAATCAAGACTTGCTGTTTGGCACAATTTGGAAGATAAAATAGCCAAGAGGTATAAGCTAATCAACTACCAAGGAACTGCAAGTTCTAGAGAGAACCCCAATGGAAGAATCGCTTGGTTTTCTTGACGTGTCGGCTGTTTGTGAGTTTGAGGATGCATCAAATTTATATTAGTACATTAGCAATTGATGATGTTGATATATAATTTGAAATGTCATATTTTCATTCGCAGCTGCAATGCGAAGAAGAATTGCCGACGGGAGTACAAGGAAACGCTTTTTGCTTTTTGTGATAAAAGCGAAAAACAAAAAAACAAAAGAAATCTACACTCTGGTTATTTCGAAATAGGAATTTTCTTCTTCTAGATAGATTTTCAAATTTCGAAGTAGGCTCTGAGTTTATGGCTTCTTGTTCTTCCCATTCATTTCGAAACTTTTTCGAACCCATCAATAGAGAGAGGAAGCAAATTTTCCAAGGAAATGTTTAGTTATAAACAGCAGAAGCAAAAATGAACACGGAGAGATATATAACAGAAAAGGAAATACTATCCAGTTCTCTGCTACCTTCTACGCTGAGCTTTCTTTTCTTCTTCGATGCTTCTCACTGCCCTTCTTCAAGAAAAAGAGGGGAATGTGTGTGTGAGGGGCTGACAGTTCAAGAAGGGCCACTTGGGCCGATGAGTCTAAGTTGGCTCCAGCAGGCCCATTTGCTATAGCCCAATCAATACTGCTAAAGGGAAAATATCACTGAACTCCCAAAAAAACAATTTATCTCACAACACCCACTATATCCCTCCGTAAAAATGAAAATAAGTTTTGTAAATGAAAAGATAATAATGTTCTCATTTATTTTTTGAATTCCCTTATTTATTTGATCAAATTTTTTTAAATCCTTAGGATAATAATGTTCTCATTTATTTTTGAGTAAATATCATTTCTAATCCCTGACAAAAAATACGGACCCTATTTTGGTCCCTTACAAAAAAATCGACCTTTATTCGTCCTTTTTTTAATGGACTAAAAAGGTCCTTTTGGAAATTTGTGAGAGATGAAAATATCAACCAATCAACCTTTATTAATCCTTTTTATGGACTAAAAATGACCTTTTTTTTGTAAGGGACCAAAATGGGATCACCTTTTTTGTCAGGAACCAAAAAGGTATTTACTCTTTATTTTTTGAATTTCCTTATTTATTTTGTGAATGACCAAATTTTTTTAAATCCTTAAATTCTTTTAAATCTCTTTATTTATCTTGTAAGTGTCTTTATTTATCTTATGAGTGGTCAAATTTTCTTGTTAACTTCTTAATTTTCTTTGAATCCCTTTATTTGTCTAGTAAATACTAAGGTTATTAAAGTAGGACCAGCCAATGAAATTGGCCGAGGTAGGGTCAAGTAGCTCAAACATGAGTTATCCAAACTAAAAAATAATGTAATTTCTCATCCCATCATCCAAATTATAAATACTATATGCTCTATCCGGTCTTCTACCCCGTCTGGATCAAAGAAAAGGTGGTAATGGAAATGGAAAGGAATAGAAATAAAAAGAATGAAATGAAATAGAAAATATTGTGTCGTACGGGAAAAGAAAATGGTTTGATAGGGAAATTTTTGTTTGGTTGGAAGAAAATAAT
Organism: Acacia crassicarpa; assembly: GCA_034222035.1. NCBI lineage: Eukaryota > Viridiplantae > Streptophyta > Magnoliopsida > Fabales > Fabaceae > Acacia > Acacia crassicarpa. The sequence continues at coordinate 45,082,392 of JAWXYG010000002.1, read as the reverse complement.
GTAGAAAAATATGACAAATGACCATTTCACCCATAACCAAAAAAAATACTCCCTCCGATCCTAATTATAAGAGCTAGTTGACTTTTTTAGGGAGATTAAGGAAGCTAATTAAATTATTTTAGAATCTTTTTATTTTTATTTTTTTTCTTCAAACTAATTAGTTTAACTAATAAATTAATATATAATCTAAAATACACAAGATAGGAAATGATTAAGTAACTTATTTAGCTTTTTTAATCTCTCCAAAAAAAATCAACTAACTCTTATAATTATAATTAGAACGGAGGGAGGAAGTATCATTTTATCCTTCTTCCTCCTCTCCTTCTTGAACCTCATCCTTCTCCTAATTTTTGTTTATCGGCGTATTCAATAAGTTCTCAAGTGTCCACTCGAGTGTACATATATGTACACTCGAGGTCACATGTCAGCCTCAATTTTACACATGACACTTGAGTGGGTGGGATTCAGATGTACAAGTGCAAATTTTACAACTTAAAACACACTTGTTCAAGAATACTTCATTTAACACACATGAACAAACAAGCGCCAGAATTTTCAAGTATTTTACAATTACAAAATTTTAAACCTTTGACACCCATGGTATAACCCATTATAAACCAAATTTGATCCTTAAACCAAAGTTTCAACTATTGCCAAATTGCATCATCATGAGCACAATTAACCAAACAATCAGCCAGGTATAGTTACGATTTACCTCATTGGATTCCTCCTTTTCTCATATAGTCCAGATTTCTAATTAATTAGACAATACTTTCAGAAATTGACACCAATTTGAAGGCTCCTCGTTTGAAAATTCTAATCACTTTGTGAAACGCATCTTCCCTTTACATAAACAGTTTTGAAAATTGTGAACTCGTAATTCCAAATTAGAAGGAGAACGAACAACAACTCTTTAGAAATAAAGAATGTCTCAATTCATATAATTCATAAAGATTCCATGCACACAAAAAAAATCAAATGAATGAATCATTTAAATCTTAAAAGGAAAGCTACAGTAAATTGAAAGAACAGGAACAACTAAACCCTAATGTAATCATCTCTACATTACCAGAGTCACAACAATGATCACCATAAGAATCTCGGATTCCTCACGCTTTCTTGCTTTTGAACTCGATTTATGCTTTTCTCCGTCCAAATTCCAAGCCCTAACTAGTCGCGTGAAGATTATCAAAGCAGCTCTCCATCTTAGCAATCGAAAAAACTGTCGACTTTTTTCTCTGGTTTTTGTTCAACGCTCGATATCGTCGCACGAGGGTGTCAATCGATTGCCTAAGACCTACCACGGTTGAGACCGTCAATCGCCGGTTTCCCCCATCGCTGCCGACCTACACGCTGGAGATCGCCGTCGGTGCCTCTGTCATCGGGTTTGGCGGTAAAAGTTCGGAATATGCGTTGGGCTAGGTTTGCTTTTGAGTGTTGAAACTTGAAAGTGTTGGGGCTTTTCTCCTGGAGGAGGTCTTCAAGCGTGGGATCTTTATTTTGTCACGTTTGAATTCTCTCATAATCTTTTTTTTCTTATTTTCTTCTTAACCTGACCTTTACCTTAGATTTAAAAATATAGATAATTTAAATTTAATATTTTATAAAATTGTTATATTAAACATTAATAAATAAATTTAAACGGTTAAATCATGATTTCCATCACTTATATTTGTAATACAAACAAAATTAATAAAAAAATTAATTTATAAAATATCATCATCATTGTTTTAGAAAATATTAAATATGAATTGTCCATTATTTAAGGGTGGAAATGAGATTCTGAAAAGAATATGAAAGAAGAGATTCTTAAGAAATCTGTTCTCATATTTTGTCGAATGGATACCTAGTGGATTTTTTTTTTTTTTTGATAAAAAATACCTAGTGGAATTGATAGTACTGGAGTGTGATAATTTCGGAACACTACAGTTATTACACTCTAGTGTGAGATGTAGGGAAAGTATTCTTTTTCAATTGAATTCAATTTAAATTTTAAAAAAACATATGATTGAAATATTTTACAGAATTTTAATTTATAAATAATTAAAATCTTTTAATAATATATTAATAAATATTTATATTTCAATATTCTTTTTTTAATAAGAATACAAATATAATATTATTTATTTAATATTTAACATATTTAAAATTTACATATTTATGTGAATTTAATATATTGATATAGAATATATATTTCTATTTTAGAAGTTTTGGACGTGGGATGTCTCACATTGCAAGTGTACTGAACGAGGGAGGACGTTGCACGAGACTGGAGTGTGAAAACTTCATTAGCCAGTGTCCACGGAATCATATGTGTGCAGATATCTTGCACTTCTCTTCCTCTTTCCTTTGACTTTCTTCCATTTCCATCATCTTCGATCTGACATATCTGCGACAATAAAGAGGCTACCATTGGTGGCTTCTTCTTTTTTTCACAATGTTTTTAGGCATCACTCTCTTCTCTCTCTTCCCCCCCCCCCTCCAACTACACTCTCTTCTCTCTCTTCCCCCTACAAAAAAACCGCTCATTTGTGGCGGTAAAAAACGCCCATTTGTGGCGGTTTTTGACGTGAAAAATGACATTTGTCACGGTTACAAAACCGCGACAAAAACCAATGAAACAAAGCATTTTGTCGCGGTTCAAAATAACCGCTGCTACATAAAAATAAACCGCTACATTTACTGTAGCGGTTTATAATAACCGCCACTATATATAGCTATGCTGACAACTTATACACACAACTGTCGCAGTAGAAAAACCGATACAAAATGAAAAAAGTTCTGGCGCCTTTTTTTATTTTACATTTGTCGCGGTTCAGTAACCGCTACAAATTCGTCCAAATATATGAAAAAGGCCATATTGTTTGTAGCATTTTATAACCGCCACAAATAATTCGTCCAAATATTTGAAAAGTTTACGGCCATATTTTTGTAGCGGTTTATAACTACCACAAATAATTCCCGCCAAGATTTTTACAAAAAATTTTGGCGCCATTTTTTATCTTTACGTAGCATTTTGTAAAGGTTTAGGTTGTGGTTTCTGTAGCGGTTTTTCTTAGTTGAGGTGGTGTGCCTGCTGATACTTTAATATTTGTAGCGGTTTCAAATTGTGAAATTTTTTTAAAAAAAATATTTCACAACTCTTAATTAAATTATTATCTCATTTATATTTTTACGGAAAATGATATTAAAATATAATAATTGATTGTATAAGGTAGTATAGATATGGAAAATAATGAGAATATCCAAATATAATAACAATAACTTATGAGTTAGTAAAAATAAAATGAATTACAAAAGAAAAGTGTGGAAAAGTGGATCGATGAATAAGTATATGAAAGTAGAAAAGAAGTTGAAAATTAAGAAAATGTACCTGTAAAATAAAAGAAGTTACAAGTTAATATCAATAGGGTAGAAGAAAAAACAAATATTATCAAGCTGAGTGACACTTATCCGATTCAAACACTTTGCCTCGTTGAGAAAACGTAAAAATATGAGAAAAGTTGGAGAGAAAACGTGTGCAAAAATCAAAATGGAGCATATTGAATGTGATTTGGTGGGGGTATTTATTTTGATCTCAGCGTATCATTTTGTCGCGGTTGAGGTTGCGTTTTCCGTAACGGTTTATTTTAGTAGCGGTTTTGTTATGGTTTGTCGCGGTTAAAGAATTAGTCGCGGTTTTTTTAAGGTTTAGTGGCGGTTTCAAACCGCGACAAAAACTTTTTTTTGGCATTTTTTAAAAAAAATAAAAGTAAAAGGAAGAGTAGGGATACAAATAACTTTTTTTGGGGTTTTTTTTTTAAAAAATTAAAGTAAACTGATGAATAGGGATAATTTTTCTTCTCAATCTTCGGCGCCCTCCCTGCAAAGAAAGTTTGTATAAAAAGTTACATGTAAGTTAATATAAAATAAGACATAGAAAAATTTTTGGGAGTGAAATTTGTATATTTCATGTTGCGGATATTAAAAGACGTACCGAACTATAGGTAAAGTGTCATCGCCGTCTGGGAAGAAGTTTTCGAAACTGGCGAGATGTAGCGGCTCACAATTGTAGGCGACGTTCTCACCATCGCCCATGTCGTATAGGTCCCGAGGCTTTAAGTGAACCACCATATTCCAATCCCTATGCCTCTCATCCCCAATATAACCTTCTGCTATTGAACCTTCAGGCCACGCCTTATTCCTCACGTAAGATTTCAGTTTCCCAAGGAACCTATAAAGTAATGAGGAAAAATGTTGATACATCAATGTTTAAACATGGGACTAAGAAGTAATGTATTATATATGCTAAAGTAATTAATTTTAAAAGAGTACTTCTCAATAGGATACATCCATTGGTAGTGAACCGGGCCAGCAAGCTTTGTTTCGTGAACAAGGTGTACTGTCAGGTGAACCATGACCGTGAAAAATGAAGGAGGAAAGATCATCTCCAAATGGCACAGCGTAAGAATGATTTGCTGTTGCAGCTGGTCGAGCTCCTCCACGATCAACACCTTGAAACACAAATTCTGGAAGAAAGTACAAAGCTCGACCAAAACGATCGACACATCGAGAGGCAGTGTATTTTTTATGGCCAGCAGAAGTAACTGCTGCATAAGCACATGTGAGTCATGACTCTTCAGCCCAGTAACCTTTCGAGCCTGCACGTCCACACATCGGGAAATGTTGCTCGAATACCCGTCAGGAACTTTTATTTTCTTCAAAGTGGCAAGGAAGATTTCCTTATTCGGTTTTGTCAGGGTGAATTTTGCCGGTTGAAATCTGTCATGCTCATCCGGCCACGCGTCTGCACGAACCCCTATCTTCCGTAAATCTTTCCTCGCTTGAAGATGATCTTTTGACTTGCCTGGTTCGTTCATGATCGTGTACAAGACATTGTCGCACACATTCTTTTCAATGTGCATGACATCCAGACTGTGTCGGAGCAAATTATCTTTTCAATACGGAAGAGCGAAGAAGACGCTTATCTTCCACCATTGCTGGGTCGCAGAACCAGAAGCCCTGGCCGTCTTTGTCCCAGCTTTTGCTGTGTCGTCTTTTTTCCCATACTCAAATTCAACATCCACAATTTGCTCTATTATATTTGCACCGGATAAATTCCGAGGAGGTCCTCTTCTTTCCTGTTGCCCATTGAAACAATTGCGCTGCAACCTAAACCTGTGTGTACCATCCAGAAACCTCCGATGACCCATGAAGCACCACTTACGACTGTGGGGAAGGCGCACTAAGTCAGAGTCAAAATTGCAAGCCGGACACGTAAGGCCGGTATGCACATTCCACCCAGATAATGTTCCCAGTCCAGGGAATCACTGACTGTGGGGAAGGCGCACTGAGTCAGAGTCATTTAGCGCGTCATTAACTCCACTTTTAACATACCATCTCACTGTACGTCATCGCAAACGTCTTGGATCCTCCCATGTGATTGATCCTCTGTGCTGCCTTGCTTCTGGTGTTCCTTTGCGCTAGGGCCTGCAAAATAAATGAGTGTAATTAATTAAAACAAATTTTAAAATATACAATACTTTCATGATTGAAAAACAAAACTATGATTAATAAAAAAAACGTACCAATCCACCCTGACTCCTCCTATATTGGACAAAAGCTGCCCAGTCATTTGAAGGAACGCCGTCTGAGACGTTTACCATCAATTGCTGCAGAGGCATAGTCCCATCTCCATTCTTCTTGTCATATAGACGACCCCTCCGGCTCTTCCACGCTTCTCCCATCTTCATCTTTACATACCTCTTCGCCTTGACTCGCAGTTTAAATTTGTTCTATACCATTAAATAATTAGTAATTAATTAATAATTATTTAAGAAATAAATAACTAAATTAACCACAATTTATACAACTTAAAACTATTAACATGTAAATTTTAATTACACAACATAATTTACTTGCACAACGTCCGTAAACGCCCTATCCTTGTTCTCATCCGGAACCTTTCTCCAATTTTGGAAATAGATAGGGAAAAACCCCCAATTCCCGCCAAGCTGTGACAGGAATCGGTTCAAGAAGTGACCATCGCTGCCGATCGGCTGGTCCGTGTCTGCGTTCCACAGGACGATCACGCGGTAGGTGTTGTTTTGGTGGTTGAGAGTGGGAATGTCCAGCGTCCTCCTGCTAACGTTCCCTTGTGGATCTGCACAATTATAACAAAATTGTTGCAATGTATTTAGATAAACAATCATTACACGTCAGGAATTTAAATTTTATTTTTCGATAATAAAATACTTATACTTACCTTCGACATCCACCGTAAATCCGGTGGAACGAGAAGACGATGGTCGAGGGTTCCCTTGGTCCCACTCGTTGTCCTTGTCGAGGAACTACTCCGCTTTCGTAATGGGAATCTCAATCTGGATCTCCTCACCATCTTGGCTATTCAAGATGTCCTCAATCGACAGACTTGCGCCTCGTTCTCCGCCTACGGTCTCTAGGGTCTCTGGGTGTGGGATTGGGTCATTCGCAAAGAGTTCGTCAAACTCATTCCCAACCTGAGGGGCCTGAACGGGGGTATTTAGAGGCCCACGCCCTCTCCTACCTCTACTACTACCACCCCTGAGAGGTCTTCTTGGGAGTTCCACTACTTTCTCTTTTCCCTTGTCCTCAGGATTCATGATAGTGAAAGGTAAAAGTTGAAATTGAGAAGTGAATAGTAACAAAAATTGCGCTTTGAATTTTGAAAATGAAAAGTGAGGGATAATAACCGCTGCATTTCGTGGCGGTTATCTCAAAAACCGTCACAAAGTAATAACTTTTGTGACGGTTTAAGAGAAACCACTACCTCCACCGAGACAAATGTGCCTCGTTTTTCGCTCAAATTTGTGGCGGTTCTATAACCTCTACAAAAAACTTGACTATTGAGATTCTGTAACGGTTAGACGTAAAACCGCCACCTAAACCGCGACAGATGCGCCTCAATCTTCGTGAAAATTGGTAGCAGTTATAGAAACCGCTACAAATTTCATAAATGTTGACACTTCGTATCGGTTTTAGAGGAATCGCTACCGATTTAGTATTTATTTTTTAAAAAAATTCAAACTAATTAGTTTATCAAACTAATTAGTTTGGATTTTTTTCTTTATTACAATAAAAACATTTCCAATTATTTTCTTTAATTTCCAGTTAGGGTTAGTAATAACAAGTTTACTGAAAATTGGATTCAGTATAGCCACCGATCTCCCTAGAAAAACTCGCTGACTCATTTTGATCAGAGATATTTCCCAGAGAGAATGTTGGCTATATTAGACCCAATCTCCGATGATATGTTGGACAATCTTCAGAAGAGGAGACGTCTTTAAGTGAATAGAATAACTAAATCAGAATTTTCACTAAAAGAACATTCTCGGCTCCATATCTCATATCCCGACAACAGAGCAGAGAATGCTCATTTAGTGATAATCTTGACTTGAATTATTTTTAATTTGAATATTTATAGTTGTTGTACAGTCGCTATTTATAGAATAAATTTTGTAGCGGTTATATCCTAAACCGCGACTAATTGTAACATTTAGAGTATAACCGTCACCTAAATAGCGACAAATGCGCCTCAATCTTCGTGGAAATTTGTAGCGGTTAGTTAACCGCCACAAAAGCAATACACGTTGTAACGGTTTGGTATGAATCGCTACCAATTTAATATTTTTTTCTTTATTACAATAAAAACATTTCCATTTATTTTCTTTAATTTCCCTAAAATAGCTAGGGTTAGTAATAACAAGTTCATTGAAAATTGGATTCAGTATAGCCACCAATCTCTCTAGCAAAAACTTGATGACTCATTTTCATCAGAGATATTTCCCAGAGAGATTGGTGTCTATATTGGACCCAATCTCCGATGATATGTTGGACAATCTTCAGAAGACTAGACGTCTTTAAGTGAATGGAATAACTAAATCTGGATTTTCACCAAACGAACTTTCTCAGCTTTGCATCTCTTATCTCATCTCCCGACAACAAAGTAGAGAATGCTCGTTTAGTGACAATCTAGGTTTAGAATATTTTTTAATATTTCTAGTTGTTACCTATTTATAGACTAACTTTTGTAGCGGTTACAGCGTAAACCGCTACAAATTGTAATATCTAGACGCGGTCAAAGTGTCGGTTTCTTCTCACCGCGAGAAAACGGTGTCGTTTCGAATACATTTTGTAGCGGTTACAGTCAAAACCATTACAAACGTTAACAATTAGACGCGGCAAAGGTGTTGATGAATTTTTGTAGCTGATATTTCAACCAAACTGCTACTAATAAACCGCCACAATATTCGCGCCAAAACGCGCCAAGGCTGGCGCCATATTTGTGGCGGTTTTGTTTTGTGTAACTGCTACAAAATTCGAAGCAAAATGGTCACCATTTCCCGCCAATGTTTCCGTTACTAATTGGTGGCAGTTTCGCTTTAAACCGTGGCAAATTCGCGTCAAAATGTTATTTTGCAACGGTTTTTTATAACCGCTACTAAGTAACCGCGGCAAATGACTGCTTTTTTTGTAGTGCCCCCCCTCCCAATCACTCTCTCCTCTCTCTGTCATGTGAGTCAATCACTCTCTTCTCTCTCTATCATGTGATCAAGGCCAAACTGAACTTTAGCCTAGGTGCTTAGGTTTCCACCATTTTAGTGGGAACCATTTTCATTTAAACATGGGAGAATGGCAAGCGAAGGGAAAATATTTTTCAGGGAAAATTTGATCCAAACAGCTAAGGGTGAGCAAAAGACCCACAGCCCGCCCGTCCGTCCGCAACCTGTGCCATTTTACCCATTTTTAACCCTCCCAAATTAGACCCATAATGGGTAAAAGGGCTGCCCCATACCCTTTTAAACTAAACGGGCAGGGTACGGGTTACCTACCAAGGCACCCGTGCCAGCCCGTTACCCATATGTTATTACTTTTTTAAAAAAAAAAATCACAGATCTGACAAGAGAACAAGAGTGTGAGACATGACTGAGTGACAACACACCATTTTCCAATTGACCCAAACTAGAGTAGAGAGTAGGTACAGATTGAGATAAGTCCAGACAGCCTATTCACGCCATTTTCAAATTCCTAACCAATAAGTCAGTAACCAGCTACTGACCAATCAGTCCATTTCCACTCATCCACTCCAGCGTTAACCCTCCCCAACTTTGCCCCTCGGACTGGGTCTTTGGCTCTTGTCTTGTCGGAGTTGCGGTGTAGCTTGGAGTCTCGGACGCTCGCCTCTATCGTTGTTAACCTCGCTGTGAGCCCGCGACAGTGCGAACTCTTGTGATATGGAGTTCTAAAGAGGCCCTCAGCTCTCGTCGCTGTCGACCTCTTGTAACATCCTGAATTTTGAATCTAATATAAACCTATTTTGGGAAGACTAGTAGGCTCTATTTTTGGAAAGTGATAAATTTGAAATCAGTATTTTGTGGGCCCCATGAATAGTATTTACTATTCACGTATACGTTTTTACTATTTACAAATACGTATTTAAAAATATATATATATATATATGTTATTCGCAAATACGTATTTAATACTTGAAATTTGTGAAATATGAATAGTGTTCACTATTCACAAATACGTATTTACTATTTAAAAATACGGTATTTACTATTCCTAAATACGTATTTACTATTCATGTGGGACCCACGACCAAAATAATTCTTCCTCCCGACAGAAACTCTCGTGAGTATTGAAAATATTTCACGCGGGACCCACGTAATAGTAATTTACTATTTGATTTATAATATTATATTATTTAAAATATTAAAATATTATTAAAATTTTTTAAAAATGTTCACGGGGCGGCTACTTAGTCACGGGGGGAGATTTCTTTTTAATTTTTAGGAAAATTACGTAAAACGACCCAGAGACAAAAATTACACTTAAAGACCCATTTTCCAACTATAAATAGACCTTCCATTTCATTTCATTCTTCACAACTTCTAAGAGCCATAGAGAGAGGTAGAGAGAGAGAGAGAGAGTAGAGAGATATTTGCTTAAGAGTTATAATAGCTGGTTGGTGATTCGGGTATTAGCAAGTAACAGGTAACTCTGAATATTCTTCCTTATACTTGTGAATTATGTATGATTATAAATTTGTTTGTTTACTATTTTGGCAAGAATATTTAGAAAATATTTATGGTTTTAAGATCTGGTGTGGGAACTTTGATTTGCAAATCTGCAGAGGTACTATTTATACGTACGTTACTATTCACGTATACCGTATTTACTATTCATTTTTACTATTCATGTTACTATTCACGTATACTGTATTTACTATTCACGTATACCATATTTACTATTCACACCGTATTTACTATTCATTTTACTATTCACGTATACCGTATTTACTATTCATTTTACTATTCACGTATACCGTATTTACTATTCACGTATACATACCGTATTTACTATTCACGTATACATACCGTATGTACTCTTCATTTTTACTATTCATGTATATATATCGTATTTTACTATTCACATATACGCATAGTATTCACTATTCATAAATACGCATATTGATGTATAAAACTTTATGGTATAATAATGCATTATTTTGAGTGAACATATTCATCATGGCGGTTGTATTATGATGGGTGGAGTAAGGAGGGATTTGAATGATAAGAATGATTTATGCCACCACTCGGTGCAGAGTGGATGGTACTTGTTTCAGGGCCCCATCTTCCATGTTTTCCTCTGGCCGGGATTTCATTGGAGTTGTGGGACATGTGACACCTCCTTAGTTATTTTAAAGGAGGGGAGCCATAGTCCAGATTTAAGCTATATACCTTTGGCCGGGTGTATCTTAAGTTTTGGTGAGCTTGGAACAATTCAGTCAAATGAATAAGTTTCTATTGGACTATGTGTTAGCCTATGGCTCCAGTCTGCGGTATAAGGGAGGTGGTGATATAAGGGAGGCTGCATACTGCATAGTGCATTTCTGAACAGTTCAAGAATTTGATATGATGATGAATATTCTGTAAAGACATGAGATGAGAACTTTTGAGATATATATGTTTTAATACCTTCTATATTGACGACTATTAGTATAAATTATTTTGTATGATAAATTATGGAATCTATATATATATTTGAAATCAGCCCATATCTTTTTGTCATATATTATTTGCTCGTGTACGGTAGAAATATTTAGTAGTTACTGAGATGTGTAATCTCACCCCATATTAACATTTTTCAGGTGAATAACTTAGTAGAGATCAAGGGAATGCACCCATGGAGTGAGCTTTGTAGGCTCTTCTGTACTCCTTTAGTTTATGTTGTGTTATTTTATTTGCCATGAACCTAAAAGACTTCCGCATTTTAAAATAACTCTTATTTATTGGATTTATTTTGGCCCTGTATAAATGGATTTCTACCTTTGGCCATATTGTAAATATGTGTTTGAGTGTTGAATATCCTATATTTGGAGGTGTTACTATTATTTTGGCCAAGATTTTGGTATTGAAAATGAGGCGTTACATTTTTGGTATCAGAGCAAAGGTTCTGGCCAATCTGTAAATTTCCTATCAGTTTTCTAAATAAAAATTTTGAGGTCATGGCAAATTAAATATCATAACATGTGCATTTTCCTTTATAGCTTTGGATTCTTTTTACCAATTTTCTTGTGACATTCATGATAGGAGAAGAATGGGTTAATCAAAATATTCAAGTGATTGATAATGAGGATTTATGATTTGAGGATGTGATTGAGATTAAATTTCAGAGCTGCGTAGCGGAAGTTGGTAAGTAGAAAATTTATTGAATATTGGATTCTGTAGGCCCAAAATTACTTTCTAGGATGAATATTTTTATTGGTGTCTAGGAAAGTGATTGAAAGACTAAGCCCCTATTTGATGTTTATTCAATTAGTTGCCGTTGTAAAAAAAAGTATGAAGAGATGTTCGCTAGATTTTCACTTACCTAGCTAATTTATATGAGTAACAGATGACAATACCATAACAGAATACGGGCATAGTCTTGATTATACAGAATAACTGGCTTAAGTTTGAATTTAATAAGATAAAGTTGAGTTTGGCAGGAAAACTCGAAAATCCTTATGAATCCTAGAATAAAGATTACAAACATTAGCAAGAAGGCTAAGAAGAGTAGACTATATTAATTCAAGCATCAAGAACAACAGTTGGTACAATCCCACCGCAAGCTTCGACTATCTCAAGTTTAAGTCTATTAATTTCTTCCTGAGCGGCTGCTCTTGAGAGAGGACCATCAGGAGACATTGTTCTTCTCAATCTAGCTATTTGCTTCATAGTGCTTCGAATTTTTACATAAGGCCAATGCTTTATTCCTCCCCTATGGCATATTTTCATTAGAACATTTTTGCATAGACGAACTTGTTGAGCCGCTTCTTGTTGAGGTAAATGGAATAAGTCTCTAAGATCATTAATTGACATTGATGCAGCTCTAATATTTTGTTCAGCTCTTGATCGGTATGGATTACTAGGTATGGGGACTGAAGGATTATTATTTACAACCATGAGCTCTTTTCCTTTATTGGATATATTTTCTGTATTGGTTGGAAATGAACTATTAGGGAGTTCATTTTGATTTTTAGTCCATTCCAAACCAACACAAAGGGCCTCATAGTAGGCTGATAGGGGATCTGACACCAGGACATACCCTAAAGAATTTTGATTCAAACAATAATTTTCTAGAAAATGTTTGACATCTTCTAAATTTTTCTTACCAAAGTCAAATACTTGAGGACTGGAAGAACCTCCTTGTACGTCCTGGTGAAAGACAGCGTGGCATATCATACCAATCCTCCCATGAACTTCAAGTTTATGGTATTGAAGTCCATTGGTATGAATAATCTCTCGTAGAACATGGCAGCAACCACATGAAAATGGATTAGTAGTCTCAGTCAAGGTAGAAGCAGGATTCCTTGGTTGAGAAGGTACCGTAGACTCCATAAGTTCTGCCACATTACGACACCTTTGGACAGGTCGCCTTGATGGACCTGCTTCAGATTCCTTTCTGTTAGTAGTGGTAAAAATAGAATCTTGTATCCTTAGAGGAGGAGTAGGAATGTTAATCGTTGAGGCAGATGAATGAACGTTCATACTTACGGGATTTTGGGGAAGTAAAGAAGAATAAGGGTATGATGCATTGTTTGACAAATCAGACAACATGTTAGTCTGATAGTCATGAAGTAAGGCTTCAAGAAAGAAAGGGTTGAATGAATCGGAGACTGGAATAGAGTTACTTGAACCGGCCATGTTTAAGGATAATGTGGAAGGTTATAGTGAAGGTTACGATCGGAGAGGAAATGAATATGTGGAGGTTTTGTGAAGTTTGAGAGAACGTGAAACATTTACTCTTTCTTTACTCTATTTATAGCTGGGCTAGCAACGTCTATATTTTGTTAAGCAGCATCGGATTCTCATCTGTCGTTAGCTCAGAATCATGTAGATTTTGTTGTTATGCGGAAAATTTTATGGCACCGCACTCTAGTGCACCCTAGCCACCGTTAGGGGTCGCAGTTTCCTAGACCTTTGCAGACAGAAATCGCTATGGCATTTATTGCTAGCTGTGTTTTCAAGAAATTAAGTTTGGACGTTTATACGCGCATTTATCTAAGAAATCTGTCTTGGATGTGCAGCTGACTCAAGATGTCGGAATTGACATTTGAAAATAGGATTTTAAGCGTAAGCGTGCTAAGGTGATAGTAATCTTGGGAAGGGTGACTTCCTAATAATATTAGATGAACCGGAGAGAATCCGAAGATTTGAAATGATGATGAGTTGTGCCAATTAACCCGAGAGCATTCTTCACTCTCCGAGTATCCGAAGAACTCTATGAATTTGTCAAAGATAATTCAAAGACTAAGGTTTTTGGATAAACATGTTGGAAGATCGATGGAAAGGTATGAAATGGTGATCCTTAGGAATGCCAGTAAGATGTTAGAATGAATATAGTAAATATTGAGGATAGGCTTTAATTTAATCTAAGCTGAAATAGAACTCAAGAACGAAATGAGTCTTTGTGATATTGCAGGTTGAGGTAGAATTAGAACCTTGTGAATACTGCTGAGGTTGTAGATAGTCTTCATATAATCCAAGAATTAGATTAGGAATTGTGAATCATGATCTTAGTATGATGGGTATTTTTGGGGAAACACGAATTATCAGTTGATGTTGAGGTTATAAGAATCAAATTGTAAACTTGACTATTAATGTCTGGGAATATTTGAAAATAGACTTGAATTCAATCTGAGTTAAGATAGTGTGTCTAATTAAGAAAGTATGAAATCCGGTGATTTATGTTATAATATTAGTATGTTATTTGGGTGTGATTAATAGATAACTATGAGAGGAACAGATGATATTTAGTATATGTCTTTGAGATACTAAGGATTGAATTCGAATCATGTGAACAATGCTGAGGTTGTGAGAATAATATTTGAATGTTTTAAATCTTAGTCTAGGAATTGTGAAACATGAATGTTCTATGGATATTATTGAGGACACATGATATCTCTGTCTTGCTGATATTGAAGTTCTAAGAGTTAATTTGTAATTTGACAATTATCATTTTTGTGGAAAGTTTGAGGATAGTTCTTAAATGATATAAGCTATGGAGTATGATGAATCTAGTATGAATAATCGGGGTTTTAGAAATAGGATGATGAATCTGAAAGTTGGTAGGGGATCTAAAGGGTTGCTACTAGTATAAATGTAATATAACAGTTCAACTTAACAGTTGTATTGATTCTTTAGGAGACTGAATTGATTGAATAAATTGAGATATTAGAATATGGTATTAATTGATTTGAGAGAAATAGGGAACAAAATGTGATACCAACATGTATAAGGTGTTCAGAGATTGCCAACTGTTTAACTAGCATAGGAAATGATCTTGATAATAGAATCTTTCTTTAGAAATAATGAATTGAGTGTTTCATGGATGAGTTGAGTAGAATAAGTTGGAACCTGGAATGTATTCGGAGTTGGTGACTATTTAAAATAGTTGCTAGGTCCCTGAGTATTTGAATTTTGAACTTACCAATGCACTTGCTGTGTTTGGAAATTTTTACGCAATATTTACAACAGGATTTAAGACCAATTTGTAATCGACATTTATAAACTATGATGTCTCATGGAATGAATCCTTGCGAAATTCGAACAAGAATTGACTTTTACATTATGATTGTGGTGGAAGGTGTACAAGCTAGAAGAGGTTGGAAACTGTTGTGGATATACTTAGTTTGCGGAATCTTGCCAAATGTACTTGTTTTTGAATTACTTGCCATTGGTGAAAGCTAGATTTAGTAAGTAAGTGTTTTCTTAAACTTGAATTGAGGAAGCACGGGTATAGGATAGACGAGCAGAGGCTTGAAGCGGTAAGACCCGTTGAGCTAGTTTGCATATGGTGGTATCTCTAGGCTATAAGACTTATGTGCCTAGTATTGTGTTTGTTGCCTATCATGGTAACATTAGACCTGTATGTCTAAAGTTTATCTTAAGGTTGGCAAAATAATCAGATTATATCATATTGTGGTTATTATGGCCTGAGGGTAACTTCTTAAGCTGTAAGATCTGAATATCCAGTGTCGTGGTAATACAATGAAATAAGCAGAAAGGAAGAATGAACTGGCCTGTGAGGCCAGTGTAACCAAGCGCTCAAATAAGGAACTAGTGGATCCTGTGTCTGAATATTACTTTGGGTACAGGATGAACGAAAATTGTGTTGTGTGCTTGGTGAGCATGTTTGGGAAAGAGATAGGACTTAGGGATAATATGATATATAAAGCTGAGTCGGAGCGGATTGTTGATGCGGGGGATAAGCAATTGAGGAACAAGGCTATTAGCTTGTAAAGGTTGTGTGTAAAGGAATGGCTCCCGGAGATGCTACTTGGGAAACGGAGGAGAGCATGCGACAAACCTATCCTCATTTATTTAAATAGGTTAGAATTCTTATTATAGCGAAATTTTGAGGACAAAATTTTCTTTTAGGAGGGGAGAAATGTAACATCCTGAATTTTGAATCTAATATAAACCTATTTTGGGAAGACTAGTAGGCTCTATTTTTGGAAAGTGATAAATTTGAAATCAGTATTTTGTGGGCCCCGTGAATAGTATTTACTATTCACGTATACGTTTTTACTATTTACAAATACGTATTTAAAAATATATATATATATATATGTTATTCGCAAATACGTATTTAATACTTGAAATTTGTGAAATATGAATAGTGTTCACTATTCACAAATACGTATTTACTATTTAAAAATACGGTATTTACTATTCCTAAATACGTATTTACTATTCATGTGGGACCCACGACCAAAATAATTCTTCCTCCCGACAGAAACTCTCGTGAGTTTTGAAAATATTTCACGCGGGACCCACGTAATAGTAATTTACTATTTGATTTATAATATTATATTATTTAAAATATTAAAATATTATTAAAATTTTTTAAAAATGTTCACGGGGCGGCTACTTAGTCACGGGGGGAGATTTCTTTTTAATTTTTAGGAAAATTACGTAAAACGACCCAGAGACAAAAATTACACTTAAAGACCCATTTTCCAACTATAAATAGACCTTCCATTTCATTTCATTCTTCACAACTTCTAAGAGCCATAGAGAGAGGTAGAGAGAGAGAGAGAGAGTAGAGAGATATTTGCTTAAGAGTTATAATAGCTGGTTGGTGATTCGGGTATTAGCAAGTAACAGGTAACTCTGAATATTCTTCCTTATACTTGTGAATTATGTATGATTATAAATTTGTTTGTTTACTATTTTGGCAAGAATATTTAGAAAATATTTATGGTTTTAAGATCTGGTGTGGGAACTTTGATTTGCAAATCTGCAGAGGTACTATTTATACGTACGTTACTATTCACGTATACCGTATTTACTATTCATTTTTACTATTCATGTTACTATTCACGTATACTGTATTTACTATTCACGTATACCATATTTACTATTCACACCGTATTTACTATTCATTTTACTATTCACGTATACCGTATTTACTATTCATTTTACTATTCACGTATACCGTATTTACTATTCACGTATACATACCGTATTTACTATTCACGTATACATACCGTATGTACTCTTCATTTTTACTATTCATGTATATATATCGTATTTTACTATTCACATATACGCATAGTATTCACTATTCATAAATACGCATATTGATGTATAAAACTTTATGGTATAATAATGCATTATTTTGAGTGAACATATTCATCATGGCGGTTGTATTATGATGGGTGGAGTAAGGAGGGATTTGAATGATAAGAATGATTTATGCCACCACTCGGTGCACAGTGGATGGTACTTGTTTCAGGGCCCCATCTTCCATGTTTTCCTCTGGCCGGGATTTCATTGGAGTTGTGGGACATGTGACACCTCCTTAGTTATTTTAAAGGAGGGGAGCCATAGTCCAGATTTAAGCTATATACCTTTGGCCGGGTGTATCTTAAGTTTTGGTGAGCTTGGAACAATTCAGTCAAATGAATAAGTTTCTATTGGACTATGTGTTAGCCTATGGCTCCAGTCTGCGGTATAAGGGAGGTGGTGATATAAGGGAGGCTGCATACTGCATAGTGCATTTCTGAACAGTTCAAGAATTTGATATGATGATGAATATTCTGTAAAGACATGAGATGAGAACTTTTGAGATATATATGTTTTAATACCTTCTATATTGATGACTATTAGTATAAATTATTTTGTATGATAAATTATGGAATCTATATATATATTTGAAATCAGCCCATATCTTTTTGTCATATATTATTTGCTCGTGTACGGTAGAAATATTTAGTAGTTACTGAGATGTGTAATCTCACCCCATATTAACATTTTTCAGGTGAATAACTTAGTAGAGATCAAGGGAATGCACCCATGGAGTGAGCTTTGTAGGCTCTTCTGTACTCCTTTAGTTTATGTTGTGTTATTTTATTTGCCATGAACCTAAAAGACTTCCGCATTTTAAAATAACTCTTATTTATTGGATTTATTTTGGCCCTGTATAAATGGATTTCTACCTTTGGCCATATTGTAAATATGTGTTTGAGTGTTGAATATCCTATATTTGGAGGTGTTACTATTATTTTGGCCAAGATTTTGGTATTGAAAATGAGGCGTTACACCTCTCGCCCTCGACCAACCTCTCACCTGCAACCTCTCCTTCTTGTCGCCGACCAGTCAACTTGGTGCTTTTTCTTCTCTGATTTTTGCTTCTCTTTCTTATCTGATTTTTGCTTCTCAGATCTGTTCGATCTACAATCTCACATTTCTTCTCTGATTTTTGCTTCTCAGATATGTTCGATCTACAATCTCTTTCTCTCTTCTTTATTTTGTTATTCTTCTTCTTTGTTCATGGTGGGTAGCGACTGGTGTGAGACCATGAAAGGGTCTCTGGGTTTTTTTTTTTAAAAAAAATAAAGTGGTCATATCTATACGGGTTTCCCCGGAACCCGTCGAAATCACCCGTATTTGCTCATACCCGTTTGTCACGGGTTAAATGAGTTATGCCACGGGTACGGGCTAGCCCGTACCCATGCATTTTAAACGGGCGGGATACAATTAGGCCACTTGGCAACCCCTGTTGGAAATTATGCCCTAGGGGCAAATCATTGTTCTCCATTAAGTTATCATTTCATACGCATATTTATGGTGATAACTATATCCTTGGATATATCTTATAGATTATCCTAAATGTCCCTGGTCGGTCATCTACGCGGGAACGAAGATGAGTTAAGACCAATATGACTTTGATGAGGTATGGAGATACGAATCAAAGTCATAGGCACTTGTAAGAGTACAAGGTGCTGGACCGACCCACTATAAGAAAGCTGCATGGATTAAGTCATAAGCTTATCTCATGTATAACCACGTTACAACGCCCTATGACCTGAGATCATCATGGATTCCTACATGATGAGTCACTGGTCTTTGACCTAGTCAAAAGTCACCTTTGACCGGGTGATGATAAAGGATGAGATCGGGATTAGTGGTTTTCATGCGGAGGAATGTGAATGGTCAAGATGGAATTTGTCCCTCACATTTGTAGAGAGATAATACCGAGCCCCTAGTGAGTCTAAGAAATGTATGGTCATACTGTGATGGAAAAGAGTTTCCATTTCACTTGTTAGACTACTCGAGAATCGAGAAAGTAGTGGTCAAGAACAAGAAATTGACATTATCCATGCCTCATCTTTGACCAAATTATCGCGTGACAAAAAGGACGTGACATGGTTGTACGATAGGTAGTATCGTGTCATCGATCCCCATGTAAATTGGGTAGTCGCAATGTCTTGCTAGAGGCCGCTTGCGACTTATGGGCTAGTGCAGTATTGGCCTACTACCAATCTCATATAGGCCTGCAAGGTCGCACACAAGAATAATCCAACACGGGTAAAAGTATCCAAATTCCTTAATGAATACTGGATTTAATCTGGGGTAAATATATATGTGTGTATATATATTTAAATTCAAAAATAATATAATAATATTATTTAATGGAGATTATAATATTATTATATAATATTTGTTTTATATTTAATTTATTTGGTAAATTAAATATCTAAAACAAATAGAGATATTGTATCTCATTTAATTTTCAAATAAAGATATCATTATCTATTTAATTTAAATTGAGATATTATATCTCAGATTTAATTAAATAGACAAATATCATTTCTCGGATTTAATTAATAGAAATAAATTAAATCAGAAGGCCTTTTAATTTGGATTAAACAAAAAGATTGGATTAAATCTATCAAATAGATTTAATTAATATATTTTTAATCCAGATTCAAAATTCGAATTTTCAGATCTGGCTTTTAATTCGGATTAAATAAATATTATCATATTAGATCTATCAGATAGAATTAATTAATATATTTTAATTCAGATCTAAAATTTGAATTTAAAAAAAATGAGGATTAATTTTATATAATACGTTGAATGGATTTAGAAAAACCTACAGGACTTTTAGTCGAGCGTATTAGAAAGCCGCGAGAAACCCTAGAGCAAAAGAGAGAGAGACGCACAGTTCAAGGCGCTAGCACGCCGCCACGTCCGTGTTCGGAGATTATTCGTGTGGATACCGGTAGAGGAAGCCGATTCTAAGAGTCTTCTTCTGCTGATCAAGAAGGTAGCTCACCAGTTTAAAGAGAACGAGACGCAGACGAATTCACTACAGTTTGGGTTTTCTTGATCACCATGAGAAAATGTGCGCAAAGGTTTGTGTAGATTCTTGAGCTACTAGTTCGCCAAAATCAAAGGAAAACCTCCGGCTCAAGATGATTCCGAATTCTATAAGGTACGATTCGGGTTCCTTAATCTTTATTTAAATGTGCCTGAGTGATCCTCCGGATGGGATTCGTAAAATATTTTAATCCGCTGTGTGTATGGATCCCAACAGCCCCGCCCGCCCGTTGGTTACCCCTACAAACAGCCGCCACCACTGGAAAATTTCAAATTTTCTTTTCCCACCTCCGATTTTCTTCGATCCAAATGGGCCTTAATTTCCAGTACAAACTTTTTCCTCAGAGTTAGAACAATAGTATATATCCAAACTCCAAACCAAACAACAAATAAACCCTTTCAATTTGACAACCAAAAGCACCCAGTTGATTAAAAATCACCATCAGAGCTATAATGAAACAAAAAACCAACCAAACCAGCAAGACAAGGAAAAAAAAATAGAGCATCATCCGAACGCATTTGATTTTGAAGCAAATCAATACAATGAAAGCAATGAAACCAGCCAATAGAGATAGATGTGAAGGAATATAGAAATCAAACTGAAAATTTGAAGAACAGAGCAAGTAACGCCGAGCTTTACCACCAACACCATTGGCAGCCAAACCCTTCGTCTCTGCCAACGCCTGCAATGAAACTGCCAAGAACAGCAACAAATCGAACACAAAGCTCCGACCTTTCAAGAAGTCTGTCAAGGAAGCAACGATATTAAAGCTTAGAGCGCCTGAAACGATGGCAAACACGCGTTTGCACAGTGTGTCGGTCAATAAGAACTGAGAACTGAGAAGTCACTATCGCCACCTCACTGGTGAACTCGAAATCGACTAACCCCAAAGCTCCAACCTTGAAACCAACGTCGCCGACGAGGGGAGAGGTCAGAAGTCAGAGAGAACAACGAGAATGTGAACTACGTGTGAAGAGGAAGAAGACGAAGACGGCAAGGGAAGAGAAAGAGTGAAGACGCGAACCTAACGAAGACGGGAAGTGAACTCGTTTTTTATTTTTTTTTTTAAAAAAAAAGACAAGAAAAAAAGACTAACGAAGACGTTGTTTCATCCTCATGGGGGCCCAAAATCTTTTAACTTGGTTGTAGGGGTAAAATGGCACGGATTGCGGGTTGCGGGCTGCGGGTCTTTTGCTCACCCTTACTTAGGAGACACACTAGATAGGGCCAGTCCTGAGTTAATTCCGAGTCACATTGAGTTATGGCTGAGTCGTGTGACTTAGGGTAAGTTTGGTTTGAGGGAAGGGGAGGAGAGGGAAAAAGAGAGGAGGGGAGGAGAAAATTGTGGGCCTCACTAGACTGATTTTTTGTACAAGTTTCACCTCTCTTCATTTTTTTTCCTCTCCCCTCCCCTCCCCTTCCCTCTCCTTCCCTCAAACCAAACTTACCCTTAGAGTTAGAGCTTTATCTGGACCAACTAAAGTCGTGGTTTGGTGGTTTCTGGTCCGGCCCGGGTGGTGGGTCTGGATTTTATAACAATAGTAAATACTGATATTTGTTTTGTAAGTGCTCTTGTAAAAAAATTAAATAAGGGTATTATTATATTTTCACAGATAAAACTTAATTTCATTTTAATCCAAAAAATCACAATGTGAAATTTTCCCTAATAATAAACAATAAAACTGCACCTTCTGTTTTTTTTTTTCCGGGATTGAGAGTGTTTGAGCTATATTGGCCCCAAAAAAAAAAAATCATATAATTATACTCACTATTTATAAGTTATGTTTTTTTTTTTGGATAAACCACAATTATCATTAATAAAGAAAATGATTGTACATTATAAGTATATAACCATATCGAAACATGTAGAGAATGAAAAACATTTTGATCAACCTGCTTGACTCCACATATCTTAACAAACTCAAAATATTCAAGAAGTTTCTCTATGTCCCTGTACAAAATTTTAGTTGAGTTCTGCTTCATCTCCTGCGGTGGCAAAAAGAACTTTCTAATGCAAAATACTTGCAGTCTTCTGGCAGTGGTGGGGGAGTAAAAAGGAGACTTTGTAATCCAACGAATAGTTGCTCTGAAACAGTGCAGTGAGATAAAAGGCTTTCTTGAGACTCTTCTCCAAATAAAAGATTGAATAACTTGGCCCTGGAAACACACCCAAGATTGACAAATAGATATTGTACCACACTTACATTTTTCCATGAAAATGGACAATCCTCTATTTGGGATTTGATTAACAGAGTTGGATAGTAGCCGAGGCATCGAAGAAGGCATTGCCTTTGAAACTCGTGAGTTAGAGTAAGCCAAAGAGCACAATGAAGCAGTAGAAAGAAGTTCTTTTATGATAGTTGTTGGTTGCACTTGTTGAGCCCTTTAATGAAGAATTTGATTTCTTTTCATTTAGAATCTATTGAGAAGTTTAATAATCTTGTTACCAATATGAGGAAACCATCATGTGTAGTGGCATGAGAGTAGTTTTTAACCATTGTTTGAATGGACCTTTTTGGGTTGACGGTAGGAGCGGTAGCTTAAAAGCTATCTGACTTTTGTAAAAGCCCGGTAGAAAAAAGTCAGATTATAAATGTGATTTATGTTTGGATTGCTAGTTTGGCTTTATGCAGAAGTGGCTTTTTTCTTAACTGATGAGTATATGGATTATTATTTGAAAAGTCAGTTAAGAAAGAAAATGACTGAAAATGGCATAAATTGTATTGAATACTACTATACATATTAGTTGTATATATTATAATAATAAAAATTTTAATTTGGAAAAAAAGTTAAATGATTATTAAAAAAATTAATAAACAATAAAAGGAGACATGTCTACTTAAAATATAAGTTTTTAATTAAGTTTAGGAAATAAAAGAATAATGAATAAATAATCAAATATTATTATTATATAATATCTATACAAAATAAAATTTTTATTTCGCATAGCATTGGATCTAATAGCCTGATAGCATTTTTGTCAGATAACGAAAAAAGCAAGGAAAATAAAGAAAAAAGCAAAGAAGAATGGGCCCCACATGATTTCGACGTGCGTGCCATACTAACGCCCAAAAACGCTCTGATCCTATGCTTTAAGGTTAATGGGCGTTGCCAATGTGAGTTGGCATAGATGGTAAGGGATCCAAAACTAGGCCCTTGGGTCGTGGGTTCGATCCCCTCTGCCGTCGCTGGGACTCCTTTAGTAGGCGATCTCGTAAGTCCCCAGTAAGTGCTCATAGAGCCTGGGGCCGTGCCCTAGCCTTGGTAGGGAGACTGATGCCGAACCCTCCAAAACTTTTTTATATTAAAAAAAAAAAAGGTTAATGGGCGTTATTAGAAAAAGCCCATTAAGCCTAATGCCAACCCAAACTGTCTGCGTTGGGCTTTTTTGTCACAGCTCTTCCTAATGGACATATAACGTGCAAACCAAACAGGCACAATGTGTCAAAAGATTATGGCAGCAGTCTCAATGAAATTCCACCATACAAGACGATCTTAGTGAATGGACAGTTAAAGAAGAGATGTTCAATTGATTCAATGTCTGAGCAACCAAATACACAAAACCCATTAGCATTAAAATGATGTAAATTGAGGACATCATCTGTAGGCAGTGTTTCATTAAGCAGTTTCCATATGAATAGAATGTCCTTCATTAGTAAAGACAAGGACCACAAAAATTTCCAGAAGGCATATGATGATTGTGCAATATGCTTTGAAGATACAAGCATGTGACAAGTTCTAGTCGAGTACTCATCCATGGAACTTAATTCTAAATAATTTTATCCTGGACATCATTAGAAGAGGGAGGGATATTGACAATAATATCAGTCACTTGTCTCTAATATAGAAATCTCACGTCTCTAATATAGAAATCTCACCAGTAGAACTTTCCATTTTACTTGGCACCAATTAGATAGAAGATGCAGTAATAGATTTCTAACATCCTTCAAGCCTGAAGGTATTGGAGTTCCAAATTGCATGAGCCACCATAAAATTTGACTACTCTCATAATGTTAAGTAATTTTTTATTTGTTTTATAATAAAACAAAACTACTCAAAAATACCTTATATTAGGTGGTAGTACCAACTAGCAAATGAATAGAACTAGCCCTCCAATACCTCTTTAATAATCTTGCATTATAAATTTACAATGTTATATAAAACACTTTGATTATTAGTTGGTTGTTAAGATTTGTCACTGTCCTTCAATGTTCTTCAAGTTCCATGTGTGATACGTCTTTGTCCTTGGGACAATTCTACTTCAAATTGCAAGTTTTGCAACAAGCCACCTATCGTCCAGTCTCATTATTGTTAGTGTAAGACAATACAAGATATTAAATTTCTGGTGTAAAAAGGTTGGCCTTCCATGAATCGCCCGTGAAGCTCACAGCTGTCTTTAAATATAATGCCACTCAACATGGGTCAGTGACACCGCTTTGCACAGATTTTGTCCCTCTAAAAACAAATCACTTGTCCCCATTAAGCACATGCCACTCCTGGTCCCACCATAACTAAAAATTAATAAATAAACTCATCCTAAATAGTGCATTCTTATTCTGCAGATTCATTACTAAACTCAACCTTATGATGAGCAGTCTACTCAAGAATATTAACTAAACTCACAATTCCAAGTCGCCTGAGATCTATTTTTTTAAAAAAAAAAAAAATCAAATCAAGCACTAAAAACAGGGGATTAAAACTGTGCATAATGTCAAGGATGACATTAATCTTTCTCTGATCTGAGTTAGTTGGACAGTACAGAAAGTTGCATGAGTAGAAGCAAACAGAGAAACAAGAAGCAGATAAAGATCGGGGCATGAAGTTTGCTTGAGGGAGAATCAGAGAACTCAGATGAATCCACAGCCAGAGGCATTCCATCACTGTTTAGAGTGCAGGATTTAGGATCTGAGCCATCTGAGCTCAACATAAAAGCACGTAAAACCCCAGAAACTGTATGGATATAAGCCGATCGATTCTTAGCCAGAAGCCATGTTAGGCCCATAAGCTGACAATCTTTGTTGTGGATCTTGGTGGTCCTGTCTTGTGATTTGCTTGAATTTGAAGTCTTCTTGTTGAGCTGCATTAGAAGTAACTTTTTAACTAAGGAATCACAACACAGTGGGATAAGGGAAACTTAATTTGGTGCATCAAAGGTTTGTTAAATGGCATCTTGGTTGGTGTAACCATCCACTCATACAAAAATGGTCAATGACACATATCATGGATAAGCACTATTTAAAGAATATGCACAGAACAAGGGAATTTCAACAAACAACCAACATGCATTAATTATTAGTTTGTGTTGTGCTGAAGCAAAATACTACAGCAAATGAAATGCCTTGACTAAAAGCCAACTTATCTTTTGTAATTATTTAAGGATTTAAAATCATTGCATGTGTTTTTATATAAAAACTTGATTGATGAAGTGGAGCCATGTAATTATATATTGATATTGATGATTAGGCATAAAGGACAAAGCTTTTGAAAAAAAAAAATTACAATTCAGAAACAGTAAAAACAAAACCAAAAGAATCCAAAGATGCAGTCGTCATCTAATGCTCCAGAATCTGTGCAAAATTGGAAAATTAAATCTGACAAATGTCAGGAAATAAGGTGAATATTTCAGGGGAATCAGATAGGTAATCGGATCTCAATTGCAGCCTATTTGGAAGGAACAGTGCCAGAAAGAAGGGAAATCTGTGGATTTAAATTAAATTTTTGTTTTTTGCTCTACTGACCATAATGTCTAGCCGCTAAGGCTAGGAAACAAGAACACCAGCATGGACAAATTGAAGTCACATGTCTTAGATGGTGAGAAATGATCTATACTGTCTATGGCATTTATGGAGTATGCTCGTTCTTTATAACAAAAACTTTGGCTTTGTTATACGTCAAAATATACGTAGACATACTTTGGCTTTGTTATACGTCAAATTATACTTAGACATTTATAGCTAAGTACTATGTCCTATGCCTGAAATTACTTGAAGGACCAATATAGAACAAGGATCTCTAACAGTGGCATTGCAGCTGGTCGATTTGTTATTAATATGATTACAAAATAATTTCTTCAAACCTTGAGGTTAATGTAGTTGAGTAATTTAGAATAAATGTTTCATTTTCTCACGGGTCTGTGAGGGTGAGAATTGATTATACCGTTTATGGCATTTAAGGAGTAGGCTTGTTCTTCATGATAAAAACTTGGCTTATTTTGCAATTCAAAACATTCCAAGTCATCTAGCTAGTTAAGTACCATATCCCAAATATTCTGAAAAGGGAAAAAAAGACAAAAGAAGAAGTAATATCCCAAATATGCTTGAAATTAGCTAAAGGACCAGGAGAAAACATTGATCTCTAACAACTACATTGCAGGTGGTTGATCAGTTAGACGGTTACTAATATGATTATAGTTATAATTTCTTCAAAACCTTTAAGTTAATGCATTTGAGTTATTTGTCACAACTGTCTTACTTTGTCACAAACAGTAGCATTTATAGTAATGTTCATGTTCCTGCACCACATTAAGCTCTGATGGCGAATTGCAGAAAGTAACCATCAGCCAAAGTGAACGAAAGCAAAATCCAAGATAACTTTCCCAATTACCAAGCATGAAGAAGATGAAGGTGAAAAAACCTAATAAGCTTTAGCTTCTTCATCTTCTTCAGTTTTAATCAAGATCCACCAAATTCAAAGCCATAAATCCGTAATGTACCAAGCAGAGAGCATGAAAACAAGAGATGAAGGCGAGAAAATGAGTTAGTTACCTTGTAGAGACTGTTTAAGCACTTAGAGCAACCACCAAGACCTGGCAATTTATCGACATTGGAGCTACTACTCAAGCAATTTCTCCCTAACATTTTCACACTCTCGTCCTCAACAACTTTCCCATCCTGATTCACTGAAAACGCCTCAGGGCAACTCAAAGGGTGAAGCCTTATACCACAATAGCAATAAACCACATCGCAAGTCTCATTCGGTTGAATCAGATCAATCCCCTTCACTTTCAAAGCTTTTCCCAAGTCACTCACACAAGTCTCGGAATCATCTGGAAGCAACGGCATGTCATATGAGGTCTTATGCGCGTTACGACCCTTCGAGGCTTGACCCGTCCCACTGACTCTGCCGAGCGCGGTGGCGGAGTAGGCGGAGTACAGCCAAGCCGCCAGCACAGGGCAACACCGGCTACGGTGGAGCCCTCTATCGGCGTCATCGTGGTGCTTGTTAGCGCCACACGCGCTCTTGACCCCTTGGAAAAACTCGTCGGAGAGGTCCAGAGGGCAGCCGACAACATCGGATTGCTCTGGAAATGCGGGGATAGTAGCGGGCGGAGATGGGTGGAGGGAAGTGGACTGAACCGTGACAGCATCCGGGTCGGGTATAGCAAGAGAGGAAGTGAAGAAGGAGAAGAGGAGGGTGGTGAAGAAGAAAGGGGAAAAGGGAGGGAAGGACATGGAGATGAGAGAAAATGTAATGGTGGATGGATGAATGAATGAGGAAGAAAGGAATGATGAGGGAAGAGGGAAGGCTGAGAGAAGAATAAAATAAGGAAGGAAGGAAAAGATGGTGGGGTTATGCAAACTTTGGCAGCATGCTCGCTCGCAGAAGCAGATCTCTGGTTTTTCTCGTGCCTTCATAAGACCTATAAAAGTTTGTTGGGTAACTGTATTTATACTGTAACGACCAATGTAAAAGCGATCATCT
Organism: Acacia crassicarpa; assembly: GCA_034222035.1. Taxonomy (NCBI): domain Eukaryota; kingdom Viridiplantae; phylum Streptophyta; class Magnoliopsida; order Fabales; family Fabaceae; genus Acacia; species Acacia crassicarpa. The sequence goes on along the minus strand of JAWXYG010000002.1, from coordinate 45,054,516 downwards.
TTTATGGTTCTTTACCTTAAAATAACAACAGCTCTTATCTACTTCCTTCCTCGCCATGCTAAAATATAACAACTTTCTAGAAGGAGAGGTTAACAAAAAGTAATCAATGATACTTGTTTAATATAAAATATAAGATATATTTTTTATATTTGTCGATCTTTTTTTTTTCTAATTTACTCATATTATTGTTCCCTCAACCAGATAAGAAATGAGAGAATTAAGGAAGATAACTATAGTATTTAAAAAATTTCATGTCATAATAACTAACTTAACTAACTTCTTTAATCAAATTAAATTAGGTAAATGTATCTTATATTAAAGATAGAAGTGAGTAGTTTTCTACTCTTACCCATTGCAAGAGAGAGAGAGATGTGATGAATATTAAATGTATATCTGAAAATGACATTTTTTTAATAAAGCCAAAATAAGTAAATTTTCTTAATTTAAGACAAATTAAATGATTTAACTAACATTATTTAATTTGTGTAAATTGCTCAACAATGTCTTATATTTTAGACCTTAGTAGTTGTAGATATAGTTAGCTACATGAATTACATGCGCTATTATACCATATCGATAATTAAATACTTCCTCTAATTCTAATTATAATTATAAGAACACTTTTATAATGTAATTTATACTGTAATAAGTATTAGACTCTTAAAAGAACAGCAGAGGGAGTATTAGATATGTTTGGCAGAGACGGTAAAAAAAAAAAAAGAGAGGCATGTTTTGTAGGAAACCGAATCTATTGATTTTATTAATCTGGCTGGTGAGAAATCAAGTATCATGACCTGTCGGCTGTCATGTTTGACTTTGCTGCATTGTTCTATTATTATTGTTATATATTTTTTTTAGTCTTAATTATAAGATATATTTATCTAATTTTAGAAGAATTAAAAATAATAATTATATTAGTTAATTATATTTATTTTTTTAAAATCCTCTTATGTAAAATTAAAAATCGCGTCCTCCTCACTTTCATCTTTACAGCCCCACCCTACCCTCTTCTACGTATTCATTCCCTTTTATTTACTAAGGAAGCAAAAATGAATAAATAAATAAATAAAAGTGAAGCTTACGTGCTTACTCACAATCTTCATAAATTACATGATTCAATATATACAATCCACTCTACTTAATAATATATTCTCTCGTATTGATTGTCCTTTGAGTTCTTTTATGATCAAAACAATATGGCGATTACAGTACAATTTAGTAGAACAGTTAAGGTGACATATGAATTTTCTTACTGTCAGGGAAAAAAAAATAAAAAGTAATAAAATTGAGGTATATGTGATATTAATAAGTTGCAATTATTATTCAATTTATAAAATTATATGTACATTATTAAATTTTTATTCTGTTTAATTATTATTGAGAAATTATCAATAAAGTCATTTTAGAAAGAAATTGATAAAAATTAGAACTTTGTCCTTATAAAAAACCAAACAGATTTTGGGCAGTATTTTAAATAGAATTTGAGGGGGAAGTTAAAACAAACAAATCATATAAAAAAAAAAAAGATATTTTAATCCGCAAATTACATGTAATTATGAGTTTAAAAATGTCATCCTTGATCATATATTTGCATAAATGATTTTTAAAATTTGCATTTAACACATTGACAATTTGACACATAAGGACTAGCCCTATAGCAAAGTTTTCCAATTGATCAATTAATTATTAGAAACCTACGCAAATACTCTTAAAAAGAAATAAAAATAAATCTACGCAAATATTGCTCAGAACTATACATTTATTAATATAATTCATCCTTTTTGGACCATGTTTTGACTAATATAAACATAAAAGGCAAACAATAATGTTATCTATTTATTAATTCATGTCACATATTGTGTGTGGGCAAGTCGGAGACAGAGAGTGAGTTCACATGATTTAATTTAATATATATCTTATTTATTATTTTCATTTAAGAATATAACACAAAACTGCTGATGGCTTTAATTATTCCCACCTAACACTTGTTTCCCTGCCTCACCTTTCTATTTAAAACAAGTACTATCACAATCTCTTTAATAAGGTTAATTCTTGTTTACTACTACTTGCGGTTTTTTGTTTGAAATTAAAATTGTTTATTTATTTTTACTGCAATATTAAAAATAAATTTCCATTTGAATTACATCATTTACATTTTTTTTACTTGTTATAAAGAACTCTCAATGGAGCTTACAGTTTGCAGTTGCTAGGACCTGATGCCTTCATTGACTTTTCTGATAAACCCTGTTCGTGGTTCATAGAAATACCTTTGCATTTTTTTCTAAAAAAAAAAATCACAAATTTATTAAATTGGATATGAGATTAAAAAAAACTATAAAATTAATTAAGTGGGAGGTACCTAGAAAGAACTAGAAAATGGTACTCGTATTCCATAATAAGGTGGAGGTGAGACCCAAAAAAATAGAATTGGAAGAAAGTAAACTCTTTTAAGGAAAATAATGGAAAAATATTACTTGATCTTTAAAATTATGTTCACAATAACAGTAATGAGATAAACAAAAACAGTAAAGTAATTGTCAATTCATTTTGTTGTGAAATCACATATTTAGAATTTCGGAATTCGAGTGGTATTTTCTTGAAATTTTTCCTTCTTATTAAAGGGTTAAAAAAAACATGTTAAGTTCTAAATGTTGAGATAGATATCCCAATTTAATAATAATGAAAATATAGTTGGTAAATAGCTCGGCCCTTTTAGACAGATGTTGTTCTGAGCTTAAACCAAGCCGTGTTTGTGAAAAAGACTCGAGAGAAATAAGACCTACTTTGGTAATATCTATTTTGATCAGTTTATAAATACTGTCTAAATTCTTTTAAAAAACAAAACAGGGACAGATATACACATTTAAGGGTTCAACAGTAAAAAGAAGATATAGGTAAAGAGATTACTGAAATTGAATAGAGTTAATATGGAATTGTAGGCTGTTGTTAAATCTTGGCAAAATCCTCTTTAGGGCCCTTTTTACTAAAAAAAAATTCTAGAAAAGGCCCCAAAATTCTAAAAAATTTAAAAAAGGCCTAAAGATTTTGAAAATTCTAGAAAAGACCCTTCAGAATTTACGGAGTTGTTAACCAGACTGATTTTTTTAACAACTATATCAGTACCCCGCTAACAATTATATTAACCCCGTTAACAACTCACGTTGAGCCTTTTCTGGAATTTTTAGAATCTTGGGGCGTTTTCTGGAATTTTTAGAATCTTGGGGCTTTTTTTAGAATTTTCAGAATTTTGGGGTCTTTTTTAAATTTTTTTGGTAATATGGGCCTTAAAAAGGATTTTCCCTTAAATCTTTCTTCTTGGCAGACATGTAGACTGTGACTTGACCTTTTTGTTTTTGTTTTTTGACTTTGGCAAAGAAGGGATCAATTCCTAAGGCTAAAGCCGCAAAACAAGGCTTTTTCCATTGTTCCATCAACTAATTACTGTTAAATTTTCTCATGACAAAAAATAGGTCTATTAAATTTGGATTAAGTATCATACTTACTTATAGACTGTAAATCATCATTTAAAAAATATTTTTAAAAACTGTAATCAACATTCCAAACAAGCTGAAATAGATTAGGCCGGGAAAAAAAGTGAAAAATGAGTTATGGACGGTAATTTTCGTTTTCAAAATAAAAAGTTTCTTATTTTAATTTTAATCTTGGGTGAACGAACAGCTTTATGTGTGTTGTCATTGGTGTAATTTCTATGAATGATTGCTCTTCGTGCATGTGAATGTCATAAACATGAAGCATCCCTCTCAAAAGGAAAACCCCTTTCTTATCTTTAGCCTCCATGTGCCTCATCACTACACCTTGAGTCCATTTAGATTGGTTTTTGAAGAATGACTTTTGGAGAAAAAGTGCTTTTCGGAATAGATTCTGAGCATAATAGATTATATGAAAAAGGTGATTTTAATAAAATGATAATGTTTAGATATTGTTATCAAAATAAATTTTTCATGCTTAAATTATTTTTTTTAAAAAAAACATTAACCTTTGTGATAATTGTGTATAAAGGATAACATTTTATTTTAAATATTTTTAACAATAAATCTCATAATATATACTAAAAATTACACAAATTTGTGTATAAAATTAAAATTATAACATTAGTAAATTATGTAACATAATAAAAAAATAAATCAAACATATATGTATTAATAAATTGCATAGGCAAAAATTATTTATAAATAGTAATTATCTAAAACTATATCTTTGAGACAGATAGACGTAATTTATTCAATAGTTAAATGTTTGAAGGCTAAAAAATGGAACCTCAAACAAATAAGAGTGATGTTTTCTTTTAAAACTGACAAAATTTAACTAAGATCTTTATAAACATGGTATTTTTTCTATAATAAAAGCAAATACCCATATTTCAATTTTTCATTTTAGATTTCAACTATTCAGATTTTATTCATTTCTTTTTTGTTTCATTGAGAAAAAATAAACTTTCTAAATCCTTGCAAAGGATGCATATATTATTGTACCTTCTTCAACGTAACTTTTTGCTAATACAAAAAATGTATCAATAGAAATTATCCAATTTAATTTCCAAAACATGAAACATTTTTTTAATGAGAAATCTTTCTCAACTCGTGATTGACTTTTTTTCTTTTATCCCAATGACTTATAAACGTCTGGATTTAAATCCTGTTGGTAATACGAGGATGTTAGATATAACGAACTGAGTATTTTTATTTTTTCCTTTTTTTTAAAAAAAAAAGACAAGAAGAAGCAATTTTACAGCAAAAATGTATTTTCTGTTTCTCTAACTTTTTACAAAGTTTTCATTTTGATCTTCCAATTCTCTAACTCTAATACCTTTACTTTCAATCAAGATAGTTAAAATCGAGATTTTACATAAAATCGGAAGGATGATAAAAAAATCGTAAAACGTAAAACGGTAACGTAAAAAAAAATCGTAAAAACGTTTATAAAATTAGTAAAATCGTTTTAATGAAAAAAAAATCATACAAATGTAAAATCACAGTAATAAATTGAGATTTTAACTACCATGCTTTGAGCTGACAATTCTTTAGTTAAATATTTCAAAATATTTTGTCAACATTTAAATTTTAATGTCAGCCTTTACTGTGTTAGAGCAAAAAAACTGAAAAGACAGCAAAATTAAGATATCAACGAATTTAAAGAACTAAAAATGTGCTTTTGCCATAGGATTGTTAAACTAATTTTTTGTAGAAATGACAGGTGGTATTTTTACAAGTAAGATTTGTGATTGTTAACATTTTACGTTGATGTATTACATCAAACGTTCAAACGAACAAACTAAATTTTAAGGTGCAAAAGATATCACCGTTTTGAATATCAGGCTCTAAAATATTCCGAATATTTTTAACTATGAAACACACATGGTGGTCCATTAACAAATTCTTGAATATAATAATAATCTATGTGAATGGGTGCCAACTAATTAAAGATCAATTTTTTTTATCATTATTAAAAAAATCTGAGACGAAAATGGGCACTCATCGATCTCTAACTAAAAGCAACTCAACAAACAAACAAACAAAAAAATAGCATTCTTTTTCATTACGCTATTATGCACCTTTGGTTTTCAAATCATCACTAATGACGCTTTTGGTGTCCTCTTATCATTATTATTCTACTTTAATTTCCCTCTTTCTTTATTTATTTATTCTAACATTTTATTTTATAATGATACCTCCTCCACCACCTTTTTCATTGCTTTTGCCTTTTAGGGTTCATCTTTTCATATAAAATATAAAAATGGGAAAAGGGTTTTCGTTGTTATCTGCATTTCCATGTTAGAATAAGATCAGAACATGTACATCTCATGGAGAAATTATGAGCATATATACCATCTTTTTTATTTTGGATTACGAAGATTCACTTGCTCCAAAACCTACCAGTTGTGGGGATTTTAACCAAAATAATAACAAAAAAAAAATATTTACCAGATTAATGCACAGTCAAAACTATTTACCAAAATAAGGCTCACGCCACTGGTGGCGTAGGGGGGTCCTGCGCCACATCAGTGGCGTAAAACAGGTCCACGCCACCAGTGGCGTGGAGCTGTTTCACGCCACTAACGTGGCCTTCCCGGGGTCCACGCCACCAGATGGCGTGGACCAATCACAGTCTGATGATTCAATATTAAAAAAAAAAAAAATTACACGGTGGCGTTAGAAAGTACGACGCCACTAGTCGTGGCAGAAGGTACGACGCCACTAGTGGCGTCGTACTTTCTGACGCCATTGTCACATCAGCCTTATTTTGGTAAATAGTTTGAACAGTGCTTCAGATTGATAAATATTTTTTTTTTTTATTATTTTGGTTAAAATCCCACCAGTTGTGAGATTAATAATGAATGCAAGCTGGCAATCATTCATCAATGAAAAGGGGATTCTCAATTACATAATTTTGTCATCTTCTAAACATGAACAAGCATCATGATGGCCCGATTGATGAACGCAAGATTGTAATATTTTGAAATAGTGTCTCCCTTTTTAAGGGAGGTAACTTTGTTGCAGATGGTTAAAACAATAAAGGCAATGGCCATTAATGTAGTGAGAAATATTTGAGGGAAAAGAGATAGGAGGAGTACTGGTGAAGTTATTAAAGGTAGAAGATGAATTAAGACCAAAACATAGCCCAAAAAAGCTAGACACTCATAATGGATTTGATTGGGTTAATGGTGGCTTAAAAGCTATTTGACTTTTGCAAAAGTACGGTAGAATAAAAGTCAAGTTATAAATGTGATTTATGTTTAAATTGCTTATTTGGCTTTTGTAGAAGTAGCTTTTTTTAAATTGACGAGTGTTTGGATTATTATTTGAAAAGTTAGTTGAGATTAAAAATGACTGAAAATAACATGAATCATATTGAATACTACATATACATATCAGTTGTATATATTGAGATAATTTTAATTGTAATTTGAAAAAAAAGTTAAATGATTATTAAAAAATTAATAAATAATAAATTCCTTAATTAAATATATTTAATGGATAAAATTGTTTATAAAGTTCTTTTTTAGGGATTTCCCTTATTTTTCATTCAAAATTTGGAATACTTTTGTCAAATATATAATGATTTTATACTTAAAATTTAAATGTACTAAAACACATTCATAAATTCTTCTTCTCATAAACCAACCCAATTTTGAGGGGAAAAAAAAAAAGCAACTCAATGAATCTTTGAATTAAATCATACACATATACAGCTTGATAATCATGCAACTTTAATTGCTTGACTTGTTAGTACTTTTGCCTAACCAAGTTTCTCCATGTTGCACAATAGGATCCATGAGAAGGGAGAATTGTTCGGTGCATTACGAGAAAAACTCCACTTTGGAGCATCCAAAAGCCTAGTAGCATGGAGAGTTTTTAAGGGTGTGCATGGTAATACTCTCATAATGATTTTTTTCTTAATTTATGTACCCCAGAACAAAAATGAATGAGAATTGTGTTTGGTAAATCCGGTTTTTTTTTTTTGCTTCCAGGATGAACCAGTTTATTTTTTGTGCTGATGAGTAAAAAAAAAAAACTAAAAATTTTGGCTTCTCTGTTCCAGGGAAAAAAATCAGAATTTATTTTTCCTTCAATCGAAACAGAAATTTACCTTTGTTCACTACCACCACTGCCGTTGCCACCCCCAACACCACCGCCACCGCCCCACCACCACCGCCACCACCCCACCACCGCCCCATCACCACCACCACCACCACCACCGCACCACCACTGCCCCCACCACCACCGCCACTGCCATCGCCGCCGCCACATAAATAATTTTTTGAATATAAAAATTACATAAATAATTTTTTTAGGAAATTTAAATTTAAGTTTATTTGTAAAGTATAATAATTATATTAATCATTAAAGAAAAGGACAAAATGGTAAAAATCACTCATTAATCCTTCATCTTCCTCCCTTACTATTTTTTTAACTCCTAAACAAGGGGAGAAAAAATGTGTTGCCAAACGTAATTCTGATTCTCGAAGTAAAAATAAAATGGTTAACAAATATAATTCTGATTCTCAGAACTCTTCTAAAGCACAGAATCAGAAAAAACTGTTTCATTTCAAAAACAGTGTTAGGTAACAGAATGGTTGTCATGCACACCTTAAATAAGCCAAGTGGACGCAACGCATCATTCAAACATTTCATATCAGACTTTTTTTCCACTACTTACTTTCTTTGGTTTTTTTGGCTTTAAGAAGCTTAAAGTTGACTCCAAACACACCCAATTCCTTCAAAATCGGTTAAATATATCTTTTAATTAGGATTGGAGGGAATAAAATGTTTATATTTTATATCAACCATTTTTTAACCTAAAAATAATATGAAAAAAAATAAAACTTTTTGTTGATAAATTGTATATTTAACATGTGTGACTGTGTGTGTAAATATGAACTATATATTAAATTTTATTATATATGAATGTACGTGACTACGTTTGTGTGTTAGTATACACATAAAAACCATGCTAGGGTGGGAGGGCGGGGGGGGGGGGGGGGGGGGGGGGGAAGCGTATATTTAAATACTTTTAACGAAATAAAAAAATTGTCTAGTTTGCTACAGACGTGATGCAAAAATGCACCGTAAAGGAGCAGCTGTGGCAGCCAACCACTGTTCTGCTCTGCACCGCTCCTATTGCATTCTGGAGAAATTAAAGGCAACTACGCCAAATTGACATGAATTTCATGAGGTTATACCCCAAACTTGAACTTTTGTTTGTCCTCAAGTAAAATAAGCTAAGTGATGAAAGGGATAGATTAATCAATCATCAACTTAGTATACATGCTTGATGATTTCCTCATTGGTTGCTCCTCAGTAATTATTTGAGTTGGCATTTGAAAATTATGTTTATACAAGTCGAAATAAAACTCAATTCACACACTTACGTTATAAACCATGAATCACGTCGAAAAAACAACTTTTACCGCTAACTCAAAAGGATACATAGGTTTGATAAAGGGAGACGTGTGTTACCATACAAAATCTCATTAAAAGCATAAAGCTTACATCTAGTTTTATTTAAAATAGGGATAGGCTGAACTTGAATGAGAAGCATACATTAGAGTATCGATCAGCTTCTTTCAAATTTCTCCAAGAGTTTTTAGTTGTTTAACATCACTGAGCCGATGCGCCGTTGCTGGAAAAATATGCAAAAAGAGCAGGTACATTATGGTAGTACTTGTTGATGAAAGGCCCTATTATTTCAATCTTGTCCCACATTGTACAAGCATTTTTTCCAAAGTTTACATGAGTATGTTTTGATTTTTGAACTTTCAATCTCTACTATCACTCGCATCACTCTAGTCACCTTCCAAAATGACATTTCTTAATTTTGCAAATTATTTACCTAGTGTTGCGGTATATGGAGGTTGATACACAAATCTACAAACTGTCTTCAGGCGCAGTTAGGCTAGACATTCGAAATTTAGTACTTAATGTCCGTGGCCCAAACACGCACAAGGTGGAGCCTACTCTTCAAATATAATTTCCGTTCAAGGCATTGCACCTGAGTTGCAATACCGGCCTATAGCCCATGTTAAAAGTTTGTACACTGGGGCTTGGTGGGGTGCGCCAGGCCTGTGCAATAGTGCAATGAACGGGCGACGCTTGAGGATCCCAGTAGCAAGCTACTGTAGTGGACCCTCCCCCTTAAAAAAGTAATTTAATATCGAGTGGGCCGATGGCCCACGTATCAGATATTAAACTGATAAGAACAGATACTACACTTGATCTTAGCCAAAAGGCCGAGAAAGGTATGCTTTGCTATGTGTCTCTGCTTGGCTTTTATATCTGTTCTCGGCTTGAAGGCCCTGCATACTGTACGATGTGGGACTTCTTAGGACACGCAGACAGCAAAACATCAGCCCTCAACGGTGAGTAATTATAAATCAGAGACCAAAAACCAGTTGAGGACGCAAGAAGGAACACAAGACAGGAATAACATTTTGATTGATTATGATGAACAGAACACAGTCCCACTTTATGGACACTGCTTTTTTTACAAATAAAGAATTGCGGATCTATTGCAATCAAGTCGGCCCCTTCTTTCCCATGATTTGGCATCGCTTAATCTGCACAGACTACTACTGATTAATCCTGAGAATTTGTACTCTTTAAGTTATGATGTTATCTCAATTCTAAAATCATTATATAATGTTGTCTCCTATTGACTCAAGGATTGGGACCTTCACATCCTATTGAATCTGTCATCTGGTATAATATAGCAGCTTGAAATGAATATGGAAGAAACAATAATTGACATCACCGAGATTAAGGGATCTGTAAAAACAGCTTTGAATTAATTTCAAAATTCTAAGGCTATGTTCGCGAGTTTGTTTGGAGGGGAAGGGAAGGAAAGGGATACAAGGAGAAAGGAGGGGAAGGGAAGGAAGGGAAATGGAGGATATCTCCTCCCCTTGTTTACGAGTTAAAAAAATAGCAATAGAGGAAAATAGAGCATTAATGAATTACTTTTACCATTTTATCTTTTTCTTTAAAAATTAATATAATTATTATACTTTACAAATAAATTTCAATTTCAGTTTTCTAAAAAAATTATTTATATAATTTTTATATTATTTTCCCCTAAAAAATATTTTCTCTCTCTAAAAAAATAATTCTCTCCCTAATTGTTTTTTTCTCTTTCTATAATTATTTATATATATCTTTATTCTTTTTAGTACATAATGATTTAAGTATATAAAACTATAACCTAAAATATAAAATTATACCTAATTCCATAACTATTTGAAATTGAACGTGATTTGTTATTTTAAAATTTATTGAGATTAAATGATGTTATTCTAAAATCTTTGTGCTAAAAAGTAACACATCCATAAATCTTTTTTTTAAAAAAACAACAACAACAAACAGTTGTAGTTCCATTTGACTAGTTTTAAATAAGAAAATCCTAGTACATCATTCAAACATTAAGTTCTAAATAGTTTGCCACATTTCAAAATTCAGCAAGTTAAACCCATTACATCAACAACATTGGTTCAATCATGTGCTTAAAACATAAACTGAAATCAAAAGCAAATATCTTCATAGCGAATGTTCTACTTTTCATCGTAAAAGAGGATTGTCATAACTTGGCTCTCAAATATTAATGGCACTTGATCCCCAAAGCAACCCGGAGTTTGAATGAGCAATTTCCTTTCTCAAAATAAATTACCTTGGATGTTATTAAGAGACTGCAAAAATCCGGTTTAATGTAAGTTAAAGAAACGGTCTAAACTTAATAAAACACAATGCACACAAACCAACTATATAATAAAGAAAATATTACCTCCAATTCTAAATATAAAAACTAATTTATAATAATTACACTGTAAATTAGATCCTACATTTAAAACTGAAGGAGGACTCCTATATACCTTATTTTGGTAGGCTATGGAAGGAAGCAGTGACGAACCTACAATAGTGCCTATATGGGCAAGTGCAGACGTAAACAATTTTAAAAATATACATATTGTAAAGGACTCTTATTATAATTTATCTAGTTGAAGTAATTGGTTGTAACTTTGCACATCTACCTAGAAGTCCCGTGTTCAAACCCTCATATATCCTTTCCTTTCTTTTTTCTTTTTTTTTTCAATTTCATTGTTCTCACTCCTCAGTCCTTCACCCATCCTGTGTCACTCCTTAGTCCTTCACCCATCCTGTGTTGGCATCTTTACCTTCTCCTGCTTCTCAATCACCAACCCCCTCACTCGTCAGTCCTCACCCATCCTGTGTTGGCGTCTTTACCTTCTCCTGCTTCTCAATCACCAACCCCCTCTTTCAATATCCCTTTGGGTGGTATTTGATGAATATTAGCAATACTTTATTATCTCAAGTGGGAGTTTGGAAAATTTAGAAATTGATTATTTTTCTCCTATTAGAGCGCATACTGATTTGATTGTCGTGTTTGGATTCTTTGTTTTATCGGATATCGATCATTCATCTATGCCCGGATGTGTGTTCTTGGAATTGTTTCAAGTGATGATTGCTTTTAAATGTCTTACTAAGCTTAAAGAAGAAGGCAGGGGTAGGTCTGAATGTCTTTATCTGCAGAATTGAAAATATTTTGCATTTTGGTTCAGTCTAAATTACAATTATGTTGATATTGCAAAATGAGACGTGGTTGTGTGTCCCATTTCTCATCTCACATCATTATATGCCCGTGAGAAATATGAATCCAGGTTCCTCAAGAAATGGTTGATGATCATGACTTCGTAGTTGTGATGTTTAAGTTCAATCGTCAAATGATTCTGCTACAAGGAGAAATATGAATCCAGAACCCCCAATGTGCAATGCCTTTGCTCATTTCTCGAGTTTATTCACCATTGTCAGTACTAACACTACAATATCATTGATTTTGTTCTCACTATATAAAACTTATCCTGTATGTTTCATTGCAGTCTTATGTCTAGCATTTGCATCTGTCTGCTTTAATTTCTTTAATTAGTAGTGAAATGTAAATGCTATTTTATTTTGAGATAATATTTTGATTCATAGACATTTTATTGATGGAAAACGTGTTACAGCACCTGTTATCTCTCCTTCATCAACTCCTTCTAGAATCATCAATTGGAAAAAGGGTGGAGCACCACTTGCTGCGCCTTTGCATAATTCATCAAAGCCACTTCCAGCTTTAATACATCCCCCAGCTCAAGGTATGCAAGATTTTCAAGGAATGAAGAATCGAAGAATGTTTTTGTAATCGTTCTGATGTAAAGGTTAGTTGACTCTTGATTATTATTTTTCTATGTTAAGTTGAAGTTTTCTTTTCTTTTATTGTTTATATTCTTTTATTTTTTAATGCGTTTACTCCATCTATATGGCACTGACTTTACTCCATTAAAGAATAAACCAAAGATGAATGAGAAGGAAAATCCGTTCACTTGTTGAGATTCTTGTTCTAGGTAAAAGTGGCTAATAGAGCACCTAAGAATTTATACGTATTATGAATGGGACCACATGGCTTGTAACATTCCAAATTTTGGATTGTGGGAATTAAAATATTATGGTGGAATTAATTATAAAATTTTGGCCAAAAATAATAATTATTGGAAATTTAGGTTTATTTTTCCTTAATTAATTTATCTTGAGAAAAAAATAAATTGAAGTAAGGAATAACTTAGACCTAAAATTATGGAATTAATATTTTATGGTAGATGAAAAATTAATGGAGAAGGAAAAATCCTTATAAGAAATTAAGGATTTATTTACCATGATTATTAAATAATCATGATTAAATGAATAGTGGTCCTAATTTACATATCTCTTGCTCTCACCTAGAATACATTCGATCCACACACACACATAAATATAATCACTATGGATCTTCCTTTGCTTTCATCAGACACATGCACATAAGGCCATTATTAATTATTAATTATCAATTATTAGACTACTCTTGGCCCAACAGGAGAGAATAACATATCTATAGCACCCTATTTCTCTAATATTTATTCAACCCATGCTCTCTCATCCAAAAACGCAGAAAGGGGTATGTCAGCGTGAGAAAGGGAACACGTAAACACAGAAGAAGCAGATTAGCGACATGTTTCCCACATCAGCGATAACCCAGTTCCATGCTTCTTGAGCCCAGCGCTATATACCTCTGGGTATTCTTCCTCAGACTGGACCCTTCGTTCTCTATTTAATCACTTCTCATTATCTTCTATTCAGCCCCATCAGCCTTAACAAAAATCAGTGCTGAGCTGAAAGTGTAAGGGAGAGTGAGAGAAAGACTGAGAGGAAAAGAAGGAGAGAAAGAGAGATTCAAATGGTGTTATAGTTCTGACCAAAAAAAAAAAAATGGTGTTATAGCCATTATTCCCTCTCTCTGCAAAACAAACTTGAAACAAAGAGAACGAGAAAGTGAGAGCAAGAGAGTTTGACAGTTAGAGAAAGAGAGTGAGAGACCGAGAGTGAGACGTGAACGAGCTGTGACCAGAGATGGAGAACTAGAGGTTTCGACTATAAAGAAAGAGATTGGAAGTTGCCCACAAACCAGAATAGATCAAGGTAAATTCTAAACCTCTTCCCACCTAGCTACTGTATTTTTGCGTGTTGGTTTTTGGTGGTTGAAGCTTAAGAAGTCAAGGTTGGGTTCTGTATGAGTGTTCTGGTTTGAGTGCTGAAAACAGAAAACACTTAGAACTTTCCATCGCATACATGAGTTTCTAATTGGTTAACACTTGAAGCTTAAAGTTGCATGCACGTATTAGTTATTTCTAATTGGTTATTGCTGAAATGGGAGCTTGCTGTTTCCATAGAAAAGCACTCACACACTATAAACGTAGGTGGGTAATTTTATGTGGTTCCGTTTGAAGCATAAACTGAACCTAAAGCCCTTATTTAGAAGAGTTGTAGTCAGGTTTAATAATGAAAAGTGCTTAGTGAAGCTTTAATGAAATGCAAAATGTAAGAAGAGAAGCTGCTGTCATTTTTGAAAAACTGAGTCTTGCTGCTGGAACAGTCGGTTTGAGTAAGTTAAAAACTAAGGTAAATGACCTCGGTTGAACCTGAAATTTTGTGGGTAATTAGTACACATCATGATCTTTAAAATGAGCTTTGGATCATCCAAAAATGAAGTCTATAACTCCAGTTATAAGTTTTGGAAGTTGAGTTAAAAATCTGGGAAGTTTTGGTATGATTTTGGAGCAACAAAATGACGTTGCATTTTGGACCAAGTAAACATTTGGGTTTTTCCTTGAGATTTTTAAAGTAAATAGTAGACATCTCAAACTTTCCAACGAGCTAAAGAATACCTAAATCGGACGTGCAGAATGAGAGATATGATTTTTCCAAGTTTGGTCAGGAAATCATGAAAATCCTGTTGCAGATTTAAATAACGTCTACTCTTTAAATTCCTGGGAATTATAAGTCATAAATTGGTTTAATGACTATTTTTCCCTTAAACTAGATTTATAGAACTTTGAATATAAATTTGAATCACCCCAATCGGAGATCTAGAAAATTAATTATGAATTTTCAAAGTTTAATGAAAATTATAAGAAATTAAAGTTCAGTCTAAAAGTAAGAAAATTATAAGGTTATTGCTATATATATGTATAGTTGTGGCACTGAGAAAAAAGAAAGGAAATTAGCTATATATATATCACACTGGAAATATACTTTGCATATATATATATATATATATATATATATATATATGTATGTATGTATGTATAAAGGAAAGACGTTATGAGATCAGCTTGCTGCATTCAGATTCTTCATTTTTGAGGTTATTGCTTATGGGAAATATAATAATGCACAAAAGCTAGGGTTCATAATAATTGATATATACTAATTAATAATATTTTGATGTCACTGTTTCTTGAAATATACAAAGTACATAGATATAGTGTATTTGTCGGAGGTCAGCCCTAGAATTGCCTTGCTATTCAGATTTCAACCCACGATTTTGTGACGCTAGATAATACAATCCTAAAGCTATGATATAGTCTTTATTAGCCCCTTTGAATCCAATTCCTGTCAGGCTGTATTCTTTCTAGATTATAAACCAAAAGTTTCTTGCAACCAACCAACGTTTAAAACATGAAGGAGACATAAAAGAAGAATCTTTGGGCTATATTATGATTTAGTTTTGGTAATTAGAAATTGGTTCTATGCGTAGAGCCAAATACAATAAAAGTTTCTAATATGTGCTTACATTATAAGTTATCAAAACATATGGGCTCTTACATTTTTTTTAAAAAAAACCTGTAGGAAACTACATTCTTTTATCTACAATGATCAAGAGAGTTAAGGAGTCACTTCTTTGTTGACATTGATAATAATAACCTATCTATTATTGTTGTGCTCACACGTTTGTACAGTACAACTAAATGATTAAAGTTTAATTTATAATAATAATAATAATAATAAAAAATATTAATATTATATTAATATTTATTATTATTATTATTATTATTATTATTATTATTAGGAAAGGAGAATAAATAATAAAGGAAATTATTAATTAATAATAAAATGAAAAGGGTTTATTAATTAATAAATAAGTAAAGAGGGAATTAATATTAAGGGAATTTTTAGGGATTAATTACCATTTTTAATCCTCTAAAAATAATTCGCGTAGTTACTTACTTTACAACGAAAGAAGTGACTAACGACAATGATAAACGTTTATAGGCATATCTTGACACCTCAACCGATCCCAACACCTACCGGATTAGTAAGGATTCAAGTTTGAGGTGGGTAACTATTATCTTATTAGCTTGTATGAACGTATTCATGTATGACTGATCATGGTTGCTAGATAATTTTGCATGTGTGTATTCTAGCAGTGGATTGAGGCTGTGTGTCTCATAGAGTTGCGTGTCCTAAAATAGGGTTGCGTGTCCTAAAGGGTTGCGGGCCTTGACCAATAACTGCGGTTATAGTGCGACTTGTTTATTTTGAATTATTCTATGCTTATACATGTGTTATACTGTCATTTAATTTCATATTTGCATATAAGATTAACTGTTACCTTGGGGTTCATTCATTTGAACTTCAGACCGCATGAAAGAGACAAGTAGTGGTTCGGGATCAAGAGGCAAGATGTAGTTGTAAGTGTGGTAGTTAAAACGTAGATTTTACCTAAAAACGGAAGGAGAATGAAAAATCGTAAAATTGTAATATAAAACGTAGATTTTACTTGCATATATATATATATATATATATAAAAATTCAAGAAAAATAAGGCACCTGCCATCATCCATACATATACTAATCAATGCAATATCAATCAAAATATCCAACATTGTCACCAATACCATTCATAGCCCCCCCCTTTTTTTTTTCCATACATTTGCGCTTGAAGTTATTCCTATTGCATAAGTAAGTAATAAAGGGTATGTCAAACAGCCAGATGTGTACCTGATCAGCAAAGAAATAATATTTGCTTATTTAACCTGGATGGAAGTATATAATGAAAAAATGGAAAGTGGGAGGCAAGCTTCCGTCTTCTTCATTGTGCACCTTGTTTTTTTTTTAAAAAAAAATTATTATTAAATTTAATCTCCCTCACCTTTCTTTTTTTCCTCGTGAGTCGTGATACCTTTGTTTGCCACTACACTAATTAATTATCATTCATTCACCCTTTTTTAAAAAAGAATAAGAACAATGATTAATTACCGACTTGTTCTTCTTTCTCATTCGTCTCTCACTCTCACTTCCTTCTTTTCTTCTTCTTCTTCTTCACAGCGCCGTAGATGAGAATGGACCGGATCCTTCTTCTCTTTTTCTTCTTCTTCACAGCACCACAGATGAGAACGGACCGGATCCTTCTTCTTCTTCACCGGAAACACCTTCTCTTTTGTCCGTTTCCTTCAATCTGCAACAACAGAGGAGAACTTGTGACAGCCGAACATAGTTGGAGCTCTGCTACAACTCGATTTGCTCTGGTGGGGCCTCGTTCTACTCCAGTGAAGGCTCAACTGCTTCGGTGAATCTTGAACTTGAGACAGTAGAGCACTGTGCACCTCTGCCTCTGGAGTTTCTTTTTTCGCCAATAGAAGTGATTCAATGAAAGACTCTGGAGATGGAGATTGGAGACACGACAATTTTGTTTTTTTTTTTCTCACTTTATTCAAAAACAGCGTTTTCCATTTGAAGTCAACGTTTTTAGTGATTTCACTCTGTTTCTGTTTTTGATTGCAACGTAACACATTTTGCTGGAAAAAAAACATAAAATTGGCGTTTTTACGATTTAAAACCGCGTTTTTAACTACCATGGCTGGAAGGGTTACAACAAGAGGAACTTTTTGGAAAAGAAGAGTAGATGGACTGTATTGTACCGTTTATCATTTGTCTATTTTTGGTTTATTGTATTGAGATCCCTCTGTGGGATAAATATCGCTCACGAAAAATTTATCCTTATGTTTTCGAACCAAGTTATTTTATGAAAGTTTTATTTCATAATTAAGTCGTCCAAACTACTTTGATTCCTATGTGCTTAAACTCTGATAAATATAAGTGTATTTAGGACAGGTGTTACATGGCTAGTTCGTACGTTTTGCATTATTAAAGAAAATTGAAGATGTCATACATACCCCTTGTAATTACGAAATCTTTTAGAGGAAAACAACGATATACAGTGGGCAACACAAGTATAGCATAATAATATGATAATTGAAATATTTCTTGGTTATGTACAGGAATAGACTCCAGAGTTCACAACACAGTGATCCAAATTTAACTTCAGTGTTGTTATCATACAAGTCCAAAATAACTTTTTAAAAAACTAATCTATAAGTTCTATTGCTATAACTAATATCCAAGCAGCAAGCATTAATTCTCCGTACTTGCAGCTTTCCTCTAGAACTTCACCTGCTACTTTGTCCATGCCTAGATCCTGAGTCCTTAGGAATGTCTGGGATTCAATTTGAACCCCAGAGTAACAATTGATCTCACAGACAGTGTATAAACGGCATATCAAAGTCAACAAAAAATACACAGTCCACACAACAAAAAACATTCAGAACACCTAATGCAGAACATATACAGCAAAACCAGCATATGCACAACACATAATCATAGCGCTAGGAGTAACCATTTGGCATGTACCGAGAGTCCTCCTGTACGTACGTCGGAGTTCTCAATTGGGACACCACGTTAGGGATAAACGACTGGAAACTATCGAGAGTCCTATATTATGTGGGATTAATCCACTCGGTGAAAGGTCAGAGTCTTGTGTTTCACCTTGTGAGATCTTTTCTCGAATAGAGTTTGCTAACTCATCCTGCATATGAGCTTCTTCAATTTCAGCTCACAGATCATTCTCTTCTTGACTAACTAAAAGGTTAGCAAGATAAGCTTCGTCGGATGCATTTACATTTATGAAGATTTGGTTTGACAAATTCAAGTCCCAAATGAAGGTGGAACATCACCTAGGGGGCGAATAAGTGATCTCAATAATTCTTTTCGCGGTATGATGTATAAACAATGAAAGTAGTAAAAAAGTAAGGAGAAATGACATAGAGAAATTATACTAGTTCGGTCTAACTCCTTGACCTACATCCAGTACCCAGACACTCTGGAATTTTCACTATCTCTGGTTTTTCATTCAAGTAGTGTGGATGGATGAGAGTCTAGGGCATCGATTATATAATGGTTTAAGAGTCCAATTTAAAAGGAAGAATTATCGGTCCGAAATAATGAGACGTTGTTGTTGGGCTCGAGGGATATGGGAAAGGTCTGGAGAAGCATGGAGGTCTGCTGCCGTGTGAACAGTCAAGACTGCCTAAAGGATACGCTGACGAGGGAGCCTATTCGTGCGTGAGAAGCAAACTGATTTGTTAACTGAATTTTTCCCTTTTCTTCTTTTTTTTCTTTTCCAGCGTCTTTTATGCGTTTGAGGTGAAAAAAAAAACTGAGGTAAATTGAATTAATGGATATTGGAGGTATGGGTTCTACATAAGTGAGGATTTGGCACGTGGGTTTATTTTATTTTTGATAGATAATAATGGTTGAGAATACAATAATATTAAAAAAAGAAAAATACGGTGGGACTTTATTATTTTAACAAACTCATTGTTTATAAAGCCTAAAGGAAAATGTTTTATTGATTAAAAGTAGTGTAAAATCAAATGAATTAATGTGGGTAATTAATTTTATTAATTAGAATTAGTTTTTGAGTTTAAAATTTAAATTAGTTTGAAATATTTCAAATGAATCTTGATTATTTCATGAAATAATGCGAAAATTATAAGATTTCATGGCAGAAAATATAGTAGGATTGGTTAAGAATAAGGGATAGGTTATTCTACCTACTCCTATTTTGCCTACCCCTCTCAATGCCGTTAGATTATGATCTCATCCAACGGCAAATATTTAAGGAATAAAATAAACCTTTTACCCATTTCTATTTCCCATCTCCTTCTCTAGAGTTTTTTCGTAGTAATTCTCATTTGCGAGATCTAGGATTGGTCGTTCATGGGTTGAGAAAAATGGATCTCGGAGTTCAAAAACCGTCAGAAAGTTCAGAACTCGATAGCAAACCATCTCGATTAGAAAATCAGAGATAAATATTAGGGAAACATGAATCCCTAGTTTCAAAATAATGAAATTTTGCTTATGTGTAAGCCATGAATTGGGGTTATAATTTAAAGAATTGGACGGACGATGATTTGATCGCTACTCCATTTGATTAATTCAAGGCAAAGGAGAAGTGCAAAATTTGGTGCGCTTTGAGCAATAACATTCCTGTTATGTTCTACGTCTGCTAACAAATATTTTTTCCCCTTTACATAAGATGTGATAGGTTATTCTCATTTGCCTGAAGGGGAGAGAACCGATGATGCCGTAGTTGGTTTTCGAGAATTACTACGGAAAAAACCCTAGAGAAGGGGATGGGAAACAGGAAAGGAAGACGATGCAGGAATGGGTAAAAGGTTTATTTTATTCCTTAAATATCTGTCGTTGGATGAGATCATAATCCAACAGAATTGAGAAGGGTAGGCAAAGGTAGGCAAAATAGGAGTAGGTAGAATAACCTATCCCTAAGAATAATTTAGTATTTTAAAATTTATGTTAGCATTTGGCCCTTTTGATTTTCGCACATTGAAAAATTGATTAAGCCTGACACTTCGGGTATACTGTGGAGCATCTCTCATTTGAAAAGGATTATAAGATAATCCTTAAAAAATGATTTTTGAAGTAATCAAATTGGGAATAGGTTGGTGAGTTGTTTGTATTTTGACCTTCGAGAATTACGTCCATTGTAACACCCCGTTTTCTAAAGCGTTTTCGAAATAGTGTTATCAGAGTTCAAAATGTTTGATCAGAGTAGAGCATCGGAATAGTTGTGAAAACGAGTAACTGATAAGACATTCATTCAAAGTGTATCTTGTACTGTTACAGTCATCCATATGAACGAATATAAAAAAAAACAGAAAATTTAAAAATTTCAAAACGGAAGCCCTCGTTTGCTACTTCACGCCACCTGCTTGCCTTTCTCCTCGGACTGGCCACTTGAGGGTCCTGGGGCTAAGGTAAGAGCTGAGGTTCAATGGTACGATTAACCTCATGCTTATGTATCAAATATGTATGACAGATATCCATGGCAAAACAGCAATAATCACATACAATATTCTCATATTCAGATAATAACATAACACAGCTACTGCAATATGCATGTTATTATAGTCTGCACTATCCTCCAGTGCCATGATGGCCTATCGTGTCCTCAGCGCTAGGAAAACATAATGACATTATCAAAACCATAACCCGTATCAGGTTGTATGTGTATGATCAATTTTCAAAACAAAGTTTCAGACTATCTATCACATATAAGCATACCATAAGCATCAGAGTTAGTGTTATAATACGCGTCCGTACCTGGGTTGGTAATTTCGGTACGTGGTTCCGGTGTAACGTTGATCAGAGAATGATTGCAGTCTTCCTATATTAGGAATATTGCGTTATTAATTTATAAATAATATCCTAAAATATATTTTGGCCACTACTGACTATTCTACCTTGATACATTAAACCATCATTTTATTTCTTCAAAATTCGTGGAAAAACGCTGGAAATTATTGGGCAGAATTTCGCCTATTGATGAGTATATATTTTATGATTAAATAGGTGTATATTTTATGAGAATTAATTGGAATTATTGATATTATATGCCTATTTAATTATCTTTTATGAACTTTTCCATAATTGAATCAAACTTAGGATCAAAGAATAAATCGACATAAAATCTACTCATATCCTGTTTTTATTGTGCAGGAAATATTAGCTGATTTGGAAAGAAGTAGAAAAGGCAATCAGAGGATATGCAATCAACCAAACTTAATGCCCCCCCCGGCAAGAAAATAGAAACAAAATCAATTGCTTGATCTGATGGAGTAAATTACAAGATATGAGATATCTTTTTAATAAGAAAAGGAGAATCAATGACCCAAGATCTAAATTATTATAAATAAGGAAGCAGAGACAAGCAAAAAGGAGACGGAGGAGATAAGGAGAGACGCAGAACGAGAAGGAAGGGACAAAGAAGCAGAGAAGTAGAGGCTGAGCGTTTTGGTTCTCTTCATCATTTCCACGGAAGGACTGTAGAGGCGACGAAGAAATTTTCTTTCCTCTCTCTTCTTCTTCTTCTTTGAACCTGAATTTTCATCTTTTTTATGGATTTGAATAAAGCCATGTGTGGCTAGTTGGTTTTGCAACCTAGAGAATCTATGAACTTGTTTGGGTTTTAGAGATTATTTCCACTTTTTAGTTTTGATTAATTTTATTCAGTTTATTTAATCCTATGTTTATCGCTATTGCTTAGTGAGTGGCCACCATTGAGCATGTTTTGGGGATTTAGGGTTGAACTTGGAAGAGGGAATCCTAAATTGACCTTGGGAATAAATAATGTGGAATTAGGTTTAAATTTAACGTGAAGTTAGGTTTTAATCTAATTTGCGTCTAGGATAGGAATATACCTAGAAGCTCCGCATAATCAAATTAGAGTGAGCCCGATTTAAAACGCGTCTTACTCAATTGTGTGAGGCATTACATAATTAATTAAGATAGGTATATAAATGGACCGGAAGGCATATATAGACATTAATACTCTAGATTAGCTGATTAGATTAAGTCAAAATTAATTTAGTGGGGATAAAATCTAAAAATCAAATAAGAGATTAGTGACTCTAGGTTGCTCATTTAATTATTGTGGTAATTTTCTTATTTTTATTTTAGTTTTAATTTCTTTTTCTTAATTAAATTCAATTTTTGTTTTCCTCAACTTAAATGAAATTGTGAGATTAATGCTTAACTAAAGTTGTGATACCAAGTCCTCGTGGGAACGATATCTTACTTACTCTTTATTACTTGATACGGCCTGTGCACTTGCGGAGTTTTTTTAGGCTTAAAGTTTTGCCCTATCACCTATCTTCGAAAATCATAACTAATTCTAGGAAAATCGAAACGAAGATCCGTAAAATGTTCCGGACTCCTTAGGATGTCTATTTTCCAGAAAAAGTATCAGACCTTGCCCAGAATTCAAAAATTATTCCCAGATTTCACGTGTTCATCCTCTGCCCAGAAGTTCCAGCATTTTCGCAACATAAACTTTGAGAATTTCTTTCTCACTGTACATAGCTCATTTCAACATGTTCTTTATATATTTGAAAAGCCCTATATGTCTAATTTGATCATGAATTTTCTCAGAATTTTTCAACATCATTTTCAACATGAAATATGAGTGTTTCTGTTGCTAGTTCAGAAATCGCCTAACTGACGAATTTTCCCAAGAACTTCGTTACTACAGTGTTTCTAACCCGGAAATTTTGCTAAATCACTTTCTTCACTAATTTTTTGAGATAAAGCTATTTTTAATCATAAAAACATGAAATTAAAACTATTCTAGAATTTTAAAGATTAAAACTACTTCTAGCTATGAATTTAAAACTCAAAACTAAAGAACTTTGCTTACCTAAAGCTTGATCTCCTTCAAGCCTTCCTTCAGCTCTCTCAACTCTCTCTCTCAAATAAGCAAATGATGCTTTGCTTGGTGTGAGGAAAATGAGTGAACTTAACTTTACTCTTGGCTAATTCTCACCATTGGATTTAGGGTTTCATTGAAACTTTAAATCCTTACCACTCTCTCCCTCTCATCCGACTTCTCTCTCTCTCTCCCCTCTTCTCTTTCTTTTTCTTCTCCTAGAAGCCACATAAACTTGCACTTTAAGTTTGGAATAGTGTTTTGTATCCTACATGCTTTGACCAACTTTGCAACATGTGTTGAAATTCAATTTCTTCCTCTTGAAGCTCCTCAAAACCGAAATCCCCTCTGGTCCTTTGGGTTTGATTGTTGTTTTGGGCTTTATTGGTGGTTTGGGCAATGGTTTGGGCTACCAAAAATGATCCAATGATTTTTTGTTGTGTCAAAAAGCCCTAAGTTAAATTTCTTCTTGTTTACTATTTAATTTAGCTTAATTAGGTTTAGTTTGAAATGATTTTATTGATTACCAATTCAATTATGATCCTACTAAGTCCAATTGTTACAATTATGGATCCCTTGTTAGGCTTTATTGTTGAATTTAGCCAAAATATTGCAATTTGCTTGTAATTATTTAACATTAAATTAATTATGCATGTTAATTCAATTAATATTAGTTTCTAATGTCAAATGATTAATTTTTAGTGTCCTCTAATTATTTTAGTCCTCTTTCTACTCCTTTACGGCTTAATTTTGCCAATATGTGAATTATATGACAATATATCACTAAGTGTGAATTTAATTGTTCTTGAATTGTTGGAAATTCCATTTAATTGGTTTATGGGTTTTTATGGCATCTTACAATATTGTATGACCCCTAATTAAATTTAGAGGGTTGGATTTTGCTCTATTAAGTCCTACCGACAACTTATTCAAGAAATAGAATAAATGCCCTTACTAATTTGGAGATAATATACTTTCCTATTTTCAATAGGTCCTAAATGGCCAAAATATTATATTCAAGGGAAATACAAATTTTGGGGTATTATATCCATGATTACATCCTTCCAACTTAGAGTTTGAATTTTCAATTTCCATTTTTTTTAATAATATATATATTTTAATGTATTTTTTTAAAATCCTAAAAATAAAATTTTAGGATATTACAGGCCCTTTTAACCAAAATAAGCCCAAAAATGGCCCTAACAATTTGAAATCCCCAAAACAGGCCGTAGGGCCCTGATTGGGAATGAATTGTAAAACAAAATGACAAAAAAAAACCAACTTATTCTGAGCAGGGAGGACACGATAGTATCAATGACGATGAAGATTGAGTACAAGTAAGCAATAAAGATAGTCTCTAAAGTCGTTGAAGGCTCTATTTTGCCCCCAACACGATAGGCTCTCATGATCTGAAATTGAAACAGAGCTTCAATGACAGCCAGAGACATATTCATGGGTAGAGCTAAAAGCAAAGCCATTGATATTCTTCCTCTTATAAGAACACAAGCCTTGAGAATCACTAAATACCCTCCATGTCCTTCCGTACCAGACACATACATTGCCATACTGCTTATGATGAGTGCATTGGCGAGAAGAACAGAGAACAGAACCGCCCCACAAAATCTCTTGCTTCTGGAGAGAAAGAAACGGTACCCCTTCTTTTGATACTCCATCTTCGACACTGGCACTCGGCACGACTTCATCGACGCTAGCTTTTGGCGCGCCGTCTTCAACGCCGGCTTTTGGAACCCCGTCATCTATGCCGACATTTGGTACTCCATCTACTCCTTCTTTTGCCACTGGGTTTGGCACTTCACTTTTCTCGAAGCCGTTTTCTACTCTGCACTAGCAACCACAACAGACTCCACAGTTCCAGCAAACTCCTTCTACTGGTTTTGGATTTCAGTCTTCTTTTCTGATGCCACAACCCACGCTAGTTGGGGGAAGTGTAATCAAGTCCTTCGATGATCCCGAATGCAAAAAACATAAGACAATAAGAGGTGGAAATCACAGAGAAAATCAATAATGAGCCGCTAATGCAAGTTTTCAGGAGTGGCTTGTAAAGAGATATCATCATGGAGGTAAGAGAAAAAGCACAGGAATCTCGCTTGTGGGGTTGTTTCAGAGCATAAAAAATTGAATCTTTAGCAATGATGAATAAGGTGAGGGTGAAAGGGAGGGTGAAGATTGAGGAAGCGATGGTTTCAGAAGCCTTGTCGATGAAAAGTTGGGTTTTTTGGTCATTTTGTTTTACAATTCATTCCGTGTTTTGGGGATTTCAGACTGTTAGGGCCCTTTTTGGACTTATTTTAGTTAAAAGGGCCTCTATGTGGATTTTCCCCACCTGATTTGCGCCAAAACGGCGCAGTATAAAGGAAAAGGAGGGCAGCGGATGGCAGCATCAGCGGAGTGAAGCCGAATCCCAAAAAAAATCCATTCCCTACCTTCTTCAATTGTCACAACCACCGAGATGAAGCCCACCCTTGTTGCCGCTGCCCTTTTCGTCGTGGGTGAAAGCGTTCCAACCTCACCAGAAGATTCTAAAGGGGTTAGACATCGTTTATGATTTTCCTAACCCAAGTAGTGGAGGAAGAAAGCCCAAATCGATAATGAAACAAAGACCAATTTATGGAGATGACCCATTGAAGATCTGGTCACTTTTCTTCCTCTTCTTCATCATCATCTTTGTTGATGGGAACCTGTAATAATGTTGAAGGTTTTTGCTCTTGGTATTTACTTAAGGCTTCACCTCTTACAGGATTCTGGGGATTTGGAGATCTAAAAGACGCGATGCTTCAGGAAGATTGCGAAGGAATAGGTCGTGTACTTCAGGTATTGATTTGAAATTTTTTAGTGAAAGTAACCTTTGTAATGATCGTTTCATTCATTATTTACACTTGTTGAGAAATCCTAGGGAGATGAAACTAAGTCCAATTGAGAAAATGGATTATCTTACACTTTGTTACCCTTACTTGTAAAGTCGATGAAGTTTTCGGGCTTGCATTTTTTGTTTTCAAATGTGGTTGTGAGCTACTTTTGTAAGTTTTTCTATAATTTCATGCTCAAACATCAAATAATAAGAATATAAACAAGGATCTTAAGAACTCATGATTTTCACAATACCATAGGTTTAAGTTAAGATGCACTAACCTCTATCCATAATTGCGAAATTTATACTGTAGAATATTTGACTTGTAGCACCATAATTGAAACTTTTATTATTCTCTTTACCCTTCATTACACGCTCTCTTTTGTTGATGGAAAACTAGAGGCGTCTCTTTTGGTCAAAGAACGAATAGACAAGTTTCTATCTTTTAAATAACTTTTGTATCCAAAAGACATGTATGTCCTATAGACATGACTGCTCCCATCAAGCAGTTAAGAAACCTCTTCCCCAAAGTCATTTACCAATAGTCATTTAGCCCCTTCATTAATTATTAAATCATATATATTTATCACAGCCATATGAGACATTTTTTACATTCTCCCACTTGGCTCATGTGATATATGTCATTTCATGATTTAACAAAATATCAATAATTTTGCACATAGTTTTGGTTAAAAGATTTCATATATATTGGTTACATCAAAAGTCATGATTAAGGAAAAAAAACTAATACGAGTCATAGCGGTTGTACATCAGTATATCGATATAGTCCCTTCCATGTATTACTTTATTAGTCCTTCTCCTTGACATGACACTTTAATGGAAGTAACTTTAATGTCCATCAATAACGTCTTCATAACAGACAAATCCTGCTTTCCAACAATACCATTTATGCATGCATACATAAAGTTGAAAACAGGAGAATCTCAGAAACACATATATACTAATGAGCTCAAAGTGTCAATGAACAATACATAACAATAATTTTAACATTCGCTACCAGACATAATACTCATACTATACACATGACCAGTAAATGTCTTGGGTAATAATCCATCTGTTAAGGGATCATCTATAATAAGATTGATGCTAACATGTTCTATTGATACTCTATATTTCTGAACCTCTTCTTTAACGAAAAAGTATTTCCATTCTATATGCTTAGCACCCTTTGAAATACTTGCTTTTTAGAAAAGAAGATTGCTGCAGAATTATCACAATAAATTTTCAGCGACTTGGCTATACTGTCGACTAATCCAAGCCCTGAAATAACACTCCGTAGCCATTTAGCCTGAACCGTGGCCTCAAAGCATGCCACAAATTCAGCTTCCATAATGGATGTAGCAATTACAGACTGCTTATCCAATCACTTCAAGGTTGCTAGACCTCCTATAAGTAAGCATGTAACTTTTAGTTCATTGCAAATATCTCAGAACTTTCTTTGCAGCTTTCCAATGATCTATACCAGGATTACTCTGGTATCTTCCAACATTGCAAAGCCAATATCTGGTCTCCTACAAGTCTGAGCATATATCAAGCTCCCACTGACCTTCAGATGTATACACCGATCAACAGTGTTTTCTTTATATCCAAAGGAAACAATAGTATCATTTAAGTCCGTATATTGATTTCTTTAATTTGCACACCATGTGCTCTTTTTCTTTTTCTAGACAGTTTTAACATCCATCTGATGTAACTCTAAATCATAATGAGCCACCAATGCCATAATGATTTTTAGAGAATCCTTCTTAGAAATTGATGGTGAAAAGGTTTCTTTATAGTCAATGTCATCTTTTTTGAGTAAATCCCTTTGAAACTAATCTAGCCTTGTAACGATCTAAGTTACCATGAGAGTCACGTTTAGTCTTAAAGGCCCACTTACAACCAACTCTCTTGCACCCTTATGGTAACTTAACAAGGTCCCAAACATCATTGTGTTTCATAGATTTTAACTCATCTTTCATGACATCTAACCACTTGTCACCATTTTCACCATTCATGGTTCATTAACAATAATCTCATCAAGAGTAATGAGATCATTCATTTGTTGTTCTCCATTAATATTAATCAGTTCAATAACACGAGAAACAACAATTTAACATTCACGCTTCGAGTTATACATATCACATACTAACATGCTTTACAAACTTAGACATAATTCATTTAATGCATATCAATGTTCAACTTTGGGGATCCACTAATATACAACATTCAACCATAATGATGCTATAAAAGATTTCACATAATTTGACAATGATGCATATTTCAACAAAAAATATTTTCAATCTTTGGATGTCTAAATAAAGTTATATGTATATGAACAATGCCAACATTTATATTTAATTATTATAAAGACAAATAATCAACCTTTGGGTTGATCTATAACCACCCTATAATAATAAACTACAATTTACCCACAACATAAACATAATTTCATAGCATCAAGGTTATGGGTAATTTGAAATATTGCAATGATAATTGGAATTAAAATAATTCATAAGAATTTGGCTACTTTGGTAACTAACAAATCCACCATACTTAATTCCAAAACTTAAATGTTTAACATTCTTACAATTTTATTCACAACATTTAAGTAATTTAATATTATATCAACATATAGAGGTTTTAACAAAAATTATTTATTTCTTTTCTAAGCCATCTATAATAGGTCCCCAAAAAAAAACAAAAGCTAATTCGAACAAAAAATAATACTGTATAGCCCAAATAAATTCCATTTGAACCCAACATCTTTTTTTTTTTAATTTTATTCTATAATTCTGGTCCAAGCCCAAAAAAAGTGCACCCCAAAACAAAAAAGCCCAAGCCATTTCGGTCTAACAGAAATGAGGCCCCACGTTAAATATACTTTAAATAATATTCGGCCCACACTTGACTCTAAAGGTGCTAGTAGCTCACTGGATGGGCACCGCTGTTCAAATTCATAGGTCGCGTGTTCGAACCTATTAGGCGCGTTTCTGTAAGTTTTTAATTTTGAAAAATGGCGCTGAATAAAATGGCACCCTGGGGATGAACTGCCAACGTGACGCTTGAAGAACAGACACCTTAACCACTAAGCTACACACCCTTTCACTGTAGTGGGTGATGGTAAAACACAACTCTTCCTTCCTTCATAACCAATGTTTCCAACATCGGATTTACACATTTTTAGTGTCTATCTCTTCATTTTTTTCAAGATCTATGTAATGACACTTATTTTGTGGCCTAAACCCTTTGTTTTCTCATGACCCAATTTCAAAAAACAAAGAGACCGAAAAAGAGAATCATGACGGAAATCAAAATTTTTCACAACTTTTCATTCTCTTTATAATCATGATAATTTAATGGTCTATAAATTACTTTTCAAATGACCCCATTATCAAAATCCAAATACTTTCATTCGACACACAGTAAACTCTAAATAATTCATAAAGCAAAAAATAAATGCAATCATATGTATTCCTATTTCAAACAAGAATCCTATACAAAACAATAATATGTGTACTTCCGATTTAATAAATTAACATTACTTGTTTGAAATTTATTTCACATACTTTTGAAGATTAATAAATTCATTCAAGAATAAATTCAAAAGTATCATTCATGTATCAATACAAGATTCATAATTGGAAAACCATAAATTTTAAAACCAAAAGCTCTAATATCACATGTAAGTTTTTCTATAATTTCATGCTCAAACATCAAATAATAAGAACATAAACAAGGATCTTAAGAACTCATGATTTTCACAATACCATAGGTTTAAGTCAAGATGCACTAACCTTATCCATAATTTCGGAATTTATACTGTAGAATATTTGACTTGTAGCACTATAATTGAAACCTTTATCATTCTCTTTACCCTTCAGTACACGCTCTCTTTTGTTGATGGAAAACTAGAGGCGTCTCTTATGGTCAGAGAGCGAATGGACAAGTGTCTATCCTTTAAATAACTTTTGTATCCAAAAGACATGTACGTCCTATGGATATGAGTGCTCCCATCAAGCAGTCAAGAAACCTCTTCCCAAAAGTCATTTACCAATAGTCATTTAGCCCCTTCATTAATTATTAAATCATATATATTTATTACAGTCATATGAGACATTTCTTACAACTTTGTGGCAATTGTGCGCCGTCGGGCATCTATGATTTTAGTCTTTAGGATAGATTGAAATTAATTAGTTGAAGTTTTCTTGTGAAATTCCTTGTTTGAATCCTATGGGTTAATGTGCAATGTTTGTAGCTGTCATAAAATCTGAAATCTCCGGCGAAGAGTCGTGTCCTTCGAGCCCAGACGAAAGTAGGTCCCTCCTTGTGGAGAAGAGGGTAAAAGAAAATGGCGAAATCAAGATGAAGGTTAAGACCTTGAATCGGAGCCCACGGTGGATTGAAGCTCATGAGGATGGGTCTTATATGTCCACCGTCAGAGAAAAAGGAAGGGAATTGCAGAGGGAGACATTTGAAGATGGAATGGTATTTCAAAGTAAGGGGTATTATTGTATTTTTAGAATAATTATGTGGGAAGTAAGTGGTATTATTGTATTTTTAGAGTAATAACGTGGGCGCCACCAGCAAAAGTAATGCCGTCAGCTATAATATCCCAAATTTTAGGCCTAAAGACTTGAGAATTAGTCTATATTAGGAAGATGACTAAGCCTAGTTTATGACAGTGACAAGATTTAAATCGATAAGTCATATGGGAATTTATTATGGAAATTTGGCTTAAATAGTTGTAAAAGAAATTATTGGAATTTAAGGCCTATTTTCCTTGGAATTTCTGGGAGAAGAATAAATTCAAGGAAAAATAGTTGGAAAATAATTATTGACTTAAAAATATTAGAGTTAATATTTTATGGTCTAGAGGAGTTGATTGAGAAAGAAATATTCTTATATGGATTTAAGGATTTATTTCTAATGCTTATTCAGTGATTTCTATTTAATGAGTAAAGTACCAAGTTGTAAATAAAAGTCTTGTAGGAAGTTAAATAAGATTAAATAGAATTTTATTGGAGGAATATTAGTGTGAATGAGCATAGAAAATTGTCAAAGTAATATCCTTCATTATATTCCCATTATAATGTCTTCAGCGTATGTGAGATTCAAAGCATGACAACACATGCATTATCACACTCCTCTTTTTATTATTATATGCTTATCCTTTGCTTTTGGTCAATGTCTCCCACTGTCACACTCATGCTTCATTTTTCCTTATCCGAACAAGACCTACTTACTCACATATTCACACTCCTTCTTATATATTAACTCACGGGCATGCACTAATTTTCCACTCACAATGTATATGAAGACAAAAAGGGAGATGGCATATGCAAATCATTCTCCACTCATTTTCTCATTCTGCTGGCCCCTCTCCCATTCACACGCACACCTACTATTCCCTCAAATAATCATTCACTCTCTCTTATTCATTTACGGGAGAAAATGTAGTACACTCCTTCCATTCTTTATTTTGTTCTGTCACCGAAAAGAGAAAGAGAGAGAATGAGAATGGAAAGAGAGAGGGAGCTGTGAATGCAAAACACAAAAAAGAGAGAGAGCCAAGAGAATGAGGCCATCGAAGAAAAAGAAGAAGAATGCTTGAAACTTGTAAGCTGTTTTCTGGAGATTTTAAGGAGTTAGTCAGATTCATTCGAGGTTTTGATCAGGAAAATGATTTCCTTTGACCATGAAATTTGGTAAGTTGAAAGTACACCTCCTAATCTTTAGAAGGAGTACTAGAACGTATTAATCCGACGTCTAGAACTCCAGTTATGATTTTTCTAAGTTTGATTGGAAAATCTGGAAAATCCTGTTTTTAGAATCAAGCAATGTTTCTTTTTCGAATTTCTGAGAATTATAAAGACATAAATTGGTTTTATGATTATTTTTCCCTTAAACTAGACTTATATAACTTCGAATTGAAATTTGAACCACCCTAATCGGAGTTCTATAGAATTAATTATGATTTTTCAAAGTAAGAAGTTGAAAACTGGGAAAATGTTAGTTTCCAGAATGAACAGTGATTTTCGGATTCACTTTTGAAATAGTAAACATTTGAGTTTTTCTATGAAACTTTCCAGAAATAAAGTAGACTTATCAAGCTTTAATTTGATAGGTCACAAGCCTCATTTGGATTTATATTCAGAGAAATATGAATTTTTGAAGTTAAGTATAAAATCTGGGACGTTTTCTGAAACATTATCTGAATAGTGTTTACGGTTTTAAAATATGGGAAAGATTGGCATATGTTAAAATGTTGAAACCAATTTTCCTAGAAACTAGACTTAGAAAGGAGTTTATGGGTTTTTGAACCACCTGATTTGGATACCTAGAACTCTAGATACGGATTTTTCAAGTAAAGCGTTAAATCTGGACGTTTTTCTGGAACAGTTAAGATGACCGGAAATTCTGGGAACAGTGTGCGTATATTTGACAGTTGAATCTACCTTTCCCTGAAAAAAGACTTACTAAAGAACACGTGATTTTTGGAAGCACATCAATTGGATTTTTGTGCAATTAAATATGAGTTTTCTAAGTTAATTGAAAATACTCCCAGTTTATAGAGTTTATCAGAAAATAAGAAATAGAGAATTTGGATAAGTAATAACTTGTTATCCATGAATATTTAAATATAGGATTTGTTATTTATCTGAGATGACCAGAGGATAGAGCACGGGATCAGAAATTGGAAAGACCATCAGGTAGTAACTTTTCTCTCACATACTCTGTATGCCATAATATGCTTGTATTTACCATTGTGCGTGTATTTATATAATGTATGAATGTAATGAATATTGAAAGTGTTGAATGAATTGTTTGTATAAATGATGATTGACTTGCATATTATGTGTATGCATTGTGTGTGAGCGATTATTGACATTACTACTGGGATTCTTTTGAGTCCCAGTATATATTTTTGAATTAGTTAATCTTGCAGCATGTGTAAGAAGATTGAAGAACGAAGGAGATGAAAGCAAATGAGTACATGACGGGAAAAGATATTTTTACTTCCATCAGATTTATACTTTGAAATATATTTGTAGGTATTAGTGAATAGTACCGTATATGTGAATAGTGTTGTATACATGAATAGTAAAATCACGTATTATTTTTAAAGAATGCTTCTGTATACGCAATTAAATGGTGTAATTAAGGCGGGTGTTACATCAGCCAAGATTTAACAGTGGTGTAACTTTTGCTCTGAGGGTAAAACACATATGCATTTTTGCACCTTTACCCTACGTGTGTGTATGCATATATACGTATATATGTTTATATGTGTGTCTGTATATATATATATATACATATAAATATAGGGAAAAACATTTCTCATGTTGTAGGAGAAATGTTTTCTCATGCTACACACACAAAATGGTGGGACTCGCATATATATATATAATTAGCATTATATATATGTGGGTCCCACCATTTTATGTGTGTAGGAATCTTCTTTCTCTCATGCAACATGAGAAAAGTAAACTCCAAAAATATATGTGCTTTTGTGTGTGTTTATATATATATATATAAAGGGAAAAACATTTCTCATGTTGTAGGAGAAATGTTATCTCATGTTACACACACATAAAATGGTGGGACCCATATATATATATAATTAGCATTATATATATATGTGGGTCCCACTATTTCATGTGTGTGTAGGAATCTTTCTCTTCTCATGCAACATGAGAAAATTAAACCCCATATATAAAATACTTAAATTTTTTTTTGGTCAGAATATAAAATACTTAAATAAGTTACGCTGATAAGATTTATTTTTAAAAAACAGTGAAGATTCATTATTTATATTAATCTTCAATTTTAATTTGTCAAGTCGTGGGTTTTGATTTGAGTTCACTCCGACCAAAATAGAACCAAGGAAAACGTAAAGATATTAGATCACCTTACATTAAATAAATTTTAAAAAAATCAATAATGTCACATCTCTTATTCAACTAAGAATCTCCAGGTTTTTTTTTTTGGGGATTAATTTGGGAGTTTTTATCATTTTGAATAATGCAACGAACAATATTTTTTATTAACGTTTTTTCTGTTTGATTAAATTATCAAAATTAATATTGTCAATAACATCTTTTTCGACTTCTCTCCATCAATATTAATTTTAAATTAAATTTCCAGAGGTAATTAAATAAGGGATTCAGCGTTAATTAATCATAAATGTGTATTTCACCCCCAAAAAATATATTCAAATGTGGATTTTTGGAATCAAATATAAGGAATATTGGTTGTAATCCCTACAAATCAAGGATCGCGGAGTTAAACTAAATTCCCATAAATCAAGTATGAATAAGTTACTATAATTCATGCTGTCAATTTTGTTTAAAGTCCCTTCTGTTTGATTTAATTATCAAAAATTTACTTTTACTTTGGTTTAAAAAATTACCAACAAATTAATACTGTCAATAATATTGTTGAATAAGGCTTTCTCAATTGTACAGAAAAAAAATAAACTAGTTAAATAAACTATGAATGGATGGTAAATCAAGTAGCATGGTCTTCAATATTTTTAATTTAAGTTCCATATTCTGAAAGGTGAAAATATTCACCTAAAATGGATTGAGTATACTAATAATAATGTAAACAAAGGCTTTATTATAAATTCAATATTCATGAAAGATAGTGGTGACCTTAGCGAGCAGCCAATTGGACTATTACACCTCACATACTCGTTGGCCATAGTCTGAGCTCCTTATTGTATAAAAAATATAGAGCTTAGTTGGACAAAAAATGTACGAAATACTAAATTATACATCTTAGATCTTTGGAAGAAAGTTGAAGAACCTGATAGGTAAAAAAGAAAGAAACATATAGTACTGAATGTTTACATTCATCATTCTAGGTATCTCTAAACTCTAAAAGACATAAAGCTTGTGAATAAATAATGATCCACATTGTCAATCACTACTTTTTGATCCACATTGTCAATCACTACTTTTTCATAAAAAGTGGTTAAAGTAAAGTTGTAATGCATGAGTAACATGTAAGTTAAGACTCTTTAAAATAGATATTGCTAACTGGGACAAGGCTTTCCACATAGTAATAAATCAGATGAGTCTCGTTAGATAACACGTTCAATTCAGTATTAGTGAAATTGGACATAACAGTCCCTCCAAGATGTGATCTTTCATGTGGACCTGGATAATATATGCCCACAATTTCATTTCTCCATATAGTTATGGGAAACAACAAGCCCGAATAAGGGCTGCTAGTGTATTTCTTAGTCCAACTCCATCTCTCACCAGATCCACCTGTACCCTTATCCAACACCCACAATTCAATCGACCTAGATTTGTAATTTGGAATTGGGGGAGAAAGTAGAGCAAGTCTGTGCTCAAACTCAGAAATCCAAACTCTAAGACTATAGCCTTGGACTACACTAGGCACCGGCATCAATGCAAATTCTTCCATGGCTATATCAAATGAAATAATAACTGCACAACCTTGCTTATACCCAAGCCAAAAGATAAATCCATTCATAGTGAAACCTACATTATACCTTAAAACAATACCTCTTAAGATCCCAACTTCTATTTGCTTCCATGATCCAATACCTAATGAATACACTACGGGATGATTTTGGATATCATGATCCATAGCTTGATGTAGTGTCACTATCACTATCTTGTAATTATTAACAATTGGACTGAATCCAAATCCAAATCCAAATACTCGAGGGCCATCACGATCAAAATCAGGAAAAGTCACGGGCACATGTCTAACCTCTCTAAACGCTGGATTCCATAATAGGTAAGAACAAGGAGAAGAAGTAAAATCACTATAAATATGACCTATTTGTAAACAAAGCAAACCATTGCTGGAACCGACAATCCAAACTTCATCATTGATTACGGGCAAGTTCGGAACTTTAACTATTTGCTTCTTGTTATCAAGAAAATATAACTGCAAACCATAGCCGGTGAGATACCGACGGAGAAGAAGACAAGGTCCAAGTTGAGTGGAGTGGTGGAGATGCGCCGCTATAAAAGAAGGGGTTTTTATGATATTCTTTCAATGCTTGCACACGCACTGAAATTTGATTAGGGATTTGACAGGAAGGAATCTGAGAATATTTGTGATGATTTCTTGTGGGAGAAACCGTGTGACCCTATCCATTGCCAATCCATTGCCACCAAATGCTCCAACCAGATGCTCCACGGGGAAAAAAGGAAATCGCCCTCCACTAAAGGAAATCGCCCTCCACTCTGAAACGAGATAAAATCAGGCTCACTCGACAGAAATGCAAATGCCTAGATGATTCATTGGAGGTGACTGATTCTGTTATTTATAGAATTGGTAAGCCAATAACTATTGTACACGTATGGCCTATAATAACAGAATGAGTAACAAATTTTACAGAGAATATTGCAGCTCACATCTTTCGAATATTCTATATATATAATTACGTAATCATTTACATATATTCTTAACAAAACGAGAGAATAAAGGATCGGAGGTATATAAATATATATATAGACACACACATATTATATGCTTGTTGCCCCTCAATTTTGGGGCCCTTATCAAATATTGTTTTCATGATTCCCTTGATAACTAGATTTTACATGAAATAAGTGGTATTTTAATATCATGGGTAAAAAAAAAAAAAAGAGTTGTTTTCAATTTTAAGATTTTTCAAAAATTTTAGACTCCAAAATTGAATAATTTCTTTTTAATTTAGAGTTTTAAATCTTTAAAAAAACTGAAAACAACTACTTCATTTTTTTTTGCCCATACCATATCAAATATCATTCATTTTACATAGAATTCATTAATTTAATTATCAACAGAATTATGAAAAACATATCTAGGAAGGGCTCAAAATTAAAGGCCAGTAGGGAGTGCAGTAGCAAAGACACATCCGATATCCCCAGTGCATACATAGCATCTCTCTTCAGCTCACACAAAGTTTTGCAGATCCCCTTCAAGTGCACCATGGATTGAACTGAACCCGTGGCTTTCTCCTTTTCCCCTACTTTTGCTCTCATTTTCTCATCCACCATTGGAAGAAATTTTTAATGGTCTAAATTTTACATCTTATAATAAGAATATTATTAGTTTTACTTAAAAAAATATATAAATAAATTTAAATTATTAAAATTTAATCTAAAAAGCAGTAGCTTATTATTATAGAGTTAATTTTCTTTGCATTTTTTTTTTCACTACAGACGTGAACGGTTTAAAACAAATTTTACCATTTAAAATTTATTTATGCATTTTTAACTAGAATTATAACAATATTTTTATAGGATGTAAAATCTGGATCATTGAAATTTTTATGTAATGGTGGAGATGAGAAAATGAGAGCAAAAGTAGGAGAAAAGGAGAGTAAGGGGGGGAGAAACCACACCTACTTGCAGGCCTTTTTTTAAAAAAAAAAATTCACTGGCATTGTGTAGCGGAAAAAAATGTCTCAACTATTAGATTAAGTTTCAATGGTTGATATTAGCGGAAAAAAAAAATTCACTGGCATTGTGTAGCGAAGGTAAAGGAGGGGGATGATGATGGTTCTGGATCAGGTTTCAAGCCAGAGGGAGAGCCAAAATCGAAACTAGAAGAGCTTGGGCTAGCAAGTTTAAGAAGCTTGTCCATCTTGTCACTCATAAGGACATTGCTAACCATGAGAGTAGACAACTTGGCATCATGATCCATCATGTGCCTAATAAGATCCTCAACCTTCTCCTTTAGCTCACTTCCTTGTCCAGAGAGGCCTTCTATTTGTTCTTTCATCGCATCCTGAGCATCCATCATCTCATGGTTACCTCTAGTTATCTCAGCCACCAACTTGCCAACTTCAAACTCAATCCTAATAGACATGGCTGCAAAGGTAGCATCCACTATAGCCTTAACTCTTGATTCAAAATCAGATGGCATGGTAGATTGAGGAGCTAAGTGTGCTTCATGAGCTTGTGCTTGAGAGGCTTTGGCATAGAAGGCACGTGACCTTGAAGGAGCCCTGGATTGGCTTGAACCTCCTTCCTCAAAGCTTATCCTCATAAGGTTTAGTTGAGCCTTGCCAAAGAAGGGAAGGTACTTCATGGACTCAGGAGGGCCAACATACCAAATCTTATGATAAAATATAATGACTGAGATCAAGGAGGGAAATGGTATGTGGGATGGACTTCTAGATGAGAATTTGAACTTGACCATTTCCTGGAAAAGCCAGTGGCCAAGGTTGAGAGGAATCTATTTCACAAAGGCAGTGAAGAGAGGATAGTCCTTTTGAGCAAAATGGGTGAAGTTTCCACCCTTTTGGATAAGATTTCTGGAATAGATATACCAGAGGACTTTATTGGGCGCATAGAACTAGGGTTGAAAGAAAGAGTGTGCTGTTGGTTTTCAGGAAAAGGCTCATTGAGTGTGAGTGTTGCAAATATCTCTTGATTACTAAATTTGAGTGAGGGAACAGGAGGAGGATTGTCAATTTTCATAATAGTGTTTAGGATTGAAGCAGACAGGCTAATTTTGACACTCTTGACAGATGTAGTGACTCGTTCCTCAACTAACTCACCTTCTGAGTTCATGACATTATCATACTCCATATTAAAATAAAATATTTTGACAAGGATTGGAGTATATGGAACAGAGATAGACAGAAATGACTCATAAGGTTTTAGCCAAGGTGAGAGGTTTAGATTACATTCCTCCTTTAGTTTGGTCAAATTTATGGCAAAAATTGGACATAAATCTTTTGGAACAAAAGTTTCTTTAAATTTGACATTTTGCTCAGGGGTTAGAATAGAGGGTTCAACAACAAAACCTTGAGGAACATCCGAATGCTTGTAAATATCTTCGACTGCATTGGCCATAACAGAAGGCTCTTGTGGTTCCTGAGTAGCAAAAGATGGAGGCTTGGACGAGGCTTGGCCTTTCTCAGCAATAGAAGTAGCTTTCAACCTCTTGGCTCTGGGAGGCTTAGTAGGTTCAACCACTTTCTTCTTTCCCTTCCCCTCTAGTTCAGGTTCCTTTCTTTTCTTCGAGGGAGTCTTAGCTGGTTCCTTGAACGAAACCCCCTTCGATTTAGGGTTAGGAGAAGGAGATTCTGGGATATTGTCGCTCACCCCTCTTATAGACCGATCAACTCCATAGTGGAAATGCCTGGGAGTCGACTTCATCCTCCTTGGTCGCTGGGGAGAAGGAGGAGGTGACATGATTTTGACCCTTCCTTGTCAGAATCTGAGTAGTGAATCGCGTGGGTAGATGATTTGGAGGCCATTTTTAGGTTTAAAGGGGTGGTTTTGGTTTAGTGTCACGAGATTTAGAGAGAAGAGAGAGAGGCTAAGGCAAAACTTGAGTTTTGAAGAACTTGCACAGTAACACACACACACACACACACACACACACATTTATAGATGCAACGAAACTCGAGTTTTGATGAATGGTTACTGATCTGGACTTCAAAGGATGTGGATTTTTTTGTTCAAACATTCAACGAAAACCGTACGTCCCAATTCGCTGAGTTATATGTGGATATTGAGACGTCAGAGGAGGGCGTACCAATACCGACGCATGGACTCTATCAATCATAGTATATGGCAGGTACCTCTCATCAGCCAAGACAATCAACCGTTGCGCTGGGAGAAGAAAACGACGACTATATGGTAGATGAACCTGACAATGAGGAGGAGGAGCAAGAGGAAGAAGATGAAGACACTTTATTGGAAAATGACCATGATCAAAATGATAGTGATGTAGATGACGAACATCGAGGTAATTATTATATAATTTATTTTTTACTGGTTACCATATTTTCGCAAAAATTGAATTATGTGTGAACATGCAGATATTACACCGTTTTGGAATGACATTCCACATTATGAGGCTGTAAATGAAGATTACCCGCATGAGGATATACTAGATGTAGAAGGCTTGGGCCGGGGTCTGTGGGCAAGAGGAGATGAATTATATTTGAAACAAGAGTTCGAGTCCAATAATGATTTGCAAGCTGCAATAAAACATTTTTGCATGAAGCAACATCATGAATCTCAAGTGGTTGAGAGCACTACAACCAAGTACTCAATGAAATGTCGGAATCAAGAACAAGGTTGCGATTGGAGGGTAAGAGCAATTAAATTGAAGAACAGCAACACTTGGGTGGTAACTAAATGGGTTGGAAATCATAGTTGTGTGAACCAAAATCTCTCCTAAGATCACAAACAACTTGATTTTGAAATTATTTCTGAGGTCATAATAGGTATGATGCACAATACTATTTGATAATTTGTGAATTTATTTGTGTTTGTGAGTGAACATAAATAACATTCTTAGAGAAAACTTTTTATGATTCGTTCTGCAGACATGGTCAAGGAAACACCTTCGGTACCTGTGATCATGATACAAGAAAGGGTGACTGGAATGTTTGGTTATCATATTTCCTACAGGAAGGCATGGAAGGCAAAACAAAAAGCAATAGCTAAGATTTACGATGATTGGGAGGAGTCATATGCGTTCCTGCCAAGATGGTTCGAGCACATGTTGAAATTTTCCCCGGGATCTATTTATCATATTGAACATGGATCGTATATTGTTGATCAGCAGGTTGTTAATGGGATTCGGGTTTTTCAACGTGCATTTTGGACCTTCAGTCAGTGTCGTGTAGCGTTCCAATGGTGCAAACCAGTCATACAAGTGGACGGAACGCATTTATACGATAAGTATAAGGGGACACTATTGATTGCCACCGCCCAAGATGGAAATAATGAGATCCTGCCGATTGCATTTGCAATTGTTGAAGGTAAAACAAAGGAAGCATGAGAGTATTTTTTGGCTTCCATACGACTATATGTTACAAATATAGTTGGTCTGTGTCTTATTTCTGATCATCACAAAGCCATAATATCAGCAGTCAGCAATGAGATGATTGGTTGGCAACCTTCTAATGCGTACCATGTGTTTTGCATTCGTCATGTTGCGAGCAATTTTTATACTCGCTTCAAGGACCAGGCGTTGAAGAAAAAATTAATGAGATTATGTAATATTCTCCACATGATGTGCAGTGACATTCATTCTTTTCATTACCTTACACTGTTGTGTCTTTCTGGCTTTTTTACAGGATATGTGCCAAACAAAATTCACTTCTATGCATTGTATACCGAGTTCTGCAGTTACAGTAATGAAGTGGCTGCATGGATTGAAAGAATATTCCAAAAGAGCAATGGTGTCGGAGTTATGATGAGGAAGGACGAAGATATGGTCATATGACAACCAATTTGTCCAAGTCAATCAATAAGGTTTTCAGGGGAGCGAGGAAAATGCCCATAACATCGTTGATCAAATGCACCTATAGTCGACTTGTTTGTTACTGAGTCAAAAGAGGGACCAAAGCACGAAAAGATGCATTGACCGCAAAGCTTTTTTTGAACGTTATTGGAGAATATATGGCAAAGAATGGAGAGCGTGCTACATCGATGCGTGTTTGGGAGTTTGATGTGGCGCATACCACGTTTGAAGTTGATGATCCGGACGATACAAACTCAGTAAACTTGACCCAGCGGAAATGCCAGTGTGGGAAGTTTCAGGCATTCAAAATCTCATGTAGTCATGTAATTGATGCATGTTCGGCGGTATCCCATAATGTTGCACAGTACGTGGATCCCGTATTCTCAATCTACAACATTATGAATGTTTACTTGTCATCATTTCAGCCGATCGGCAGTGAATAAGGAATACCGCCTACTTCTGAACCAAAGCTTATGCCCGATGAATCAAAATTGCGTGGTAGGGGGTGCCCTAGAGCTTCATACATTCGCAATGAAATGGATGAGGTGGAGGTCCAACCTAGCTCCAGTCGACTGAGATGTGGTATATGTAAACA
Source organism: Acacia crassicarpa (assembly GCA_034222035.1). NCBI lineage: Eukaryota > Viridiplantae > Streptophyta > Magnoliopsida > Fabales > Fabaceae > Acacia > Acacia crassicarpa. Next base: position 45,012,367 of record JAWXYG010000002.1, on the reverse strand, counting down.
GTTCGGACATAATAGGTGTTCATGTCCTACGCGCATAGCGAATTAGTTGACAATTGATAGCTTGTATACTTATGTGCTACTTATGTACTTATAGTTTCACTTGATTATGAATTTGATTTTTGAAGTTTCACCTTCTCATATTTATACTTATGTGCTTATAGGGCATAATTAAGAATTTAGAATTTGGGAAAAAGTTGCCTAACTATATGTTCAATAGCAAAATAAACAAAGGGTTAAATATCAAATTTGCCACGGAAGTTTCCCAAATGGAGCGCCCAGCACCCGGAAGTTTTTTGGGTACCAAATTTGCCCCGAAAGTATGAAAAAGGTAGCAAATTTGCCTCGGAAGTATGAAAAAGGTAGCAAATTTGCCCATCCGTTAATTTTGACCGTTAAGTTTGACTAATTGTCCACGTGGCATGCCACCTCATCAACCAAGAAGGGCAAAATTGCTATTTTTGTAAACTTCCGGGGCAAAATTGCTCCTCAATGAAAACTTCTGGGGCAAAATTGCACCTTAATGAAAACTTCCAGGGCAAAAATGATACTTTTGATTGATGAGGTGGCATGCCACGTGTGATGACGTGGCATCTACGTGGACTTCCGTCACTTTTGGGTAAATTTGATACCTTTTCAATACTTCCAGGGCAAATTTGGTACCCAAAAAACTTTTGGGTGCTGGACGCTCCATTTGGGAAACTTCCATGGCAAATTTGATATTTAACCCATAAACAAATATAGTAATCCATGCAAATATGTCATAATACAGTAATCCATGCAGATACGCTCATAATACAGTAATCCATGCAAATATGACATAATACAGTAATCCATGCAAATATGACATAATACAATAATCCATGCAAATATGAGATAAGCAACTAGTAAAACGATACGCTCATGGTGGAGTGTAATTAGGCCACGGTCTCGAACACGCATCCCACTCAGGGTTCCTACGAATGCCACCAGGTCCATGCTATTCGTCAAGATTGTGACTAAAATTGAAATCCTCAGCAGCTATCCGTATAAAGTCATCGGTGTGGTCACCTGTGTCATCGGATGCACGGTGTCCTGACTGGTATGGACTATTACTGGATCCTGCCTCTGTACAACCCTGTCCAGGGTAGGACGAACAAAAGGCCGCAAAACCCTGTGGCTGCTGGAAAACACTGAAGCCAGGAAAGCCATATGCTGGCTGATAAGCACCGAATCCTGCAAAACCTCGTGCAGGCTGGTAAGAAGTGGGTGTAGCAAAGCCAGTCTGGGAACTCTGTGATGGCCACTCATATGAGTAAGGAACCTGTGTCTACGGAGCAAACATCATCTGTGGCTGTGGGTAAGAAGGCATCGGTACATATATCTCGAGAGGCACCTGTGGTGGCATCTCTGAAGACACTGCTGCTGTCACATCCTCTGGGTACCACAGAACCTCAGTATAGGCCATAATGGGCCACATGATTGGTCGATATACACCTCCGCCACGTGGACCAGGTTGAGGTATCTGATATGCCTCTATCTCGTGCCATGGTCATCGATGACCTAGTCCCCGTCCTTCCTTTGCACGAGGCAGGACTCTAACGCAGGATCTGGTACACTGACTAAGAGTCCAGTTGGTGCGCTAGGACCAGGCTCCACAACTCGATCAAACTCTCCAAGTGCTCCCATTAGCTGGTCACAAACCTCCTGAACCTGCCTCTTACTGAACTGAGCATCAAATTGTGGAGAATTCATCCACCAAATCCACTGTACACCATCTATCTGCATTTATCGAGTGAAATAAATAACAACACTGAAATTAGGTTATGGATAATAAAAAGAAATATATACGATGCAAAGTGGAAGCAAGATCGTTATGTACCACGTGTCCGATCCTGGCGACCTGCCTCGTCATATACCTTCTGATGTGTGTGAAGAACCAAGTCATGTACTTGGAGTTTGGGGAAATCGGCCCTCTGATGGCTCTGTAGTCTCGATGCGCAAATGTCACGTGTTCCACAACTGAATAAATGCATCCAGCTTCTCCTCCAATCATCAGTCATCTTATCGCGTAAGGTCAGATTATGCACACCCTTAAGCTGTGCAGTAGGGCTAAGGATGTGTTGCTGCATGACAATTACTGGGTTGGTGCTTCTCGACAATGTGGAAACAAAGTACAGGTGTCACCGCCCTCCACCTGTCCTACATTTAGCCTTTACACCCATAAACTCATATCCGGCATCCCTATATGGCTCCCACTTCACCTTTTTGGTTCCCTAATCTCAAATTTATTATACATACATCGTCTTGACCCATCTGGTCAAGCTCTATCCGGTATGTCTTTAGCTGACGTCGCAATAACCGCAGCTCGACATTGTTGAACTTGCAATACGTAACTCAATAACATTAGTGAAGTGACCTTCAAATGAGAACATAATCACTCAACTACTCACAGCAGTTAAAATAATTAACATATCATACTGCTTCCATACCTGTGTCAACGGTTGGTGGAATGGGCGGTGCTATGGCAGGAAATCTAGACCATGCCCATATCTTCAGTAACAACAAACAACCCTCCATGTCTTTAGCTGAAGCTGATGTGGCCTGACATAGCTCGCGAAATAGTATGGCGAGTACAACTGACTCCCAACTGTATGTATCAGTCTCTGCAAAGTCACCCCCAGTAATTGTATATATCAATAAGGGACCTCACGATTGGACTTATCACACAACAAAAAACCACCGAATAGGCGCATGAAGTAAGCACGTGTGTACAAAAGCTGACCCTCAACCATAGCTGAGTGCTCCTCCCAGTGGCCTCAATGACGGTCAAACCAGACCATCTTGATGTTTCCACCAATCAATTCAGATGGGAGTGGAGTCACACCCATGTATTGCTGCATAATTGCTTCCCAATTACAATGCGTTCGACCGGAAACTACTTGACCCTCAGTGGACAAACCTAAAATGCCCTCTACATCCTGTAGAGTAATAGTCATCTCACCAACCAGCATATGGAAGGCGTGAGTCTCTGGCCTCTACCTCTCAACCAAAGCAGAAATAAGGTATTTGTCAATCTGCACCAACATCAAAGTAAATAACAAATATGTAAGGGTCTTTTATTATCCGTCTCATGTACAAACAACTAAATGCATATATTAATTACATAAAGAATATTAAAACATATCGGGGGTTTCTTCATACGAGCCACGTGCTAGAAACCTGCATGCATAAGGTGCTCCTGCAAATCTAATGGGATGAGATCTGGGTCATGGATATCTACCGAAGACCCCTGTGAGGCTCGCCTCACCCTCAACACATTGCAATCTCCTGTGTTCCATACAACTTGTGATTGGTGTGACACTTGCACCTCCTCATTCAGAACTCTCCACTCTTTGGGGCCAGGCTCAATATTGCAAGCGTGTTGGTCATCCATTGGACTAATAAAAATTTATAATTACACAACACAATATTAAGTCACTAATTATTATTCTCTAAATAATTAATTACTGAATTAATTATTTCAGTAATTATTATTCTCCATTTAAGTTTATCTTATTTATCTTCGGATACTATAAATAACAATATATAACATATTTCACAAAATCTTTTTATTAATACACTAATTATTATTCTCACTAATTTCTTAAATCAAATTTATCTAAGAAAATATTTTACATTTTATCTATCAAATTATTTTACAAAATATGAAATAATTAGTTGTCCATCTTAAGGTTTATAATTTACATACAAAATAAATATTTAATTGACTAATTAAATTAATTTACCAATTATTGTTAATTTCTATCCTAAGCTTAATAATAAATTTTAAATATTTTAATTCCATAAATTATTGATTTTAATTATTATTTACTCTTTTTATTATTTATAATTTATTCATAATTTGTAAGTGATTAAGCATCTATCCTATCGTTATATATTTATTAAGAAATTAATGTATATGATTCAAAGTTAAATCCTATTATTAAACAATAAACATAACAACAAAATTAAATGTTAAGCATCTATCATACTGTTATACATTTTATTAAGCATCTATAATAAAATGCATGAAAGCTAATTCCAATTATTAAACAATAAACATAACCAAAAAAAAAACATGTACAAACGTGAAGTCAGTGAGCCAGACAATTTGAGACTCCTTCTTCTTCCTCTTCTCTAGGTTTTAAAGTTTCTCAATAGACTCTCAGTGTTTTTTCAGAGATGGAGATTAAAAGATTGAGGAGGTGTATGTGTGCGTGAATGTGGGAGAGGGAAGGAGTGAGTGAAAAAGAATGAAAAAAACATGGAGTTTTCAGATGATGAGGGAGAGAGGGAAGGAGTGAAGTGGGTGAGAAAGTGGGTGAGAGTGAAAAATAAGAGAAACAAAATGGAAGAGTGAACTTTGGAAGAAAACACAGGGAAGGAGGCGGATAGGGGAAGGATGAACTTTGAAAGAATGAAAAATGGAAGAGTGAAAGAGTGGGAATGAGAGAGGTGGGAGACTCCGACGGAAAAAAAAAAAGAAAAGAAAAAAGAATGAGACATGGGAGGGGGGGTTGAGGTGGCGTGTTGGGGGGTGGGGGGGCCTATCGGGTAGGGGGTGGGTCGCAGAGGGGCAGAGAATCTCTGCACCTCTCTGCATAGATGCCAGCATGGCGTGCAGGGGCCACACACAACTAGTGGCGTGAATGTTATTCACGCCACTAGTTGCGTGACACGTGTTCACGCCACCAAGGTGGCGTGACACGTGTTCACGCCACCTGTACCATGACACAGTCTCACGGTACAGATGGCTTTCTCCCCCCTCGCGCCACCATCCGGCATGAACACGTGTTCACGCCACCTGTACCATGACACAGTCTCACGGTACAGATGGCGTACTCCCCCCTCGTGCCACCATCTAATGTCGCCCCCCCCACCCAGCCCAGTCACGCACACCCTCTGAGCACCATGGGTGGTGTTAGCATTACTTCGGTTAATAGTTTTAGAAGTGCATGAATCTGGTAATTTTTTTTAAAAAAATTACTATTTTGGTCAAAAAGCCATTTCAAGGAGTTATATTTTATTCTCTTTACACGCATCTGACCTTTGGGCAATTGGGGGTGCTACGTCTTGTCACAGTACGCTTACTCGCTTACACGCACATAATTTCTCTTCTCTTGTAATACTTTTTTATAATTTTTTAATATTGTAAATTTTAAAATCATTTTAGCATGAATTCTAAGAAAACTGATTAGTTGGGGAGAAGCATTGCCCTACTAAATTGACCTTTGGGGTATACGTCTTGTCCATCATCAGTTTCAAGTTGAGTCTAGCATATGCATTCCTTATTTAAAATTTGAACTGCATTCTTTCTTTTTTTAAAAAATATTTTATAATTTCATATGAAGAATTCTAAAATTTTCTCTTTCTTACCGGTTTGACCTCGGTTTAGCTCCGGTTTGACTTCGGTCTGACCCACTGACCGTTAACCCAGTACTTCGACTGGTTCAGTGACCAGTCCGGTTTTAATAACCTTGGTATGGCCTATAATAACAGAATGGGCAACAAATTGTATAAGTATATAATCATTTATATATATCCTTAACAAAACGAGAGAATAAAGGATTGAAGGGTTTTGTAGTAGACTAGAAAGAGGCTCGTCTTTCTGTTTGCAAGCGAATGGATTTTGGGGCGAATGATGTTTGAAACTGAATAATGTAGGGAAAATCGAAAATATATTGAACAACAATATATATGTGTGTGTGTGCGCGTCTATTGCCCCTCAATTTTGGATAGAGCCGAACAATTGGGCCAAACTCGTCGGGCCGGGCCATTTAAGCCCTAGCCTTATAAGGCTTGGGTTTAAAAAATAGGCTAGAAATTTGGAATTAGCCTCAGGCTTAATTGGGCCAGCCCTGCAAGGCCTCGGGCCGACGCGTTAGCCCCGTTTAATTCTAGCTTTTTTTTTAAAAAAAAATAATTACTTAGACTTTCACTTAATGAATGTGTTTATCTGTGATTACTTAGATATTTTTAGTTTGAACTATAACCCTTTTTTATGTTTGTTATTATTCTGTATTAAAACACATAATTAGTTATTATAAATTTTAAAGAAGGGATGTTTTCATATTAAATAGGCTAAAGTATACTTTTAGTCCTTTAAATTTACATGAGGTATACATTTGGTCCCTTAACTTTAAAAAGTATACCTTTAGTCCTATAATTCTAACACCGTTAATTTTACTAACGGAAAATGTAAACTTAAGTGATAACGGTGTAAACTTAAGTGATGACTGTGTAATTAAACGTTATTAAACTTAAATTTAAAATATGGGTAAATTGAAAAATATATAAAATTTATGTAATTAAATGTTATTAATCATCATTTGAGTTCGCTTCGTCAATGTTTTCCGTTAGCAATATTAACGGTGTTAGAATTTTAGAACCAAAAGTATACTTTATAAAGTTAAGGGACAAAAAATATACCTTATGTAAAACTTAAAGAACTAAAAGTATACTTTAGCCTATTAAATAAACACATACTTTGGTATTACAACATTATATAAGTAATAAAGTATAAGTATATTTTGTGTAAAATAAGTATAATTATTTTTACCTATCACTAAAATCAGGCATGAACTAAAGGAATCTGCAGATATACACAAAAAGTTATGAGAGGGAAAGGCATTTTGTCATGGGCATACATAAAGCAATTCCTTTGTTTAATATTTTTTTTTTAAAGGAATGAACATATTCTTTGTGTTTGTTTGTTTTTTTATTACGAATTAATGGATGTGTTTATTTGTTGAATGATTTATATTATTTAGATATTAATGTTGATAACATTTATTTGATATATTAGAACTTTAATAGTTACAATTTACTAATTATATTTCTTTGAAAAAAATGAAGGAAAAATAGTTAAAATTAGAATAGTAATTTTCAGCCCTGGCTTTGGTACTATCGGGACGGGCTTTGGAAAATAGATGTTTTTCTTACCCCCAAGCCCTGTAGGGCCGGCCCTATTAGGCCCTGGCCCTATAGGGCCAATCCCTGTCGAACCAAGTCAACCCTGATTCCCAGCTCTAATTTTGGGGCCTTCTCAAATATTGTTTTTATGATTCTTTTGATAACTTGAGTTTACATGAAATAAGTGGTATTTTAATACCATATGGGTAACCAAAATGAAGTTGTTTTTAAATTTTTAACATTTTTTTAAAAATTTAGACTCCAAAATTGTGTAGGTTCTTTTTAATTTAGAATTTTAAATCTTTAAAAAAATCAGAAAAAACCTGAAAACAACTAATTAATTTTTTTGCTCATACCATATTAAAATATCATTCATTTTATACAGAATTTAATTATCAAAAGAATAATAAAGAAACATATTTAGGAAGGGCCCAAAATTAAAGGCCAGTAGGGAAAGCGGTAGCAAAGACAGGGATCCCCAGCATATACATAGCATCTCTCTTCAGCTCACACATAGGTTTCGCAGATCCCCTTCAAGTGCACCATGGATTGAACTCAACCCGTGGCTTTTTCATTTTCTCCTACTTTTCCTCTCATTTTCTCATCTCCACCATTGAAAGAAAATTTTAATGGTCTGAATTCTACATCTTATAATAAAAATATTATTAGTTTTACATAAACAAATATATAAATAAATTTAAATTGTTAAAATTTAATCTAAAAAGGAGTAGCTTGTTATTATAGAGTAAATTTTCTTTCCATTTTTTTTTTTTTTGCTAAAGATGTGAGCTGTTTAAAACAAATTTTAGCATTTAAAATTTATTTATTCATTTTAAACAAGAACTGTAACAATATTTTTATAAGATGTAAAATCTGGATCATCAAAATTTTTATGTAATGGTGGAGATGAGAAAATGAGAGAAAAAGTTGAAGAAAATGAGACAATGGGAAAAGGAGAGAAACTACACCTACCTACTTTTTTATTTCACTTGCATTGTGTAGCGGAAAAAAATGAATCCATTGATATCTCTATATTTCTTCTCCATTGAATGTCTCAACTATCAGATTAAGTGTCAATGGTTGATATTTTAATACTAATTAATGTTTTATTTAATGTTATAATAATATTTTTATATAGTATTAAACCTCAACCATTGAAACTTAATATGATAGTGAAGATATTTAATGAGGGAAAATGAAGAGAGAGATCCATGAAGACATTCTTTTCCGTCTTGTATAGTTACTTTATTGGAAGAATTAGATAGGAAGAACAAAGAAAATAAATATTTATTAATAAGATCTTAAAAATTGTATTTACTTTGAAAGATTAAAAATCAAAATATAAATTTTTAATTACAAAATTAACCTTGATTAAATTCCCTACCTTTTTTCTAACCTCATCTCAATTATTTGATGGCAATTTGTTATTTCCGACATCTCTCCCCGTATATAATTTGTTACTACTTTATTATATTTTTTAAATGAAATTCCATTTCACATAAAAGTGCCCCTTTCTAACTTTCTTTTTATATTATTGACTTTGTGGGAAAATATAAATTACCAATAAATCATTAGAAATTATAACAATCAAGTTGAAGACCTTTTAGATGAATTCTATATGAGAATGTATCTTGTATATTGATTTAGTATTGAAGGCTTTAAGAAAAATAAAAATAGAAGTGCCTTAATTAAAGTGAATATCTTCGAGAGAAAATTTAAAAGTTAAGATGCTCAAGCATAATTCTAAACTATCTTACAATTCAGAGAAACATATCCCAACAAAAAATATATATCTATCAATTTTTTCTTGTCAAATAAAAAATATCTATCAATTTTTTTCCAAATTAACTTTTTTGATATTCCCTAACAATAATCAACAAGTAGAAAATATAGGGAGAGAATTAAGAAGGTGGTTAAAATGTTTTTATTTTAAAAAAGCATGTCATGCTAACTAACTTAACAAAATTACTTAATATAATTAAATTAGTTAATTAGGTTTTGAAAGTGGAGCCTAAATACCCAAGAGGGGGGGTGAATTGGGTATTCTTAAAATTTTTGCCAACTCCTCTATTTTATGATACAAAGAACTGAGAAGAACAGAGTAAGGGAAGAAAAGCTTGGACACAAAGATTTATACTGGTTCGGTCTCAACAACTTGACCTACATCCACTCCCTAGACTCTCTGGGATTTTCCACTATCTCAATGATTACACACTCTGCACTCAAGAGTAATTCTCTCACTAGAACTTACTCCCCCTTACAAGTTGTAATCAATGAACCCAACCACCAAGTCCCCTGACTTGTGGTTTTTTTTTTCAATCAATGATCAATAATTTAAAAAAAAACTCTCTCTAAGAGTAGATGATGATAAACACTAAAGCTTATAATGTCAAAACACAAAATACAAGTGAAAACTGAAGGTAGTTGTGAAACTTGATTGCTTGTGTGTTTTCAGATGTTGTAGTTGTTGAAGAGTCTTGAATGCAGTCCTATTTATACTCATGAAGTATTAATTGACCGTTGCATCTTCAATATTACCGTTGAGAGAAGTCTTCAGGTGATTAGCAAGTGTTTTAGGCATCTTCTCTCTCTAAGCTTAGCTTAATCCAGTTGGCCAAGTAGTCTGACTTGTTCTTCTGCAAATTAGTCCGTTGGAGATGAGGTTGCTTGTTGTAGAAAATATTCTTTAATGCTTTGCAACCGTGTGCAAAGGAATTAGCCAAGTTTATGCAACTTTCTGAGCAGTGCATTTAATGAACTGAACCAATTTTTGCTTTTCACTTTATCCTTCAATTAACTTTCGTTAATCTATCTAAAAACTCATAGAAAAGATGGTTAATCATAGCCAAAAATATATAAGAATGATAAATGAAAGTATTGTTGGAAATTATGCCCTAGAGGCAAGTCATTGTTCTCCATTAAGTTATCATTTCATACGCATGTTTATGGTGATAACTATATCCCTGGATATATCTTATAGATTATCCTAAATGTCCCTGGTCAGTCATCTACGCGGGAGCGAAGATGAGTTAAGACCAGTATGACTTTGATGAGGTATGGAGATACGAATCAAAGTCATGGGCACTTGTAAGAGTACAAGGTGCTGGACCGACCCACTATGAGAAAGCTGCATGGATTAAGTCATAAGCTTATCTCATGTATAACCGCGTCACAACGCCCTATGACCTGAGATCATCATGGATTCCTACATGATGAGTCACTAACCTTTAACCTACTCAAAAGTCACCTTTGACCGGGTGATGATAAAGGCTGGGATCGGGATCAGTGTTTTTCATGCGGAGGAATGTGAATGGTCAAGATGGAATTTGTCCCTCACATTTGTAGAGAGATAATACTGGGCCCCTCGATGAGTGAGTCTAAGAAATGTACGGCTATACTGTGATGGAAAAGAGTTTCCATTTCACTTATTAGACTGCTCGAGAATCGAGAAAGTAATGGTCAAGAACAGGAAGTTGACATTATCCATGCCTCATCCATGACCAAATTATCGCGTGACAAAAGGGACGTGACATGGTTGTACGATAGGTTGTATCGTGTCATCGATCCCCATGTGAATTGGGTAGTCGCAATGTCTTGCTAGAGGCCGCTTGCGACTTGTGGGCTGATACGGTCTTGGCCCACTGCCAATCTCATATGGGCCTACAGGGTCGCACACAAGAATAATCCAACACGGGTAAAGTGTCCAGATTCATCGAATCTCAGATTAATCTGAGATTTAATTAGTACTGAATTTAATCTATGATAAATAAATAAATAAATAAATATATATATATATATATAATTCAAAAATAATATAATAATATTATTTAATGCAGATTATAATATTATTATATAATCTTTGTTTTATATTTAATTTATTTGATAAATTAAATATCTAAAACAAATAGAGATATTGTATCTCATTTAATTATCGAATAAAGATATCATTATCTATTTGATTTAAATTGAGATATTGTATCTCGATTTAATTAAATAAATAGATATCATTTCTCGGATTTAATTTATAGAGATAAATTAAATCAGAAGGCTTTTAATTTAGATTTAATCTAAATTCAAGATTCGAATTTCAGATTTGGTTTTAATTCGAATTAAATAAATATATTAGATTATATCTATTAGATAGATTTAATTAATATATTATCCAGATTCAAAATTTGAATTTCAAAATTAATAAGGATTAATTTTGATTATATAATACGTCTATCGGGTTTAAAAAAACCTACGGGACTTTTAGTCGAGCGTATTAGAAAGCCACGAGAAACCCTGGAGGGAAAAGAGAGAGACGCACAGTTCCAGGAGCTAGCACGCTGCCGTGTACGGATCCCAACAAGTATTAAGATCAAATGAAGGAGTTTCACAAATTCGTTAAATTTGATTTTCAAGTTCAACGCTCAATACTCGAGTATGTTCCTCAATACTTGAGTATGTCACTGTGCACTTAAGTCAATACTTGAGTATTCATCCTGATACTTGAGTATTCATCATCCATAGAGAAATCATCGTGAAGTGAGCTTTGGACCTTAAGGACAATACTCGAGTATTCAAACCAATACTCGAGTTTTGAACTATTGATAAGAAGAAGAATTTAAGTTCAAACTTCAATACTTGAGTATTCCTTTCATTACTTGAGGATTCAAATCATTGACAAGAGGAAAAAGTATGCCCAATACTCGAGTTTCCAATTCAATACTCGAGTATACGTTTATCTGAAAAGTTTTATAGAGTTTTTCAATGTCAATACTTGAGTTTTCAAATGAATACTTGAGTATTCGTAAACAGATGTTAAGTATGAAAAACTTTGTGAAAGTCCAATACTCGAGTATGTAAAATCAATACTCGAGTTTTCATAAGATGTAAAAGTTTGAAAGCTCTCTGTATGATCAATACTCGAGTATTCCATTGAATACTTGAGTATTGAGAACTTAGCAAAATGTTGAAATTCTCTCTGTAAGTTCAATACTCGAGTATTCATATCAATACTTGAGTATTGTCTCAGGGTGAAAAATTTGGAATGCTCTCTGTAAGTCCAATACTCGAGTATTGTTTTCAATACTTGAGTATTGTCTTAGGGTGAAAACTTGTAGTGCTCTCTGTAAGTCCAATACTCGAGTATTGTTCCCAATACTTGAGTATTGCTTCGTGAAAAAGATGTTGAGCAACTCTCTGTCAAGTCAATCTCGAGTATCCATATCATTACTCGAGTTTCCATTTGACAGTAAATTTTTAGCAAATGCAAAAACTCCAAGGTGTGTTTACAATTGTTGATTATCATCAAAACACATAGAGAACTAACATTCTCCCCCTTTTTGATGATGACAACACTTGTAAACCAACACTTTCAAGAATTTGAGAGATTGTTTACTTTTGAAATGAGATTTTCTAACAATTGTTTCAAAGAATTCAAAAATCTGACAAGTGGGATAAATTTCTTTGAACATATGAAAAATCTTTTGCACAATGATCCAATAAACCAGAAATCAGAAGCTAGCAGCAGAAGTTTCAATGACATTCTTGAATTGCATAAGGGTACATACATTTGTTAGCAACAAAAGCAGATGCCAAATACATTGATATCAGTCACAAAAAGCTACAAACAGAAATACAAAATCAAACTGAACTACATGATATCAGAACTACATAGACTAGCCTTGAAACTCAAATTCTCCTAAGTGTCTAAGAGTCTTTCTCTTCTTCTCCCCCTTTGGCATCTTCAAAATGGGGAGGATCACTAGTTGGAGAGAGATGGAGAGGCACAGTGGCAGGAGTGTCTGGAGATGGAAATGGAAGAGGAACCAGCTCAGTGGTTGGAGTGGAAGATGAAGGCAAAACCACAGCGGTTGGAGTAGAGGGGGAAGGGAGAACCATAGTAGCTGGAGTGGATGAAGATATGGGAGATGAAGATGATAAAGGTGGGCTAGGAAAGGCAAAGGAAGGGGAGGATGGAACCATAATCTCAAATTGTAATCGAATAGACAAGGAGGCAATGGCAGCATCAACAACTTCCTTAATGCGCAAGTCCAAATCAGGTGGAGGAGGTGGAGTAGACTGAGCTTCATGTGCCTCAGAGTGAGAGACTCTTGCTTGGGATCTTGGGGGTGCTAGAGATTGACCAGATCCCTCAGCCTCAAAGGTAAGCTTCATAAAGTTCAATTGAGCCTTTCCAAAAGAAGGACGATACTTATGCTCTCCGGTGGACCAACATACCATATCTTGTGATAAAATAGGATGAGGGAGACAAGCAAAGGAAAAGGTATGTGAGAAGGCCGCCTGGATGAAAATTTGAACCGAATCATCTCCTGAAAGATCCAATGGCCAATGTTCAGGGGATGTTTCTGTTAGTTTCCATATGTTTTGATGATGACTAACAATTGTTGCATTTGATAAATACTTGAAATCAATCTTGAGATCTTAGAAAATGTTTTTGGAATATTTGTGACTCAAGTTGACTGATTACAACTCAAGTTATAGGACTTAAAGATTTTTCACAAAAACTATAACTCAAGTTGAAAATTATTTTTCAAAGAGTCATAACTCAAGTTACCACTTACCAACTCGAGTTATGGACTGTACTTTGCAATTCCAGAAAGCCTCTCGCGAAAACAAAAATTTTGTGAACAGTGATAACTTGAGTTATTTTCATCATAACTCGAGTTAATACTGTAGCGTTTGCTCTCTGTCTGAATTTAAGCTTAACATAACTTGAGTTATTACTGTGCAACTCATGTTGGTACTGTGCAACTCAAGTTAGCCTTCGTTTTCAGAAACTCCTAAACTTAAAAATAACTCAAGTTATTACTGTGCAACTCGAGTTACTCATATCAGTTTTTGAAAATCAACATTCTTGAATTCTGAAACTCAATGATTATGCAATGGGTACTTGATATTATTGATTCTTGTCATTTCTAATCATTATTAATCATGTTTCCAGTGTGTTTTAGACAGGATTAACAAGGTTAAATATTCAGATTATCATAAAGCACTTTTCTGTCAGAAGCATTTAATGCGAGGTTCATAATGTTCACCAATTCGGCAAGAAACCAACTGAGCAAGCAAAAGGCAATCCGGCTACTTTTCAGACAACATTCCTAAAGTATTCCAACGGACAATTTGAATATGGAATGTCAACGGAGAATAACGGACGAATGTCGGAAACATACGAAGAGACGAAGCCTCGAACTCCAACGGTCATATTAATTACTCACAACGGCTCAACAATCACTTCTCAACGGTCATATATTGATTTCTACCTATAAGTAGAAGATGAACTCAAGCAAAAGTACGCGAGACACGAGCCTACCATGCCAAAATGCTGACACTCTGCTTCTACATCATTCTCACTCTGTTTTCCATTTCTAAATAGCTTAGAGAGTGAAATGAATTGTGTTTGTACTTCAGTGATTATCTATCCATTCCTTTGAGAGGAAACTTATTGTAAACACATTATCCTTCTGAGAGCAACTCAAGATTGGGTAATCTTGAGTGAGATATACATTGTGTTGATTACAACTTGTAAGGGGGAGTGTATCATAGTGAGAGGATAGTCTCTAGTACAGAGTGTGTAATCAAGCAGTGTGTTGATTACAGATTGTAAGGGGGAGTGAATCCTAGAGAGAGGATTACTTCAATTACAGATCGTGTAATCAAGCTTATTGAAGATAGTGGATTGAAAATCCCAAGTGAGGCTTGGGGACTGGACGTAGGTCAAGGAGGGCCGAACCAGTATAAATCTGTTTGCAAGCTCTTCTTCCTTATCTCTTGTATTTCCAGCACTTACGTTTGAGTATTTACCAATTGTTTGTGATCTTATCTTTATTACTCAAAGATGAATTTCCTGAATTGCGAAAAACTTTTAAAGAGTGGAAATTTTTATTCTTCACCCAATTCACCCCCCCTCTTGGGTTCAGCCGGAATTTACAGTTTCTTGATGAAGGCTGTGAAGAACCGATAATCCCTCTGTGAGAAGTGAGTAAAACTACCCCCTTTCTGGACAAAATTCCTGGAGTAGATGTACCAAAGTACCCTATTGATAGGAGACATAATTCCAGGTTTAAAGGAGAGGGTATGTCTCTGGTTCTCAGGAAATTCAGTGTTAGGGACAAGAGTGGAGAAAATTTCTTCATTGGTGTATGTGGGAGTAGAAACAGGAGGGGGATTGGCAATTTTCAAAATGGTATTGAGGATAGATGCAGATAAGGTGAACTTGACACCTTTAACACAAGTTGTCACACTTTCCTCAACTAGCTCACCATCAGAGTTCAGGAGGTTATCAGACAGCATATTGAAGTAAAATAATTTGACTAAATTGGGATGAAATGCAGCTAGATGGATGTGAAGGAATTGTATGGTGCAAGCCAAGGTGAGAGATTGATATTACACTCTTGTTGAACCGAGTCCAAGTCTACTGCCACCACTGCACAGAATCCTCGGTTGGTGTAGGAGTCCTTGAACTTGGCACTGAGCTCCGGAGTGAGAGGAACAGTAGCTATAGTGAAACCATCTGGAGCAGACTTGTGAAGTTGAATTTCTTCAACTGCATTTGCCAACACAGGAGGTACATCCTTGGGTTGAGTGTCAGTAGAAGAGGTAGCTTCTGAGGATGATTGAGCCTGTGAAGATGAGTGGATAGAAGTAGACGCTCTCTTTGTCCTTGCAGACTTGGTTTTAGAAACACCAGCTACCTTCTTCTTCCCTTGTGCTTTGCTTGACTCTGCCGTGGACCTCTTCTTCCTTGGAGGTGATGGAATAGGTTGCTCAAACGATACCCCTCTCTTCCTAGGGTTTGGCGAAGTAGCATATGGAATGCTTTGGCTTACACCTCTGATTGAGCGGTCAACGCCGTGGTGAAGACACTTAGGAATTGATTTCATTCTCGCAAGACGTTGAGGAGGTGGAGGTGGAGGAGACTTCGAAATTTCCCTTTCTTCGTTGACATTTGCAGTAGAGGTTTTCTGGGAAGTTGATTTGGATGCCATTTTGAAGATTGGAGAAGGAATTTAGTACGTGAATTTGTGGGTTTCTGAGAGAAAGAGAGAGAGGAAGAGAGAACGTCGAGGACAAACTTGAGTTTTGGTGCGAGTATTGAAGAACATGAACAGTTTTTATATATATAACCGCGCACCCATATTCGAGTATTGACACTAATACTCGAGTATTGAATACTTGAGTATACTACTTACGCACTCGAGTATTGAAGGAAAAATACGAACCTGGACTTCAAAAGTGTGTGGTGAACTTTTGAATTTTCGCGACCAATACTCGAGTATTGAACTAGCATACTCGAGTATTCAACTCTTTCAACACTTGTTTGTCCTCTGTCTGGTGGATACTTGAGTATTGCATTCTCATACTGGAGTATTGAGTTTCTTCATCACCAGGTTGCTCTCTGACTTGTGGATACTCGAGTATTCAAAGTATACACTCAAGTATTGACCTTCTCAAAGTTCAGTGATGTTCTCTGGCACCTCCATACTCGAGTATTGCAACCAATACTTGAGTATTCTCCTTCTGAAATTTTAAAAACATCCTGCAAAAACTACAACTATATACTCCGATGCTTAAGTCAGTAAATATTACTCATCAAAAACATAACTAACATTAAATTGTGTGAAGATTGCTTACAATTCATTGGGATTTACCATTCCCAATTCTCTTCTTATAAAGTTGAATTACTCCTTGGCTAATGGCTTTGTGAAGATATCAGCAAGTTGAAGATGAGTTGGGATGAACATGACTTTGACATCTCTTTTTTGAACATGATCCCTTATGAAATGATGCCTCACATCAATATGCTTGGTCCGGGTATGTTGAACTGGATTCTTTGCCAAGCTTATTGTGCTTGTGTTGTCACACAATATTGGGATTTCTTTCAGATGGACTCCCAAGTCAGCAAGTTGTTGCTTGAGCCATAACACTTGTGCACAGCAACTTGATGCGGCCACATATTCAGCTTCAGTTGATGAGACGGCTACACTTGTTTGCTTTTTGCTGAACCATGACACAAGTGAATTGCCAAAGAACTCACATTGGCCACTTGTGCTCTTCCTATCAGTCTTGTAGCCGGCATGATCTGAATTTGAGTATGCCACCAAGTGTTCAGGTTGACCTTTGGGAAACAACAATCCAAGTGACTTTGTGTCTGCAAGATATCTGAAAATTCTCTTCACATTTTCAACATGAGACTCCTTTGGAGCAGACTGGAACCTTGCACACATCCCAACACTGAATTGGATGTCAAGGCGACTTGTAGTTAGATAGAGTAATGACCCTATCATCCCTCTATACTTTGTGATGTTGAAGTCTTTGCCCTCCTCGTCAGCATCTAATGAAGTGGTTGTACTCATAGGAGTGTCAGCTCCATTGCATTGGTCCATCCCGAACTTCTTCAACGGATCATTGAGGTATTTTGTCTGGGAGATGAAGATTCCATCCTTTCTTTGTTTGATTTGCAGCCCAAGAAAATAGTTGAGCTTTCCCATCATTGACATCTCAAATTCTCCCTGCATAATCTTAGAGAATTCCTCACACAAAGCATCATTAGTAGCACCAAAAATTATGTCATCCACATAAATTTGCACAATCAAGATTTCATTTAACTTATTTCTTTTTATGAACAATGTTGTGTCAGCTTTTCCTCTGATAAACCCTTGATCAAGAAGAAATTGACTTAATCTTTCAGACCAAGCTCTAGGAGCTTGCTTAAGACCATATAAGGCTTTCTTAAGTCAATAAATATGATCAGGAAATTGCTCATTTTCAAAACCAAGAGGTTGTTCAACATACACCTCCTCTTGAATAAAGCCATTCAAGAATGCACTTTTAACATCCATTTGAAAAAGTTTAAAACCTTTAACACATGCAAAGGCTAGAAGAACTCTTATAGCCTCCAATCTTGCCACTGGAGCATAAGTTTCCTCATAGTCTATGTCTTCCTCTTTATTGTAACCTTTTGCAACCAATCTTGCCTTGTTACGGACAATGATTGCAAATTCATCACGTTTGTTCTTAAATACCCATTTTGTTCCAATGACCGGATGGTCCTTGGGTCTAGGTACTAAGTCCCAAACTTGATTTCTGTCAAATTGATGTAATTTCTCTTGCATAGCTATCACCCAATCATTGTCTGAAAGGGCTTCATCTATCTTAGAGGGTTCAATATGCGAAATGAATGCAGAAAAGATTACTTCATTTAAAGTAATTTTTCTTATTCTTACTCCTTGATTTACATCACCTATGACTTGGTCTAAAGGATGATTCCTTATAAATTTCCAAGCTCTAGGTTGAGACTGATCAAGGTTTTCAATAGAAGTTTGAGAATCAGCCTCAAAGATATTTTCAGAATTTTCAATAGAAGAAGGAGTAGTTTTCGAAAAGAATTGATTTTTGAAAACATTTTCTTCTTCATCAACTAGAGATTTATCAGATTTATCTTCACAGAACACAACATGAATAGATTCTTCAACTATTTTAGTTTTAGTATTAAAAACTCTATATGCTTTGCTCCTATTTGAATAACCAATAAATATTCCTACATCTACTTTAGAATCAAATTTACCCAGATTTTCTTTACCATTGTTGTGCACATAGCACTTGCACCCAAAGATGTGTAGATGACTCAAGTTGGGCTTCCTTCCTTTGTATAGCTCATATGGGGTCTTGTTCAACTTCTTTCTCAAGTATGCTCGGTTGGAGATGTAACAGGAGGTACTCATTGCATCAGCCCAGAATACTTGTGAAGTGTTGTTCTCATTCAGCATTGCCCTTGCCATCTCAGTAAGAACTCGATTCTTCCTTTCTACAACACCATTTTGCTAAGGAGTTCTTGGAGCTGAGAAGTTGTGGTCTATCCCCATGTTGTCACAATATTCAGCGAATGCATTGTTTTCAAATTCTCCTCCATGATCAGTTCTTATACCTGAAATAGAGAATCCTTTCTCGTTTTGGACCTTCTTGGCAAACACAACAAACTAATCAAACGTTTCATCTTTTGATGATAAAAATATTGTCCAACAAAATCTTGAAAAATCATCTACAATAACCAAAGTGTACAAATTAGCACCAAGGCTCCTCACCCTTGCTGGACCCACAAGATCCATATGTAGCAATTGTAGTGGTCCATTAGTAGAGATTTCATTTTTGGTTTTAAAGGATGATTTAGTTTGTTTTCCCTTTTGACATGCTTCACAGGTCAAATCATTTTTGAAGCTAAGTTTGGGAATGCCAATTACTAAATCCTTTTTAAGCAACTTGTCAAGTTAAAGCATATTGACATCAGCTAAACGCTTGTGCCACAACCAACTCTCATTCGAATTGCTTACAAAATATTTTTCAGAAATAGAGGCATTGCTAGAGAGGTTGAGAGTGTAACAATTACCATCTCTAGATGCTCTAAATAAAACTTTTGATTTCAAATTTTCTAAGGGAAGCAAATCCTTTTTCACAATCAAGCATTTATTAGATTCAAAGATAACTAAGTTACCCTTGTTGGTGCTTTGGCTCACACTAAGAAGGTTGTGGCATAATCCTTCTACGAAGTAGACATCTTTGATGAGTGGTCCTTCATTATTCCCAATCTCACCAACGCCAGCAATCTTTCCAGATTGATCTCCACCAAAGGTCACCTTGCCACCTTCCTTAAACTTGATTGAGAGAAACTTGGATTTGTCTCCTGTCATATGTCTTGAGCATCCACTGTCAATGTACCATTTGTTGGGCTTTAATGCTCTAAGACATACCTGCAAACCACAAAGGATTAAGTTTTAGGTACCCATCTTTTCTTGGGTCCTTTGGGGTTAGATTGGACCTTAGGAACATATGTTCCTTTTGGTACCCATTGATAATTACCGGCAAGTTTAACCTTTCTTTCATTTCTATGAAAACAAGATAAAGTAGAATGACCCTTCCTATTACAATAATTGCAGTGTGCAAAGGGATTTGAAGAATGTACTGATTTTCTAAAGTAGTTCATATAGGATCTCTCTCCATTTTTCTTTTTGCCTTTCTTTTTATCAAAGGTGGGTTGATAGCCAATTCCTGATCTGTCATTGATAAACCTTTGTTGTTTCAGAATGACATTGAGCATTTCACTTCCTTTAGTGAATTTTTCAAGTGCCTTGGTAAGATGCAAATTCTTTTTCTCCAGATCAGGACAATTTTCACAAACAAGAATTTCAGGAGAAGAGAGATTTTGAACTTGTAACTCGAGAGTTGTGTTTTGTCTTTTCAAATTCAAATATTTATCAACAAGTTTTTCAAATTCAGTTTGCTCACAAAGATACTCAGCAAAAAGTTCATCATATGAAGGTTTAGAATCATATACCTCATCACTTGTATCATGTTGCTCTTCTTCTTCAGCAACTAAACATATATTTGCTTTTTCTTCCTCATCCTCATCATCATTTGAAGAGCTATCACCCCAAATGCTTGACACGTAAGCCTTCTTCTTGTACTTGCTGAACTTCTTCTTTTCTTTATCTTTGTTGTTGTTCAGCTGGGGGCATTCTGATTTGATATGGCCAGGCTTTTGACACTCATGTCATAGCATATGATGGGCTTCTTTGCTTCATAACTGGAGCTACCCTTTTGAAACTTCTTGAAGCCTTGGTCCTTCTTGTAGAATTTCTTGAATCGTCGAACCAACATGCCTATCGCTTCATCATCGTCTTCATCCTCCTCATCTGATTCCTTTTCTTCCTTTGCAGTCTTGAGAGCGATGCCTTTGTCTTCCCATGAACTTCATCAAGTCCTTTCTTGAACTTGATTTTTGCTTCATATTCGAAAAGGCTTCCAAAGAAAGCAGCTACTGAAGTCATTGATTCTCCTCGTGCTTCTTCTATAGCTGTGACCTTAGCTTCCCATTCCTTGTTGAGGATACTCAAGATTTTCCTCACTTGGACCGGTTGATCGTATTCTTTCCCAAGAGCAGTGAGTTGATTGATCAGGTGAGTAAATCTCAGCTGGAACTCTCCAATAGATTCGCTAGGCTTCATTCGAAGGAGATCATACTCTGTCATAAGAGTATTAACTCTATTTTGCTTGACCCCAGCTGTCCCTTCATGAGCAATCTCAAGAGCGTCCCACATGTGCTTTGCACAAGGCAAAGTGCAAATACAAAAATATTCTTGTTGGCTTAGTGCACTTTTGAGTAGAAGAACCGCCTTGCTGTTGAGTGTGATGTTCTTTCTATCATTGTCATCGTAATCTTCTTCTAATTTCATAACCCTCACACCATCTTCAACAACTGTTGGCATATAGTCTCCTCTCTCGAAGACTCTCCAGAGACCATACTTAGTAGCCATGACAAACACCTTGAATTTAGCTTTCCAAAACGAATAGTGTTCCCCATTGAAACCGGGTGGCCTGTTGATTGAAACTCCATTAGGTAGAATACCTTCCATGTTGATCCTTCTCGAGATGTTAAGCTCTTTAGAGAAGATCTTGCTCTGATACCAAATGAAAGTGGAGCCTAAATACCCAAGAGGAGGGTTGAATTGGGTATTCTTAAAATTTTTGCCAACTCCTCTGTTTTATGATACAAAGAACTGAGAAGAACAGAGTAAGGGAAGAAAAGCTTGGACACAAAGATTTATACTGGTTCGGCCTCAACAACTTGACCTACATCCAGTCCCCAGACTCTATGGGATTTTCCACTATCTCAATGATTACATACTCTGCACTCAAGAGTAATTCTCTCACTATAACTTACTCCCCCTTACAAGTTGTAATCAATGAACCCAACCACCAAGTCCCCTGACTTGTGGTTTTTGTTTTCAATCAATAATCAAAGAAAACTCTCTCTAAGAGTAGATGATGATAAACACTGAAGCTTATAATGTCAAAAGACAAAATACAAATGAAAACTGAAGGTAGTTGTGAAACTTGAATGCTTGTACGTTTTCAGATGTTGTAGTTGTTGAAGAGTCTTGAATGCAGACCTATTTATACTCAGAAAGTATTAATTGACCGTTGCATCTTCAATATTACTGTTGAGAGAAGTCTTCAGGTGATTAGCAAGTGTTTTAGGCATCTTCTCTCTCTAAGCTTAGCTTAATCCAGCTGGCCAAGTAGTCTGACTTGTTCTTCTGCAAATTAGTCCGTTGGAGATGAGGTTGCTTGTTGTAGAAAATATTCTTTAATGCTTTGCAACCGTGTGCAGAGGAATTAGCCAAGTTTATGCAACTTTCTGAGCAGTGCATTTAATGAACTAAACCACTTTTTGCTTTTCACTTTATCCTTCAATTAAATTTCGTTAATCTATCTAAAAACTCATCAAAAGATGGTTAATCATAGCCAAGAATATATAAGAATGATAAATGAAAGTATTAAGATCAAATGAAGGAGTTTCACAAATTCGTCAAATTTGATTTTCAAGTTCAACGCTCAATACTTGAGTATGTTTCTCAATACTCGAGTATGTCACTGTACACTTAAGTCAATACTTGAGTATTCATCCTGATACTTGAGTATTCATCATCCAGAGAGAAATCATCGTGAAGTGAGCTTTGGACCTTAAGGACAATACTCGAGTATTCAAACCAATACTAAAGTTTTGAACTATTGATAAGAAAAAGAATTTAAGTTCAAACTTCAATACTTGAGTATTCCTTTCATTACTTGAGTATTCAAATCATTGACAAGAGGAAAAAGTATGCCCAATACTCGAGTTTCCAATTCAATACTCGAGTATACGTTTATCTGAAAAGTTTTATAGAGTTTTTCAATGTCAATACTTGAGTTTTCAAATGAATACTTGAGTATTCGTAAACAGATGTTAAGTATGAAAAACTTTGTGAAAGTCCAATACTCGAGTATGTAAAATCAATACTCGATTTTTCATAAGATGTAAAAGTTTGAAAGCTCTCTGTATGATCAATACTCGAGTATTCCATTGAATACTTGAGTATTGAGAACCTAGCAAAACGTTGAAATTCTCTTTGTTAGTTCAATACTCGAGTATTCATATCAATACTTGAGTATTGTCTCAGGGTGAAAAACTTGAAGTGCTCTCTGTAAGTCCAATACTCGAGTATTGTTTTCAATACTTGAGTATTGTCTCAGGGTGAAAACTTGTAGTGCTCTCTGTAAGTCCAATACTCGAGTATTGTTCCCAATACTTGAGTATTGCTTCGTGAAAAAGATGTTGAGCAACTCTCTGTCAAGTCAATACTCGAGTATCCATATCAATACTCGAGTTTCCATTTGACAGTAAATTTTTAGCAAATGCAAAAACTCCAAGGTGTGTTTACAATTGTTGATTATCATCAAAACACATAGAGAACTAACAGGTTTTACATGAAACATCAAAATGAGAATTATATTGAAAAGTGCACAATTATATTGGTATGTAGTTAAAACAATAACGTTTTTAATTTGCGTCACTTTTCATTTTTACCCCTAACTGACACTATTTTTAAATATATTCATATTATATTGGAATATAGTGAGGAGGGCATCTACGGAATAATTCATTAAATGCTGCATCAAATAAGAGAACACCTTATGTCAAAGTCCATGACTTCTTTTTCATCTATAAAATAAAATAAAAAAGATCAAGACTTCCTTTTAAAAGTTTCCAAATATATAGGAGCGGAGGGGTACATCTATGTGGCATTGACTTTACTTCATTCATTAAAGATTAAACCAAAGAAAAATGAGAAGGAAAAGATCCATTCACTCTAGGCCCAGTTTGGATTGAAGAAAAAGTAAGAATGAAAAGAATGGAACAAAACATAATATTTTGCTTCCATGCATTTAGTTCGTAGTGGAAAAGAAAATGAGTTGACATAAAACTAAGGACAAGGGAAAATGATATTCCTTAGCCCTTTTTACAGAAGGAAAAAGGTTCTTCCCACCAAAAAGGCAAAAGCAATTGTTGAAGTTCTTGAGTACATTTGAATGATAAAGCAGAAAGGATTTAATTGACAGCAAGTATATTCTAAATAAATTTTTTGGAAAAACTAAGAATAGGTCAAGAACATCTCAAGTTCTCAACTAACTCACCCCCAGAACCACAAAGGAAAAAGGAAGATGCATAAACTATTTTAAAGAAACATCATAAACTTAATCAAGACCAAAGATACTGGAAGCATGAAAGGAATTCGGTTGGGAAAAAACTAAGAATTTATAGAAAGATTAAACTAAAGAATGCAGGGTTTTAAGAAAGAAACGTGTGATAGCTTCCCATCTAGCAGATGCTAAATGAGAATGAAAAGCTTGCTCATATATTATCATCCCTTGAGAACAAAAACACAATTTGCGCAAGAGACAAGGGACAAAACTGAGAGTTCAGAAACAAAAAGCTTGCTCATTTATCATATATCTAAACCCAGATTCCTTTCTTTGAATGGGTTTCACCCAAAGTCCCAAAAAATCGTTACCTCCGTATAATGATTCTTAATAAGGAAACATAATGAGATTACCCAGAGAGCTATGTGTACAGTTTAACCTATAACGAATTTGCTTTAGGGAAAGAAGCAAATCCTTCGTTTGTTTTCTTCGCAAACAAACAATTTCTAAGCAGCCATGGATTGAATCAGTAGAAGAAACAAAAAGAAATTTACCTCACCGGCTATCGTAAATCCGGTGTCTGTTGCTAGCTACCGTTCTCAGCTCTTTGTCTTTCCAAGATCACATACTCGCCCTTTTATATAGTTAGCCATGTCATGGGGGCAGAAGCAATTTTAAAGTTTAGAAGGTTGCTAAAGCAATTTTGGGATAATCAGAAGGTTTTGGTCAGCAAGATAAGGAGATTTCGGTGGATGGAAGAGACTGTTCCAGAGAAAGTTAAGAATAAGAAATATTATTTTAAAGTCATATAGTTATGTAATAATGCTAAAAATTGGGAAATGTATCATTTGGCTAAAAATGAGACTTAGAAGGCAGTGAGTGAAGCTTGTGATAAAACATTAAAACGTATGAGGAGTTTCATAAAGAGTGAGGGATAAAGCCTGGAGAGGTAAGCTTTACAAGATTGCAAAGAATAATAAGAGAAAATCAAGAGACTTGGATCAAGTAAGGTATATAAAAGACGAAGAAGTGACAATTTTAGTTACTGATGGAGATATTAAGAATAGTTGGAAAGCCTACTTTTATAAATTGTTTAATGATGGAGAGGGGAAGGGCAACTTGTAACTTGGAAGATTTGACAACTCAAGAAGATGAGCTAAATTTGTCATTTTACCGTAGGATTTGAGTTGGTGAGGTCTGTAGAGATTCGTACACGTACCGGATTAAAATTTCTTACGAATCCTTCCTAAGGATCACTCAACGACGTTTAAATCAAGGTTTGGGAACCGAATCATACCTTATATTGAACACGTCCGCGTCACGTTCTCTTTGATCAGGTGGGCTACCTTCTCGATCAACACGTCCGCGTCTCGTTCTCTTTGATCAGGTGGACTACCTTCTCGATCAGCAGAAGTCGACTCTAGGATCGGCTTCCTCTACTGGTATCCACACGAACAATCCCCGAACACGGTTGCGGCAGCGTGCTAGCGCTTCTTATGCGTCTCTCCCTCAAGTTGCTCTAGGGTTTCTCGCGGCTTTCTAATACGCTCGACTGAAAAGTCCGTAAGTATTTCTAAAACCTGATAGGCGTATTATATAACCAAAACTAATCCTGATTAATTTTGGAAATTCGGAATTTCGAATCTGGTCAATATATTAATCAGATCTATCTCATAAATGTAATCAAATATATTAAAAGCCAGATTTGAAATCCGAATCTTGAATTTAGATCAAATCTAAATTTAAAGTCTTTTGATTTAATTTATCAATATAAATTAAATTCGAGATATGATATCTATCTATTTAATTAAATCTGAGATACTATATCTCAATTTAATATTAAACAGATATACGATATCCTTATTTGAAATTAAATGAGATACAATATCTCTATTTGTTTCAGATATTTAATTTATCAAATAAATTAAATACTAAACAAATATCATATATAATTTTATAATCTTCATTTATAATATATATATATATTAATTTCGAATTTATATATATATATATATATATAAATCCTAGATCAAATTTAGTATTCATTTAATCTCAAACTAATCTGGGATTCAATGAATCTGGACACTTTTACCCGTGTTGAATTATTCTTGTGTGCGACCCTGCAGGCCCATATGAGATTGGCAGTGGACCAACACTGTATCAGCCCACAAGTCGCAAGCGGCCTCTAGCAAGACATTGCGACTACCCAATTCATATGGGGATCGATGACACAATACTACCTATCGTACAACCATGTCACGTCCCTTTTGTCACGCGATAATTTGATCAAGGATGAGGCATGGATAATGTCAACTTCCTTTTCTTGACCATTGCTTTCTCGATTCTTGAGTAGTCTAATAAGTGAAATGGAAACTCTTTTCCATCACAGTATGGCCATACATTTCTTAGACTCACTCATCGAGGGACCCAGCATTATCTCTCTACATATGTGAGGGACAAATCACATCTTGACCACCCACATTCCTCCGCATGAAAACCATTGATCCCAATCCTAGTCTTTATCATCACTCGGTCAAAGGTGACTTTTGACTAGGTCAAAGACCAGTGACTCATCATGTAGGAATCCATGATGATCTCAGGTCATAGGGCGTCGTGACGCGGTTATACATGAGATAAGCTTATGACTTAATCCATGCAGCTTTCTCATAGTGGGTCGGTCCAGCACCTTGTACTCTTACAAGTGCCCATAACTTTGACTCGTATCTCCATACCTCATCAAAGTCATACTGGTCTTATTTCATCTTCACTCCCGTGTAGATGACCGACCAGGGACATTTAGGATAATCTATAAGATTATCCAGGGATGCAGTTATCAATACGAACATGAAAACGAAAATGATAACAAAAGAGAATACTTTAAATAACTTAAATATCCAAAGTACAATGAATTGCCCCTAGGGCATAATTTCTAACACCTAGGACATAGTTAGGTGGCATCCTTTCCACTGGTTTTACACCGCATAGACCTTCTGTGCCCCTTTTCATTGGCATTTCAAGTTCACGGCTTATTCATACTGGTCCACTGACCTGTATGGCCAGGTTACTTAGTTCCCGAGAGGCTTTCTAACTCTCGATGTTCTTGGGACTTTTCCCGAACTGGGCCTAGTCATCCGGCTATCTCAAGCTTATTCTCACTTCTCAAGGTCCAAAATTCGGGATATTACAAAATAGCTGTAAGTGCCTGTCGGTCCACTTACAACCCTCCCTTTAGTATAATTTGTTATGTCTAACATAATTATTCAGAAGAGGCAACATAACTCGGACACACTCTTCAACAATTATATGGGGCCATTAGGTATATGTCTATCCTAACCGCAAATTAAATCGTAATCTAATCACATATTACTTAATTTGGGAGCTTAATTAAAATTCCCTTTGTCAAGGTAAATCCTAATTCTCTAATCCATATTCAATGATGGTCAATCACTAAATAAATTTAAACAAGATTAAGCAACCAAGATTAATTTTAATTTTAATTAAACAATGAAAATAAAATCTAATCCACAAATAAGTTCATAGCTACTCTAGGTTGGAATAAAAATTAGCCACACATGGCTAAAATCAAATTCGTAATAAGACTTTAGGTTTAAAGAATAGAAAAAGCTAGGAAAGAAAGCTTCTCCGGCATCTCCACAGTCCTCTCGTCTTTCCGTGGAGATGATGAAGATCACCAAAGTACTGCTGCTCCTCTTTCTCCGTCGTCTTCATAGTTCTCTCGTCCTTCTGTGAAGATGATAAAGATCACCAAAGTGCTACTGCTCCTCTCGCTCCTCCTATGCGTCTCCCCGCTCATCGATGCTGATTGTCTCTCCCTCATCTAAATTGTGGTTCGCTCTCTGATGCATGGTGTGCGTCCCCTTTTATAATTGCTTCTTTCTTTCAATATGATATTAATTAGGTTCACCTCTTTCTGTAGGTTCTTTTTTTTTTTTTTTTTGCTCGAAACCTCTTTCTGTAGGTCCCACGCATCTATCCAATTGCTTGAAGATATATCATATCCTTCTACCTTTTTCCCTGTACGTGAAGCTTCATTGTTATTGGACCCCACGTCTTGGTCATAACATGATAATATGTTTTATTACATCTTTTTCAATTTAATTTGTTGTCTCTCTTAGATCACATAATATCTATTGTACAACAAAATAGAATATCAATAGATTTTCTGTTATAATATTCTTTTATCCTATATTTAATTAAAAAATAGATAAATATATAAAAGATAATAAAATAAGTATGATATTAATAAACTTAATTCAATATATCTCAAAATCTATACTTATTTAATTATAAAATATATACTTATCAACAATTATTTTATATATCAAATCATAATTAGATGCAGCCAAAATAAACTATTCCACATTAAACATCATATCAAAAAGCTCTATTTATAATATAAGTTCTAGTATGCAGCAAAATACTTCACTTATGCAATGCGCTAAAAAGACTCTAAAGGTCAACAATATACATTAGATTATGCTCATATATAACAAAACAATACACAAAAGATTTGATCTCGGATACCTTCTTAGTTTCATTGCCTTAATTCTCGCTTTAAAAACTTAAATAGGCTCTCTCTTTTCTCTCGTCACCCCACTCCCTCTCTGATTCACACTGCTTTCCTTGTCACACTCAATCCTGACACATATAATGTCTACAGAGAATCATCACACATATATACACACACATACTTATACAGGTGAGCAAGGCGGTAAATTTATATATATATATATATTACCCTCTGCCACATGTTATAGTGGTTTGGGCCGCAACACTCATTACCGCCAATTCACTTAAACAAATTTAAAATTATTATTTTATGCTTTTTTTTTGTAATAAAATTTTAAAAAAGGGGTTAGGCTCACCCACAATCCAAGGGCAGGGCGCTTAGAGCCCAGTCCTAGGTTCGATCCCCCCTCTCCCCTATCACCTTATATCAAAAAAAAGATACTACACTGGATCTTAGCCGAAAGGCCGAGAAAGGTATGCTTTGAAATGCGTCTCCGCTTGGCTTTTATATCTGCTCTCTGCGTGAAGGCTCTGCTAACAACAGGATGTGGGACTTCTTACGAGCCGCTTGCAGTTGCAGCTAAACAGCAGCACTCAGTGGTGAGTAATAACAGAGACTGACACTGAAAACCAACAGAGGAAGGAAGAAGAAACACAAGACAGGGGTAATGTTCTGATTGATTATGATGAACAGAACACGGTCCCACTATAGTGTGAATTTGCAATTCGCCTGAGCTGGCTATATATGCGGGAAGATTCAACTAATGCGCCACTTTGGGCCATTAATATTTTTCATTTCCTATCTCGTCCCTTGAGCTTAAACCAACACCCAATTTATTTACATGCCATTGAAAATCCATGTTGCAAAAATATATATTCCAGTGGATTAACTGAAACCAACAAAACGGATGCAGATAAAAGGAAGAAGGCTTGAAGAACGTTGGAACGTGATTTTTGGGTATGTTTTCTGGAAGGCTTTGATCCAAAGATGAAAAGTGGAAACGAGGAGATGATTGAGTTGGATGGTTCGAATCTGAGTTATTATAAAGCTGTCAAAAATTGAAGGCTGCATATTCACAAACCTCAACCTTCTTAATCCTCAACATGCACATATTTATCCTCACATCACCAAGTCAATTCATTCCTCTTAAAAAGGGGGGAAAAATTTTGATGTATTCCCTCTAATTCTTATTATAGAATAACAACTAATAATTCTTATAAATCAATAAAAATAGTTAAAATCAATAAAGTTGTCATATAGTTTAAGTAACTTCCAATATAACTTCTACTAATTACACTAAACTCTAATATTATATTAATTATTATTCTTACTTACTATCTTTATTAATTATAGACCTACATGAAAAAAAAAATTAATGGGATTTAGAAACAAATAAATATCTTGTAAAAATGACCAAATACAATTACTAATTGACGTCTTATAAAAAAATCAGAGTGAGTAAGTTGTAAAAATGGTGAAGTGAGAAACATCTCCATGACTATTACAAAGAACATAAGCAAAGAGATTAAAAAAAAACTATGGAAAAGTTATGCTACTAATAATAATAATCATGTACAAATTGGGCAGATGACTAATCCATTTTCATTACAGTTAGTACACCTCATGACAACTATCCTCCCCTGTTTCTTCTTCTGACCCATCTCTTCTTTCATCATCACCACCCTCTTAGAGCTCCCATTACACTTATCACAGGGCAAAAACCTAATATCCCCACAACCCTCACAAACTGAACCAGCTCTTTTCTTGGGAAGACCTTCTAGAAGCTTCCCTAATAAACCCTCCTCCACTATCCTCAATACTTCTTCAACCCCACCAATGTAGCTTCCCTTCACAAACGCTCTCGGAGGCAAAATCCCCTGCTTCTCCTCCTCCCCTTTAAGTAATTCCCTCAGCTCTTCTCTAAACCCTCGATCCATTGACACATCTCGCTCACAGATTTGTACTCCAAAGCTCTCAATCGCAGCCCTCACAGCATTGCAAGCTTCAAAAGTCTTCCGAACGCCTCTCAACGTCGTCGTATAGATCACCACTCTGTTTTCCCCATTGGGCGGGCAAATTCTCTCGAACCGGTCCAGTGATGGTTTGACTGAACCGGGTTTCATGTTTTGGTTTGGGTTCGAGTTCTCTTTGTCAAAGGTTGAATCTTTAGTGGTGGAGGGTATGGGTGGTGGAGGCAGAGGAGAGAATCGGAAACTGTCTGTGTCAAGACCTGCCATGAGCTCCCAAGAGTTGATGACCTCCGGTTCGGATCGGAGGGGCTTGCGTTCGCGAAGTGGGCTGGAGAAGATTGAGCCGAGGTTGAAGCGAGTAGGTACGGTGGTCGGAGATTGAGGAGGGTCGAGGTTGAGGAGGCCATAGGTGGTGGAGGTGAGAGAGACGATGTGGTGGCCGAAAGCTGAAGCACCACCGAGTTGAGGAAACTCGTCGCTGTGGCTGACCATATTAGAAGAGACACAACCCATGACCCTGATTCTGAAGAAAGATTGAAACTTGTGATTCTGTGGGGTTTTGGATTTGAATTTTGGGGGGAAGGAAGGGAGTGAAGACAACGAAGGTGAAGACGAATGTTTAAATTTGGAATGCTTTGTCGCACTTTATTGCGGTTTCTCGTCTTTCTAATTCTTGACGTGTTCAATTTTTCAAACGCCATGGGCCCCAGGCGCTAAAATACAGTACTAATTCAAAGTTTAAATTCAAAATAAAGGTTAAAGTATGTCTTTACCCTTTTATGTTCGTCTCTAACTCTCTATACTCTCTGGTGTTATTTTAGCTTCTTAAGTTTGTAAAATACATATTTGTTTCCTTGATGTTAATACTGTTAGTCTGACTTAATAGAAAATACCGACTCAACAATATTAAGCCATGACTATGCAATTAAATATTGATTATACTTATATATTAGTATTTTAATAAACTAATATTTTATATCCCATTAATTGAAAAATATTTAATGTTCTTCGACAAAAAAAATATATTTAATTTTCAAAAACTATGAAAAATCGTAAAACAGTTAGAGCCGGCAAAATGGGCAGGGCCCATCAGGCCGGCCCGTTTAAGCCCTGACCCTTTAAGGGCCGGGTTTGAAAATTGGAGGAGTGGGGTGATGTTTGGCCCTGGAGAGCCAAGGGCTTACATGGGCCGGCCCTGGAGGGCTACGAGCTAGCCCATCAGGTCCTTCAATTTGTTTATTCTTTATTTTTTAAAGTTGAACACTTGTTGAAGTTGGATCCTTCAATAATTTATATATATTTTTTATTTGCTATAGAGTTATTTATCCATTTAAATATAAATATATAATAACTATATTCTAATTTTATCATTTGATTTATTATTTGTTATAGATAAAGATTATAGATGTGTTCATGAAGTCGGAAAAGAAATTCATGATATTCTTACTCATGAATCATAGCTTATTACTCAAAGTAAATAATAATCAAATGCCGTTGAAATTGATGATAGTGACGAAGATGACGACAATAATAGTCATTGTACTAATGTCACTTAGTAATTAGTAGTATGCTTCTTATATTTTATGAGTTATTTGTGAACATAGTTTGCTTTTGATTATGAATTAGTGACTGTGTTTATTTGTTAGATGATTTATGTTGCAATTTACTAATTATATTTTTTTGAAAAAAAAACGAAGGAAATATAATTAAAATTTGGATAGTAATTTCCGGGCCCTATGAGCCGGCCCTTGTTAGTTCTCTATGTGTTTTGATAATTACTAACAATTGTAAACAATGAAAGGATGTTTTTGAGTAAGTTAAATGTTTGTTAAAACTTGTTAATTTCAACCAAAAACATTCTGTCAGCGCCAAACTCGAGCCTGAATTTGACAAACTTGAGTTTGCTACTGACAGAGGACTAAACTCGCTAGTTTGAACTTTAAACTCGAGACTGTACCAGAAGTTTGAACTTGAGAGTTTTTTCAAAGTTTTCTCATACTTTGAGTAACCTCGAGTTTACTCTTGGAACCTCAAGTTTGCAAGAGACCAAGAGCATTCTGACTTAAAAACACCTTTAAACTTGAGACCTCTACTTATAAACCTCAAGTTTGCACTTTCAGAAAAAATCTTCAAAGAGTTTACAAAAACTGTAAACTTTGCCTCTGGCCAGAAGAATTTTCAAATTCATAAACCAGACATTACTCTCTTAAGTGCAAAGGCTTTCTCCAATTTGAAAAATCTCAAGAGTTTACAAAACA
Source organism: Acacia crassicarpa (assembly GCA_034222035.1). NCBI lineage: Eukaryota > Viridiplantae > Streptophyta > Magnoliopsida > Fabales > Fabaceae > Acacia > Acacia crassicarpa. The sequence continues at coordinate 44,979,656 of JAWXYG010000002.1, read as the reverse complement.
TGTAAACTCGAATTCATTGTTGCAAACTCGAGTTTACACTTGGCCGAGAGCTTTCAAGTATTTTAACCAAAGTAAACTCGAAACCAATTTCATAAACCTCCTGTTCACTTCAGGCCGAGAGCATTCAAAGTTTTTTTTTAGTAAAACAAAGTCAAGGTTAAACTTTTGAACTCGAGTTTGAGCCTTACAGAGACCAATGTACTTTCAACATGAAAAAACTCTAGAGTTTGCACTGAAAACCTCCGGTTTCCTTTTTGAAGACTAGAACTGATTTTTGACTTGAACAGTGTCAAGCTCGAGTTTGTGTTTTGCACAAAACAATTCCAAAGCTCAAAATCGCGACATTCCTCTCTGGATGAAGAAAACTCGAGTTTAGATGTTGAAACTCGAGTTTAGACCAATCCGAGAGCATTGTAGTTTTTAATGTATTGAAAACCTCAGGTTTTGGAAGGAAACCTCCAATTTATATTCTTTGAACTTAAAACGCTTTTACATGCTGAAGCTTCAGACTTGAGTTTAGATAAACCAAACTCGAGTTTACATCGCTGATTCAGAAATTCAAATCTGACGAATTAGGAAAACCTTCTTGTTTGATCTTAATACTTTCCAATATTATTCTCTACTATTCCTGACTATGTTTAATCACTTTTTTAGTGAGTTTCAGATGAATTAGAGAATGTTTATTAAAGGTTTAAAGTAAAAGCAAAAAGTGACGTCAGCACATTAAATGCTAAACCCAGAAAGTTACATACTTTTGGGTAATCCATCTGTACACGGTTGCAAAGCATTAAAGAATGATTTCTACAACAAGCAACTGCTTCTCCAACGGATTAATCTTGAGGAAGTCAACTCTGAACACTTGGACAGCTGGATTAAGTGGAGATTAGAGAGAGAAGAAGACTAAAACCACTTCCTAACCGTTGCAAAGCTTCTCCAACGGTTCAATTCAAGAAGCAACGGTTATTTAATGCACTCTGAGTATAAATAGAGTTGCATTCAATTCTTCTCAACAACCAGAACAGCTGAAAATGAAAATCATTCAAGTCTTGTATTTATTTCTTCAATTTTCAACTGTATTGTATATTTTGATACTTTGAGCTTCAGTATTCATTATTATCCATTATGAGAGAGAGTTTATCTTTGTAAAACATTTATTGTAAAGAATCACAAGTCAAGGGGACTTGGTGATTTGGGAGTTCATTGATTACAACTTGTAAGGAGGAGTGAGTTCTAGTGAGAGAACTACTTCTTGAGTGCAGAGTGTGTAATCTTTGAGATAGTGAAAATCCCAGAGAATCTGGGGACTGGATGTAGGTCAAGTTGTTAGGACCGAACCAGTATAAATCTTTGTGTCCTGCTGCTCTTCCCTTCTCTCCATTTATCCCTGTTTTTGCTGTTAAAAACATAGGTGTTTGTGAAAATTTTGTAAAATACCCAATTCACTCCCCCCCTCTTGGGTATTTGGCTCCACTTTCAGCCTTGGCCCTAGGTGCTCTCGGACCGAGCTTTGAAAAACAGGTGTTTTTCTTATTCCTGGTCCTGGAGGGCCGGCCCTGTTAGGCCCTGGCCCTTCACGAGTCGGCCCTGATTGAAAGCTCTAAAAACAGTCTATGAAAATTAAATATTTTTCAATTAATATGATTTAAAATATTAATTCATTAAAATACTAACATATAAGCATGCTTGCTCAGCATTTAATTACACAGTCATTATTTAAAATTGTCGAGTCAGTACTTTCAATTAAGTCAGATTAACAGTGTTAACATTAAGCGATCAAACATGCATTTTACAAATTTAAGGGACTAAAATGATACAAAAGGCAAACATGAAGGATCAAACGTATACTTTAGCCAAAAATAAAGGTCAGCCTATTATTGAATTGGAACTAGTTATTTTTATATGTGACCGGAATGCGCACATATTTATATATTTTCAAATAACAATATTTTTTTAAAGGGTAGAGCAACAAATACATATAAAAGTATACGTCTATGAGCAATATTGTCATGAAAGTTTTTTAAGTCTCAGTAATGTCTCGAAAATCTAGAAACATAGCAATATTGCCCTCCTCGTTAACACCGTTAATTTTTACCGTTAAAAAAATGTAGTACTCTCACATGGCACTCAAATTGTCACCCCATCACCACCCACTTCTTCTACCCTCTCCATCTCTTATCCACATCACAATCTCCTAGCCACTCAGTGTGTTCTTCATCTTCTTCTTATTTCCTCCCTCTCCTTTCTCTTATGTCGTTCATGTTCATCATCTTCACCCAAAATCTTTTTCCTCTTAGCCACTCAACGTCGTCACCCCACTACTAGCCATGTTGCTGATTTGCTCACTACAACAATTCTCCTATAGACCTCAATATAGATCCAATGACAATGAATGAAGTCAGCTCTCTTTGGATTCCGTCAATGAAATCCTCCTCCCTCCTTATTTCTTTTTGCCATTAAAGATCCGACAGCAAAGATCCAACAAAACTGGCAAAACTGAACTTCTCAATGAAACCCTCTTCTCTCTCTCATCCTCTCAATGAAAATCCAGTGAAAATGAACAGAAAGGAGGTCGTCAAATGTCCATCTTCCATGGACATCAATGACTAGACTAGAGGAAGTTGTCAAACCTCTCCCTTCGCCATCAGTATTCCATCATACCTGCATTTAGCACTGGGAAAATAAATAGTTTCATGTGCAAGAATGCTGCGAAGATGAATGCCTTTAGCTCATTGGTCACCAGAGCCAACGTTCAGAAAATCCCTAGACTCAACACCCTCGGTGTCTCACTCTCTCTCATTGACTATTGGATTGAAATCAAGATTGTTGGGACAGAGGAGGCAGAGGTGGTGGGAGTAGGTGGACAGAAGGGGAGGAGTCAGATTGTTCCCTTTGCTGCCACCGATATCACTCTCTCTTCTACCTCCAAACGCGTTCCCTCCGTCCTCGCTGGAATCGCTCTCTCTCTCTATCTCTCTCTCTCTTCCCCCTCCAAACGCCTTCCTCTCTATCATTGCCTTCATCTCCCTCTCCCTCGTTCTCCTCTCTTAATTGGACCCCCTTCGGCTTTTCAGATGTCGCATTGCATCATCGCCGTTTTTTCTGCTTGTCGACCACTCAATGAGAGCAGAGGAGGAAGAGATCTTGACATTCTAATTTTCACAGATCAAGCAACTTTAACTACCCCGACGGATCATTTGAATCTGCTCTGTTTTTTAATTTCTTTTGGTAATAAATCCTCAGATTGCACCATGACACTTGGTCTCTTGCCTCTAGTAATCTTCCCAGATCAAGCAACCATTATTTTTTGCACTGATTGAAGAAGCAGCTTGGGGGGTAATTTTCCAAGGAGCGATTGAAGAAGCAGCTTCTAAAGGTTGCAATTCTAGGAAGGTGATTTTTTTAAAAATTTGACTGGTAAATCTTATATGAAAAAAAGGTGAGGAGGGTGCCACACTGTTCGTATGTGAACAATATTAGAGTTAATCGGGCTTGAACTAGGAATGATGCCTAGGGCCTACGTACCCTTGTATAGGGATCAAAGCCTACGTAGTTCGAATACAATTCCGGCATTTAGCCACTAAGAGTGGGGTGTGTGTTCTGTGAGAATGGAAGAGCGAAACAGCATGTACTGTTCACCAGTGGAGGGCCCTCCTATTTATAGGCAAATGGATAACCGTCTCGAGATGGCGATTACCATTTGTTGTCCCGGAATGGGCGGTTATCGCATATGTAGAAAACCGTCAATGAAAACTGGCTTGAGGAGTTGGGCTTTAGGGCCCAAGTCCCGAGATCCATAACAGTTGCCCCCCAGCCCAACAACTCAGACTTCTGGGTTGTCAGGATGTATAAATGGTTGCTCCTAATTGAAGGTGACCGAAATAGATATTTTTGCTCTCTTTCCAACATTAATGCTTTGCTTTACGCATTCCCGAAGTCGGTAATCCTTGATTGTGAGTTACCGAGTTTATCCCAATCTGAGTGTCGAGTTTGTAACTTTCTGGAATTTTTGTCAGAGATCTTTTTGCTGAAGTGTTCTGCCTTCTGATATATTTATTATCAAAATGTCCAAGATCGTGCCAATCGTCGCGACTATTTGCTTGTCTCCACCTCTTTAGATTTATGGTGCTGTATCATGTAACCATTACCTCCGAATTTGAAGCGACACGTTCTTCGAAGAGCCGCCTTCGGTTATCGCGCTCATTAATGCCCCGAGTCACCCTCCATTCGCCATGATTACTTTTGGGATTTTGGTAGGGTTTAGCCTCTATTCTAGCTATACGTTTGAACTTCGTATCGTCATCTCTCTTGGCACCTCGTAACCGGTGAGATATTCGGACACCGAATCGTCATATGCTTTGGTTTGTTTATAAATACCTCCTTGGCGTATTGTTCATTTCACTAATTCATATTTCGTCTTCTAAAGCTCTCTTTCTTCGAAGGAATTGTCAGCAAAGCCTTCTGTGCATTCCACTTTTCTCCAGATTCTGCCTTTTTCAAAGCTCTCAAGTGAGTATTTTAATCCACATTTGCATTTCGTTTATCTGCAATAATTCTTTTTCTTCATGCGATTTCCTCAATCCCCTTGTTCATCTGTCGTTGTTTTCGTTTTCTGGGTTTGCATTTATTTGATGTATATCCATGTATGTTTTCTGTTTTTGCTTGGCATTTTAAACGACGATGATGATCTCCGAATTCCTCTCTGAAAAAGGAAAATGTCGAGAACTATTATGAAACTTCTTTGTCTGAGTCGTTGCAATATTGGAGAACCTGGGAAAATTTGGAACTATGTTCTTCATCTTCTCTGCATTGTTTTTGTACTTCTATATGTTCTTGAATTCTTATTCTCAGTTTCGTCTGTCTGCTTAACAATCCCCGATTACCTGTAATTTAGCGCATTAGTTGTTTTTCAAAAGATGGATCCCAAGCCTCCATTAGTAGATATGTATGGTCGGCCCATCCCGGAAGAGGATAGAGAGTTGCTGCAAAGAGTTCATGGCCGAACTAAGCTTTGGCTGTGGTCCATCTTACCCACCGAGGAGGAAAAGATGGAGGATATGCTTCATCCTTCTCGCGGTAGTGGCTCCTCCCGAGGTGGTAGTATCTCTCAGGGTGCTAATTCTTCTCGAGGTGCTAGATCGTCTTAAGGTGCTAGTTCTTCCCGAGGTGCTAGTTCTTCCCGAGGAGGTGGAGGAGGAAGACTTCATCAAGGTCGCTCGGTTCAACCTCCGTCTGCCGCCTCGGCGCGTCCCTTAGTCGGCCCAACTGTAGTTCCTGATGCTTCCGTCCCGATTTATCCGGCCGAGATCATTACACCTTGCGAAGAGTGTATGTTCAAAGCTATTGATTCTAACCGTCTGGGTTTTGATCGAGAAGCCGAAAAAATCTTGGATCGCTGCCGTTTTCATGAAAGGCCGTGGAGATCCGCCACTATCTACACCTCTTTATTGCCTTCAGCATCTCAAACTTCTGTAAATCATGTGACTTCAGGTATTCCCGAGTTCTGACCTAGTATTTTTTTTTTTTTGTGTCTTTGTATAGGTATTTATGTCTTCCCTTTCTCATCAAACAAACCAATCCGAGACCAGTGAGTCCGCTTCTCTTGGTTCTTCGCGAATGACTACAATCAACAGATATGCCGTGAGCAAAGTCGTCACCGATACAAAAAATAAGTTGTCTGCTCAAGCTATTGCTCGTATAATCCGAGGTGGGGACGGGTATACTGTATGCCAGCCTTCGGTTAATGAGTCGGTAGCTTCCGTGCGTTCCAAAGAGGAGTGCCATTTCTTTTTCTTTTATAAAAACGTCATAACCCGACTAGTTTTGGAATTCCCTTTTTCTGATTTTCAAATGCAGCTTCTCCGCCATTTCCATCTTGCTCCTTCCTAACTTCATCCTAATGGTTGGGCCTTTGCTGTAGCTTTTGAAAGCTTCTGTGACAAGTTTGACTTAGTCTGTTCTGTGCCCGTGTTCTGTCACTTTTTTGTTCCTTTAGAGACCAATCTTTCTACGGACGGAGATTTGCTTGAATTTGGATGAACTTCACTCCGGGCTTCGCTCGGTCGTAAATTCCTCAAGCCCTTTACTGATTCGTGGAACGGCTTTAAGAGTTCATTTGTCAAGGTTTCCGCCAAACCCGGGAATCTCCCCTGGTTTCTACAAACTTTGGCCCCAGGGGAATACGAAGGTCGCTTTCCCTTGTATTGGACTGAGGAGCATCACAAATTCGAGGCCAAGAATTTTCTGACCCCCCTTTCTGAAATGACCGTTCAGGAGAATGACGCAATTATTTTTATTTGCACCTTGGTCAATAAGGAGCCCTTAGCAGACTCTACTGAGTACATAGCTTCTTTTATATGGAAACGACCCACTACGGGTATGATAGTTGATTCAAATGTTTTCGAAGCATGTTTTCCTTGAATTTTATCTTAACTTGTTCTTTTATTTTTTCAGGTGATTCCATGGGAAAAAGACCTGATTACCTTGATGTCACCCGTCGTTCAGACGCGGGGCCACCATCATCTCGTCCCACAACTCCTACCACAAAAAGGGCGGCTTCGGTTCCTGAGCCATCTGATCCTCCCCCAGCCAAGAAAACCAAAAGGCTGAGGAAAAAGAAAGTCATCGAGGCTGACCCGGAGGATGAGGTCGAAGCTGACGTTCCTTTGACTATTCTCGTTCTCGAGCCTGAAAGAGTGGCTTCCGAGGTTCCGGCATCTTCTTCTGGACCTGTTGTTGAACTCCCGAAGTCATATCTCTGGGACAATAAAATTCCTTCAGGCCTTCGTGTGGGTCTTCAAGCCCCTTCCCATTATTAAGAAATGAAAAAGTTGTCAACGCTGGAGTTGAAGGAGCTTAAGGACTTGGAGCACTGGAACATGAGGAATGCGGGCGTCTATCATCTTGCTGCACAGCTCAAGGATTTGGTTGGAGATCAAGCAGTAGAGATAGCCTCTTTGAAGGCCGATAAGAAGACGGCAGATGACCGGGTAGCTCAATTCCAGGAGGAGCTTCATGTTGCTCTGGCAGAGAAAGAGAGCTTGTCGGATGAAATCATTATCCTGCGTGACAAGCTCCATAAGGCTGAATCCGAGGTCACCCACCACCTTCAAGTTCATGAACAGGATTTGACTTTGCTGACGAAGTAAAAGGACGAGGTTGCCAAGCTGACATCGTCTCTTGAAACTAACCAGGCAGCTCTTGAACTGGCCAACGATGATGTGGCGAAATTGAAGACAGGCGTGGTGGATGCCTTTGAGAACACCTTGGAGCAGGCATAGTTCCTGAACCCCGAGGTCTCCTTGGACTTACAGAAAGCGCACGTGAATGCTTATGTTGAAGGCGGCGTGTTTCACCCGGCTCCTCTTTTGGATGCTCCTTCAACTAAGTTAGGTCCCGAGGAGGCTGGCGAGGATCAACAGGCTCGTGATTGACCCAATTTGCTCTTTTCTTTATATTTTGATTTGTAACTTCAGTGCCCGTGTTGGGCTTTTGACTTGAACATTATGTGAACAACAGCTGACTTTAATAAATAGATTTTACCAAGTTTTCTCTATTTCTGTCAAACTGCTTTCCTTATTTTGGTTTGGGCAAATAACCGACGTGATCAAGGTCGATTAAAGTGCCCTAGTTATTTCTTTTCAGCGTTTAAATCGCTGAGTTACATGATTCACGAAAATATGTGTTTGCATTGTTCGTGCATGTCTTTTTAATATGGCCATTAAGCACGATACGGTAAACACGAATTATCCAACCCAAGTTCCGTTCGTATTTCTTGGTGGCTTTGCCGCTATACGGTCATCTTTAGACTCGTATTTGGCATATTATCCCGCTGGCTTTTTAATCGCTTCATGATTTATGAATCAACTCAGAATTCATACATATGTTTAAACGACATGGTTTATGAACCAATCTCGGGGTTCATACATGTTCTGATATCTTTATCATGACTGAATTCGGCTTCGTAGCCTATTACTTCATTCATCAAATAGTCTTTGCACAATATTAGGCGAGATTAAGATCCCGCAATTAAACTTTCTGAAAAAAGAAACAAACTCGAATCATAACGAACTGAACTAAAATTTATAGCAAAAAGCTTCAACTGTAATAAGCCTTGAGCTTGTCGGCATTCCAAGTTCTTTTCAGCACTTTCCCATCCAGGGCTTCCAAAACATAAGCGCTTTTTCCGAGGGCTTCTTTGATTCTGTAGGGGCCTTCCCAGTTGGCCGCTAGCTTTCCATCTTGGGCATTTCTTCTGCCAATATCAGCTTTTCGGAGTACCAAGTCATTTTCCTTGAATGAGCGCGGATTAATCTTTATGTTGTAACGAGCCATGATAAGTCGCTTTGTAGCCACATCCCTCAGGTGAGCAGCAGTGCGAACTTCGTCAATCATATCCAACTCGGCTTTAATGGCCCTGTTGTTAGCTCGTTCCTGGGTGACTTGTAATTTCCTCAGGGAGGGTTCACCGATTTCCACGGGAATCATAGCTTCGCATCCGTAAGTAAATCTGAAAGGGGTTTCCCCCGTGGATGATTGCACTGTTGTCCGACATGCCCATAGCACTGAATATAGATGCTCAACCCAATTGTCCTGGGCCTCTTCCATCCGCTTTTTAAGCCCATTCACGATCACTTTGTTTGCTGCCTCTGCTTGTCCATTGGATTGTGGGTGTTCCACAGAAGCGAAGTGATGTTTAATCTGAAAGTCAGACATCATCTTCTGAAATCCTTGGTCCGCAAATTGCATTCCGTTGTCTGTGATTATTTCTGCTGGAATCCCAACCCGTGAAATGATATTCCTCTGGAAAAACTTATGTGCTCTAGCCGAGGTTATTGTTGCCAGTGGTTCGGCCTCAATCCATTTAGTGAAGTAATCCACCACCACGATGAGCCATTTCAATTGGCCAGGTGCTGGTTTGAATGGTCCTAACAAGTCCATCCCTCATTTGAAGAACGGCCAGGGAGCCGTGATTGCCTGCAAATCAGATGGCAGGATCCTAATAATCTTTCCATGCTTCTGACAGCTTTCACATCTCTGGACGTGGTCCTTGGCGTCTTGAGCCATTGTAGGCCAATAATATCCTGCACGAACAGCTTTTCGTGCTAGTGCCTTGGCACCCATATGCTGCCCATTGATGCCTTCGTGAATTTCCGCCAAAACATATTAGGCTTGATCGCTCCCGAGGCATTTCGCCAGAGGCGCATGTATTCCCTTCTGGTAAAGTTGGTCGTCCACCATTGTGTAAGCAACTGCCGATTTTACCAAGTTTCTTGCCTGCACTTCATCGTTGGGAATAATTCCTCGCTCCAAATAATCCGTAATTGGTTTTCTCCAGTCCTCCGAGTTTGTTATCAACATTATACAACTCGGTTCTGGTAAATTTTGTTGGATTACTGTTCTCAAGCTCCCCGGGCATTTGGTGCTTGCCAATTTTGACAGGATGTCGGCCCTCGTATTTTCTGCCCGTGGAATATGTGTCACTGTCACTGCATCAAATTGGGCCATGATCTCTTTCACTCTGGCTAAATACTTAGCCAACAATGGTCACTTTACTTGGTAAGTTCCTTGAATTTGAGATGCCACTAACTGAGAATCGGTCGAGATATGCACCTTCTGAGCTCCATTTTCCTTGGCCTGAGACAGTCCTGCCAATAGGGCTTCATATTCAGCCTGATTATTGGATGTTGGGAAATCTAGCCGTAGGGATAGTTCTATGGCGACACCATCCGGATTTTCCACAATAATCCCTGCGCCGCCACCTTGCAAATTCGACGAGCCGTCCACAAAGACTCTCCAAGGTTCTGTTCTTGCTTCTTCTTGAATGAAAGTCGACTCCACTAGGAAATCGGCTAAAGCTTGTGATTTGATTGCTGTCGTGCTTCATAAACAATATCAAACTCCGACAATTTGATTGCCCAACTCATCATCCTTCCTGCTAAGTCCGGCTTGTGTAGGATTTGCCGAAGTGGTTGATTCATCCAGACTATAATGGAATGGCTGTGAAAATAATGTTGTAGTCGTCGTGCTGCTGTCAGCAACACGAAAGCCATCTTTTCAAGCTTCTGGTATCTTACCTTGGGCCCTTGCAAAGCCCGACTTACAAAATACACTGGTCTTTGTTCTTGACCGGTCTCTCTTGCCAGAACTGCGCTCACTGCTTCTTCACTCACAGATAAATAAAGAATTAACTTTTCATTAAGTTTAGGTCTTGATAGCACTGGTGGGGAAGATAGGCATTGCTTGATCCTAACGAATGCGTTTTCACAATCCGAGTTCCATCCTCCTTGAGCTTGCTTCTTTAGTAGCTTGAAGAAGAGGAGTGATTTTTCAGCTGACTTTGGCAAGAATCTTGTTAAAGCTACTAATCTTCCAGTCAACTGTTGGACTTCTTTCTTACTTGTTGGGGCCTTCATCTCCAGGATTGCTCTGCATTTCTCCGGGTTGGCTTCTATGCCCCGGCTTGTTAACAAGAAACCCAAAAATTTTCCAGAGGGTACTCCAAAGGCACATTTCGCCGGGTTTAGTCGGATTCTGTGTTTCCTCAATTTTTCAAATGTTTGACTTAGGTCTCGGACATGGCTGCCTTGCTCCTTTGATTTAACTATCATGTCATTAATGTATACCTCCACATTCTTCCCCAGTTGGTCTCTAAAAACTTTTGTCATCATTCTTTGATACGTCGCTCCTGCATTTTTAAGACCAAAAGGCATCACATTGTAACAATAATTAGCATTATTAGTGATGAAAGCAGTCTTATCCTGGTCATCGGGATGCATAGTAATTTGATTGTATCCCGAGTACGCATCCATGAATGAGAGCAACCAGAATCCGGATGACTGATCTACTAGTTGGTCAATGTTGGGCATGGGGAATGCGTCTTTTGGGCATACTTTATTCAAATCCTTGTAGTCGACACATACACGCCATTTGCCATTAGGTTTCTTCACCATGACGACATTAGATAGCCACGTGGTGTACTGTACCTCCCTTATAAATCCAGCATCAAGTAATTCTCTGACGTGTTCGTCTAGAGCTTGTCCTCGATCTGAGCCAATCTTCCTTTTCTTTTGCGCAACTGGCACTGACTTTGGTGGAATAGCCAACTTGTGACAGCAAAACTCGGGATCAATTCCCGGAATCTTGGACGGTTTCCATGCAAACACGTCTCTGTTGTTTTGTAAAAACTTCTCTAATTCTGCACGAATTTCAGGATCTAACATCTTCCCAATTTTCGTGACTTGTTCTGGACCTTCTCCCAGGACGAGGTCCTCTAATTCCTCGCTTGGCTTGGCTCTTTGTGCCTTGTCCTCCTCCCTTAGGTCCAGCTCAACTACCTGCACTGCGCTGCTACATGTTTTTCCTTTGCTAGCCGACTTGCCTTCTTGGACTGCCTCGAAATAACATTTCCGGGAGTCCTTCTGATCTCCTTTAACCGTTACGACTTGGTTCGTATTGATGATGAATTTTAACTTCTGGTGATTTGATGATACCAACATGTTCCAGGAATGGATAGTCGGCCTTCCCAATATTACATTGTAAGGTGAGGGGAAATCCGCCACCACAAACCGAACCATCTCTGTCTTGAAAGCTTCCCTGGTTCCTAGAGTCAGTTTGAGGTCAATAAACCCTTTCGGACGGGTGTCTTCTCCATTGAACCCAGTCAATGTGGTCCTACATGGCTTCAAATCCTTGGAGTCTAGTCCCATTCGTTTGAATGCATCCCAAAGAATAATGTCTACCGCACTCCCGTTGTCCATAAACACCTTCCTAACTTGACAACAATCAACTGTTCCTGTGATGACCAATCCATCATTGTGTCCCGGCACCACATCATTTAGGTCTTCTTGTGTAAATCCCAACATCGGCTCATTTGGTCTCTTGTCTTTCTTGAATTTGGGGCGGTCATTGATGGACATGACCTCTTTTAAATATTTCCTTCGTTGATTTAAGGAGTCTCCTCCTCCCCCAAAACCTCCAACAATTCCATTGCATACAAATTTTGACTCGGGGAATTCGTCACTATTGCCTCGTCCAGATTTGCTACAATCTCGTCTCTTTTGTTCACCATGTGGACTCCTGCTCTTGTTCTGTCGCTTATTCTGTCGACCTTGAGTTTGAATGACGTACCGACGCAGCTTTCCTTCACAAACGAATTTTTCAATAGCGTCCCTTAAATCCCAGCAAGCTTCTGTGGTGTGTCCGTGTTGGTCATGAAATTCACAATATCTGGACCGATCTAATGGTTGACTAGTCCGCATCGGTCGTGGTCGTTCAACGTTTTTCATCTCCGTCAGAGATACCTCTTTCCATATTTGGGCTTGTGGCAATTTCAGTGGTGCATATCTGCTGTATCTTCCTTCTGCTCTGCTTCCTCGGGGCCGATTATTTCTGTCCCGACCTCGAGTGTCGCACCTATTCGAGTTGTACCGATCCTTACCTCGAGAAGGAGAGCCCTTAGTCAATTCCCTGGACAGCTGATTTACGGCTTCCATCTGTTCCAACTCAATGTATTGTTTCGTTCGGTCTCTGAACTCGGCCAAAGTCTTAGGTCGTCGCTTCATTACCGACTTCTTTAAGCGTGAAGACTTGTCCAATCCTGCAATTGCACAATGGAGATGCACCTCTTCTTTTAACCCAGGAACTTGTAGAGCCGTGCTGTTGAATCGTTCTAAATATTTCTGCAAGGTCTCCCCAGGCGTCTGCCTCACTTGGTCGAGTTGGAATTCCGTTTTTGGCTATTTTCGACTTGTTGCGAAGTGGAGTAAGAATTTATTTATCAAATCCTTCAAATCTGGAATTGAGTTGGCCGGTAAGCTATTAAACCAGATTTGTGCAGGTCCCCGGAGTGTTCCTGCGAACAGGCGTGGGATCACAGGACCTGTATACCCCTTTACCATGATCTCCATCTTAAAATTCCCGACATGAATTTGTGGATCCTGGCTCCCATCATACTTCGAAAAGTCCTTTGTATCCAGTCCTTTTGGATAAAGTGTTGTCATGATTTTTTCCATGAAGGGCGTATCAACTCTCTCTCTTTCATCTGAATCTGAGTCTGAGGATTCAAAATCTTCTCTCGACAAACTCTGACCCCTAGCAGGCTCCTTGTTTTTCTTCCGTGTTTCTGTTGACGCTCTGTCCCGCCTTATACCACCTATTCTTTCCCAAGATACCACGGTTGGATCTCTTGGGTTTCCTTGATCTAAGGTGTCTTCCTGGGGCTGTCTGGGTTCTTCCCCCTGCCTTATTTCCTCATCACTTGCTTGCATTGGTTCTACATTTTGAGGATGGGAAGTTTCATATCGGCTTCGGGCATTGGCGTCTCTGTCATGCTGAGTTTCCTGGTTATCGGTCCGCCTTGCATATTGCTCAAATAACTTTTTCCAATCCGAATCACGTCAGTCCATTTCCTCCTTTAATATTCGGGCATATTCCTCCATTTGAAGGGCATGACGATTCTCTATCCCGTCTATTCTGTTCAACACGGATCTGACCGTGTTTTGCAGTAGGCGAATATCAGGGTCAATCACCTGTAATTCTGCTTGTGGACTAGCTGGAAGAATTAATGACCCCACTTGTTATAACACGACGTTCTTTGGGAGAGGGGAATTTGCCGTATCTGACGTTTCATTTTCGATTTCAACGATAACTCGATCCGCATTACTGTTGGAATAGTTTTGATGTTCTGCTTGTTCTGCGTGGTGTCCTGGTTGTTCTTCTGGCACTTGAGCATGCCGAGTTGTCAAAGTTCGTTTCATTTTTGCCATCATAACGTGTAGCCTGATAACTTTGTGGTCGAACCTTGTCGTCCCCACAGACGGCGCCAAATGTTCGTATGTGAACAATATTAGAGTTAATCGGGCTTGAACTAGGAATGATGCATAGGGCCTACGTACCCTTGTATAGGGATCAAAGCCCACGTAGTTCGAATACAATTCCGGCGTTTAGCCACTGAGAGTGGGGTGTGTGTTCTGTGAGAATGGAAGAGCGAAACAGCATGTACCGTTCACCAGTGGAGGGCCCTCCTATTTATAGGCAAATGGATAACCGTCCCGAGATGGCGGTTACCATTTGTTGTCCCGGAATGGGCGGTTATCGCATATGTAGAAAACCGTCAATGAAAACTGGCTTGAGGAGTTGGGCTTTAGAGCCCAAGTTCCGAGATCCATAACACACAGATATGCCACATCAACATAATGGAGTCAACTGACGTTTGACAAATTGAGCATTTAATGGTAAGGACAATATTGCTACGTTGTTAGACTTCTTGAGCAATATTGAGACTAAAAAAATTTTAAGGTAACATTGTTTATTGGCGTATGACAAATTTACTAGATACTTAACCTTTTTTTAAGTAAAATTGAAGTTTAAATCTTTCACATCAACCATGGAATTCAGTTGTATCACCAGACAACATAAAAAGAATAAACTGATTGTTCCTTAAAAAAAGAAGTTAGCTTCAGTCCCATCTCATGCCCCTACTAAATGGTATGAGTACTTGTGGTTGTAGTGTAGCGTTACTTATGTACTATGGGCACATTACACCGTAAAGTTTTTAAAGGTGAAAAAAATATATAAAGATTACAATATAGAGCAATTTTAACCAAATACTTGGTTTAACTTCCGTTAATTGACAGTACACATGGGTCCTACAATGGCCACATGTCAAAGGCAAATCTTCTCTTAATTAATCATTATATTGAGAAAGCAAGTATACTAAAGAATTGTGAGGAAACAGAGCTCGTTCGAGTTCTGGATTGTCTAGATGTAAATCTGGAGGGTTTAAATTTTTTTTTTTTACTTTTGTATTTTTTATCAAAAATAATTTTAATGGGTAGAGAATCTAAAATAAAGATAATCTCTCAACTAACATTTTTTAAAAAAATGATTTTTTTATATAGAAAAAAAATAAAAACGAAAATTAAAAAAGATCAGATCTGGATCCAGAACTCATCCGTATGTACGAGCAAAGAGAGCTTGTCCGTAGGACGAGCTGTGAAACCGGTTCCGAATTGTGATGGTATTGAATTGAGTAATATCGTGCAAGTGATAACATGTACAAAATAAATTGATAACTATTATCTTTAATTAATTCCTAAATTAGTTTTGTCAACTAACTAAATGAAACTAATTACAAACTAAAAACAAACTATACGACAAAACTGAATTTATCCTCCAATAGATTAAAGCATCACCAAAATATGGCGTCCCCCTGCTCCTTCACTTTCGCAGCTTCACTCTCAGATTAATTCATGCCGTTGGGCATCATGGGGGACCGTTCCCCAAAGTAAGTCTCATCTTTTTCAGATGAAGTGGGGGTTCTTCCAGTTCATGATCGTCAAACTCATCATCATCAAAATCATCATCCAGCTCGTCATCGTCGCAGTAATCGTTGTCATCCTCCGACATGTCGAACTTGAGAGATTTTTGGTTCTGGTTCGGGTTATAGCCGGGAGGTAATTCAGGAAGTTTCAGATCTTGAAGACTTTGAAGCTGTTGAGGTCATCCAAACTGAGGAAGTTTCAGATCTTGGGCTGGTTGTTTTCACCTTTCTGGCCCTCGTTATTTCCACTGCCCTTTCCATTGTCGATTGCGTGTTCTTCATTTGGTTAGCGAGGTGATTTTGGTTCCAGTTCTGGTTGTTCGATTTGGGAGCACCCCAGAGCTCTGCATGCTTCCCTGATTTCGCTAAATTTGTGAGAGTGAAGCTACTGATGAAGTGAAGGATACGACACTTTAATTATTCCCTCCACTCTTAGATACAAGGTCTAGTTAATTTTTTTTGGAGAGATTAAGGAAGTTAATTAAATTACTTTAGAGTTTTTTTATTTTTATTTTTTTTTAAACTAATTAGTTTAACTAATAAATTAATATATAATCTAAGGATACACAAAATATAAAATGATTAAATAATGTATTTAGTTTCTTTAGTTTCTAAAAAAAAATAACTACATCTTATAGTTAGAAGAAGTATTATTAAACAAATGAGGATTTGTCACTGACATGCGGACAATGTGGGACCCATGTAACTGTCATTTAACAGAAGTTAAGCCAAGTTAACACCTTTTGTTAAAATTGCTTCATATTGTAGTCTTTATGTCCATTTTAACTCATTTTCTTTATGGTGTTGGTGCCCCTTGCATGTTTGTTTGTTTTTTAATTTGTCCTTTTGCCCTTTTCTATTTTAAAATATAAAAGTTGTGTTAGATGGATGTATTGGAATATCAAGGAGGGATATCTTAAATGATGCTACCTCGTAATATTTTAAGGCACTAGTTTTAATTGAACTTAAGACTTTTTTTTCATATTATTATCTGGTTGAGTTAAATTTAACCATTATTGAGCTTAATTGGAGATAGTTTTTCCAAATGCTTTTTCTGCAACACGAATTTGAATTTGAGAACTCATATTTCAACAGTTAAAATTTATTTCCCTCAAACCAACGCCTCTTAGTAACTCTAATGTATTTTAATTTAAATATGGGTAAAGGTGTAATTTTACACATGAAGTTTGTCTCCAGGAACGCCCAGCACCACGAAGTATTTTTTGGAGTAAAGGTACACACGAAGTTATGTTTTGGGAGCGTCTAGCACCACGGCCGTTAGTTGACTGTCAACTTGGATGAAACGCTGACGTGGCGTTAAAGCAGACTGACACGCTGACGTGGAATAAAAAATTTAAAAAAATTAGGAAAAAAATTAAAATCATTAATTAAAAAAATCAAAAAAATTAAAAAATTAGGAAAAAAAATTAAAATAATTAGAATAATTAGAAAAAATTCAAAAAATTAGAAAATAAAATTAATTAGAAAAAAATTAAAATAATTAGAAAATAATTAGAAAATAATTCAAAAAAATTAGGAAAAATTCAAAAAATTAAAATAATTATAAAGAAATTAAAATACCCCCGCCAGTGGACTCCACCACCGGCCACCCTACCGCCGGTGGCGATTGGTTGCCTGTGGCCGCCACCCGGCTGCAGCGGTCGGTCCCTGGCAGCGGCAGTCGAATTAGTTGATTTTACTTATCTTTCTAAAATTCCCTTATATAAATTTTGTACCTCAACTATCTTATTGATTTCACATAATCGATCATTTATATCAATAGGTATCTTTTATGAAGAAATTGACAAAAATTAGAATATTGTATTATAATTAGGACCAAAACAAACTCTCAAATGTTGTCTTATAATTAGGACCAGAGGGAGTATATAATAAATTGTAAAGGTATTCAAAAGTGTTTTAAAATTTTGTTAGTTTCTTATTTTGGTCATTGTCATTTCCCCAAATGAAAGAGAGCAGTCCATGCTGCATGAACATAATTTTTTACATTTTTCCTAATTTTTTGAATTTTTTCTAATTATTTTAATTTTTTCCACATTTTTTGAATTTTTTCCTAGTTTTTTTTTTATTTTTTTCTACTTTTTTTTTAAAAAAAAATTCTACATTTTTTATTTTTTTTCTAATTTTTTTAACTTTTTCCTAATTTTTTGAATTTTTATTCCACATTAGCGTCCATGTCAGCGTCCACGTCAGTCCACGTCAGCGTTCCATCCAAGTTGATATCAACTAACGGCCGTAGTGCTGGGTGCTCCCAAAACGTAACTTTATGTGTACTTTTTCTCCAAAAAATATTTCGTAGTGCTGGCCATTCCTGAGGGTAAACTTCATATGTAAAATTACACCTTTGTCCATCAAATATTGGTGCCTAAAGAAAGAGAACAAATACGACAAGGCTGGGATCAACATTTTCTCAAAAATGGACTTGACGTGTCAGCCCAATAAACATTTTCCTTTTTACTGTGGTCTTTTTGCATATATAGAGAATCCATTGCCATAAGTTATGTATTGACCTTTGCAGTGGCGGAGCCAGGTTTTTAAGGTTATAGGTGCATAATTAGTGGAGGGGTTCGGGGGCAGCGCCCCAATTCTTTTTTTTTTTTAAGGAAAGTTTTATATGCATTAAAAAACAAAAAAAAATATAAATAAGAAAAGAAAAGAAAACTTCAACTTAACATAGAAAAATAATAATCAAAAGTCAACTAAGCTATTACAACAGATTACAAAAGCATTCTTTGATTCTTTATTCCTTGAAAATATTGCATTATATTTTCATTATCAATCTTATTAAACATATTACGTTCAATAAAAGTGTGTCAAGAGTTCTCTAAGATCATGCAAGGTGGTTTTTTTTAGGACTTCGAATCAAGCAAAAGAAGAATGAAATATTTATTTCTCAAACTAAATACCTGTGGGAGCTTCTTAAGAAATATGTAATTAATCACTGCAACAGAGCTAATACCCCTATGAGCTCAACAACTTTTGTAATATTCTAATTTTTACTTTTAGGATTTATTTATAATTAAGAGTGAAATTATATATGATAAATGTATTTAATTTATAATTTTAAAAAATATATACAAAATAAAAATAGTGACTAGTTATAAAAAATATATCTTTCTGCATCATATAGGGTTTTCTTTTCTTTAAGGTTGCGTGTGGTGAAACAATCACTATTTTCATTACTACTGTATTCCCCATGTCTCAACAGTCACTAAAGTAAAAAACTAAGAAATGAAAAAGCGAAAAAGGGCCAGCAGCGTTCGAACTCGTGACCCTTTGATTTGTAGTCAAATGCTCTACCATCAAACTATGGACCTATAGATGTTTATGACTAAAGAATATATATATATATATATATATATATTGAAAATCTTGTGCCTGCACTTACACCCACATACCCTCCGCGCGCTGGACCTATGGCATGTTAAATTTAGTGGAAATGCCAATCTCAAAAAGTGGCTAGAGTTCTCATCTCATTATAGAGTTCGTCTGGTTTTGATTTAAGGGTTAAGGAGCAATTTGGCCAACGAATTTTTACTCAGGAGCGTCCAGCACAAATAATTTTTAACCGAACCTTAAATACCAACAAACTTGTTAAAATGTTAATTTAGCACCAAAACGTTAAAAGCAAAATAACGTCCGTTGCCTTTTCACTTTCAGCAACCGTGACTGAGTGCGTGATCTGGGTACCTAAGTCTGTTTTGTACCAATGAAATACAAAGCCTCTTGGTTCTCACTTCCCACGCCCATATTATTTTGCTCAGTCTTCATCTTCATCTCCTTCACATTCTTTTCCCCATGGCGTAGAAAAATAGGCTTAGAAATTTCGTTTACATTCTCAAAGAAAAAGCCTCAGTTTTCGCAACATCCCTATCTTGCGCACGCCATGTGTTTGCTGTTCGCGTCTCCATCCTCTGCGCCACCACCGACAACCTCTCCACTCCTCTGTTGGAGGCCCGAATCCTCACCTCATCACCATTACCACCAACGACTCCCACCTTCTACAGCCTGCCTGCATCAACGCTCTCATTTGCCGACGTCACCACACACATAGCGCCTCAGTGGCCCTCAAATGCCTCTTCACATTACACAACATCATCGTCCAAGGACCTCTCACTCTCAAGGACTACCTCGCTTGTTACCCTTCCTACAATGGCTGGAATATCCTCAACCTCTCCTCCTTTCGCAACAATTCTAACATCGAATCATTGGAATTGTCATCTTGGGTTCGATGGTATGCTGGTGTTTTAGAACAGAGTCTATCAGTCTCCGATGTCTTTGGGTTACTACTTGATGAGCTCCTCTTCGAATTCCAAGAAAGCACGCATGATAGGAAGACTTTTGGGCTATCGAATTCAGAATTGTTTTGTAAAATAGATGTTCTTGTGGGTTTTGTAGAGTAGATAAGTCGAGTGCCAGAGTCATTATAGCTCCAAAGGAACAATTTGGTTTACGAAATGGTGAGATTAGTGGGTGAAGATTATAGAACTATTCAATATGAGATTTTCTTGAGAGTAGAAGAACTTTGGGACAGAATGGGGGATTTGGAGGTGGACGAGATGGTAGAGTTAATGCGTGACTGTACAAGATGGGAGGATAGCAAGAAAGGATTGGTCCTTGGATGTATGTCTTTAACGGACGTTAATTTGTTTTTAACGGAATTGTGTTGAATTAACATTTTAAAAAGTTTGTTGGTATTTAAAGTCCAATTAAAAGTTATTTATACTAGACACTTCTGAGGCAAAAGTTTGTTGACCAATTTACACCTTAACCCTTGATTTAACGTTGTACTACTTAATAATTCAGGATATTCAGTGTTTTTAAGAGAATAGTTTAAGAATAAAAATGTTATTTACCTCCATACAGAAATTTAATTGATCTCAAGGCCTTTAAATCAGCATTTGAAAAATACATTCACTTTAGTTGAGATAAAACTCCTCTTATATACTTACCTTATATATCTCAAATCATATTGTAAAACAACATCTTCTACTGATAACTCAAATGAGCGAGCAATGATAGAATATTTTTCTTATCTTTTTCACAACAAAACTGGGAAATTCACTGAAAACAATCCATATGTATTGAAGATTAGGTTCATGCACTCAAATTAATAGGCAATTAATTTGACCATGATCACCATCTTTACTAATCTTGTTCATAATACATTAGTTAGATACATCGTACGAAAATGAATCTAGGCAAATAGCATAACCTAGAAATTAAATTGTAGACATTTTTTGGCCATTACAAGGCGATTAGTATCCAGATATACATGGCAAAATTATACAAAATCTTCCTTCCTTTTTATGTGTTGAAATTCATAATTTTGTCAATATCTTCATTTGCGCGATTTCCTTCTTTCTTTTCCTTTTATGTGTTCAAATTCATACTAGTAAAGTATATATTACCATTGGATATTTGGATCTCACAGATATTAGTAAAAATCATTTTCCAATGTCCTAACATTAATTAACATTTATTGTAAATTTCCTTCCTAGGCTTTTACTCCTCTTATGAAACTCAACGTATTTCCCTTTCATAGAAATCAAGAAAAACAGGCAAGCGCCTCGTAGCGCGATGGCACTAATGCCAGCCTTAGGAGCTGACCTTCTCCCTTGTCCAGTCTAGGGTTCGAGCCCTGCCTTTCCCTCCCCCCACTGGCTGTATCAAAAAAAAAAAAGAAATCAAGAAAAACATTAAATCTTATTAGCTCTCCCCTAAATTTAACAATTTATCAATTTTACCCTTATTTATTATACATCATATCCAATGAGAATAAAGTGTACTCACATAACAATAAATAAATGGTCAAATTACAAATTTATATGAAAAATAGGGTTAATGTACAATTTTTCCGTAGAAGGAACCATTCAAAAATGTTGAGTATCTAAAAGTTTTTTAGGAACCATTTCATCCCAAAAATGTTAAAAAAGAAGCAAATTCACCTTAACCATTAAAAAACTAATCTTGATCTTTAAAAAATTTAATGTTGATCGTTATAATTGCTCTTTGAAAAACTTATAAATATCCAACGCTTTTGAATGATTGCTTCTAAGATAAAATAGCACTTAATCCAAAATTTAATGTTGTACTTATAAAATATGACAAATATATTGTCTCTCTATATATGTTTCTTAAAACACATTCACCACTTTCATGGCTAATGGTGTACAAAGACCAATTTGTTTCTGATTATAAGTAACGTGTTACTCATACTCATAAATCAATAAATACATTAAATTGATGAAAATTTTCAAATTTACTAGTAAAGTTTTTTGCTTATTGCATCAACAAATCATTATCACCTCTCTTTCATCTTTATCTCTTTCCAATGAGAATTAAATAAGGATAAAATAGAAATAACATGCAATCACTAATAACCCTACAATTGCCTTATATTTGAGAGTTTGTTGTCAAACTCGCAAGTTGACTCTTTGAGTATACCATTTTTACATTCCTACCTTACTAAATCGAGTGAGTCAAGTAGCAGGTATGCTTGATTCCTTTCTCCTCCTTCTCTCCTCCTCTCTGCATTTCATCTTCTTCATCGCATGCTCCCTCGCCGGCAGCTTGTGCCTTACACACAAGCCGCCGGCAACCACCGCCTTTGTGCCACAGACGAGTCCGAGTGGTTGTTGCGAGTCCATATCTTTGATCTACAATCCAGGTGCTTTGGAGTCCAGATCCTTGATCTATGGTCCTCTCCCTCAGAGTTCTGTCAGACGTGGCCTTCTCTCGTCCTTGTGACGAGCCCTTTCCTCTCCTCTTCAGATCTGATCTGTGAAAGTGAGATTTATCTGCTTTTTTATTACTTTTCTGTGTTACTGGGTTGTCTGGTGGTGTTGTTGTCTTATGAAATAAGCAGATCTGTAAGATCTGCGTGCAAATCCTCTTGGGTGAACGGCTGTATGAACATTATAAGATCCGATTCTCCCTTGGTAGTTCAGATCTGCGTTCCTGGGGGTAGATTTAAAGAGGCGTTGCTTGTTGTGTGGCCAAAGTTACCAGATCTGATTCAACAGAGGAGCAGAAGATTTCTTCTGGACATCATGGGTTTTCTTACGTCTGAGGTTGGGTTTTTTGTGTTCTTAACCCCAATATGGGGTACCTGTACAGCTGCTCTCGTTGCAGCTAATGCTTATAAGGAGGTGTGCCCGTTTGGGTGGGTTTTACAATCATCACCTTCTTCGTTGTTACTCCTAACCCCAGATATTGAGGAGGCTGCTTTGTCTATTATTCTACTTCTACTTCTAAATATTTTATGTATGGTGATTTGGCTGTTTTTGTTTTTGTCTTGGATGTATTTTGTTATACTGGATCTGGCTTTACTTGTATCCAGATATTGTACCTGTTTTTAGTATTAATATAAATAGCTTTCCGATCAAAAGAAAAATGTAGCAGGTAAATTCGTGCCAATTATAAACTCGGTTAACCTCACGAGTTTACCATTTTTACGATTTTAACTTACATAACTGTGTTAATTCACTTTCAAACTCATGTTAATTTTTCGATTTAATTATTTTCAGAGGCTTTTTATTTGAATTTTATGAAAATTTCTTTATTAAGTATAAGAAATTATAAATGTTGGTGGATTTAATTTTAATTATTTGGATTCAAAACATACTCAAATCAAATTGTTGCATGTTTTTATATTTTAATTATACATTATTAATACATATTTAATTATAAAAGTAAATTCTTACGAATTTATGATTCGAGTTTATGATACGAGTTTATACCATTGTGATAAGTTTGTTTAAACTCACGAGTTTAACAACTTTATTAGAGACTAAAAATTTCTCCTACAATTAACTTATAATCAGAGCCATATTAGGAATTGAAAGCATCAAAATCCAACAAAATAAATGAGAATCCAGCTTTAATTAATTAGCATATCTCACCAAATTACCTGCTCTGATAGATGGAGTACATTGTCAGAGAAACCTTCCTGCCTATATAAGCTGCACAACACAGAATTTTGGTGATCAAAATTGAAAAGCAAGTGTGTTTGTGAGAGTTGTGGAAAATGTATGTTGGTATCTTCAATAATGGTGAAGGTAGCTTGGTGCAGCTCCGGAGTTTGCTTTCTGTGTTATTTTGGAATTGGTGAGAAAACGAATTCCGGAGCTACCCCAAGCAACCTCTGCCCATTGTTGACAAAAATTCTGAAACTTGCCCTCTCTCTGTTGTGAGTGTCACGTCAAGAAGACAAATAAGAAAAATGAGGTTTATAAGGCTTTAGGTTCTTCAACTCCAATTATCACTTCTTCTTTTTTGTGATGTCCTTATTCTAAGGACTCATGCCACGTTACAATGGCACTTGTTGTATTTAGAGTTGGCCAATCAAAAAAGATACCTCTCCTATGGAGAGTTCTGACTGGATGTGCTGACCAACGAGAGGCTGTGGAGCCCCTAGAGATGTCAGCTTTCATTTCCCAACTTCAACGCTAACTTTTAAAATGTTTCTTTGTGATTTGTTGTTACAGATTTTGTGTCTTGTGTATGACTTGGATATCTTTTCTCTCAGTCCAGATGCGTAGAAATGAAAATGATTTGGAAGCTAGAGATTATGGTATGCCTCAATGGAATTTGGATTGCTATGGTTTGTGTGTTTGGTTGTTGGGTTTTGTTGTCCCCTTCCCACTCCTGTCCTTTTGTTACTCCCACGAATGTGAATATGAGGGAGGACTAAGAGCCCGTTTGATTCAGGGAACTTTTAAGGAGGGAAATGAACTTAAAGAAAGGAAAGGAATTGAAGGGAAGATTCAAAGAGAACTTTAAAAAATTTAGTTGTTTGGTTGACATAGGAATTTAATTAAGTTGAGGGAAGATAATTTGTTTGGTTTGAAGAAAATTAGGCTTGTTTGGTGGGAAGAAGAGGTAAAATACCTACAATACCCCTCAAAATTAAAACCCCCACTTGTCTCTCACTCTCATCTCTGCCTCTTGTGAGTCCGTCTCTCTCGCTCACTCTCGCCTCTGCTTCATCTTCTTCGTCCTCCACCTCGCCAGCACCTTTGCGTCCTCCACCTCGCCGGCGTCTCTACTTCCTCCACCATCGCCGGCGTCTCACTCTCGCTTCTGCTTCGTCCTCCAGCTCGCCGGCACCTCTACGTCCTCCACCTCGCCGGCGCCTCTCCTTCAAATTGGACCTTCGGCTTTCTCATACAGGGGCTTTTTAGTCCTCCAAATTCACTTTCCCAGGGGAATTTTCAAGATCCCCCCATTTTGTGAAGGAGCCCGTCTTCCTTCGTTTGTGGGAGCTTCAAAGACGGCGGGAATCTCAACTCCCAGGAAGAAGGCGCGCCAAACAGCTTCTGCCGACGGAACTGGATTAAGTTCCCAAGAACAAGCCCTTGATTCTGTCAACCAAACGGGACCTAAGGAGCCGCACAATATTCTTATAATACGAAGGAAAATTACATATTTGCCGTCTCGTTATTTTATTTTTATTATTTTTTGTTATAGGAGAACGAATGATTTATATTTATATTTTTTTGCCAACTTGTATGTTTTGTTACTTACATATACTTTGTATTTAAATATTGTTACGAAGATAAAATACAAAAGATTCAGTACAAGCCCAAATCGTCTGGCTTCTGTTTACTTTATGAGGCCAATTTTACTCTATATTTAAAGAAGGGTTTATCTTTTGTCATGTCACTTGACATAAGGTTATATCAAGTCACCCCAAAACTACGTCGTTTTGGGGTGACTTGACATAACATTATATCAAGTGACATGACAAACGATAAACCCTTTAAAAAAATATTTAATGTTTGTGTTTGGATTAGCTTTTGAAGAATAATTTTTACGATCTATGAGTTAAGCATGTAAGAGAAGTTTTGTCTTAGCTTGAGAAAAGGGCTTCTAAAACCACTATTTCAAAGTTACCCCAAACATTTTTTTAAAAAAAAAATAGAATAGTCAAAATGAACCCGTATGGTCCAAGCTCATTTTAATGTTTTGTTAAGTGTTTGGAAAACATTGGGACCATAGTTTTAGAAGCCCTTTTCCACAAGTCAAGACAATCTCCTCTCACAGTGTTATCAAAAACTAGTGCAAAAACTTACGTTTTTACAGAGTCATACGTGCTGAAACGCAAGTAAAAACTGTTATAAGCAGAAATTGATAAAAACTCCATTCAAACACGCAAAAACTGTATAAACTTACGTTTTTTACTTTAACCAAAAAAAAATGGGATGAAAAGGTTTTTTTTTTTTTTTTGCCCGAAAAAAGGATGAAAAGTTGAAAACCCTATTTCAATCGTGCATCTTGGACTCAGAATTACTGGAGAGTGGAGACTGGATAATTATATATAGTTTTTAACTTATTTCCATAGTTATAAATATAAGTTTTTAACGTAAGTTTTTTTAAAATAAGTTTTTTTTTATATAGTTATATGACTTATATATTTTAAATATGAAGTTGTTCATTAAATTTTGAATATTGATATATGATTTTTTTCCATGTGTGTATATATATAATTTGAGCTCTGACCTTTAAATAGTAGAAAATAGACACTTTACGTTTCGTATCGTTTCTACGATTTATGTTTCTATCACCCCCTTCCATGTCTATGTAGAAACTCGATTTTGACAATATTACTCCCACATGCTTACCTTGTAAACATAAAAGTTATTCTCCAAAACTAATCAATGCTTGTTTGGATTAAAGGTAGAAGCTGCTTTTCTGACATGATTTACACATTATACGAGGTAAATATATGAAAAAAGTTTTATCTCAACTTACATATGGAAGGTTGGAAGCATGAAAGCTTTTGAAGGGCAGTGATACTTTTGTGTTTTTGTTAATAAAATACTTTTCTATAGAAGCATGGCATGCATAAGTTCATTTGCTTAGCATTACATAATTTATTTTATTTTATAATAAGTTTCCTTCTTTTTTTTATACGAGCGAGCTGGAATGAGCACTGGACTGATTACAGAAGAAGAAGGGTGTTTAAGGGTGAAGGACATGGTTAATAGAGAGGGTGAATGGGATATGGAAAGGATTGGAGGAAGGTTGAATCAGGATGGAATGGCGTGTTTGGTGGCTGCTTTACCTCCCTGTGATCAGCTTGGTGGGGATACTATAAGGTGGGGGTCGAAGTTGCACAACAAGTATGTTGTTGCTGAGATGTATCAAAGACTCAGAAATGAACAGGATCTAGGGGAAACCATATGGAATGTGTTATGGAAGTGGAGGGGACCGAGACGCATTCAAATATTCCTCTGGTTGGTACTGCATGATCGATTGCTGACAAGTGAGAGGAGTTGCAGACTTATGGGTGGCAGTGCTAGCTGCTACAGATGTCATGAAACTGTGGAAAGTCTGATGCATGTAATGCGTGACTGTGGGGTGGCAAGGCGACTGTGGGGTGGCAAGGCAACTGTGGGGTGGCAAGGCAACTGTGGGGTGAGCTACTAGATAGCCAGATGGAGCCTGAGTTCATGCTTTTGCAAGGGAAAGAGTGGGTGGACTGGAATTTAAAGCAGCTGAGGAATGATTGGAACACAACCTTTGGTGTAACTTGTTGGCTTCTATGGACTTGGAGGAACAAGTGCAGATTTGAGGTGGGATACTGCATGCCGATAAACAAAATGTACATAGTTAATTGGTATGTGAAGGAAGTAAAGAGGGCTCGGGTGGAGTTTGGGCGAGTAATTGGTGCCCGACGGGAGGCTAGTGTCTGCTGGCAATATCCGATGATGGGTTGGTTCAAACTAAACACCGATGGAGCATCAAGAGGGGGCAGAGAAGGGCTAGTTGTGGTGGATTGATCAGGGGTTGGGATGGAAAATGGAGATATGGATTTGCAAGGAAACTAGGCATGTGCTCAGCCATTAAAGCTGAGTTATGGGCTGTGTTAACTGGCTTAAAACTAGTTCTGACTAAACATTTTGATAGTGTCATTATTGAATCTAATTCTGCTGCTGTGGTTTTTTTGCTCCAGAGTTTGCAGGCTGCTGATACTATAGAAACTAGGATATTAGTTGAAATTAATACATGTATGAATAAGCTTTCCAAACGTAGGTGTGTCCATGTGTATAGGGAAGGTAATAGATGTGCAGATGCACTTGCAAATGTAAATTTTGATCAGGAGGAAACTTTGTCTATTTTCGAGGACCCTCCTGTTGTCATTGTCTCATTGATCTTTTGCTGTACTAGGACTGTGGGTGTTTCACTCCCACGACTGGTTCTTGATAATGGAATGAATATGGGCTGATAGCCCCGTAGTTTTACACCCCCCCCCCCCCCCCCCAAAAAAAAAAAAAAGTGGTAAAAAATTATTTGAGGTAGTTTGGACTGCGACAAAAAAAACTGGAAGTGTTAGTGATGTAGGAAAATCAGATTGTTTGGAGCCCAGTATATAAGGGTAGTCGGGTAGAAGAAGACAAAAAGAACATCCAAGGAGATTATTTAGCGGTACCTCCTGGATCCTACTTAACAATTTATGGAAGAGATTTGATTTTATTGTTGCTGCTGCTGCTTACACATGTAATTTTTTCATAGAAACATGCAGAGTTTGGGGATTTGTTGTGTGTAATAAAATTCTTGTCAGCATAAACTAAATTCAGTATTGGATAAAAGTTAGGAAGAGAGTAAGAAAAGGTTCGTTCAAACAGATTTCATAGGATCCAACATCAGCCCCATTCTCTCTGATTAAACTGTGTTCATTTTACTTCCTCCGTCCCTATTTACTTATATTGAATGATCAAAATCTATTATACCCAAAAAAAAAAAAAAAAGATCAAAATCTACGTACTACGTACAAATTCATCTTCCTTTTTCAGTTTTGTCCTTCATCCGAGTCCATACTATTTTCATCTGAGTCCATACTATTTTAATCTCAATCACTTATATTGAATAATCTCCTTCTAGCAGAGATTAATTTAAAACAAGTACAAATGGTACCTTCAAATTTGAAACATGACGTTTATTTACAATTTATAGATAATAAAAATTCAAATCAGGACAAATAAATAAGGACAGAAAGTATAAGATCATCCAGACCCTAATGAGTTAGAATCCAAATTGATTACGGTCTGTTTGTTTCGAGGGATTTGAAAGGAATGAGAAAGGAGAGGAGGGGGAAAAATTTATGTGTTAGATTTAAAAAAATCAACGAATGGAACAACTAGAAAAATTTAATAAAGAAAAGATGTAAGAAAAAATAGCAAAAAAAAATTAATAAAAACAACTTTTAACCCCACTTACATTTTTTTTCAAATCAAACTCAATCTTCCCTCCCCCCGCGGGGGAGGGGGGTCATTCTTCCTACCCTGCCCTTCATGCCAAACAAGCCCTATAAGATACCCAAGTTATTGAGACCATCCATTCCCTGCTATTTTATAATAACTTTGTGTAGTATACATTACTTCTCCATAAAAACATAGATAGTTAATGACAGGGAGCTTACAATGGAGTCCTAGGGTAAGGCTCTAGAGGGGGGGGAAAACAAAAATGAAATATGTTAAACCGGAACTTCAAACAACTATGCACAAAAGTCTTTTTTTTTTTTTTAACTACTTTCAGAGAGGGGCCATATGGTAAATACCACCAAACCTGTTGTAAAGTAGCATCAAATTAAAGAAAGAGTCTTGCTCTAAGCACGAAGAGCATTAAGCTTCTCTGACAACCCATCCACTTCCTCATCATTCACCTCTTCAATAGGCTCCTCCTGTGGCAAAAAGAATTTAGACAACATTAACAACCAGGAAAATGTATCTCGTTAGCATAAATTTGAATATAAAACATCAGAGATCACTTGAAAGCATATGTCTGTTATTTATAGTTTGACAAAAATATGCCTTAATTATTACAGACAAACCAAAAAATTATAAATGGAAGGCACCTCTCCAAGAAAATAATGCAGATGAAAAAGAACAGGAGTAAGAGAGCTTTGGAAGGTTTCTCTAGATTATCTTTGTCAAGACAGAAAAATTTTCTATTGAAGTCCTAACATTTCGAATCTTCCGCGTATACCAATCCATTTCATCTAACGCAAGAGCAAAAAACTGGGGCCCCACGCACGCACACACACAAAAGCAGAAAATAAGGTTAAAAAGAGCAATGAATTTGAAGAGAGATTTCATTACCTCTGGATCTTTACTTTGTTTGTCACCTACACACTTGGAGGCACTGATGCTGGCACTCTTCAACAGGCTACGGGAGCCAACTTGGTTTGATCCATTTTGTGCAGCTTCAGTCCCATCAGGACTATGAAGAGTTGTTGCAACAGACTCGGCTCTTCGCCTTTCAAAGTCATTATTTTGACCAGCTTCATCCATGGGAACTTGTACTCGTTCTCTGGAAAAGTGATATTCCATAATCAATGCATATGACTTTGAAAGTCTATCACTTCACATGGTTTGAATCAAAAAAATACCACTAGTCTAAACCTGAGAACTGCCAAAGGCCCCAGATTTTCGTAACCAAGCATTACCTAGGCAAGGAGGCATGCTGTCTCTGCAAAGGAGTGCTTTGTTCACCTTTGCCATAGTGCTCCTCAAGATGTGCAAACTGTCGCTTGAACCGATCAACCCCACTGCATAGTAAGTTAAGGATTGGACAGTTAGAAAAATTTAGAGTTGGAAATTAACTACTGCTGAAATGAAATAGGGACATCCACTTTGATTTGATTCTAGTTGAGGATCTTCAAAATGGAGCAGATGCAAAACATAAGTTAAGGAGTCAAAACAAGACAGTGAAGATAATATGCTAAATATCAATCTGGCCGGGTGCTTCTTACAATATAGCAACGGAACCTTTATAAGATCAGAAAATGTAACTATGCCTACACTGAGGAACTCTCCATGCACTGAGGAGTTAAGTGTTTAGAAAATCCTTAAATGCAAGCATTAAATAAGAAGGTAGATGTCATGAATTAAAAAACAACAAATTCTTGTAGCAAAAACTGGTAGACAAAGCCACACAGCAAAGCAGATAGAATTAATTAGACTATATAAGGAAACAATCTGTGAGATATAATTGTCATTATATCTCGAGCAAGATATTTAACAAATCAATGTAACTTGGAGACAGGTATTTTAAAATCAATAAGGTAGACATAGGAAGCCTCAGATTGTCAGCATTTATAATACTGCTTTACCTCGGATACATGAAACTGGTCTGATCTCCACCACGCAGATATTCATGGAGCATTTGAGGATGATACTCTAGAATCTGTTCACTTCAAATGTAGCCTTGATTACAACCAAAGCAAAAAAGGAGAAACTATTGAAGCAACGTTCATCAACTGTATGGCCATACCTCTCGATAAATCAACTCTCTAACATCATCTTTAGTCACTTTTCTTCTCTCAAACTCAAACTCAAGTTTTGAAATTGGTTGAGGAGCTGCTGGTTCACGCTCAACATTTGCCAAACCACGAAAGTAAGGATCACTTAATGCCTGCAATCACAAGCATAAAGAAAAATATATGTGTCAAGGAACACAAGAAATTATCTCTGTATACCAATCTTAGAGCACTTTCACCCAACAAAATTTCTACTTTGGTAATAACTAGTTGCCATATATGATTAGGTGAGTGAAGATCGACCTCTTCAGCAGAAGGACGATCTTTAGGATCAAATGCAAGCAGGCGCTCCAGTAGACGGAGGGCCAATGGATCTGCACGAGGGAACTTTTGAGAAAGTGGAACTGGTTGCTTTTTCCGCATGTTAGCAAGGTACCTTCTAGCCTTCTCATTACGTATCTGAGATTTTAATAATTATTCACAAAAGGACAACAAAAACAGTACAAATTAGACGCCAAACTGACTAGACAAATTTCAAATTTATAGTAGTAAAGAATTTTAAAACATCAAAAGTATAATTGTAAATTAATACTATTGCAGCTTCTCATATGCCACCTAACTAATGTTAGAAAATAACAAACTATTTTTGGACGGACTAACCCTCGAAATGGTTTCAGCAGGAGGAGTACCAAGTAAATCAGTCATGAGATCCAACTGGTGCACCACATTTTTACCGGGAAACAGTGGCTTCCCAGAGAGCATTTCTGCAAATATGCATCCGATGCTCCAAATATCAATTCCAGGGGTATACTGCAAAAGACAGATTTAAATTATGCACATGTTAGAACATTTTTAAGTACGTCACCCCACCAAAATTTTAGAGAGAGAGAGAGAGATGTGGTAAACTGCTCTACCGGTCATCAGAAACATTGTCATGCTGTTTGTTTATCTTTCTAGAGACAGTCAACTAAGCAAAATATACCTCTATCAACACCATGAGCAAAAACAAGATTTGTACTGCATCAGCTATATCAAGACTACCTAATATATGTATCATGCAAGAGCTCAGAATTGAGAAGCACCCTATTGAGTGGTGTGATTATTAGGCATGCATGATTGACAACACAGGCCTCTGCTATTTTCAGCAAAAGATAGATGATATAAACTACAGAGGATAATGAAGTATCAAAGATAAAAGCTTACTTTTGAGAAAAAAGAACCGCATAATTCTGGCGCACGATACCACCGAGTTGCAACATAGTCCTTTACAGGATAATGTAAAATAAATCATCACAGGGCTTATAAAGGTAATTTCAGATACAAAAATTAGAGAATTTATTGCAATTTCCTACTAAAAATCCTGAAGGAAAGAATAGCTATGAATAAAAACATATTGTCATGTTACGTCCAGCAAACTACTTACAGTCCAGAATATAGCAGAAGGTGCATCATTAAAGGAAACTCGAGCAAGCCCAAAATCACATATTTTCAGTTTGCAATCAGCATTAGCAAGAATATTCTTGGGCTTTAAATCACGATGAAACACATTAGCTGCAAGGAAAATATAAAAATATATTATTTATGTTTCACTGTCTGCAGAATCCAAGAAATGTAATCAGAAGGATACCAGAATGTATATATTTCAGGCCCCGAAGAAGTTGGTACAAGAAAAATTGATGGTGCTCAGGCGTAAGATCATCATTAGCCTTGATTACTTGATGAAGGTCAGATTCCATCAACTCAAACACAACATAGATATCCTTGAACTCTCGTCGTGAAGGAGGAAGCATTATATGCTTGATTTCTACTATATCAGAGTGTCGGAGCAAACGGAGGAGTTTAATTTCTCTTAGAATCCGTGTGGCATCTGAGACATGCTCAAAAACATCATTAATTTTCTTAATTGCAACCTTTTCTCCTGTATGAGTATCAATTGCAGAACCCACGACACCATAACTTCCTTTTCCAATAACTTCTTGGACCTGATATCGACTTGCCTCTCCATACTCGGTGAAGAACTCTGTTTCTGATGTCTGTAAAAAAATCATTTACAAACATAATGCATTGTTGAAATATGAAAATAGTAAGGAGTACTCAAACATTACTAGTTTAAACTAAAGTGATTCCTATGGTGTAATATGCAAAACACACCCAATGCATAAACTACAAAGTAAGGACATCTAAGATACCCCATCAGAGAACACCTAGCACATTCACTACTAAGACCATGAAAATTTATACATCTTCACTAGAGATGTCACTAATGATTAATAGGCACGAAAGAAGGTAAGTCCAACGCTAACAACATTACTGTTATAACATAGGTGCAGATGAATCAGAATTAGGCTAAAACCATGCCTGTGGCCCATTACTGGTAACTAGCTACCAAGGATTATCTCTTTATACTTTTCACTTCTTTTTGGCATAGATTTTTTCGTGAAAATAGTGAAACCGTTTTCTTAGTTAAGCATGAAGCAAACATGGCTTCCTATCCAATCCTCGACCGTGTTGCTGAATGTCATTATTCCCAACAAACAGCAACAAATAAAAAATAAGAATTACAATATCTTCTAGGAAGTAATTATTCGTTTAATTTAAGCTCACTTCTTTGGTATTTATTTCTTTACCCTTTCTTAAAGTCTCAGACAAAACTGAGAGTGGATTTTACGAGATACAACCGCCCAACCAAATCTTAACCTAGATTAAAAATGTACACTAAATCCAATACCCAAAATGCCCGAGAGGCACTAGCCAATCGAATCGGTAAACAATAAAACAACTCAAGAATCAAACAATGAAAAAATACGTAACATAAGACCATCGAAGAATCGGGTCACAGACAAAAAGAAAAACCAGCAAAACCGATTTTCCAAACGAAAACAATACGAAAAAATAACCGTAAAGAGAAGGAAGGAAGGAAGCACAAGAAAAAACACCTTCTTTGTAGGATCCATGGAAGCAGCTTCGAAGTACGCCCGTGTGGGAACCTTGATATGCTTCAAGCCAGAGATATCAAAATCATCATCAATCGTGAGCCTATCGTCGAACCCCTCGCCTTCCTCTCTCTCCTGTATGGGAAGAGTGGCTAATTGAGCGCGCAAATCTCTCACGAACTTGTGGCTATTGTTGCTACTAGCCATACGATCGGCATTGTGATTGTTATGATTGTGGCTCGCCTCGTCATCAGAGGACTTGATCGCAGAAGAAGGTCGACGTTGAAAAAGGCGACGAATTCCGTCCACCAGTGTCGTTCCACCACCCATATATACTCTCTCCTCTTTGATCGGCTTTGACTAAGTACCAGTCTAATCCAGCATTGGCCGCTCGCTCTCTATCTCTCTCTTCTCCTATAAACTTAGATACTACTTGTGGATTTTCCTATTGTTGATTGATTGCATATTTTTTTTACTGCCCCGATGAGTGCGGAAGGAAAATGAAGCCAGAACTATCAAACAGAAAGGGTGACTAGCTCTGAGAGGGAGGGGGGGAGAGAGAGAGATGACAGCGTGACCCAGAAAGCGCTGCGTTTGCTTTTCAGCGTAACTATCCTCGCCGC
Organism: Acacia crassicarpa; assembly: GCA_034222035.1. Taxonomy (NCBI): domain Eukaryota; kingdom Viridiplantae; phylum Streptophyta; class Magnoliopsida; order Fabales; family Fabaceae; genus Acacia; species Acacia crassicarpa. The sequence goes on along the minus strand of JAWXYG010000002.1, from coordinate 44,945,498 downwards.
ACATCGTTCTTAAGAGCGAGAAAACAGAGCGGAAAAAGAAATAATTTTATAAAGAAATAAATTCACTCCATGACTTTTAATTTTTGGGTAAAGAGCCAAAAATACGCGTGTGTTTTTTTCGGATCCAAGTACTTTTTTTTTAATGTGTATTTTTAATGTGTAACTAAACAATGACATGGTCGTTAAAGTGAAAAAATATACATATAGTTTGTCGAAAAAAACGCCTAACACTAAATATTTTTTTTCGTATAAAAATATCGTTTGATCGTTAAATTTGATTTTTTTTATGTGGAAAAAATAGTAACAGTCAGTACCCTGAAATATAGGATTTTGAAAAAATATTTAAAGATGTTGACTGGCACTAAAAAATACTTCAAGATGATGGTACTTAAAAAATACTTTATAATCTTAAAAAAAAAATAAGATACTAAAAACATAAAAGAAGTTAAACTAACAGTCAAACAGTATTTTTACAGCTTAAAAAAAGTATTTGATATTGAGCGCTCTTATGGTCAGATCACATGTATATTTTTGCACCTTGAAAGCCACGTCATCATCCAATCAGCAAAAAAGTCAAACTTAACCGTAAAATGATATTTTTCATCCTACTTTATAATCACATAGTCACTTTTATACCAAAAAAAAGCACTTGGTGTGAGACGCTCATCCGGAAAAAACACATGTATATTTTTAGCCCTTAACCCAAAAATTAAAAGTTGTTATGGGGTGAATTTATTTCTTTATCAAATTATTTCTTTTTTCGCTATATTTTCTCACGCTTAAGAACAATGTGCGGTGAGGATAGTTACACTAAAAAGCAAACCCGGTGCTGTCTGGGTCACGCTGTCATTTCCCCCCCCCCTCCCCAAGTCACTTTTGAAAGCTACGTCATTATCAAGCCAACAAAAAAAGTTAACACGAGTTTAAGAGTAAATTTACACGGTTTTATATGCTACAAATGTAAAAATGGTAAAGTCGGTAAATAAACTGATAAGTTTAACCGAATTTATAACAGACACGAGTTTACCAATGACTTGAATCATTTTTGTAATCTAGAAAGTGTCAAAGTGCAGATTTGTCAACCAACTATTACCCGAGAAGCGTCTGGGCCAAATAACTATTGAGGGAACCAAAATTGCCAATCAACAATTAAAAAGTGAAAAAAAAAACACACACACACACACAAAATTTGGAGCAAATTCGCCAACGAACTATTACCCCGTCACTGTCTTGGTGTCTCCGTCTTCCATTGACTGTTATAATGTTAGTAACGTTGGCATTTCCAAAGCTTCTATTGTTGCTAAGTGTTCCACTCACCCTCTTGAAGTCATCCAGTAGTCCACAGCGTTCGACTGGCACGCACCTTGCACTCTGATTCCATCCCTCCGATGCCACAAGCAGCAACCGCTGCTGCCGTAATGCCTGCTCCCATGGGTCCCATCTCTGTTGGTGTTTTTCTTTTCCAACAAGAATGCTTAACTGCTCTTTTCTCCAGCATTTCCGCCACCGTCCACGCCAGTGCCTCACATTTTAACTTAATTGTGATAGTTGTTTTTTTTTTAATAGTTATTTGGTTTTTTTTCACTTTTAATAGTTATTTGATGTTTTTTTTTCACTTTTTAATTGTTGATTAGCAATTTTGGTCCCTTCAATAGTTATTTGGCCCAAACGCACCTCGGGTAATAGTTGGTTGGCAAATCTGCACCTTCACCCATCTAGAAATAAAAACAGTAAACTCATAGAGTCAACTAATAAATTTGACAATAATAGATATAAGTGTTTTGGACGGTATAAAGCATAAGAATGGAAAACAATTAAAACAAAGGTAATGGACCAATGTCAAGATTTGTTAAAAAAGTGTAAGGCCTAGGGGATGACCTTTCTATAAATGGAAAATAATTTTTCATAATCTCATTTAAAAAAACATCAAATAACTTTTAATAGTTATTTGATGTTTTTTTTTTTACTTTTTAATTGTTGATTAGCAATTTTGATCCCTTCAATAGTTATGTGGCCCAAACGCACCTCAGGTAATAGTTGGTTGGCAAATCTGCACCTTCACCCATTTAGAAATAAAAACAGTAAACTCATAGAGTCAACTAATGAATTTGACAATAATAGATATAAGTGTTTTGGACGATATAAAGCATAAGAATGGAAAACAATTAAAACAAAGGTAATGGACCAATGTCAAGATTCGTTAAAAAAGTGTAAGGCCTAGGGGATGACCTTTCTATAAATGGAAAATAATTTTTCATAATCTCATTTAAAAGGTATAATTATAAATATAAACATACAACTCAAAATTCACCTCATAAATGTCATTGAATTTGGAATCTAATGACAGAAAAACACCCCCTTAAAATGAAAGTTTAAGAATTCATTCTCATTTATAGCCTCAAATTATTAGTTCTTGCCTATTAAAATGAAAAAATTGACATAAGAAATTAGTATACATGAGTGAAGCTAAATAGTATAGTTTCTTGAAGTTTTTTTATTGTGAAGTCCCACATCGGCTGGGAAGGCGAACGAAGCATGCCTTATAAGGATGTAGAGACCTTTCCCTTGTGGATGCGTTTTAATGGGTTAGGCCCAATCAAAAACAAAACCGTGAGGCATTGAGTGCCGAATCGGACAATATCCACAAGCGGCCCGGGGGTAAATATATTTATACTAATTATGATTATAATAAAATATCATATTACTTTTTAATATATATAAAACGAGATATTACTTATTTTACTAAAAGCCAATTTGTTTTAGCTTTTTAGAAATGTTTTTACGATTTAAAATATAAGTATATGGAAAAAGTTTTATCCTGCCTTAAGAAAAATATCTTCCAAAACTATAGTTTAATTATTTCCCAAATATGCGCCAAGTTGCCATAAACATGATTACAAAGATGGATTTTGCTTCAAGCATGCATTTAGGAAAACCAAACAAGTTTCCTTTTTTTTTTTTTTTGGTTTTGGTATAAGGGGAGAGAGGATTCGAACACGGGACCTGAAGAACCAAACAAACAAGTTTCCAATTGTGTTGACCGTAAATGCAAACGTAGAAGGAAATTTGGCCAAGAAAAAAAAAACAGCAAATTGAAATCCATTTCGCTTTCACATATCTGTTTGATTAGATCCTTGAATTGTGTTTTACTTGCATCACATATCAATCAATTTCCTGTTTCATTAGGTTTTATTAATACAGTCAATTTAAACATATCAGAGTTGGGTTTCGATAATGCCTTTACAAGGGCAGTTTATCGTTGACCTCTTTCTTGTTTTTTTTCCCCCCTCAAAGTTGACCTCTTTCATTAGGCAATACTAATATAAATGATGTTCTAAAAATTAATAAATTATATCAACTCTGGTTAAATAACTAATATATATATATATATATATATATATATATATATATATATATATATATATATAGTAGTTAAATTAGTTGTTTGTAATAAATATATAGGAGTATTGATTTTTAATAGTGAGGGTTTGGACTAGTATTTAATAGCGGTGAAAATAGGTATCTTATATAAATTTTAGTCTAACCTATTTAGGGCTTGTTTGGGAAGGCAATGAGGCCTAAAAAAACATAAAGAAAGTAAAATAAGATGTTTGTGTTGATATTTTTAAAAAAATAAGTTTTTAGGCCAAAATTGACTTTTAAAAAGAAGTCACTAAAACTTGTTTTTTATAGTGCATATGAATTTCTACCATCGTCAATCTAAATATAAGTCATATCTACAATCTAATTTTTTCTAGTCTTATATTTATAAAAATCATATTAAAAAAAAGTCACTTCTACTACTACTAATCCAAATCCAAAGAATCTTTAATGCCTAGGCTACAGTTTGCCTTCTTGCTCTTATAACTAGGTTAGGCTAATGGACCGTATTTTCTAAAATCTAAAGAATGTGTAGCCTATAGGATTTTATTATTCCTATTTGCTCGTATAACTATTATTATTAGATATTCTTCTCTTTTTATTACTAAGCCTTTATATTATGACGATAATAAATCTTATCGCATAACGTATGACTATAAAGTCCTATTTAAATTCTTGCTTTTTAAATAGCATTTAAAAAGACTTTAACATTTGTCAAGTCTTTTAAAGGCCGAGGCTTAGACCTAAAAAAAATTATATACAAACTTAGATTTTAGATTTCTATACACACCTATTTAGGTAAGGCTGTTTCCACCTCTAATATCTAATGACAATTAATTTTCAACATAATGCTAGTACTATTTTAAAAAAGAATTTTTCTTAATTGTAGTTTTTAAGCTTTTATGTTATTCTAAATTATTTTGATTTATTTGTGAATGCAAATTGATCTTGTGTGAGACAACACAAGAAGACAACGTTGGAGTGATTATTTTAATGGAGTAGTGAATTATAAAAGGGAAAATTTGTCCTAGATTAGAAAAAATACAATAAAAAATCTCTTAAAATCTCAAATTTAGAATGTTTTCTTGTGGTACATTTGTGTAATATATTGTAAATATGAAAAGTCCAAAATGCCCTTAATGAATATACAATCATCCGCTTTCTCTTTTTATTTAATCAATAGGATTATTTTGAACTTTTCACATTTGAAATATATTATAAAAATATCTTATAGGACTTTACCATAAATTTGATATTTTAAGAGATATTTCTATTGTTTTTTTTTATTTGGGATTTAGGCATAATTTTTTTCCTAAATGTAAAATATAGCCGCCAGACAGGTAAGAGTGTTAAAATGAAAGATCCAGACAAGCTGCCCAAATCTATGATGGCGATCCTTGTCCCCGACCCACAATAATTGAACTTCTTCTTTTTTTTTTTTTTTTTTGATACCACAATTGAACTTCTTTAATTGCTCCATTTCGTGTTTGTTCATGTATAATCAATTATTACTCCCTCAGTTCCTCTAATCCACCATATAATTCATTTCTAAAAATTGTGATAGAACAATTAATGATTATTTAATTATTTATCTATATAATTAATACTTAAATATGACAATTTGTATTTTCCATTTCCTTCAAAACCTCAATTAATATAAGTAAAATTAAAAAAAAAAACAAATATTTAATTTAAGACATGTTTAATGATTTTTTTTTGTCAATTGACATATTTAACGAGTCAACAATCACTTTTTATTTCTACTAGTTAAAATTATGTTATGGATCAAATAAAATATGAGTTGTAAAGGAATTTATATGGGCAGTGTCTACATTATATTCAAAATCATATGTCTTTCAAGTCATCCTCACACAGCATTTTAACTGAATCATGATTAAAGAAAATTGAAAAAAATTAACTTTTTGATTATTCAAGTTTTGACTTACTTATAACTCAATCTCTAAAATTTGACTCGGTATAACTCAATTCATAAACTTTTGATTCGCACTGCATTACGACCAGTTGTTCATCTTTCTATCATTTGTAATCTTGTTCTTATCATCTATAACCCATCATGCATGAGTCAGCATTAAATAATCATATGTGGCTTTTAACTCTGCAGTGACTCATGACGAGTTGTGGATGACAATGATAAGATTACAAATGATAGAAAGATAAAAGATTAAATCGAAAACGAGTCAAAAGTTTATGAACTAAATTATAATGAGTCAAATTTCAAGAACTAAGTTAAAACTCCAAAAATTGTTCAACTTTTTCTCTTATAAAACTAGTCAAAGCCCGCTCAATCCGCGGGTAAGAAACAATATATTTATTAATGTGGTATTATATTAAAAAAATCACTTAGATTTATAAAGAAATAATCAAAATATTAAATTAAATATTTTATAGCTACCGCCTCCATTATTAATTTACAAAATATTATATAAATACCTTTTTTATTGTTCATCTTACATAACCATCTTACCTTTTTTTTTTATTATTTAGATCTCTAAGGAAATAATTAAAACATTAAATTAAATATTTTGTACCTACAACCTTTATTATCAATTTACAAAATATTGTGTAACTGTCTTCCTCGTTATCCATCTTTCATAACAGTTTTGCTTTTTATTTTTTAAAATTTTAGTGTTTTGAGTCCATAATTTTGCTAATGTGTCGGTTAGAGAGATGTTTACTGGTTTACTTTTATATAATTAAGATGATCAATTACATATAATTAAAAAAGATTATACAGCTGAAGTTTGAGTAGGGTCTAGGAAATGGGGAGCTCATAGTACATCAATTATCAAAACTGTTCAACTCTAAAAATTAGTTTATCCAAGAAAATTAAAAATGGCCTTAAACTCTAAAAATTGTTCAACTCAGTGAGAAAGATGTTTTTTTAAAAAAAAAATACAGAAAGATGTTTTTGAATACTCAGTAAAAATTAGTTTTTTTAAAAAAATCTGAATCTATATATAAATACAATTATCCAAAACGAAAAGCATGCATCTTTTATTAAATGCATGATCTCATGGGCAATTCTTTATGCTTCTTCAATTTCCAATTGATGCTTCACGGGCAATGAAAGAATTACAATGGATTTATTAAGAAATAATTCAACATATATAGTCGATTAGTCGTATGTTCAATGATATAATGTGTGATATTTCAAACTTTAATTTAGCAATAACTTAATGATATTAGATCCAATTTTCTCATGGCTACGTCATGTCACATGCAATTGACAGGGAATTAATTGTTTAAACTGCATCTTTTTCTTTTTTCTTTTTTTGTCGAATAAACTGCATCTATTTAAAGAATATTCTTTTGGTGGGGCCTGAGTCCATATCCTCCACTATGTCAATGAAAGCCCCAGGCACATTGAACTTTGGGAAAATTCCACTAAAATATTAAATGAATTTGTAAAATCCCCAGAAGTCCGTCGAATTGCAAAAAGATTGAGAGGTGATAAGGATCTTTGGGGGATATGCAAATTCGAGCGAAATGACCGTTTTTCCGCCGGCAGCCACCGGCGACCACCGCCAGCGGTGGGGCCCACCGCGGGGGTATTTAATTTTTTTTAATTATTTACAACTAAGGGGAAAATGGTCATTTCGCTCGAATTTGCATATCCCCCAAAGATCCTTATCACATCTCAGTCTTTTTCCAAATTCGACGGGCTTCTAGGGATTTTACAAATTCATTTAGTATTTTAGTGAAATTTTCTCTTAAACTTTGAAGTGACTCCAATTCCATGGAATTTAAGTATTTAATTTGCCTGTTTATAAGTTTTTCAGGCAAGAAATGTGTGTTTGTCTATATATATAGACACACACATGTACATAGATATAAAAACGAATCAACAAGTCCTTGTTTCACTTAATTAATTCTTACTACAACAACTTGATTAAAAATCATGTGAAACAATTTTTTTAAAAAAAAAAAACTATATGCACTTAATTAAAAATGATCATATGAAACTATGAGGACTAGATAAAAAGGCAAAAAAAAAAAAACAGAGAAATTTGATAAAACTATCTAAAATTGCAATTGGTTTTTTTTTTTGTTCACACACATGTATATTGCCACATATGCCAGCATTTTTCGTTATGTGTGAGTAGTGGCGGAGTCAGGATATTTTGTTTATGTCCGCACAATTAGTAGGGGGCTCCAGGGGTTTGAGGGCTGCGCCTCCGAATTTTTTTTAAGAAAATTTTAAAATGCATTAAAAATACAAAATAATATAAACAAGAAAAAAAAAAGAAAACTTCAACCTAACATAGAAAAATAATAATCAATAGTCAACTAAGTTATTACAACAGAACATTACAAAAGCATTCTTTGATTTAAATAGGAATAATTTATTTACACAAACTCGTAAAAGTTTATTATCACTATTAAATAAGTATTAATAGTATATAATAAATAATTAAATTATAAAAAATAATAACAATTTGATTAAATATATCTTAAATTCAAATAATTGAAATTAAATCCATCAATATTCAAAATGTACTATATTTTAAAAAGAAATTTCTATATTCAAAATTTAGTATCTTCGTTAATTCATTTTTTACCATTTTATATTCTTATTATGTGTGTATGAAACAATTTATAATTTTTCTAATTTTTCAACTCCAAAATTTTGATTTTGTAAAAAAATTGTTTTCCTCATTTCTCTTTCTTCCTCTTCAATTGTCTTTCTCTTTCTTCTACTTTTTTTTCCCCCTCCGACTCTTTCTTCTGCCTCAGATGCCTTTTTTTCTCACACGCAAATACCTACCCTCTGCAACAACAATACTATATCCTCCTCTCTCTCTCATTCTTCCCCATCCCTCACCCATGACTCATCGCCTCCATCTTCCGCCATGGGCCTACTGCCTCATAACCGTCTTCTCCACTGCAACGCCCACCACCAGCAGCAACACAGCCACCGCCCACCAACCTTCGTCACAGCCTTTACTTTTCTCTTATTCTCTTTTGCTTTAGCCATGACCCTCCCTCCAGTCCAGCAGCAGTAAGTATTTATATATATATATAAAAAGAAGACACAAGTTTGTGTCTGCACTTGCGGGCAGTTGCCCCAACGTGGCTCCGCCACTATGTGTGAGAATATACACAATCTAAACAATAATAATATTGATGGTTTTCAAAATAATTTAACATCCTTTTTGTTCTAGATGAAATGTTTTTAATTAAACTATGAAGTGCTTTAATTATTGTGGAATGTAGATATTGTTGATCTGGATAATAGATTGCGCGATTATAAAGGGGACCATTGTGGTGTTTAGGGGTGGGCATGGGTAGGGTAAGACCCTTGTCCGATGTCTAGCTCGAAGAATGAACGAGCTGTAAAATGCAGTGCGATGTCAAGCCCTGCCCAATAAAAGCCCTAGCTATTTTTGGGCTGGGTAAGGGCGGGTTAGACAGGGCGGACTTCCCTTGCCCAAGTAGTAACGTCTTGCCCTACTCCTTGAAGATTTTAGTTCACAGTTCACAGAATTTCAAAGCTTTGGAGAAAGCTGAAGTATAATATAATATATTTAGACATAATAATATAATATATTTTAAATAAAATAATATATGTAAAATAATATTTATTTAAATATATTTAATTTTCCAAGCAGGGTAGGACCCCCTGCCCGATGCCCGGCCCTGCCCAGTTACTGACCCAACCCAAAACTGCCCAAATTTTTCTCGAGCCACTTTTTTAAGGCAAGGCTGGGCAATTTTTTGTTGGGCTTGGGTAGGCGTACTGGGCATCTGGACACCATGTTCACCCCTAGTGGTGTTTGATATGGAAATTGGAAGAAACCATTTTCTTTCTTTGAAAAATGGAATACACACACATATATAGTTTGATTATTGCTTAGTAGGGTATCAATTATAGATCCCATTACTGCACAACACCCGTATTAAAAGTTACACTATACCACTCTGGTCCTATTTATAAGTCTACTTTGAAATTTGGTCCTTTTTATAAGTCCATTTTGACCAAATAAATAAGATCGTGACAATTTTGCTCATAGTAATGATGATAAGAGAAATTTGGCTAGCCATATTGGAAAGAGAAAAAGATGAGAAAGATTTGACAATAAATTTTAAAAGGTACCCATTCATAAATGAAGGTAAAGTTGGAAATTTGTTCTATAATCATTGAGATGTTTATCTCTCTTTGATATGTAAAATTTAGTCAAACTGAACTTATAAATAGGATCAGAATAGTATGCAACTCTATAGAAAGCATGTCTTGCATTTTTTTTATATGCTCGTCACCTAAGTACCTAACTATTAGTTAGTTATTTGTATAAGGGGTTAATATATGTTGCTCAAATTTTACACCATGAGTGGTTTTGGTTCTTCAAGTCAAAGGGCAAAATGGTATAGGTTCTTATTAAATTATAAGGATCAATGTTTTAAATTGATTGAAATTTGAAGGATTAAAACTAAAATGAAGATAAATTTAAGGGATTAAGCCTTGTTTAATTAAATAAACCGTGTTGTACAACACACATAGACAAATGCAAGTTAGTTATATAATACTCCTCTTATCTTTATTATTAAACATACTTGGAGAATTGATCTTAATCCTAAAAATAAGATATAGTTTTCATACTTGTTATTCTTTTTCTAATCTACTCCATTGACGCCCTTTCAACAGTAATCAAAGAGAATAAGGAATGAGAGAATTAAGAAAAATTATTATGATATTTTAGAAAATATATGTCATATTAACTAACTCAACTGACTTTCTTAATCTAATTAAATTAAGTAAATATATCTTATATTAAAGACTAAAAGAGTAATAATTTAGGATCAAAATCGTCTAAGAAAATGATTCTATATTTCCTAGAGAGAATATCTATGGGATAATATTTTCATCAATATGATATTCAGTGACATTAGTGGGCCAAATAATTTAAGTACTTCCTCCAATCTTTAATATAAGATTTATTTACCTAATTTAATTATATTAATTAAGAAATTTAATTAAGTTTGTTAGTATCACATATTTTTTCTAAAATACCCTAATTATCTTCCTTAATTCCTTCCACCTCTCTCTCACTTGATTATTATTGAATATTGAAAAAAAAATCAATAGGAATAAATTAAGAAAAGATTAACAAATATGATAAATAGATTTTATATTCAGAACAAAGATCAACTCCTTAATTAAATCTTATATTAAAGACGAGAGGGAGTAACTAGCTTCCCTTAACATAAGGTCAAATGAACAATCAAGTCACATAATTAGAAGGTTACATCCTTGTCCGGACCATTCATTAGGAGGATGATTTTGTGTAAGATCGTTCTATTGCTGAGATATATATCCTTTATTGGGGTATTAGCTTTTGAAAAATAACTTTTATAGTTACGAAATAAGTATGTGAGAAGAGTTATCTCAGCTTATAGAAAATAACTTCTAAAACCATGGTTTTATAATTACCAAACATTATAGTGATGAGAGCCCATTAATTATAGAGAAGTGGGAGGAGTCTATATTATATTTTGATGAAAACAAGTTTCCCAATTCCCTTACTACTACTATAGCTTCACCCTTTTTTTTTTCGATGCAACACAGAATCATCTGATCTCTCAACTAAACTTTCTTATTAGGGATCAGAATCAAAGTATAAATAAATAATTTTCTTTTTGGCCAAGTTATTTTTTTCCTTGTACCTTTTGTTATGTTATATATGCTCTCTCTCTCTCTCTCTATATATATATATATTAGTCCATAAAGTTATTTGATCTTCTCACTGCAAGTAATTTGTCAGATTTCACATCCCATGTCGCGGGTTTTCTGGTTTATTCTGTTCCATTTACATGTTAAGAAAATGAACATTTTAATATCAAATTTTAAATTAGTTAAGAATCCAGAAACACAATAATAAATATCAACAAAGCTTATTAAACCTCACTTTCCTAATATCTGCACAACAACTATAATTTTCGTGATATTAAGATTAATGTTCTCCACCAATAACAAATACGAATACTAGTATTTATTGAGAAATGAAAGATAGATGAAGAGTATGTCAATTATAGTTTTAAATCATTTTATATAGGTTCAAGGTGCAGATTTGTCAACTAACTATTACCCAAGGAGCGTTTAGGCCAAATAACTATTGAGGGGACCAAAATTGCCAATCAACAATTAAAAAGTGGGAAAAAAAACAATTTGGAGCAGATTCGCCAACGAACTATTACCCCGTTATTGTCTTGGTGTCTCTGTCTTCCATTAACTGTCACAGTGTCAGCGATGTCGGCATTTACAAAGCTTTTATTGTTGCTGAGTGTTCCACTCACCCTCTTGAACTCATCCAGTAATCCACAGCGTTCGACTGACACGCACCTTGCACCCTGGTTCCATCCCTCCGATGCCACAAGCAGCAACCGCTGCTGCCGCAATGCTTGCTCCCATGGGTCCCATCTCTGTTGGTGTTTTTCTTTTCTAACAAGAAGGCTTAGCCGCTCTTTTCTCCAGCGTTTCCGCCACCGTCCTACACCAGTGCCTCATATTTTAACTTAATTGTGATGGTTGTTTTTTTTTAAAATAGTTATTTGGTGTTTTTTTTTTTCACTTTTAATAGTTATTTGGTTTTTTTTTTTCACTTTTTAATTGTTGATTGGTAATTTTGGTCCCCTCAATAGTTATTTGGCTCAGACGCTCCTCAGGTAATAGTTGGTTGGCAAATCTGCACCTTCACCCTTTTATATATCAAGAATAGTTTTTGTTTATGAGTAGTTATTATTTTTCATTTATTTTTAGTCTCATTTTTAATAAATTTATAAATAACAAGTAGATCAGTAGGGATAGAAGACAAATAAATGTAAAAAAAGTAAAAGAAAAACAGAAATATGGGTGTAGACGCAAACACAAAAGGAAGTGATGCGAGAAGATCATGGGAATTTATTTTAATAATAATAATTAAAAACAAAACAAAACAAAAAAAAACAAAGCTGTGGCGTGTAGAAACGAGCAACGTTTATTTATAGCAATTAACAAACAATATCGGACATTTTTTGTTCTCTTTTAACTTGCTTTATTAATTTGTTTTTGTATAAGCTAGTGGAAACCCTATCACAAGTATCCCGGTGCCTTTTCTAGACTGATCTGTCATTCTCAACTGAGTTAAGCATCCAAGCAATCGACTAGTTTGACTTAAGAGTGAGATATACTACGTCGTTTAACAAGTTATCTCCTTTGCCGACAATCCTGCTTCTCTATATTCAAACTTGAATAGATCAGTTACCACTCTGGTCCTATTTATAAGTTTTATTTTGACCAAATCACACATATCAAGGAGAGGTAGTTATATCAATGATTATGAGATGAATTTTTATTTTTACCCTCATTTATGATTGGATACTTTCAACTTTTTCTTCTCTCTCTATTTTTATTGGTACAATTAATATGGGTAAAATTGTCACAATCTCATTTATTTGGTCAAAGGGGACTTATAAATAGGACCAAACTTTTTTGGTCAAAAGGAACTTATAAATAGGATCAGAATGGTATTATTATATTTGTCATTTGTCTTTACACGTGTTTCTTTTTTAACACATCACCATTTTATGCACTTCTGGCTTTCTTCATGTGACCTTTTGCTTCTTTTTCTTTTATTTGTTTATCTTTTTAATACAAAGGCTGTGGCAAAGGCAATGTAAGAAAGTTCAATTCAGCGTGTTGCAATATGGTGACGCGCTGATGATATGATAATGAGGTCACGTTCGATGGATTATATGTAACCCTTCATAGTCCTAGCTCCGAGGAATTTGGTCTAATGAACTCATGTGACACATTCTACGGCTTAACAAAAATGTTTATAAATTAATTTAATATTTATTTTAATCCTTAATATAAGACTTAACTGATTTTTTTAGAAAAATTAAATAAATTACTCTAAAGTATTTATATTTATTATTTTTGTCTTGACAAATTTACCTAATTTATAAACTAATATATAATATAATGAAAAACAATAAATACTATAATTAAATAATTTATTTTTTTTATCTTTAAAGTCTCTTAAAAAAAGTAATTATGTCTTATGTTGAAGACGAAAAGGAATATTTATCATTAAATTAAACGTACATGATGTTGATCACAAGTTTGCAGTCACACATGAGCTACACCCATATCAATTAGGCAAACAATGCAATATGCATTTTTGTATTATATAGAAACTTAACTTATTATTAACCAAATTTTTTTTTTAAAAAAAACCTAGAATATATGTAAGTTTCTTACGCATGCATTGAAACATAAAGAACTCAAGCATAATTATTTTTAAAAAAATTAAAATAAAAAACCATATACCTTAACTTAATTTAACCGGAAAAGTAGGTCGCCTGACTTCCTGAATTTTAAAAACATGCCATTGCTGAACATGGAGAATGTTAAAATAAAATATGCCGAAAGTGTGGTGGAGACTTGAATGAGACACAATAATTGTACTCTTTCTTTCACGAAAGGTCTAAAGTTTGAATATATTATTATTATTATTATTTCAAATTTGACCCTTCTCCATTTAGCCTGACTTTGTTTTTCTCAAACATGGGCCATACTTTTTAAAAAAAAAGGGTTAAGAGGCAAATTTCTCAATAAATTATTGGCCCAGGAGCACCCAACATAATAAACTCCTGTTTGGATCTTAAATACCAACCAACTTTTTAAAATGTTCATGGAGCACAACGACATTAATGGTGAAACAAACGCCGTCTGTTTCCTCTCTTTTTTTTTTTGACCAAACATACTTTCATCTTCAATTAGTTGTGGAAGAAACCAGTCAAAAAAGAAAACGAGAGCATATAGAAGCAGTGGTACTAGTTGACGGAGATCATGGGAACGAATGCAAAATCAAATATGAGAAAACACAGAAAAATATGTAGAGAGCTAAAAAATAATGCTTACAGTTGGAGGCTTGAGCAAAATCCTCCTCTGATTACCACTTCGAACAAATTCAGAAGAGTAAAACAGAAGGAAGCAAAGCAGGACGATGAAGAAAGTAGCAATAAGAGAGAGAGAATGCCATTTTCTCAGTCCCAAATCTCTCATCCTTCCCAAGGCAAAAAGAAAATTAACAGTTTTTTAGGCCAAATCTGTCATTTGATGGCTGCAAATTTAGGGTTGATCGTCACTGAAAGGGAAAGCAACGGATTGAAAGGAAAGTGGTTTGGCCCTCATAAAAGCAGAATGAATTGGGAAGATCTTGAAAAGGTGGAGGCAAAGGTTGGGGTTTTGTATTTCGACCAAGGAGGAGAAGCTAATTGGTGCTGATCTTCCATTGATATGGTGGGGAAATGTTAAAGGTGGAGGGTGGAGGAAGGTGAAGATAGTAACGGACGTTGGTGGTCAACTAACATTGTTGTGCTCCATAAACATTTTAAAAAGTTGGTTGGTATTTAAGATTTAAACAAGAGTTTATTGTGTTGGATGCTCCTAGACCAATAGTTTATTGGTAAATTTACTCCTTAACCCTAAAAAAAAAAAAGCTAGAATTATTTAGATATTGTTGTTTTTGTAATATCAGAAATATATTAGAAAACTAAAACCAGAAATTGTTGTTTGTAATCAGAAAGGAGTTGACAGGGATAGTAATTAGAATAGCTCAAGGTCTCAAAGGTTGAATTTTGTTGTTGTTGCCAACCTCAAAAGGTTGAAAATCTTACATGTCTTCTCTTACACATTAAAGTTGCGTTAGGAAAATAAGTTTGGGCATTAACTCCATCATTACCATTTTATTTATTTATTTATTTATCTAGTAAAACTTTAAAAGATAAACCGTTAGTGCTGTCTGCTGTAGGCTGGGCGCTGTGGGGATCTAATTATTAGGGGTAGTTCAACTAGTTTAGTTTCTAGTAAATTCTTAATATAAATATATTTAGGGTTAAGTAGTAAATATGTCCTAGAAGTATACGTCTAGAAGCAATTTTGTTTTAGAAGTTTTTTTTTTTGGGCTCAGTGCAGCCTCAGAAATTTAAAAACGTAGCAATGTTGTCCTTTTCTATTAAAAAGTTAATAGTTAATGTCAGTTTTTTAATTGTCAACGTTAGTTTTTTAATGACAAAAGACAAGATTGCTATATTTTTAGACTTCTAAGGCTAATTGAGCAAAAAAAACTCCAAAGGTTGATTTTTTTTTTTTTTTCTTTGGCCAACCTCCAAAGGTTGAAAATCCTACATTTCTTTTCTTACACATTAAAGTTACCTTAGGAAACAAAGTTGGGACCTTAACTCCATCATTATCTTTTTATTTATTTACTAAAACTTTAAACATAAACCGTTAGTGCTGTCTGCTGTAGGCTGTGGACTGTGGGAACCTAATTATTAGGGGTAGTTCAACTAGTTTAGGTTCTAGACATCTATACTACCCCGAATATAAATATATTTATAAAATTTATCTTTGTTAATATTTTGGATAAAGAAGTAATTTTACACATGTATTTTTTCACCACCGCCGGCGGTGGTGGGGCCCACTGGCTAGGGGTATTTTAGTTTTTTTTTTAATATTTAAAACTAAGGGTAAAAGTGTAATTTCACCTAAAACTAAGGGCAAAAGTATAATTTCACCTAAAACTAAGGGGCAAAAGTGTAATTTCACCCAAAACTAAGGGCAAAATGATAATTTCACCCTCGTTACTATTCACTTCCATCCAAGTTAACGTTGACCAAACGGTTAACTAACGGTCGTGGCGCTAAGCGCTCTCAAAACGTAACCACATGTGTATTTTTTGTCTACAAAAAAGCTCGTAGTGTTGGGCGTTACTGGGGAAAAACACATGTGTAAAATTGCTCCTAAACCCTAATATTTTCTTAATTTATGTTATTGATATTCCTTCAATAATAATAAAAAAGGAGAGGGGATGGGATGGAAGAATTAGAGAATGTAATTAGAGTGTCTAAGAAAATACATGTCATATTAGTTAACTTAATCAATTTTATTAATTTAATTAGATTACATAAATATAATAGAAATGAGATAAGTAGTATTTTCCATTCCTCCCACTAATTTGGAAAATCTACCTCATGGCCCAAATTAACAAAAAATTGTCAAAAAGTGCTCAAGAAAAAGTTATATGTCAAAGCCTTTTTGGTATTATATCATAAAACTTAGTTGTTAACATGTACTAATATAGTTGTTAACAGATACTGATTTAATTGTCAGAATATTGCTATTAATGCTACTGATTTAGTTATTAATGATCTATTAATATTGTTATTAACACTTATGAAATAATACTAAAAAACGGCCTAGAAGTTTTTTTGCCCTATGACTTTTTTTTAAACCCCTTTTTATGTTTTTTAACTAATTTATAGCTTGAGGTAGATTTTACCCACTAATTTTCCAATACGTGTACATTCTACGTTCATGACATAAAAGGAAGGTAAAAAATGTGTTTTTTTCTGGAGAAAATTATAATAAAGGACCTAAGATAAATAATATTTATTAAGAATGACCATAAAAATAGTAATTATTTCGAAGGACCAAAATTTAAAATATTAAAATAGAAAGACTAAATTGTCCATGTGTTATCATTGGATACTCTTGTATTCTCTCCTCTCATACAAAGTAGATCTCACTATACGATCCGCGCCTTCTTTCGATTTCAAACTAACCTTATTAATTTTCATCTATTTTATTGAAATTCTTTAATTTATATAAAAACTTTTCAAAGAAGATGCTAATGTTGACTCCCATTGCTCTTCTTTATCTCTGCTACTAATTGAAGAACAAAGAACTCTTAGCATCGATTGATTTTACCAAGCTCCTTCCCTTTTTTTACATAGGTCACCACTACTCTTTTAGTCTTTCTATTTTAATTTTTAGTCCTTCTTAATAAATATTATTTATTCTAGATTTTGTATTATAATTTTTCTCTTTTTTTTCTTTATTTTATCTTATTTTAGAAAAATATTAAGTTCAACGCCATGTCAGGGCCTTGAAACTCAATAATGACATCAAGTACTTCCATTAAGTCTTGAAATGCCCCGTGACTATTGAAATGACAACTACGCCTTATTAAAAGTTCAGGTTTCACAACTGCACATAAATATTTGAGAAAATTAAAAAATATATATCATTTAAATTTTAAAACCATATTAATAAAAACAATAAAATAATTGACAACTTTTTTATCATTAAATCATTGATACCTTATTAGAATTTTCATTAAACATTTTGATAACCAAACATAGTAAAATAACTAGTTTTCATGTAAAAATTGCACATCCAAATTTACAATCTAACACACGCGCGTGCGCGTAAGTACACATAAAATTCTCCCACTTTTTTAGTCGTTATCCTATAATCAGATTATCGTTAGCATACTCATTTGTACCAATAACAATAATAATACAAGAAAATCATTATCTTTACAAATTTCTTAGCCATTGTAATTATATCATTATTATTCTTTTTATAAGTCTATTTTGATCAAAAAATTTAGTCTTATTATAAGTCTTTTTTCAGGTAATAAATGAGATTATGACAATTTTATCCATATTAATTATTGAGTTAACTACCTCTCATTAGTAGATGTGATTTAATCAAAATGGACTTACAAATCAGACCAGAGTTGTAATTTTCTCTAAACCTTGTTGATTAGGTGTCACGTACCTAATTTCTTTGTCACTTTATCCATGTGGGCCTTATGGTCAAAGTAATTATCAGCCTCTCATCCTAATAATAAAGTGCTTGATCATTTGTCAAAATAAAAAATTGATTACAAAGACAATAAAAGACAATTAACTACTTGGTGACGATCATCTTACAAGTTTTTTCAATTCTTTTGACGTCATATGACGATATCTTTAATTTCTAGCAGTAACAATTGAGTGAAGTAATATGTTGATAAGAAATAATGTAAACTTGATAATTAACCGTGGTTTAAATCAGGTCAAAGCTATTTAATTTAGCTCAAAGATTCAAATTTTGTGAAGTAAAAAAAGTTAGAAGAACGAAAAATCAACAAAAAAATTTGTCATGACACAATCTATCTTATGTGTAATAATATATAAGGTAAAGGAGCAATTTTATACATGAATTTTGCTTCAAGGAGCGTCCAACACCACAAATTTTTTCTGGAATAAAAGTACACACGTGGTTACGTTTTGGGAGCAAAAATATCATGGGCCGTTAGTTGACCAGACGTTGACCATCAACTTGGATGAAGTGAACAGTAACGCAGGTGAAATTACCTTTTTGCCCTTAATTTTAATTTTTTATAAAAAAAATTAAAATACCCCCCGGCCAGTGGGCCCCACCACCGGCAACCACCACCGCTAACCGACAGCGGGGGGGTGGCCAGGGGGTATTTTAGTTTTTTTATAAAAAAAATTTAAAGCTAAGGGCAAAAAGGTAATTTCACCCGCGTTACTGTTCCCTCCATCCAATTTGACAATCAACGTCTGGTCAATGAATGGCCCATGGTATTTTTGCTCCCAAAATGCAACCACGTGTGTACTTTTGCTCCAGAAAAAAGTTCATGGTACTAGGCACTCCCGTAGGCAAAATTTATGTATAAAATTGCTCCTTTACCCTAATATATATATACACTATTTAAAAAATAATATCTCATAATTAATTATGTTTTTCTCATATATCAAGCAGATGTTATAATTACTATTAAAACTTGTACTATCATCTCAGACACTCAGTTATGATCTTAAATAAAAGTTTTTGCAACGCATGAGTTATGAAGCTGATTTTTTTCCCCAGAAGATCGATATCATATGATATCACCAAGGATTGATATTTTTTCTTTTTCAAAAAAAGACTCCTATAAAATAATATTAGGGTATTTCTCTATCATGAGGATCCATTGGCGGAACATGTTACACGAGCATTGTGTCTAAAATAAAATATCCAGTCATGTGGCACAAAGTGTCTTCATGGGATTGCATGAGATTCAATGATTGAACTCTTTCTTTCATGGAAGATCTATCAATAATGATTGAGTAAGTTCATGTAATAGGACAATGTTTCTGTTGTGTTCCTTACTTTCAAATTAGCTTTATATTTGTAAACGACAAGTTGCCCCGGTGATAAAGTGACCTATCAGGCAGAAACGAAGCTTGAAATAAATATTTGGGGGTTAAATATATACTCATTAACTAATTAAAAAAATATTTGGGGGCCAAATGTATAAATTTTTGGATCATATATATATATAAATCTAATTTTCATTAAATTTTTGGAACAACTTTTTTGGGGGGGGGGGCTTGTATATGAGAAGCTCTATCTCTACTATCAGTAGGGCCGTAGGGGTGAGCAAGTGACCTGCAACCCACCTAACCGCCCGTGCCCCGTGGAATTTTCCCTAGATTAAACCTGCCCAGATTGGGCTCATCATGAGTAATGGGCTACTCGTACCCGTTTGTATTATACGGGTGGGTCAGGAGTCCCGTGCCCACCAGTTACTCGTATACATTATTAATATTATTATTTTCTTTTTTACACTTCAAAGTTCAGTCTTCAGCGTTCATTTCACACTAGAGTCAAAAACTACGTAGTCGCAAAGCAGAGCAGAGCCAAATTGCAAAGAAACTCTCAAACCCTCGACTGATTAGGTGTTGTCTCTTCGGTCTCCTCACCGTCGCCGACCGAAGCTCAGCCGCTCGCCGTCTCTCTCACTCTCGATCTCAATCTCCGTCTCTCATCTCTCTCAGATCATATCCAGCGCAGCAGCGCCTCAGCCACTCACTGTCTCTCTCAATGTCAATCTCGGTCAGACGGTCACTATCATTGTCTCTCTCAAAGTCCCAGCCTATCGCCTCAGCCTCAGCCTCTCGTCGTCAACCTCAGCCTCTCACCATGAGCCTCATCCTCTCACCGTTAGCCTCAGCCTCTCGCCGTCTCTCTCAAAGTCTCGCTCACTGTCAGTCTCAGCTCATTTTCTGGGGGAAAAGGCACTCATTGTAAAAGTAAAAGGTACTCATTTTAATTTATTTCAAGTTTTAGTATCAATAAGTTTCCTTCTTGTAAATCTGTAATGAACCAAACATCATTGTGGTTAGTCGCTGTGGTTTTTATTAATATTATTTCAGCTCACTCTTGGCCTCAGCTCTATTTGCCTCCTGTAATAATTTTTCCACCATTAGTATCACACTGTGTCCAATCCATGAACCCCTGCTTGCTTGAGTTTCTTTCCTTTAGTATCTTGCTTTCTTTTAATGAGCCCTATTTTTTTTCCTTTTAATGCCGACTCATTTTAATCTTCCATATGTCACTGTGGTTAGGTGTTAAAACCTATTCTGAAAAAGGGAGGGAGCAGATTCCTAAACGGGTTCCCTGGACTCGTTTAGGCATACCCATTTAAAACGTACCCATTTTACTACGGGTTAAACGAGTTTGACCACGAGGATGAGTTCCCCATACCCGTAGAAAATAAATGGGCGGGCCACAGCTTACCCCCCGGAGCAGCCCCACCCGCCCGTTGCTCACCCTTAGCTGTCAGGTTTCAGGGTTGAACCTTGTGTTGACATATTTATGTGTTTGTGTGTATTTAAATTGTACTACTTTTGATTATTAATATAGGTTTACTTTTTCTTAAAGGCATTGAAAAAGTTAAAGAAATTATATCAAAATATTTATATTTATCATTTTTCACCAAATTAATTTATGTGACTTGTAAACTAATATAGAATCTAATCATACACAATATATGTTATGATTCAGTTATTTATTTAATTTCATTAATCTCTCTAGAAAAGTCAATTGACTTGTATATTAAGGATCGGAAAGAGTATAAAATATTCCTTTAATCTCTAATATAAGACATATTTGGAGAGTTATTAAATGTAAGACAAAATTTCCATATTTGTCAATTTTTTTCTAATTTACCCCTATTAATGCTCCCTCAACAATAATAAGAAAGAGAAGGAATGAGGAAACAAGGAAGATGATTATTTCATCCTTAATCTAATCAAATTAAGTAAATATATCTTATATTAAAAATCTTCTGTATCCATCCAATGCCCTGATATTTATAAATACTTTGACCTTCTTCATCAGTTTGACTCCTTTTTTTTTTTTTAACACGGGTTACATTTTAAACACCTATGAATTATGCTTGATTCTTATTCTAATTCTAACCTTACACAGTTTGTCATCGTTTTAGACTATTGGGCTATGACCTGTAACCATGCAAGACTCCAATCTACTGTGGGTATACATGGATCTAACCAGGCCCAACTGGGCCTTATTAGCCATGAGTTAGCTTGGTGATAAGTTTGAAAAAGAACTTATTTTTTCTTATCTTCAATTTATTTTGTTCATCAAAAATTAAAATTGATCTCATCCAAAGTATATGATCTTAATAATTATTTAAATTAATTTATATAAATAATTATTAATTATAAATACTAAAAAATTCACATATTAACTGTCCACGATATTAAAATAAAAAAATAATTTGAAAGTTTCAAATAAAATAAAATATTAAACATATAAAAAAAACTCAGAATTATTATATAGTTTAACATATTGAATAAAATATATTAACAAAGTAGATCTATGAAATTGATTGATATTTATAAAATTATAAATAAAACATCAAGTCAAGCCTGTGTCTTGGCTAATCTATGGTCAAGATCAGAAAACTTGAGTTCTCAGAAGATTGAACATAAAAAGTGTATCAAACAATGAAACTTGCTCATTTTTCTTTCCCTTTCTACCTGTTTCCCGTATCAAAATGGACTTTTTGTGTTCAATCTCCCTAGGAACTCAAGTTCCCCAATCCACCTCGGGTCCACCAATCTTCTTTTAAATGTGAAAAAATGATATCCCACCAAAATTCTTTTCTATATTAACTAGACAATGATACTTTCGGACATATTTACCCCTTTATAAAGTATTCTTTTCTATAACGCAATAAAATAAGATTAAATTCGAATTTATGTGATAAATTCCAACTTATCTGATAAGTTCAAACTTGGCGAGAGAATATTTCAAACAAATTCAAACTTAGCGGGAAAATATATTAGGAAACTTCGAACTTTATAAGGGGATATTTAAAAAAAAATTAGAAAAAAATATATTTCCTTTTCATTTTGAATAAATTACTTTTGAGGGTAAAATAGGTATTTCTTGATTCTTTACCAATTACACCTTTTCATTTTGTTCATACCAAACAACTCAACTTCTCAAGCCATCTTCCCTTATCTCTCAAAATCTTCATTTCCATTTGTTTCCCTCCTCTTCCTTTACCAAACAACCCTAAAGTATTAAAAGTCCCAACTTTTGTGCATAGTGGCTTACTAAATTGTCTTTGATATAGTTGCCAACAAACCTAGTGTATGTTTGAAATGACAGTGATAAAAATGGTTCTTTTACAATATGACTTTAACAAACTTAAGATTGTGTAATGTGATTCACGTTTGGATTAATGGTATGCATAAGTAACTTTTTCTAAAACTGAAACTTATTTAAATGATTATTTTGAAATGTAAGTTTAGATGAAAACTGACTTGAATCTATTATGTATATATTTTGATAATTATAAGAGGAAAAAAATTATAATTATAAAAAAGTGAAAAAGTCAACTTGGAAAATTTGGTTATGCTAAAATACATAATTAAATATGGTTAATGAATAAAACACATATAATTAGAAATCATATAAATATAAAATTTGTCATCAAATGATATTATATTACTAATCAGCTATGTACTAAAAAAGAGTTCCACGAATAGGGACTGATAAAAACCATTAAGCAATAAACATAATTTTCCACATCCAACAGATACCAAATCAACCACTAAAGCATAATTTGAAAAGTTATCAAGTAATTCTCACAAATGAAATTTTCCATGAACCTAAATGAGAGTACTGATATAAAATTTTACCACTCTGATCCTTATTATAAGTTTATTTTAACTAATTCTTTTAACATCTTTCTCTATTTTCAATTGAAAACAATGATTATTAACTTTTAAATGAATTTATATTTAGACAAAAAATTTCATTTGAATGGATTTATAATAAAGATCAAAATAGTAGGATTTCAATGAAAAAAAAGTAGGAGCTGACATCTTTCTTTCATAAGATATTTTTCTTTCTCCATCATGAAAAAGCTGAAAGTAAGAAATTTTGGCTTATAACTTAAACTATTTTTTTTAAAGCCCAATTGATAAAAAAAATAATAATTATCCCAAACATACCAAAAAAAGCCAAAAGCACTCAATCTGACTTTTGTCCTGTCAATCGTTTTTGTTTTTTGTTTTTTTTTTTTTTGGGGGGTTGTAAAAGCCATCTCAAACACATCTAGCTCTAGCAAGGAGAATCAACCTAGCTACATCCAAACCATCCTATATCCAAGTATGGTTGGTTTTGTCATTTCCAACAAAGATGCCTTTTCCTTACACACAATCTTATTCGAACCCAAGACATCATATTTAAAGGATCCAGCTATCTACCAACCGCGTCAAGGTTGGTTCCATAGTTTTGGTTCCATAGTGATCCCTGTTTGTTTGGTTATTATGATCCAAAGACTCGGTCCTTTTGGTGAATGTGAAACAAGGATACCAGTGAATGGACCAGCAACTAATGTGAAAGCAAAATTTTGGGCATGGACTTGCGGCGACCTACGATAAGGGCTTAAAGCAAGTGAGGAGGCCCACCATTTTGCATCAGTGGATAAGGACACAGAGACAGCTCAAGATATTTTCGTCACTTCCATACGCTATACTTGTATGTTACACTTCCAGAGGGACACAAGGCGCGTGGGGAAAATGACATCCGGGCCATTCTAAAATATTTAATTACATTTATCTTTAGCATCATAAAATTTATTGCTTAAAAATATCTAATAACCTAAGTTTTTTAGTAGGTGTAGCTCATATTCAGATAGTCCCTCCAGTCCTAATTATAAGAGTTAGTTGACTTTATTGGAAAAATTAAGGAAGCTAATTAAATTACTTTAAAGTATTTTTGTTTTTATTTTTTTCTTCATATTTATTAGTTTGACTAATAAACTAATATATAATCTAAGAATATTTAACATATGAAATGATTAAGTAGTTTATTTAGCTTCCTTAACATCTCCAAAGAAAGTCAACTAGCTCTTATAATTAAGAGCGCAGATAGTATATACAATCTATTTTCTCAACAAAGTGAAAATATTTTCCATTTTTTATGTAGTTGAAGATAAGTTACACATAATTAAACAATAAGGAAAAAGGCAGAAAAAAACAATTAAAATTGGTAAAGAGATAAATAAATATGTTGAATTTTAGTAATTCTAAAGGGACTGATTTAAAATTTTTGAAAAGTAGCAAAATTTGAGAAATTACCTAACTACCCTTATTTTATAAAAATAATAATAATTCAAAAGGCCGCAGTTTACAACTTTAATATCGCTATTAATAACTCAAGTATTTGTAATGATAACTTTTGCATGAGAAATTCAAAAAAATATCATAGGCTGCCGAAGCTCTGATCATCGATTGCCGGTGTCATAGCTCCAACGGCTAGCAAGAGGTTGACGTTTTTTTATTTTAAGAAAAAACTAAAGATAGTTAGGTAATTTTTCAAATTTTGCAACATTTCAAAATTTCAAATAAATTCCTTTTTGGAATTATTAAGATTCAACATACTTACTTATTTTTTTTTAATCAATTTTGATTGTCTTTTTCTATCCTTTTCCCTAAACAATAATTGCTCTCACTGAAAAATAGGCTGCACATTGGTACTTGAGCACATTTGAGACATGTTTAGGAAAAAATATACAGTGACGAATTTTTCAACTATTTTGTTATAGAATGCAAATTCTAGAATTGTTTTATTGAAGGACTTGATTAGAATGGGAAATATTGTTTTACAATTTTCAACTTATCTTTGATTGCCCATCTTTGACTTTTTTCTGTAGTTGAGTTTTGTAAAAGCTCATGGACATTCGTTCTTTTCTAAAATTTATAGAATTCACGATCTTCACATGCAATTAGAGGTCTTAAAAGGTTTTCATGTGTTATTTTTCTTATGATATACTATTAGAACATTGAATCTATTTATTCTCCGTTGAAATAAAGTTATTTGATTATGAGATGAGTTTTGTTTTAATTTATATATATATATATATATATATATATAAGGTTTTTAAGTGCTTTTTTAGGTTACTAAACCAGCACACGTGTTAAACCTTGGATTATTTCACTTTACTTCAATTGAACTCTTCATGCATGGCACCTCTGGTTTATGTTGTTGTTCCTAAGGAAAGAGCATATAGCCTACAAAATATATCTAAGTAGGGTACATGCATCCTGAAGAAGCTATGATAAGTCCCAAGAAACATGTTTTGCGTTAGTAATGATTTTTATATGGGAGTGCTTGACAAGTTTACAATGAATAGGAAATGCAAGTGGATGTTCTATTTGCTGCTGTTTGAGGAGGAAAGTCATAGCATCCCGTAGTGGTAATAACTGCAAATGGAGCATTCCAAATTTGATTTTAGGAGCAAGCCGCCACGCATGGAATGGAGCGATTAAAAAAATATGCAAATATCTATAGTTTGCTGTGTTCTTCTTAACTTGCAAAAATTAAAGATGACAGTCCATTGAGCAGGGTAATTTCATTGAGAATGCTGTGGTCCTCTCTCATGCACAGGTTGGTCTTCTACAGTAGCTCTCGCATGATCTTCTTGATGCAATACCAAAGATGTAACAACTGTTGTTTTAGATTTGAGACTCTCATACCTGTATGATAAACTTGATTATATTTCTTGTAAACCACAAAGATTCTAATAATTGAAAAGGCAAATATGTGAACAAAAATTTAGAATCTTTGTGATTTAGTAACCATGTTACTATCCACTGTTGTAATGATCTGTGTTCGTTTTAAAACCACTAATGCTACCAAACCAATACACTCGAGAAAAACAACAATATAAGAACAAATATTCTAAAGATTCATAACTACTACCACAAAAATAACATACCCCCAGAATCAAGGGTCCGGATTCTCTCATTGACGTTTTCTCATGGTCTCTCATAGGTGACGTTTTCTCATGGTCTCTCATCGGCTTTAAATTCGAACCATACATTTGATAGAATTGCCCACATCATCAACAACCTCATTAAATCAAACCAACGGTTTGGATTGGATGATGAGAGATGAGGGAAAAGTTAGCCAATAAGAGAATCTTGTTCCCAAATCAAATGTCTATTGTTAAGTACTTGACTAGTTGGCAAAATACATCGAACA
This sequence comes from Acacia crassicarpa, assembly GCA_034222035.1. NCBI lineage: Eukaryota > Viridiplantae > Streptophyta > Magnoliopsida > Fabales > Fabaceae > Acacia > Acacia crassicarpa. The sequence goes on along the minus strand of JAWXYG010000002.1, from coordinate 44,918,911 downwards.
ATCTTCTAAAGTAGAACTTAATTCTAAGAGGCAATAAGGATTTCCAGATCAAGTGACATACCTTATTTTTCTTACTAATGCAATACATTTTTCATCAGGAAAAAAAATGTTGTTGTTCTCTACCTCATTTATCAATAACAATCTGACTTATTTTTTTGGGTATGTTGGTGATATCGACAAGTCACTCGAAACAAAATACTTTGTAATTCTTTTTGTTCAGAATTCCAATTCTAGAATATAACACATTGACATTTTCCTATGTTATGGACTCATATATGAGGCCCATTTAATGTATGGCCCAATAAGAGACAATCTACATGACATAGACATGCCGGCATAACACTTGAGCTTAGAGGCACAAAGACCCATAAGCCCAAACCCTAACCCTACAAATAAACTGTGTAAATAAGAGGTAAACCCTAAAGATATGATCATTCTCTCTCAATTATTATTCTGTCGTTACTATGCACACACACCACTCCTTTTGGCTAAAGCCATCTAATTCGTGCATAGTGATATGCTATTTTCATAGGTATCTAATTCATGAATACCTAGAAGAAAGTCATCTGATCCTAAATTAACATACTAGTCCAACGAACTAGACATCTCTGTCAGTCTAAACATAACATTAGCACGAGCCGTTTGTACAGTAAAAAAGTAAAAGAAAATAGGAATTTACAATGCACAGCCAAAAATCTACAAAAACGCTCAAAAGCTATAACGAAGCCCCAGCTATTAGGGTGAAGTTGAGTAGGAGCGAGATGTAGGTGATTTAAAACACTAGTTTGAAACTCGGAAAACGGGAATTGAATAATAAACCGGGTAATCAAATCCCAATAGTAGAAGAAAAAAGATGGGTCAATTCCTTCCTTATGGGAGCAAACCGGTTCATTGTTATTGGGTGGACAAAGAGTATAATTTTCGTGATTGCTGACAGAAAGCCCGACAATGTCATTCGCAGTCATCTCGAATAAAGTGCTTAGCACTTCATGTGTGACCCAAGGGTACTTGTTTATTAAAACTTGTGAAAGACATACAAAACCCAACTCCGCAGAGTGAGATTCCTCTACATGTTGTGAAGAAGGCAAATCCATATATACCTATAACAGAGAAATAAAAATTAGAAAGTGGTAGACATACCTGAATCAAGAGAGTTACTACTTGAAAAAGAAAAAGGTTGTTAAATTGGGAGATTTTTCCGAGAGGAGATGACCCTTGTTACTAGAAGCCAGGATGGATTTGAAAATTAAGTTGTGACGACAGGAGGCTAATGTAGACTCGGCTAAAGAGTCACAACCGCTCTGGATAAGTTTGGAGCTTAGAAAGATACAATGATAACACGGATTGACCAATTTATCCATGTGGGATCCCGGGTTAGTTTGACTTATACCCTCTGGCTGGGAAATGTGAGATGCTGGAATAGATTGGCTCTTATCCCGACTCTCAGTTTTTGGTGTTTGGGTGTGGGATACCAGGTTGTTTTGCTCTTACCCCGACTCTCGATTTTCAATGGTTGGGATCCATTTTTACTCCCCCAACTACGGTTTCCACGAAGCAATGCTTCTTGCTTCTCTTCTGCAGTAAGTGGAATACCCCAAAGGCATAACCGAGCTCCAGGAGGAACTGTTCGACGTAACTCTTCTTTCTCCTCTGGAGTTATCTTATGTCGATTCAAAGAGGGTAAAGGAATACCTTTATCCATGGTTAATAGAAAGAACAACCAAAGATACACAATGTGTTTGAAAAAAAGGGGGAAGGAGATATAACAAGACGATTCTAGGTTCGATAAGACGACCCTATGATCGATGGCAGAAGTACAACACACTATAGATTTAAGGCACGACGTTGCAAAGTAAGTAGCAAGAATCAAGAACAAAGGTGTTCATACTCAAAGAAAGGTACTAAGAAACTCAGAAGTCGAAGACTGCCTAGAAACCCAAAAGTTGAATTCTACCTAGAACCCAAAAATCAAAGTTTTAAATGACATTAAGAAACAAGAACAAAGCAACAACTAATTTAAGAACTTCAAAGCAAAATCAAAGGAAGTATTGAGGAATGGTGGAAGTACCTGGATTTGGAAAGGTTTCTGAAACCCTAACTGTGCGAACCAGAAGAACATGAGAAGACAGGTCTTTGAAGAAAAGGAGAGGTTTCTCAGGAGAAAGCGCGAGTGACGAATGAGAAGTAATGAAAATGGGGGAAAATGTGAATATATGAATGTAACCGTTGAGGTTAAAAATCAGAAGAGGCAAGGGCAAAAGAGACAATCCACCCTAAAAAGCAATGATGACATAAGCGAAATGACATGTGCATTAAATGTGCACAAAGGACGAAGATGACAAAAGGTGGTTGTTTTATGTTATTACAGTCGAAAGTGGACAGTTGTAAAGCAGTCATAATGATACAAGAAGCGGAAACGGTAGCCCTCTTGGGTCTATATGAATTCTCAAATATCATCCCGGTTTCTTGAGCATATGTTTATCAATAGTCGAGATCAACGTAAACGAGATCGGGGAGCAAATGAAGGAGAAGTAAATTAAGCCTGTTCCTTTTCATGATAATCTGGATTAGGGGGAAACTTGTTGCCAAAATGGATAAACTTGGAAACCCGGATAAATGATGCAGAAGAGATCCAAACAATCATGAAAGGGAATAGGTAGTGCCAAAGTGAATTAACCCGGATTAAATGTCTAGGGGCAATTCACAATTAGAGCACAAATGAATTCGAAGCTCGAATAAAAGTTGAATGGAAATCAAGTAATCAAGTAAGTTGCAACAACTCGGATATAAGATTCGGGATAATCAATAAACACACCCCAACAGCCCAGAGACTTTGACTACCGAGCTGAGGGGCAACTGTTATGGATTTATATATGAGGCCCATTTAATGTATGACTTAACAAGAGGCAATCTACGTAACATAGATATAGCGACATAGCACTTGGACTTGGAGGCACAAAGGCCCATAAATACAAACCCTAACCCTATAGGTAAACCCTATAAATAAAAGGTAAATCTTAAAGGTATGATCATTCTCTCCCAATTATTATTCTATCGTCACTGTGCACACACATCACTATCTTTGGCTAAAGCCATCTAATTCGTACATAGTAATCTGCTATTCTCATAGGTATCTAATTCATAGATACCTAAGAGAAAGTTATCTAATCATAAATCAATATATTAGTCTAACGGACTAGATATCTCTGTCAATCTAGACAGAACACTCTATGTTTACAAAAACTCAGTTGGTTTGATTTTTTATTTCCATACCATTTGTTTTTGGCGATGAATAAAATACATAAACAAAAAATTGTTTGAAAAATAATAAGCTATCTTATTTATCAATAAACCAAAGTCTCGTCTTAAAAGGCTATTAGATCTAATCTTCAAATTGGGAACACTTAAAATAAGCGCTTTTTATATCAAAAAAAATAAGCGCTTTTATTTTTATTTATTTTTTTAATGAATAAGTGATTTTAAGCTTTATTGGACAAAACTCCTATAAGCAATTTACCTTGTACCACGCAAAATTATTTAAGTTAAAATGATCTAAGATAACTTTTTTGAAAGATTTTTGAACATGTAAATACAGCACAACTTTAGAAATAAAATGGTTCCTCGTCGTTGTTGTAAAGTGTTACTCTCAACTTTCATATATTTGCTAAAAATTCACCCACTCACACACATTGACTATATAAAGTTTGGAAGTAAATAATTATTCCCTCTGATTCTTATTATAAGGCACTAATTAATAATTCTCATAAATCAATAAAAACAATTAAAGTCTTTAATTTGTCTTAAAATTTAAGTAATTTCCAATATTACCACTACTAATTACATTAAACTCTAATATCATATTAATTATTACTCTCACCCACTACCTTTATTAATTATGGGCATACAAAGAAAAAAAATATTTAATGCTATTTGGAAACAAGAAAGTCTCTTATAAAAATGATCAAATACATTTGTTAGTTAGTGCCTTATGATAAAGACCAATGGAAATAGTCATGTAAATAACGGAAAAAAAAAAGCTAATAAGACATATTTATCTAATTTGATTAGAATAAAAAAATTAATTTAACTTAGTTAATATGATATATATTTTCCAAAACACTGTAGTTATCTTTCTTAATTTTCTTTTTCCCTCCCATCTTTGATTATTGTTGGAAAATTGAAGCATCAGTACGGGTCAATTAGAAAAAGATTGACAAATATAAAAAGCATGTCTTATAATTACGATTAAGATCAACTCTCAAAATACATCAGATATTAAAAATTGAAAGGAGCAATGTATCAATATATAGAGCGTCTATTGACAAAATTAATGAGCACAATACTCCTTTCGGTTCTAATTATAAGACAAAATTTCAGGGTTGGTTTTGGTCCTAATTATAAGACAAAATTTTAATTTTTGTCAATTTCTTCCTAAAATACCCCTTTTTTATTCTCTCAAATGTATTTGTTTTTAGTGAGTATATATACATATGGGTACATGAACTTTTCTTGTCAGTGAAACTTTTAAATTGTTGAACTTTAATTTGTTTCTCGATCAGCTAACGTTAATCTACCAAAACACACACACACACACACGTGTACATGCACCCGCATGTGTACATACATACTTACATACATACATACATACGTATATCTGTGTGTGTGTGTCTATATATATGTTGTAAATATACATATATCTAGACACATACATGTATATATATAACACAGACACACATACACATGCGCGCGCGCACATTTATTTGTCATATATCTATATGTCTATATATACACACACATAGATGTATAAATAACAATACTATTATTTCAATTAGAAAGCATGAAAAGGAAAATTCTAGATCGAATGGATATGTCGTAGGGATTGTTAATTCACTTTTATTGATGTCATTTAAAATTTATAAAAGAGTATTTTAGAAAAATGAATAAAATTAACTAAATTAACTTCTCTTCTTAATTTTTCCAAAATTAGTTAATATATTCTATAGTTAGAACCAAAAAGAGTATGCCTTATAATAGAGCTATTTTTCTATATAGCGTCTCTAAGAAGTTGGAGGGTGCAAGATGATCCGTAGCGTCGATTGCTTCTCTCATTTGATTAATTCATAATTTTCCTATCCAGTAAAAATGCTGACAATTAAAATTCTGAATAATTGAGTCACAGATAAATATAAATTCTTGCAGAAAAAATCAACTCCCTTTGAATTTGATTAAATACCTTGATATTAAATAATAATGTTAAGTAGATTTCAGATATGAACAAGAGAAAAGCAATAGCAAAAATAGTTAAGATATAATCATTGTACAAAAAATGGGCACATCATTTGCTAGCCTGCTAGAGGAAAGCCCCAAAAGACAGATGGGTCAACGCTTCACGAATAAACTACAGACATCATCATTGATAGATGGCTATATGTTGGCAGAAACAAAAATAGATGAGATGGCCATATATTATGAATAATGGGCATTTTGACCAAAAAAATAAAAAATAAAATAATGGGCATTCAGGAGCTGATTAGAAGGAACCATGTTTTTTACTATTGCCTCCTATCTAGAGCACTCCCTCCTCCTATTCATTACATAATAGATATTTACTTAATTTAATAAATTAAAATTTTTTAGTTAAATTAGTTAATCTATTTTATAAAACACCGTAACCATCTTTTTTTTATTTCTTGTTCTCTGTTATCGTTAATTATTGTTGATGAAACATAAGAGCACTGTAACCATATTTATAAAGTATATTAGGAAAAGATTAACAAATATGAAAACTATGTCTTAAATTTAGGACTAAAATAAATCCTCAAATATGTCATATATTAAGGACCAGAGAACATATAAGAGCTAATTCGAGAATTGAATTTGTCAAAAATATATTGTGTTTGAAGTAATATAATATAGGGTAAAAGTGCAAAAATACACATGTGCTTTATCCTCAGGAGCACCTAACATCACCTACTTTTTTAGGTGCAAAAAATACACATGTGGTTATAAAGTAGGAGTAAAAATCACACTCATGGTTAAATGACCGTTAGTTGGACCCAAACATGCTGACATGGAAGCTGAGTCAGCACCAACACAAAGCCTTCAGTGATCTTGTGCTCTAGAGCCGAGGCAAGGGAAGAAGGCGACGGGAGAAGAACTCCAGTCGCTCATGGAGGCTCCAGCTTCCTCGCTCCTCCGCCTAATCCTTCCAAACTCGACGTTTTTCCCTCAAAACTTCGTCAGATCATCTCTTTCACTTCTTCCTTTCAATCAGATATCAAACAGCAAAAGAAACGCGAGGGTGATAATTTAGCGTTATTATATCCTAGCCAACTTAATTTTCATTTTAAGTTGCTTTTTTAAAGACAAAATATGATCCACTAATCGGGAATTTTGAAGTAAAAATGAGTCTCACTGATTTGTAGTCTTTGTTAGGGTGTCTCGGTTTTTGTTTTTGTTCTTAAATTTGCAGAAGGCGTCTTGTAGTTGCAGAGAGGAATAGTAATCTGTTAAGTTTTTTAATTCGTATAGCTGCTAGTTTTTTTATCTCTTATTTCTCCATTCAATTCTTCTTTACTTTTGATTTGCTATATTTTTGTGCTAAATATTTTCTTCCACATCGCTTTTCCATTGTAATTTCTGTTGTTTTTCTCTTTCCCTCCCCGTGAACCTTCCCTCTTTTTTCTCCCTACTTATCTTCTTCCTTGAGTCCAGGAACCCAACCTTCCTGGTCTCTGAAGCTCCATTTGGTTCTTCCATGGCAAGTTGGGTTCTATTAGGGTCCGTTTGGTTTAGGGAATATTTAAAGAGGGAAAGGAACTTAAAGAAGGAAAAGGAATTGAAGGGAAGATTGAGAGGGAACTTTAAAAAGTTAGGCTGTTTGGTAGACTTGGGAACTTAATTAAGTTGAGGGAAGATAAATTGTTTGGTATGAAGAATTGAGTATTGGTTAAGTGGGAAAGTTAGGTAAAATTCCCTTAATGCCCCTAAAAAAAAAACCTAGATAATGTTTTTTTTTTGTTGGTGTTGCGATTTGTACAGTTCAAGTGCCAACCTAAGAGTAAAGTTCGAACCAAACCGTCAAGTTCGAACGCAGCTGCCATAATGTGAACTAGTAAAGTAAAGCAAAACGACTATCCTGAATCGTTTCAAAAAACATTTAAACAGATAAGCAGGAGTAATGACTCATCATGTTAGCCAACCTAGTTTACTGAATCATCTGAAAAAAGAAAAACATAAAAGCGAAGAAGAATAATTTTCCTCCATTGTACAACAAAGCACCCAAATTGCTTCCCCGCTGATTGCGTCGAAGGCAGTCCATAACCAGGCCATCGCCATTGTTCACCAACATAGCGCACAAGAGTTTTCAAAAAAAAAAAAAACCATTCACTCACCTCGATTCGATCTTGCTTGCCAACTCCTTCACCTGATGTTGTCTCAACCTTCGTCTGCTCCTTTTTCCAGCTCCAGTCGCGATTTTGCCTTTTTATGATATCACAGGGGCTTTTTAGTCCTCCAAATTCACTTTCCCAGGGGAATTTTCAAGATCCCGCCATTTTGTGAAGGAGCCTGTTTTCCTTTGTTTGTGGCAGCTTCAGAGATGGCGGGAATCTCAGCTCCCACGAACAAGGCGCGCCAAATAGCTTTAGTCCAGCGAAACTAGATTAAGTTCTCTAGAACAAGGCCTAATTCTGTCAACCAAACGGTGCCTTAGAGTGTGGCTTAAAGCCTCTTCCTCTAAAATGTCTTAGACGTAGAATTGGAACTTCTCCATACAATTCTCCATCCAAGTTTCGAATCATTAACGCAAACAAATCCAAGGGTAATAATATAGATCTGAAATTTTCCACCATCCATGAGAAGCTTAGCAGCGTTAAGGACACCTCCAACGAGATGAAGCGACTGGAGAAACAAGCTGTTGCTGCCATGAAGGCTGCCAGGGCTGAGATCTCTGCCGCTCTCAATCAGATGAAGAAGTAAACTCAAGTCGAGGTGGAGCAAAAGATCATTGAAGGCTTTGTGTGTTTGGTGCTATGTCAGCTTCCATGTCAGCATGTTTAGGTCAAACTAACGATCAACATTTGCATTTAACAGTGAGTGTGATTTTTGCTCCTGTTTTATAACCACATGTACATTTTTGCACCCAAAAAAATATGTGGTGTTGGACGCTCTTGAGGACAAAGCACACGTATATTTTTGCATCTTTACCCTATAATATAAGTTGCTTTAATTAATTTACCAAAATTAGGAAATGAGAATGAACTCTTTAAATTTGTCATTGATCTTAACTTGTTTGAATGGTATGATGTCAATCCATTTTATTTTTTGTACTTACTATTTTACTCAAATTAATTTACCTAACTTATGAATCAAAACATTATCTAATGCTACACAAGAAAAGTTTATGAAATAGTGTCACGCTTGTTCAAATTAACCAATTTATTTTATTTTTTAATTTGCTTAAATTAACTAAGTAGCTCTTATATAAGATCATATGGATATTATTTTACTAAAAGAAATGATTGTGGAAATCAGTTGAGAATAAAGATTTATAATTAAGTGAGAAAGACCCAAAAAAAAAAATCTTGCTAATCTTAATTTTAGAGGTAGAAATGACATAATTACTATGAATTTCTTAAAGATTAGTTCATAATTAAATGTTATATTGATATTATCTAAATTTTTTTTTTAATCTGTAATATGAAAAATGAAAAAAACAAATGACAAGAACAATTTAGCACATAACAATTTTAATTTATCAAATAAACAATAACAACTATTTTTTTTGGTCCCCATTATAGTGTACTAATGCCAAGGACGTCTACACCTTGATACAAAAGCTTTTAGAGTGTCAAATTTAAATAAGATATAGAGGATTGGATATAAAAAATATAACTGGTGGCAATTTTATAAATAAATAAATAAATAATTAGACAATTTCTCTAATATGAGGTCCAAAAGATATTATTTAGACCGGCTTCCCAAACAACTGGTTTAAAAAGTTGAAAATTAAAAAAAAAATGTAGATTCCTTTTAGGACTAGATTTTACAAATAACTCGTCTAAAAGATGAATTTTCTTAGACCTTATATTTATTATAACTGATTTAAAAGATGCAGAATAAAAAAATGATATATTTATTACTTTTAAAAATGGTTTTGACTAATAACCAATTTAAAAGATGAAACTTTTTAGACCGGTTATTTATTATAACCAATCTAAAAAATATGGAATAAAAAATAATATATTTGTTACTTTTAAGATCAATTTTTACTAATAATTGGTCTAAAAAATAAAACATTTTAGACCGGCATTTATTATAATCGGTTTAAAAGATGCAAAATAAAAAAAAAATATTATTCTTAAGACCGGTTTTTACTAATAATCATTCTAAAAGATGAAACTTTTTAGACCTTGTGTTTCTTATAACTGGTCTAAAAGATGAATATTCTCTTTTATCACACCGAAATTGAATTTCACTCTTTGAACCTCTCTTTCTGTAGCGATAACTCTTATTTCGCAACTTCACCCTCTTCTAATCGGCGCCTTGCCCACCTATCGTCTTTTCTCTCCCACCACTCACCAAGCCCCCTGTCGTTCCCCCCCTGTGTGTGTGTGTGTGTGTGTGTGTTGTTCTCAGCCATGGAATCCGTTTACCCCAGAATTCGCCATGGAAGGATGTATAGAATAATATCCATGTCAGCCAGCAAATTCTGCCAATTCAGATGACTCCAATCCAAGCGCTTCTCTGGCACCACAACCGACGAGAAACACGCCCATCTCATCCTCTGGCAGCACCAAATCCTTGATCCCCCAACGTTGCCCTTTGAAATAGGATCTTCTTCGTTACCAGTCTCATTACGCTTTTCATCAACCCTCTCTACTTGTATCTCCCTAGCATTGAAGGCCCCAACTGCTTGCAAGCCAATATGGAATTGAGCATCACCGTCACTCTTTTCCACTCCTTCTCTGACCTCTTCTATGTCCTCCACATGATCATGAAATTCTGCATTGCCTTCGTTGCCCCAAATTCTAGGATTTTCAACCGTGGTGAGCTCGTTACCGATGCTCGTGAAATTACCAAATGCTACTTGAAGTATGATTTTGCTATCGATCTTGCTGCAACCCTTCCATAGCCTTTACTTTCAATGAGCTTCTCCTTTGTTTTACGTCCCACATTGGTTGGGAAGGAAAATAAAAAAACGCCTTATAAGGGTTTGGATACCTTTTCCTCTAGACAAGTTTTAAAGCTGTGAAGGGATAGAGGCCTAAAGCAAACAATATTGAGAGCGAGACGCTGAGATGTTACAGTATGGTATTGAAGTCACCCCAGTCTCTTTCTCTATATGGAATTCAATTCTAATTTTAAGACGTAGTTTTCATACTTCGTGAAGATTATAAATCGTAAATCACATGTGAAAAGCATGGAATTCAATTCTAATTCCATTTTCATGAGGTCAATTCCAACGTACCAAACGAGGCATAAAATCATTTAGCTAATTCCACCTCAAAATTTAATCTCAACTGATTCAAAAGAACTTCGTGGTGATTATAAGGGCCCGTTTGGTTCAGGGAATATTTAAAGAGGGAAAGGAACTTAAAGAAGAGAAAGGAATAGAATGGAAGATTGAGAGAGAACTTTAAAAAGTTGAGCTGTTTGGTAGACATGGGAATCTAAATAAGTTGAGGGAAGATAAATTGTTTGGTATGAAGAAAATGAAGATGATTAAGTGGGAAAGAGAGGTAAAATACCTATAATACCCCAAAAAATAAAACCTCACTCGTCTCTCACTCGCATCACTCGTCTTTCACTCTATCCCTGCCTCTCTCACGCTCGTCTTTCTCGTCTCTCACTCTCCTCCACATCGCCAGCGCGTCTGCTTCCTCCACCGTCACCGTCGCCTCTGCTTCCTCTGCCGTCACCGCCTCTGCTTCCTCTGTCGTCACTGTTGCCTTTGCTTCCTCTGCCGTCGTCGGAGCCCCTGCTTCCTCCGCCATCACCGAAGGATCTTCCTTATCCACCATCACCGTCGCCTCTCCTTCAGATCGGATCTTTGGCTTTCTTCACTAGGGCTTTTTTGTCTTATGAAAAATCTTTCCCGGGAAGATCCTGAGATCCCACCATTTTCGAAGGGATTTCATCTTCCCACATTTAAGGGAAGATGATGCTCAACGGGAACTCAGGTTGCAGGGAGAGTTGCGCGCCAAACGGTTTTTTCAGGGGAACCTAGTTAAGTTCCCATTCCCTCCGGCGAGTTCCTTGAACCAAACGGGCCCTAATATTCCTTCTAGTTCCTATTACAAGAAACATTTTAAAAGATATATTTGTTTCTCTTTATAAGATACTTTGGTTGTTTCACTTTTTTTACGAGGGTCAAATGTTTTTGTATATATGCCCATATTTAATAAGGATCATGAAAGAGATCAGAAATTTATAATGATGTTGGAGTTTAGTGCAATCAACAAAACTAATGTTGAAAATTACTTAATTTCTTTGATAATTTTGATATTTTAAACCATTTTTATTACTTGTGAATTACTCCTATGGTTCTACTTCTACTTATAGGTATTATTTATAAGGTGGCACTCCATTAAATTTTTTTATATCAGCCCATAATTTTACCCATCATTTTTACTATGTAGATTGTACTTTTTTTAGAAAGTGTATATTCTATTTAATTTTTATTAGGCTAAAGTACTCGTTTGGTCCTTTATGTTTACTTTAAGTATCCATTTAGTCCCTTAAGTTTGTAAAGTGCTCGTTTGGTCCTTGAAAGTTAATGCCGTTAAGCAGATTTAACGGAAAATACTAACTCAGCAATTTTAAACGATGACTGTGCACTTAAATGCTGACAAAGCAAGCTTATATGTTATTTTTTTAATAAATTAATATTTTAAATCTTGTAAATTGAAATTTATTCAAGTAAACTTTGGGTATATGTTCTTCGTCTGAGGCATTTAAGTACACAGTCATCGTTTAAAATTTCAATTTACAGGATTTAAAATATTAATTTATTAAAAAAATAACATGTAAGCTTGCTTTATCAGCATTTAAGTGCACAGTCATCGTTTAAAATTGTTGAGTTAGTATTTTCCGTTAAGTCTACTTAACGGTGTTAACTTTTAAGGACCAAACGGGTACTTTACAAACTTAAGGGACTAAATGGATACTTGAAGCAAACATAAAGGACCAAACAGATATTTTAGCCTTCTTATTATAAAACATTGATTAACAAGTGTATTTGATTCTTTTTGTAAGTCAATTGCTTGTTTCCAACGTCCATTAAATATTTTTTTTCATTTATGCCTATCATTGATAAGGGTGGTAGGTTAGATTAATAATTAATATAATATTAGAGTTTAGTGCAATTAATATGTGTAGTATTAGAAATTATTTTAAATATTTTTATTGGTTTATAAAAATTATTAATTGATATCTTATAATAAGGATTAGATAAAGTACTTTTGTAATTAAATGGAGAAAAAGTTGAAAAGTTGTAGACTCAATAAGCATAATTAATGAAGTGAAAGTATTAGAAGAGTAATTAGGAGAAGTGTTGGTGATGAGAACTATGAAGGGATTTTTGACCAAATAAAAAATTTAAAAAAAAAATCATATTTTTGTCTTTCTCGCTGTAATTAATGAATCATACATTGGGCGGGGGACCATCATCTTTCCTCGGGGCTCGTACGGCCCTCAGATCAGTTGCTACTTCCATGCACAGCGAAGCCAGTCCTCTCTGTCTCTCTTTCCCTCCCTTTTGAAATTGTGGCGGCACAATTTTTCATTCCCCTTCCTATTTCTTCATTTTTGAATTTTACCCAAATTCCCCTCCCTCCTTAATTTCGCCTTCAATTTTAAACGCTTTCCCAAGATTTTATTCCCTGCTTTTCCCAAATTCAAAATGTGAGCCAAACTTGTGTTTTGGAATTGACTCCAATGCAGTTGGCAAATTAATCATTTTCTACACATTCATAATTCTTTTTTTTGGTCGAAGATAATTATATTAATAGAACAAACAGATACAATATCTCAGCAAAGGCTGGAGATAAAATACAAACACACCAAATCAGAAATAACAAATACAACAGAATAACAAAATACATAACAACAACTGGTCATCACACATAGAAGATTTAGAAGTAGAAGTAGAACCAAGACAAAAGAGGCCTCATCGATATCTAAGGTTAGAAGTGACGAAGGAAGTGATGGTTGTAAAACCCACCCAAACGGGCACACATCCTTATAAGCATAAGCTGCACCTAGAGCAGCCATACAAGAACCCCATCTTGGGGTAAAGAGAACAGAAAACCCAACCTTAGAAGAAAGGAGACACATGACGTCTCGAAGAACACTTCTGCTCCTCTGTTCGCACATATCTGGTGATCTTGACCACATACCACACCACACCTCTTCAGATCCTCCTCCAAGAACGCAGATCCGAGTTACCAGATGATAATCGGATCTAAAAATGTCCAAACAGCCATCCAACCAAGAGGAAATGAACACAGATCTGACAGATCTGTTTATTTTTGAAGAAGAGAAGAACACTACCATAAAACCCAGAACTAGAAAGAAAGGAAACAGAAAGCAGGAAACTCTCACCTCCACAAGACAGATCTGCAGAAGGAGAGGAAAAAGGACGCCACAGGGACGACTACGGAGCTCGCCGGCGGCTTGTGATGGAGCAACAAGCCGCCGGCGAGTAAAGAAGGTGAAGAAGAGATGAAGCAGAGAAGAGGAGAGAAGTGGGAGACCTTCTCTCTACTTTCTCTCTAGCCCTTCGTCCACAGAAAATAGGGAAATTGAAAGCACATGGAAGCACTACACATTCATAATTCACAAATTATATTTTCTCCTTTCTAAACTTATGAAATGAGTTAGGGCGTCTTTGACCCAAAAAAAAAAAAAAAGAGTTAGGGTGTGTTGGGTCGAGGAAGGAGGGAAAAATTTTACCAAATTGCCCATGAGAAAAAAAGGAGAGATAAATTGTCTGAAAGATCCCGCCGGGTACTGCTCGCACCTTCGACACCTAGCCAATGCCAGAATCTGCCGACAAGAGGGGCACAGCCATGTATCAATGCAGGCCATATGAAAGTCGTGCCTGCATTGAGGAAGGACCTAGATCTCGTTGCCATCGGCGAACTTCGTTAGGCAAATCGTGTACTTCGACGTCACCACCCACTTATTTGGACTTCCATTCATGTAGGTGAATCTTAGGAACGACGGTAGAACTTTCCTCTTGAGATTCTTGACCAAAGCCTGGGTGGGGGGGGGGGGGGCGGAGGCGCCAGATCTATAGGAATGAAGGATAGAGAGAGTGTAACTATGGAATATTAAAAAATTTCTACGAGCAATTCAATTAGGATGAGATAAAAATTTTCTCTCCTCTTAAACCAAACACACCCTTAAATGCTCTAGTTCATTTGATTGTCTCTATGGTTATTGTAGCAGTTACTGGTTGAAGATTAGATTTGGTGCTAAATATAAAACTGTAATTTACTTTGTCTCTTAAATTTATATTTTTCCCCTTAAAAACTCATATTGGAAAAAATTAACTATATTTTTATCTTATTCTTAGTTTGATTCTTTGATTGCATTTTGTCACCTGAAACATTTGATAATAAATTATGTATTTTAGTGTTTTCAAGATTTTTTCAATAATAAATTAACTATTTTTATTATGTATGTGTATGTATTATTTAGTAAGATTCATATCATTTTTCATTTAAACTTGTTTTTTCAATAATCATCTATACAAGTTTCAATTTGAAAAAAAAAACATTGCTACCATTGTTAATCCAAATATAAATCACATTTACAATCCAATTTTTATCTTATATTAAACTTGCAAAAGTTAAATTTTTTTAAAAAATAAAATTACTTCAACCGTCACTAATCTAAACAGGCCCTAAATAAAGTATAACATCAGTCAAAAATTTGCACTTCAAAAGGTATCCACTCAAGGGGGAAAAATTAATTTGTTTAACAATAAGTTCATGAATTTTAATTCATAAACATACTTTTATGTTTAATGTACATAATTTGTTTTTAAATTGTCATCAATAAATTCACAATCGTCATTTTGTAAATTATTCTTCTCAGCTACGTACTGTGCATCTATTTTTCTTAGAATCACTTGTCTTTGTGTATACTGTCTGGATTAGTCCGCCAAAACACAAATTTTTTTAAAGAATTTGTTGGTCGTATTTATTTGTTTGATAACTGTGATGCTTTTATGGTTCTATGATCATCCTAAGGAATAAACATTATTGTTACATGTCACTCGAGACTATAAATATTCTATACCATTCAAATCAAAATATCTTGGTACAATATTATTGTTTTATTAATTTATAGTTCAAATTCTATTCATTCGTTTATTTAATGAATTTTAGCTATGCTTCCTTCATTTCAATTTTTTTAAATAGCCCGTTTAGTTCGATTCTGTAAGAGATGCTTACATGTAATTTTGATGCAATACATCAATTACAGTATTTGGTTAGACTTTTGTAATGTAAGGAAGATTATATTTTGTAATCATGATTACATCATTTGATGTAATCAGGACTATACTATTAAGACTGATAAATGGGGATGCAGACATCATGTAATTGAGTGAAAAAGACAATATAACCATTATAGTTTTTTAAATCGACCAAAGTGCATGCCCATAAAGGCTATTAAATATTAAATGGCCACCATCTGATACTAGAAAAAATTTAAAAAAATCCTCAATACAAAATTTTAAAATTATATTTTATTGTTAAAAATATTAAAATATCCCATTAAATAATATGCTTACCATTAAGTATTACAAAATTACTATGAACCAAACTTGTAAATGTATCATATTTTCACAATTACCCATTAAAAAATTACTATGAACCTACGTTATTGCACTACATAAATTGAGAAATTATCATGAACCTAATGTGTATATTATACAGATATGTGTAGTCAGAAGTAATTTTATCTCTTGCTATATTATTTTCATATATCCTCATGTTTGATGTAATCTAACTCGATGTTTTTATGTATATGCATCATATTTCCTTAATGACAAATCAAACAAATTTATGTAATTATTAATGACAAACCAAATAAATTTATGTAATTATCATTACATTGTATCACATTACCTTCGATTCCCCGAACCAGATGGACACTTACCGTTTTTTTTTACCTTGAATTCTTTTACTGTTTTAAATCTTTGTTATTGCTTCGAAATTAATAATTATTGTTGTGTTTAAATTTTTTTACCGGTTGTTTTGATATTTTTATGCCTAGTTTTTCCTTCTACATACTCTTATTTAATTATCTATAGTTATATCTTATCCCTATCTCTAAACTAATATGAACCTTAAACAACAAGTAAATTGAGGGAGTACCAAACTTTTTTTTTTTTTTTTTGGGTCCAGTGAGTACCAACTTCTTGAATTACACTGTTGTTTCATATGTTTATGTCTATTTTTTTATAATGTGATTTTGCTTACATATGGGATTAGATTAACTAATTAGGGAAAGTATAGATAATTAGAAATGTGCTTAACCAAGTCGCATTTACTTAATCCATGTTTAAGACAATGAATAACCAAAACATAGTATTGAATTTTGGATCATATTAACATTATCATTGAATTAAAAGCATTCATAATATGGCATGAAAGAAAAACGGATTTGGAATTCTCTTTATAACATTTGCCATTGAATTAAGTACATTGTTTGTTAATAGAAGTGATAACAATCACATAAATGATACAATTAGGACCACTTTTTTGCTCTTTGTCTTTTATGTTAGTATCTATATTTGATTTGATTCATGTTGCAAAAATTTAATAGATTTTTATGTTGGATGTGGAGAATTTAATATAACATTCATTTCGATTATGAAAAAGCACATGCTAAATTTAATGAATTGAAATATCGATGCTCTTCAAAACATATTTAGCACGAGTATTACTTACGAGTAAGTTTGTAAATCTCGCAAGTTTAAACAGAGATTTGTCATAATGATGCAGACTTTTATGGTGAATCTGAATTGTAAACTCATAAGAGTTTACTTTTATTACTAAATAGGTATTATTAGTATATAATCAAAATATAAAAATGATGACAATTTGATTTAAATATATTTTAAATTCACATAATCGAAATTAAATTCATCAACATCTATAATTTATCATATTTAACAACATTTTTTTTTCTAAAATTTATATACAAAGTTATTGAGCATGATCAGATAAAAAAAGTTGACACTATTTTAAGAGTAAGTTAACATAGTTTTACGAGTTAGAAATGTAAAAAGATAAACTCGGAGAGTCAATATTGCAAGGTTAAGTAGACTCGTGATAATAACATAAACTCGTTTCACAAACTCGAATCATAAATTGTTGAACAAAAACGTTCAAAATATGTTCATTGAAATTAAAAAAATATTTTAAATCTGATTAACTTTGTCTTGAAATTTAATAGTACTTTATAAGGTTACCTCTATGAGATGTGTGTGGAAGTCTAGAAAAATAAGAATAATAAATTAAGTATAAAATTATATATTCATATAATAGATTTAAATAAATGTCTTATATCAACTACAAAAAATAATCTTTATTTTAGCAAAAATCATTATTTATTTCTCTTACAAATACGACTAGAAGAGTATAATTAAGTAAAATTATTCATGAAAAAAAGGGAGAAATAATAGCAATATAATTACCCACCATCTAAGAAAAATTACAAATTTAAAGAAATTAATTAATTGCCCGGGGAAATAGAAAATAATAAAACATTGAAAACGGGGAAAAAACTAACAAAGCAAGAGAAACCCGGGGGCCAATCCGCAAAGAAAAGAGTCTTGAGGAAAAATAGAAGGGGAATTAAGAAATAAATGGCGTCCATATTTCGTGATTAAAATATGATTGTTAAAAAGAACGAAAGAAAAGGATAAGAAACGACAGATGAAGTCCACGTCAGGTATCTGAAACAAAGGAACAATTATCAACGGTGAGATTAGCCTCAATCCCTTCATCATCATCATCAATCATAATTCACGGCACACTACCCCTAAATTCCACCACCGCTTTATTTTCTTCAACACCCCCTCTTCTTCATAAAACCACCAAACCTAACCCTTCACTCTCTCTCTCTCTCTCTTTCCTCTCTCTCTCTCTCTCACTGTAATAACTTTTTTCTCTCCTCCATATTTTCAATTTTTCTTGAATCTACTTTCGATCCGTCCTCATCCGGGAGCCATGGACCCTAACTCGATCCCTCCTCATCCTCCATCCGCTTTCCCGGCTGCAATCTCTCTCTTCCCCGTCAACTATGGTGCTGTTGCTGCCCCAAACACTACCACCGCTGCGGCCGCCGTCGCTCCCGTCGCGAATTCGGCTCCGGCCCCCGCTGCTTCTGATGCAGTTTCCACCCAGCATGCTGCTCCCTCTGAGAACCTCCCTCCGTATTCTGAGGTGAGATTGAACACACGGAGAAGAAAGTGCCGTGTCTCTTTTCGCCTCTGGTAGATTCTTTTAATTTTTAATTTATGTTTTTGGTTTTATTAGATGATTTATGCAGCAATTGAGGCGCTGAAGGAGAAAAATGGGTCTAGTAAGAGGGCTATTGCGAAATACATAGAGCAAGCATATCCTAATCTTCCACCGAATCACCCTACTATGTTGACCTACCACCTTCAGCGCTTAAAGAACAATGGACTCCTTGTTATGGTCAAAAAATCTTATAAACTTCCTAGATCTGACGGTTCTCCGTCTACTGCGCAGAGAGGACGTGGCAGACCACCGAAGCTCAAGCCGCAGCCGCAGGCCCAACCTCTGGCTCAGCCTCAGGTTCTGGCCTCGGCTCAGCCAGAGCAGCAGCAGCCGCCGGAGTCCATGCCCAACGCGTCGCAAAATCTGCAAAATGCTGAGCCTGTTTGGGTTGCCCTAGGGCTCGCTGATGAGCCCACGGAGGTGAAGAAACGAGGCCGAGGACGTCCTCGCAAGAGTGCCGTAGCAGAGGCGGTTGGTGTTCCTGGAACAGCTGCTCGGAGAGGCCGTCCACCGGGAACTGGGAGATCTAGGTTGCCAAAGAGGCCCGGCCGTCCGCCCAAGCCGAAATCTGTGACGGCAATCTCCAATGGGATGAAGCGTCGACCCGGTAGGCCGCCCAAAGGCCAGTCTAAACCCACTGTGATTCCCTTTGCCGCTCCGGCTGCTGCTGCGCAAGGTCCTAATTCACTCCCTGCTCAAGAAGGTGCTGTGCCGGATGCTACTGCGCCAGCTCTCGCTCCTAGGCGTAGAGGACGTCCGAAGAAGTATGGAGTGCAAACTCTCGGAGTTGCTCCTCAAGCTTTTATTGGCCGTGGTCGAGGCCGTGGCCGTGGACGAGGACGAGGGCGCGGTGCCTATCGTAGCTCTACTGGAAGACCTGTTGGCCGGCCTAGGAAGGTGACTTGTTGCCACTATTTTTGCTTGCATCATAATCTTATGCGTGAAAGCTTTAATGTTTGTTTGCTCCTGCAATTTTTCTTCAGTCTGTTTTCTTTACTTCTGACTGAGCATTGTATCGAGAGTGATGATTGACTAAGTTTGAATTTGTTTTTTAAATTGATATATCATTTTATGAATTTTTTACTTAAAAATAACTCATCTTTGTTTACATATCTCATTGACTTTTCTACTATATAGTTTTGGGGGGAAAGTTCAATGATTTAAAAATGCAGCTCATTTTATTATTTTGGTAGCAGTATTAAAAGTAGATGTCACTGTTGGACTTTTGTTGATATATCATTTTATTGCATTCTATATTTTTGAAAAAAAAAATCTCTTATCTCTTATTTGCTGTAATATAAATGTAAATATAATATGAATATAAATAGAATGATTGTTTTCCTTTTTCTCTAATATATATATTTTAAAATTTTAAATATAGAAGCACACTAGAAATATTTAGAGGAGATAGATAGTGCTTTATTCTGATGTTTATTGCTAATTATTATCCTTATATATGGTTAAGACTAAAAAGGAAACATTCAATAATACTTTTGAATATTTGATAATACTTCATTAACATTTGGCTTTTCGTATGTATAAGATGTAGCTGTTGCTTAGTATAATATTGTCTTAATTTTGATTAGCTAATACTTGATTAATCAATGACATTGTAGAACTAAAAATTTCTTAGATGGGTAATGCAGGACTTAGATACTTATAAAGGGAACATATAATACTTGTGTCCACTTATTTCATTTGTTTGTATACAAACAGTGGTTTTTCTTCAGAGAAAGATACAGCTAATTCTTATAGGTATGTTTTTAGTATTTGAAAAGTTGCAATTAATAAAGTTGGAGTAAGTGCAAGCTGAACATATTTATGCTTTAATTTTATTTTATTATCAATGATTGTGTATGTGTATTCAATCTGACTGTGTTTTAATATTTAACTGTGGGGGCAAATATCTTGTAGAAATATCTCTTGAAAACCTTTCATTTAAAGCACAAATCACGAGGGTGATTTTTCGGATAAATGAAATTTTTTTTGCTTGGATCGGATAAATGAAACTTGTGTGCTCAGAAATGGTTGGATTTTTCATTTTGAAAAAAAGTGGAAAATGACTTCTCTGAAATGATTGATATATTTACAAGTTCTTAATCAATGCAATCTGTGTTTTTGTGTGTTTTGGATAATGTACAGTGCACTAAGCTAAATATTGTTCCCTTTCTACTTGATTATTTAGTATTTAATTTGTCTAATATTTGATTTATTTATTATGGGTACTCTATTTTGTTGCATTTTTAACATTTCTCTGCAGTGATATATATTTCTTTCTGATGATTAAGTGCAGGAATCTGGCCATGATTTAATTGTTTGATCTTCAGTTTTTTTTTTCCTTGAAAAGCTTTGATATAAAGTATGAAATTTCAGCTTTCAAATGACAAATGTTTTGATTTTCTTTTAGAATGAGGGAAATTGAAAACTGACATTTATCAATGATTTAATCAATATCACTGTCTTTCATTTTGTTTTCTGGGCTTTTGGATAGCGGAGTTCAGAAGGTAAATCTTTATAAAGCAACTATTGCATGATTTAATCTATTTGTTTCAATATTTTTTTGTTGTTTTTTTTCCTGCGCACATGGTGATATAGTTGGCTTTTCACCTAGCTGGTTTATCTCTGGGCTCATGTTTGGAAAAAACTGCATGTGCTCCTATGTTGACATTGCACGTGCTACTTTCTGGTATTGAAATTTGAATAAAAGAAAAAACAATATTATTGAAAGAAATATTATTTGATCTTCCACCCTCTTTTAAAGGTTTGATATAAAATTATTACTCTTCAGGGTTTTGAAATGCAGGTTTTTATTTCCCTTTATAATTGAGAAAATTAAAAATTGATATTAAATGATTGAAATATGTATAGTTTCTTAATATCATTGTTTTGCATTTCGTTTTTGGGTTGTTGTTGTGGTTTAGCAGAGATCAGAAGGTCAATCTTTCTATTGCAACATATCATGATTTAGTCATTGTTTAATATATTTGGTATTTTGTTTTTGTTTTTTTTTCCCAGCACGAGGGCGTTATGACATACCTACTTGTTTGACTGCTGTATTTCACTTTGCTGTTTTATCTTGCTTGTGCGTGCAAATGTTGCATGAACTATTGGTATTTGAATAATTTACTTATTTGGATTGTCCTTTGCCTTTTTTTTTTTTTGGATATAGGGAACTACTGTTGATGGTGCTGCACAGAAATCTGCTAATGAAGACTTCAAGAAGAAACTTGAACAGTTTGTAAGTTAAAACTGGTGTCTGAAAACACAACCATCTATGAATTTCAATGATGTGATCCTTCATGCCTCTTTTTTGTTTTTCTTTTTGCAATTTACAGCAATCTAAAATGAAGGAATCTCTTGCTGTGATTAAGTCTCATTTCAACCATGAAAGCCCAGTCACTGCTATTGCGGCAATCCAGGAATTAGAAAATCTGGCAACTATGGACATTAATGCCCCATTAAATGATGATGCGCAGCCAACACAGCAACTTCCTCAGGTGCAGCAAGTGCAGCCACAGCCGCCGCCTCAGCAATCAGAGCAGCCAGAGTTTCAACCACAGCAAATGCCACCACAACGGCTGTACCAACATCAGTTGCCACAGTCTCATGTGTTTCCTCAGGCATTTCAGCCACCTTCAATTTACCAACAGCAAGTGCCTCAGAGTCAGCTTTTTCAACAGCAAATGCAGCATGTACCATTGCAGTCTCAGCCGCCGCAATTGTTTCAGCCGCATGCATGAGAGCCCCCACAAGCTTGGAGTTGCATGGCCTCAAATAATGAACAACTTGTACAAGTGATTTGGAAAGGCACAGCAGGTAAAGAGATGTGTAAAGCGAGTAGGAAGTTGCAGCTGAACTGATTTTTTATTGAGTGGAAATGACTGTGTCCGTTTTAAGCTTAAGTTTGTTGTTTGTGAACCTTTTTTAGGGAGACTCTGCAGTAATACTTAGAGTACTGATACTGATTATTATGTCATTTAAGTAATTATTGTTGGACTGTTGTAGCATAATTTATTCGAATTAATGCTTGTTAAACCTCATGCTATATAGCTTTCCTTTCAAGTATGTTTTTGTTTTAAATTTCTTGTGGCTAAATGTGTGGAACTGTGGATGATGCTTTGACTGAGACTGCTAGTGGAGAAATTAAGTAAAATGGATGTCATGACTTTTTTCTTATTTCCGCCTTTTTTATAACTAAGCACAAATCAGTATTTAATAATAATGGCCTTTAATTGGATATGAAGAGAGTAGTAGTTGGGCATTGAGTTGATGATATTTTTCTAAAATTAGCTATTTAGGTTTTTTTTCTCCTTGAGAACTGTAGGGAAATGACTGGCTCAGGCTTTTCCTAAATTGTATTGAGTGTGGTCCCGATGATTTTGCAAGTAGTGTGTATCTTCAGCTGAATTTGATGTATTTTTTGAAGTAGATTTCCGAACCAGTAGTTGAAGTTCGCAAGGTTTATACTACTCTTTCGATTTTAAATAAATATAGGAAATAGTTTATTGTATAATTTTTGTATCTTTGATTATGCTTAAAGCTCTTGTGGTTAAAACTGTTATGGAGCCTTTGGACCTTGTGCTAATTACTAATACTTGAATTGGCTTTAATACTCTATTTCTGTATCAAGGGTTCTCTCTCTCTCTCTCTCTCTCTCTCTCAAATTTATTATTTAGCTATAAATTGAACCCATTTATAAAGTCTATCGTCTTCATCTCGATATCCATTTAAATGGTGCTCTGATTAGGAGGAAACTAGTTTTCCCTATTCTTTGAATTTAAATATGCAATAAACAAGAAAGCTGCTTGTTTTGAAAGTTCAAAGTCCACGAAATACTTTCCTCTAGCAAGGTATTGTTTTCAGAGCAAAAAAAAAAGTAAGATATTGTTTTGAAAAATATTTATTTTTTTGATCAAAGAATGAAATTGTACTGCTATTTAGTTTCATTATTAGTTTGATTTTTTTTGGTTAAAGTGAAATTTTGAAGTATAGTCTTGTGTCTGGGAAAAATAATACTGTAGAAGTGTTTTATGATTTGATATCATTTGTTTAAAAATATGATTTCTGAAAATTCTTTGGTATATTAAGAACACTTCGGCTGAGGTAGGATTGGGTGGCAATAAATTAGGCTTCTAAGAGGGATTTACGGTCAAACCTACTTTAAATCTAGCCTATTTAGTAGATAGATTAGATTAAAGATCTATTTAGATAAGTATGTAAGACTTATTCTCATGAGGCCTATCTTACATGCCTGACTTATTTAATTTTTTTTAAATATATTTTTATGCATAATTATATATAATTTAATTTATTTTTTTTTAAATTTATAACTTAGTCTTAACTTTAAATTTTCATCTATCAATTGATCACTTACACTCCCCCCCCCCTTTTGATAGCTCGAGATGGCAATGCTAGCTGTCTAGCTCATTACCCCTCCCTTGATATCATTTGATGCAATATAACAATTGTAGTAAATTTGTTTTAGTGATACCTAAATGAAAATGATCCTACTAGGAGGAGTTTATCTCATTTTGTAAGAAACATAAAAGATAAAATCTAGTTTTACATGTTTCTTGTCGTACTTTGTTGAATAAATGTATCTGCTTAGTCAAAGATAATTGATTTTTCTTATTTCTACTTACTCAAACAATTGTTACTGCTAGATGTTCTTTTCTTTCTTTTACTAAATCTTTTATTTTATTTGAGAATGAATCCCTAAATTTTTAGATATAATGTAGGCTTTTGAATAGGCGTGATAAATTATATATGAATTTAGATACATAAACTTTAAGTCTATTTAAATGCCTACATTTTAAATAATCTTTGGGTGAAGGGTCAAAAATACACATGATCTTTTCCTTCAGGATTGCCCAACACCACGACCTTTCAACTGGATCAAAAATACATACGACGTTACGTTTTTGGGTCGCTCAGCACCACAGCCGTTAGTCAACCGTTTAATTACCGTTAGTTGACCGTGGTGTTGGGCGACTCAAAAACGTAACGTCGTGTGTATTTTTGATCCAGTTGAAAGGTCGTGGTGCTGGGTGATCTTGGGGGAAAAGGTCATGTGTATTTTTGACCCTTCACCCATAATCTTCAAATAAGCTTCAGTTCTTGTCAGACTTTTTGAAAGCTCAAGATTACGCCTAAAAAACGCATACATATAGGCTCAGGCTCAAGCTCAGGCTTTGAATCTCCATTGTAAATCGAGACCTATTTAGGCAATGTCTAGTCTAGTCTATCCTATTTTTATAGGTTGGATGATTATGTTAAAATTGCGCTAATAAAGTATCAGGGACATTTCTACCTAAAAAAAGTATTGTGACATTATAGGTAACACCTTTTATTTCAAATGCTCCCATGGGCTATGTGGTGGATTGGATGTGGGTGAGTCTCCCTTCTCTGTGGATGATAGTGAAGTTATGTTTTTTTTTTTTTTTTTAAAAAAAAATGCATCTAATAACTAATATAAAGGTTAGACAAGTTACGTATCAAAAAAAAAAAAGGTTAGACAAGTTTACTTTATTCTTAAATTTAGATGTCAGTGAATTTTATCCTTTAAATTTATAATTTTTATCATAAAATAAAATTTTCTTTTAAGTTTATAAAGTCTGTCCTAAAATATATCTATAGATTCCACATATTAAGTATGTTTTAATCAAATGTACTTTTAATTCACATGATTTTAAATAGAGTGATTTTTGAATAAACACTTCTTATAAATAAGGGTTAAGGTGCATATTTACCAACATATTATGATGAAAGGAGCATCTGGCACAAATTAATTAAGGGTATCTTAAATACCAACAAACAATTAAAAGGGCTAAAAAAACACAATGGTTGTTAGTTTTTTTTTAAGGGACGTTTATTTGACTGTGGATGGTGAGAAAACTGGTATTATCTTCTTCATCGTCTTCATTGTTCTTTGCGCGAGCCAAGATAGGAACACAGATATGTGACGACAATAAACTTCCAGATTTGCGACAATGGTGAAATGTTATGGCACTAACTCAACAAACTGAACAAGATCCCGACATGTTCGAGATCATGATCCCTGATCCCCCAACAACGTTCGAACACCAGAATCTTAAGAAGCCTCGTGATTCCTTTCTGTCTCCAGTTCTAAAAGAATCTCGCTGCATAGTTGAAATTTCCTTGCCTATGGTCTTCACTGGTCTTCTACTCTATTCACGACCTTTGATCTCTATGCTCTTAACATACCCAACACAATAGCTTTTTCAAAACACTTGCCGGAATCTAGAAATATTGCCGATAAATGCAAAGAATTGCCGGAAACTGGAGATATCGCCGAAAATGCAGAATCTTAACGGAAACCACAAAGAAATGATGAGACTAAGCTGTCAGTGCTCGACGAAGGAGAAAGTGAAGGTGGAGAAAAGAAAGACGATCACCTCCTGCATCTTGCCGTCGACGATGCCATTCAAGCCCGTGTTTGCATATCGGCGTCGGCTTTACCTCTGAGACTGAGTTTTCACTATTCCACGGACTCTCTTGTTTTCACTGTTCCACATGGACTCTCGTGTTCCTCTTCTGGATACCATGGTCTTCAAATTCACATTCATTTCCTCAACTCTCCACCAGCCACGTCAACATCTTCAGCCACCTGGACATTTGAGAGTCACCCAAATGAGGGTTACAAATCGGAGCTAACGCCATTGTGTAATTTGAAACATTTTAATAGTTTGTTTGTATATAAGATGCTGCAAATAAATAATTTTGTCATATGCTCTTTTTTTTAATAGTTTGTTGGTAAAATTGTACCTTCACCCTATAAATAATTATCTTTGCAAATTATTATTATTATTTATAAATCAATTATCTAATCCTAAATAGGAGTAGGGTTAGTATTATATTAGCAAAGCCCTTTGGGCAAATTGTCGCATTTTTTATAATTTTTTTTAGGTTAAACCAACTTTTGGTCCATTAGTTTAATATGAGTTTGGTCCCTCAGTTTTTAACCAGTGATTTTTATTCCTCAAATTTATGCCATCTGTAGCCCATAAGTCCTTGTAATTTTAAAAAGACTTAGACTTAAAGTTAACACTGTTAATTTAACTGTTTTGACTTTTGACCCAAAGTCCGTTAACTTTGCTGATATGGCGTGATCCCTGGATAAGCCAGAGTTATGAGCTGGATTAATGATTTAAAAATGATCAGATCTTAATCTCATCCCAAATTTGAGGGGAAAAAAAATAAAATAAAATCCCAAATCGTCTCCCTCGCCAGCGATCTCCGGCGACCTCGTCTCCCTCCCCTCTGCGATCTCCGGCATCTTTTAACTATTCGATCTATATGAGTGCTTTTGTCCATTCAACGACTTCGATTTGGTTCCTTCTTCGATCTCGATCTTCACCCATATCAGATCTGCCAGATTCTTCGATCTCTAAATCCACCAACAACAAACGCGACTTTCACCCCCCTCTATGGTTGTCATCGCCGTCCATCTTTCGTCGCGAGTTCAAGAAGTCCGATCTATCTTCCGTGACAAGACCTGTTGCAAGTTCGAAGTCCGATCGGGTCCAACCACTTCAAGTTCTTTGATTTTTTTTAACTGAAGTCTTGCATGTGGAGGGTTGATTTCTGGATTTGATATTAACAGCAACTGACTTCGATTTTTTTGGTTGAAATCGAACTACAACAGTTTTTCATTTTTGAAATGCGTGTTTTCAATTTCTAGTTTAACATGACAGCAAATTCACTTCCTCTGATTTTTTCAAGTTCGATTTCTGGTTCGACATTGAGTTCAATTTCTGAAAGTAGAATGAGAAGAAAAGGAGGGAGACGATTTGGGATTTTTTTTCCCATTAAATTTGGATTAACTTATCATTTTTTATTTTTAACTTATCAGTTACATCTAACTTATTTTTTAATTTTTAAATCATTTATCTTTTTTTTTTGTCGAAATTAAATCATTTATCTAGCTCATCAACTCATGTTAATGCATGATTTCAATGTCTTGTCCAGTGAACCCGCCATATCAATAAGGTTAACGCAGTTAATAACATACCAATATTCTTTTGTTATGAGTGAATAATATGAGTAAATAATTCTTTTGTTAGATCAAAACAATTGCTTTTAGTGCATTTGTGTGTGTGCTAGATATTTGCAGTTTTCTATTGGAGGCAATCTCAGTTCAAGTACTATCTGACATTGAACGCCATTTTTTTGGGGGTAAATAAACGCCAATTTGAGATAGTGGTGTTAAAAGTAACTTTTGTTTCTGATGGACTTTTTCTGATATGATTTGTATTTAGGATAGCGGTGACAGAAGTCGCTTTAAGGTCTGTAACTATATCAAATAGTCAATAGCTTTTACTTTTATTGGGTTTTTGATGGATTTATTTAAACTTTTGAAAAAAAATCCCAAACAGCCCCAAATGTGGACACGCATCTTTGAAACATAGTTGGTTGGTAATCAGGGCCGGCCCGTGAAAGGTCAAGGCCTAACAAGGCGTTATTATTTCAAATTTTAATTATTTTTCCTCCTTTTATTTAAAGAAATATAATTAGTATATTACAACAATTAAAGTTCTAATTTATCAAATAAATGTTGTTAACATTTATATCAAAACAACACGAATCATCAAACAAATAAGTACAGTCACTAATTCATAATCAAGTAAGCTTTGGTTCATGAGTAAGAATATTATGAATTTCTTCTTCCGTATCATAAACACATCTATAATATTTATCTGCAATAAATAATAAACTAAATCATAAAATTAGAGTATAGTTATTATGTATTTGTGTATTTGTTCTTAAATGGATTAATAACTCTATAACAAATACAAAATACATATAAATTAGTAAATTACCATCATATATAAATTTATGCATCCAAAAAAAAGGGGAAAAAAAAAGGTCCTCCAAAACCGACCCGATGGCATTGACCCGATTTGCTGGCTCTTGATAGTTCTCGTGATTTTTTTTTTTGATATAAAAAAATAAACAAAAAGGCCTTTCACTTGTAATTGCCGAATATTATCATTATTATTTTTAGTTCTCGTGATTTTGTATCGGGTTTGTAGAAACCCTTTCACGTGTAATTGCCAATTATTAAGTAGAAAAAATAAAAAAGGCCTAAGCCCAAGAAACAAACAAACAAAACTAGGACCACAATGGAGTCATTAGGGCCATTGTCAATGAACCCAGCCGCAAGGGTTATTTAGCAAATCATCTTTCAAAGATGTAAAATTAACGAAATCACAATAAATTCGTGGAAGCTTGTTATAGTTATCAATCATTTCTTTTAGCTTGTGATTGATAAATGAAATGAAATAATAATATTAATAATAAACTAAGTGATTTTCTACCTCATCAATTTATAATAATGTCATTGTACGTATATTTTATGGGTAAAAGATTTCTCCAGTCACTGGACAGTGAGCCCAAAACTACGTTGTTTTGGATTAATGAAGGTGTGTTTGTAATTTTAGGTGAATTAATGAATGATGTTTTGGTAAAATTCATATAATAAAAAATAAACAAAATTACGAAAACAATCTTCATTAATTCACCTAAAATTACAAACACACTCTTCATTAATCCAAAACGACGTAGTTTTGGGGTTACTGGAGATAACTTTATCTCCAGTGACTGGAGAAATACTTTTCCCATATTTTATATATAAAAAGGTTCTTTAACCAAGTTTAAGCTTAAAACTTGCAGTTTGTTTCTTATATTCTTCACATTTTATTAAGACACAAAGGTTACATTTTTGGATAAATTTGCAATTTATTTGAAATTTAAAATTTAAAATTCATGTATTTGAGTCAGAGTTGTTTGGCTCAATTGACACGTAACACTTCATTAAAAAATCATTAGAGTATATTAGCTATTTAAAATTCTAAAAAAAAAATTGTAATAAAAAGTTTACTTGAATTTGATCAAATCCAAATTCATAAAATTTTATATATCTAAATAATATTTAGGGATGA
This sequence comes from Acacia crassicarpa, assembly GCA_034222035.1. Taxonomy (NCBI): domain Eukaryota; kingdom Viridiplantae; phylum Streptophyta; class Magnoliopsida; order Fabales; family Fabaceae; genus Acacia; species Acacia crassicarpa. The sequence goes on along the minus strand of JAWXYG010000002.1, from coordinate 44,889,405 downwards.
AAACATAACATTTTGTATTCTCTTTTGGATACTAAAAGTAGTAACACGTGAAACATCTTTATTTCATCACCTAAAATTGCTTTATACATTTAGGTGTTCAATTAAATCAATGAGTGATTTCACCACCAATCATGCCAACAAATAAATGCTTTATTTGATTTTTGCTTTTGATACTTTTATAATGATAAATGTTCCAACCAAGTAACCATATAGGTCAGTGCTCATCCTAATAGGTCTTTTGATACTTTTATAACATTAATGATTAGAGAGTGTTGTTAAACTATACTTTAATCAATTAATATATATTAAAAGTAAATGATAAAATTTATTAAGAAGTAGATGATTAATTAATTAAAATATAAAAATGATAATAAGTGACTTAAATATATTTAATATTCAAATAATTGATATTGAATCCATCTATATTTATAGTTTATTACAATCTCAAAGGTTTCAAGGATAAGGGAAGGATCGTTTGTTTAATTATAAGTGTCTTATTTATCAAAAAAATTATAAGTGTCTTTATTCTGCTCTTGCCTGGATTATTAAATCATTTTTATTCATTATGGAACCTCATTATTACAGTTTTTTACATCAATCAAGTAATTTGTTCGAGTGGTTAGATATGAAAGGAACATGCAGAAATTTTGTGATTATTGTCTTGAAAGATACTACTTCCGGTTCTAATTATAAGAGCTAGTTGACTTTCTTTGGAGAAATTAAGGAAGCTAAATAAGTTATTTAATCATTTCATATGTTGTATATTTTTATATTATATATTATTAGTAGTTTATTAGTTAAACTAATTAGTTTAAAGAAAAAAAATAAAAATAATCTAAAGTAATTTAATTAGCTTCCTTAATCTCTCTAAACAACTAACTCTTATAATTAGAAATGAAGGGAGTACTATATATACCTTTTCTCACTTTATTTACTAGTTTAGATTTAGCAGTTATTAATGTATCTTCCTCCATATTTACGAACTTATTGATATTGTCGCCTTTGATATTGTCTTTATGATATCGTACTACAACTTCTTCTTTTTTTTTTTTTTTAATTTCATTTTGGCCTTTTTATTAAGGGTTTAATGTTTTTGCCTTTGTTTTAGGAATATTTTTTTTCTGCCACACTCACTTAAAAATGAGTAGGTTCCACTAATATCTTCTCTCTCTTCTCTTTACAATAAGATCCACTTACTTTTATGGGAGTATAACAGAAAAAAAAAATCTGTAGTAAAAACAGAAACATCAAACCCATTTATTAAAGAAATAAAAATTTAATGAAGTTCATAGATAAAGCCGATCACTAAACATAATTAAATCAATAAAATTAACAGAAGTTAACAAGAAAAAAAAAGGTAAACTTCGTGAGCCAATTTACGGATTTAACTCAATTTATAAGTAGAATTTAGAATAAGTTTAAAGCAAGTCGATATGATTTTATAAATTAAAAAAAATTAGAAAATGATTACAGCAAGTCAATGGTAGGGTTTGACAACAATACAATAGAGTTTTTTTTTTTTTAAGAAAAAACGAGTAATAGATGAGCTAAAAATGTACTACTACTATTTTATAATAATAAGAGTCGCTGAAAAATGACGTGTTATGGGGCCCACCCAATAAATAAATGGAGAAGGCTGCCCTTTCCAGAAACTCCACGTAACATTTTGTGGTCACGAATCACGATCCAAATGGAACCCTCAACTGTGGGATTCAGTTTGTACATATATTTTATTAGAGAGATTGGCTAATAATGAAGATACATGTCAGAAACACTGGTCCATTTTTTCTTAAATACAAACAAGAATAATCGTCACAACTCTCAAGTCCGACTAGGTTTATCTTTTTGTACGCGCTCCCACGCACCAGCCACGATGGAGCCTAATAAGGCTCACCTTAGTAAAAAATAAAAAATAAAAAAAACTTAAGAAAAAATCACATAACAAAAAATGTCTAGGACCTTTTCTGATATTATTAGTATTTCGTAATCATTAACAATTAAATTAGTAGCATTAATAATAATATTCTAATAACTAAATCAGCATGCATTAACAACTGTATCAGTAGGCGTTAACAACTAATGTTTTGTAAAATAATATCAGAAAATGTCCTGGGACCTTTTTTAATATTTTTTTTTTACCAATATTGTACTTGAGATGGATTTTCTCGCTTAATAATTAACTCCCATATGAAGTTATGAACACTCATCTCACACAAAAATAACTTCAAAAGCTAGTAAAAACCAACCATTCAGTTGTTTATTTGTTTTTATGTATTTTCTCTAGTTTTTATTATAAGGTATTAATTAGTAAGTATATATATTTGATCTTTTTTATAAAGTACTTGTTTATTCCTAAGGAGTATTAATTATCTTTTTCCATATATGTCCCTATTAATAAAGGTAGTCAGTGGCGGAGCCAGACTTTTTTATTTATGTCTGCACAATTAGTAGAGGGTATTCGGGGGTCTCGATTTTTTTGTAGGCAAAATTTTAAATGTATTAAAAAAGGAAAAAAAAACTTCAATGTAACATAAAAAAATGATAATTAAGAGTCAACTAAGTTATTACAATAGAAATATTACAAAAGAATTCTTCGATTCTTCAGTCCTTGAAAATATTGCATTATATCTTCATCATCAATCTTATCAAATATATCACGTTTAACATAAGTGTGTCAAGAGTTCTCTAATATCATACAATGTGAGTTTGAAATATTTACAATAAAAGAATTAAATTTCTTCTTAAGACTTTGAATCAAGCAAAAGAAGAATGAAATATTTATTTCCCAAATCAAATACCTTCAATAGCTTCTTAAGGAGAATTAAATTTCTTCTTATGACTTTAAATCAAGTAAAAGAAGAATGAAATATTTATTTTCCAAACCAAACACATGTGGGAGCTTTTTAAGAAATATGGAATGAAATTGTCTAGGATCATATAAGGTGAGTTTGAAATGTCTAATTTTTAAAATATATAAAAAATGAAAATATTGGGTATTTTGTTGTAATTTTTTAAAGAAAAAATAAAAAGAATAACGCAAAGTCTAAACCACTGGTCAGAGAGAGAGAGAATAATGATATGACATACGAACACCAGTGAGAGAATAATGACATACGAAATGCAATAAAAAGAACAATGCACCACCACGGGAATCGAACACGGAACATTAGCGTGTCATGGAAAATATTTTACCACTAAGCCACTGGTGCTCCTTTAGAAGAAATTCCTTCAAAATATATATGTATTCTAAAACATTTTATGTCTGCACTTGCAGACAAGTGCCCCAACGTGGCTCCGCCACTGAAGGTAGTAGATGAGAGTAATAATTAAATATAATATTAGAGCTTATGCAATTAATAAGGGTAATATTGGAAGTTATTTAAATGGTATGACAACTTTATTAACTTTACTGTTTTTATTAGTTTGTGAGAATTGTTAGTTGATGTCTTATAATAAGGACCAGAGTGAGACTCTAGTCTTATTTATAGGTCTATGTTGAATAAAAAAGTTGGTCCTATTTATAAATCTCGTTTCATGTTATAAATTAGACTGTAACAATTTTACATATATTAATTATACTCATAACAATAGAGAGAAGAAATAGTTGAAAAATATCCAATCATAAATGAGGGCAAAGTTAAAAATTTACACCATAATCATTGAGTTAATTACCTCTCTTTGGTATGAGAGATTTGATTGAAATAGACTTATAAATAGGATCAAAATGATAAGAGTTTAAAATTTAAATTATCTAGGTCATTTTTGCAAAAGTGTAAATAAGAGTTTTCTGAATATTTAATGATATTTTTCCATTTTTGCTTATCATTAGTTATATGAACCAATTGCATTAATGAAAATGTTTGTGATACTTATATTTACTCTATTTTTTTCTTTTATTTGGACTTGATAAATAAGGGCATACTTGGCCAAAAAAATTATTTTAGACATATTTATTATTTTAACTAATTTTAACCACTTTTTAAAACCGTTTAATTTGATTATGGAGTTTTTATAAATAGGGCAATAAGGAGTATAAGTTGTTAGTCAAATTTTTTATTTTAAGTATAACTTTATCTGAAGATTCATTAATGACTATTTTTCAGTTTTACCATTATTGTATGAGTGAAAATCACACGGCTCAAACTATTAGCTTTATTTGCCAGTGATTTAAAATGTTAATTAAAAACAATGAATGTATAACTTATATATGTAAATTTATTTTCGAATATCCCTTTTGTTTAGAAAGGGTAAATGAGAGATAATGAGTGAAAATTGAGATAATAAGTGACGTCTATTTAATAAAGATAATAATAGAAAGATTAGTTTAAAATTTCAAACAAATTGAATTTAGGGAAAATCCCATATAAAGCTGCTTGAAATAGAAAAATTCTAAATTGGGTTGGTAAATTCAATAAATCCTTAATTAAGTTATCGACTCAATTAAGAATTTCAAAATTTAGATTTAATGACTTTACTGCCCTTTCATAGTCTTCTCTCTCATCTTAAAAAGGTTTCAATACTTTTTAATTTATTTTTGTCATAAGTGTAAGTATATATAAGGGAAAATTATAATGAAGGACCTAAGAAAAATAATATTTATTAAGAAGGACCATAAAAAGTGGTAATTATTTTTAAGGACCAAAAATTAAAATATTAAAATAAAAAGACTAAATTACCCTTAATCAGATTTCCTATCTTCTCATTAACTAAATCTGGAATGATTTTTTCTTCTTATCTTCTCATTAACTGAATATGGAATGATTTTTTCTTACATGAGAATCTAAAGTAATTAATATATAACAATAAATAGATATTAATTCAAATAATTCTTTTCCCATCGCAGAATCACTCTAGATTATTATGCTAGAAAAAAGATAGGAAAGATGGAGCTTTTTATGGTTGTGGCAGAAGAAGCCTCGTGCGTTGTGCAACCGTTTGCGGTGTTAGACCTGAGATTTTTTGTGTTGAGGCAACCAAAGGTACCTGATATTCATTCAATATTACCCGTTGTTTCATTCCAAGAAACAGAAAATAAAGCAAAAGACTTTTAACTCCAAAAAACCCATTAAAAGAGAAGAACGTAGTTAAAGAAATCAAATTCCTCTTTCCTTTTGCTATAACCATAAAAAGCTCCATCTTTTCTATATTTTCTCCAACATATCTACAATGGAAAAAGAATTATTTGAATTGATATCTATTTATTATTATCCATCAATTATTCTAGATTCCCATGTAAGAAAAAAATCATTCCAGATTTAGTTAATGAGAAGTTAGGAAATCTGACTAAGGGTAATTTAGTCTTTTTATTTTAATATTTTAATTTTTGGTCCTTTAAAATAATTATCACTTTTTATGGTCTTTCTTAATAAATATTATTTTTCTTAGGTCCTTCATTATAATTTTCCCTATATATAAACATTAATATATAATAAAATAAAATATGATTAACTTAGATCAAATAATTTTTTTGTGTGTGTAAAAATAATCAGGAATAATTCCAAAAAAAAAGTATCAACCCCAATATTAATTAAATGTTTTCTAATTGAACATTAGAATAAAAAATTATTTTTTACTTGATTTTTTGTTCATTGAGAAAAAATGTTAATATAAAAAAGGGGTTTACTTTTCTCATGTTGTATGAGAGAAACAAGATTCCTACACACACATAAAATGGTGGCACCCACATATATTTATAGTGCTAATTATATATATATGCAGGTCCCACTATTTTATGTGTGTGTGGCATGAGAAAACATTTCTCCTACAACATGAGAAATGTTTTTTCCTATAAAAAAAAGTTGTTTGATATAGCAAACAGCATATCAAAGATTTTTATTAATGATCTTTTTCAAATTAAATATATTTATTAACATTAAAAAAAAACAACAACATATATATTACCTAAGTAAAATTGCATGACTATTTTTTTTTATTGACAAAAAAACTAATTTGAGTTCTTTCAAAAATAAAATTTTATTCAAAATATTTAATAAAAACATTTAATTGATAATGGTGTTATGCATTTTTTCACTCAAACCAATAAATCATTCTTTTTTTTTTTGATACAGCCAGTGGGGGGTGGAGGAGGCGGGGCTCAAACCCTGGACAAGGGGGAAGGCCAGCTCCTAAGGTTGGCCCTAGTGCCATCGCGCTACGAGGCACTTGGCACTAATAAATCATTCTTCGTGAATACAAAAACTCATTTGATTTAAATGAATCATATTTTATTTGATTATGTATTAATGATAATATATATGCACACTTATTAAAAGACAAAGTTAAAAAGCAATTAAATTCCTTAAAGAGGAAAGATGATAAAGAAAATTAGGAGAGTGTATTAAAGTTAATTAATCTCTATTTTAAAATCCTAAATTGAGTCTATAGCTTAACTAGGGAATTGTTGGGTTTAACAACTTAATTTAGAATTTCTCCATTTTAAGTAACTTTATATGAGATTTTTCCTTATTTTTTTTACGTTAATAAATATCTTTTCTTTTAAAAAATCATTAAAGAAAATCTTTGATATGTAGTTTGCTATATCAAACAATTTATTTTTATATTAACATTTTTTCTTAATGCACAAAAAATCAAGTAAAAAATAATTTTTTTATTCTAATGTTCAACAAGAAAACATTGAATTAATATTGAAGCTGATATTTTTTTAAAATTATTTATGATCATTCTTCCACCCACAAAAAATTATTTGATCTAAGTTAATCATATTTTATTTTATTATATATATTTATACTTATTATAAAAATAAGTTAAAAAGTATTGAAATTCTTTTAAGATGAGAGAGGAAACTATGAGAGGGCAATAACGTCATTTAATCTAAATTTTGAAATTCTAAATTGGATCGATAACTTAATTAAGGATTTATTGAATTTACCAATTTAATTTAGAATTTTCCTATTTCAAGCAGCTTTATATGGGATTTTCCCTTGAATTTATTCCTTATATTAAAGATAACTTTTATATGGGAGAATGTCCCTTATAAAATGATAGATTGAGAGTATATTAGACAAAGATAAATTTGAAAAGTAAATTAAATTAATACATATTAAATATCTTAACTTCTATTTTTTGATATATGAGGTTTAGTTACCCTGATACTCCCTCCGGTACTAATTATAAGACATAGTTGACTTTTTTTGGAGAAATTAAGGAAGCTAATTAAATTAACTTAGAATATTTTTATTTTTATTTTTTGTTCAAAGTAATTTGTTTGACTCACATATTAATATATAATCTAAAGATATACAACATATAAAATGATTAAATAACTTATTTAGCTTCCTTAATCTCTCCAAACAAAGTCAACTATACCTTATAATTAGGACCGGAAGTAGTATTATCTTTTTGGCTATCGATTACACTATATTTATAACAAGGGCCAAAGTATTATCTTATTGTCTAGTTCCACTGGCACCAAATATTTTCTCAATTTTTAAAATATTAGGTGGTTGCGTGTTTGACCCTATGTAGAGATGTTGAATGCATGTATTCTTTCTTTTACAGGTAGGTGAAGATTTTTTTTTTTTTAAAGACAGATAATAAATCTATAAAAAAAATAGTATAATATTTTTCAAGTTAATTATTTATAAAAATATGCTGAATAATTTAAAGAAAAATTATAAATTTAAAACAAATATTTTTTTTCTAATTAACTCTTATATTTTGAATTGAAGGATTAGAACCGGAATCACAACATTTTAGAGTTAAAAGGAATTGAGATTATTCAAGAGTTAATATTAATCAAGATCACTAATATTGGGGGGTCGCCCTCTTATAAAGTCCAAAGTATAACTTTAAATAAATAACACAAGGATATTTCGAGGGATATATTATATTATTACTACTATTTTTTTTTTCGTTATATCATAATCTCTTCTATCTTTATCATTTCTCTCTCTTATTGAGATTCTGATATAACGATGAAAAAAAATGATAGTGACATTAATAGTGATAAAAATTGGTAATGAGAATATTCTATATCATGTTTCAAATATTAAAAGGAATAGGGTTAAGGTGCAAAAATATAGGCTATTTTCCCAAAATAACCCTAATTAAATAACTATTTACTAAAATGTCCCTGTTTCTAAACTATTTCTCAATCTGCCCCCTGTTTAGTCGACTAAATAATGATTTAGTCGACTAAAACGCGGGCTCAATTTTTTTTTTTAACTTTCCCCGCGATTTAGTCGACTAAGTACTGTAGCTTAGTCGACTAAATCATAAAAAAACACAAAAAGTTAAAACTTCGGAAGGCCATAACTTCCGGCTCGAGAGTCCGAATCAAGTGATTCTTTTTTTGATTTCACATAACTTTTTGAGATCTATGCAGTGACATAAAAATTAACTTTCAGATTTAATGAAGAGAAAGGAGAAAAAACAACTGATTCTTTATTACGCAGGAGAAACTAACAATTTATTAAATATAATCAAGTGATTCTGATCACATAATATTTCCTGCACAATAAAGATAGGATATTGTGTGTATATATATATTTAATGAATTGTTAATATTAACATGAGTTGTTAATATTTTGAAAATCCAATAATTAATAATATGGATTTTCTTAGATTCTGAAATGTCATGTTATAAGGAGCCTCAAAGTATCGACACTAAATTTGTGGGGCTTGATTATTCAAATTATCCCTCCCTGTAACGTAACAATTAATACTGGATTTTCAAAATACAATATATTCAAAATCGAGATTATCTCTTCATTAATAATATGGATTTTAAAAGAAAAGATAAATAGAAAAAATATCGACACTAAATTTGTGGGGCTTGATTTTAGGGGAATAATAGCGTTTGGAAGTTATGCATGAGATCATATGTTGCAAGAGATTATTAATGATAAAATGGAATTGACTACGACTAAATTTTTTAAGGCTTGATTTTAGGGGAATAACAACCTCATCTACAGGACAAAAAAAGGTGATTATTCTTTGAAGTTTGAAGTTTAATTTCATCATAGAGTCAGGGAAGGAGGGAGATCCAACTAACTTAATTAGGGCATGGTTTTACTATTGGTCTTTTATAAGATAAAATAAAAGGTTAGGGGGGATTCAATTTAGAATTTGAATTGTCCATATTGTGCAGGAAATAATACACACACACACACATATATATTAAATACTAACAACTCATATTAATATTAACAATTCATTAAATATATACACACACATATCCTATCTTTATTGTGTAGAAGATATTATGTGATTTAATAAAAAAGAAAACATCAAATAAAAGGAAACAATTCATTATATATATATATATATATATATATATATATATATATATATATATATATATATATATATATATAAGAATCACTTGATTATATTTAATGAATTGTTAGTTTTTCCTGCGTAATAAAAAATCAGTTGTTTTTTCTCCTTTCTCTTCATTAAATTTGGAAGTTAATTTTTATGTCACTGTATAGATCTCAAAAAGTTATGTGAAATAAAAAAAAGAATCACTTGATTCGGACTCTCGAGCTCGAAGTTATGGCCTTCCGAAGTTTTAACTTTTTGTGTTTTTTTATGATTTAGTCGACTAAGCTACAGTACTTAGTCGACTAAATCGCGGGGAAAGTTTAAAAAAAATTGAGCCCGCGTTTTAGTCGACTAAATCATGGTTTAGTCGACTAAACAGGGGCAGATTGAGAAATAGTTTGGAAACAGGGGCATTTTGGTAAATAGTTATTTAATTAGGGTTATTTTGGGAAAATAGCCCAAAAATATACATGTGCTTTTCTCTAAAGAGCGCCCAGTAGCAAATGCTTTTTTTGGGTGCAAAAGTGCACACGTGGTTACAAATTAGGTGCAAAAATACCGTTTGACCGTTAAGTTTGACTTTGACTGATGATGTGGCATTTTAAAGGTGCAAAAATACACATGTGATTTGTGAAGAAGAGTGCCCAACAACAATTTTTTTAAATTTAATAATTTTATTTTAATTACTACCGGGTGCTAAAAAGATATTTAGAATACTGACCTATACCGAAAAAATATTTCATAATCTTGAAAAAAAAATTTAGATCCGGAAAAAAATATTTCAGGATACTAACTGGTACTAAAAAGATAGTTTGAAGTATTTTTTCTGTACTAGTCAGTATCCTGAAAGTACTTTTAGCACCAGTCAGTACCCTGAAATATTTTTTTCAGTATCCTTTTAGTACCGGTAAACACTTGAAATAATTTTTTAAGATCCTAAAATAAATTTTCAAGATTATGAAGTATTTTTTCAGTATCAGTCAGTATCCTTTTAGTACCGGTCAATACTTGAAATATTTTTTCAAGATCCTAAAATAATTTTTCAAGATTATGAAGTATTTTTTCTGTACTAGTCAGTATCTGAAAAAAAATATTTCAGGGTATTGACTAGTACTAAAAAGTACTTTCAGGATACTGTACAGAAAAAATAGTTCATAATCTTGAAAAATTATTTTAGGATCTTGAAAAAATATTTCAAGTATTGACCGGTACTAAAAAGATACTGACTGGTACTAAAAAGTACTTTACTGACTGGTACAGAAAAAATACTTTATAATCTTGAAAAATTATTTTAGGATCTTGAAAAAAATATTTCAAGTATTGACCGGTACTAAAAGGATACTGACTGATACTGAAAAAATACTTCATAATCTTGAAAATTTATTTTAGGATCTTGAAATAAAATTATTAAATTAAAAAAAAAAATCTGTTGTTGGGCGCTCTTCTTGACAAATCACATGTGTATTTTTGCACCTTTGAAATGCCACGTCATCGATCAAAGTTAAACTTAACGGTCAAAGTCAAACTTAACGGTCAACGGTATTTTTGCACCTAATTTGTAACCATGTGTACACTTTTGCACCCAAAAAAAGTATTCGCTATTGGGCGCTCCTCGGAGAAAAACACATGTGTATTTTTGCACCTTAACCCAAAGGAATAATTAGTTTGTTCCAATTTATTGGCTAGAAAATTTTGTTTGTTTTATATAGGGTGTTACGGACCTGTATCAGACCCAATAGTAGGATGGCCCAATAATGAATATTTTGCATATCGGGATTTATCTACAACGAAGGGAGATCCTAACTTATCTATAATCAAGGAAGATCTAAATCTAGATCTGGTAGTTATAATGCTAGGGCCTCAAATCACAAGATCCACGAGACTCAACTTAAGGTACACTTTATGAAGTCATGCATTAAGGTATATACATTTTAAGCTCTCTCTACAATAGGTCGTCACAGAGCACACACACCACCTCTTTGGCTAAACGTTTATTGGTATCTCGAATTACGTAGACTTTGATCCCTCTATATAGTACCTAGGTCAAATCCGATTCAATCAATATTAAACATGATAGTCCATTAGGATTAATCACATCCTGTTCTTGGACAGATCACAGAGAAACTACTTATATTGATAAATTATCCTAACAAAGAAAAAGGCTCTTAAAGGAGTAAAGGGGACAGGACAAACGGAGCCGCCCATGGAGCAGTGGCTGCGTGAGAGGAGCCTCATCATGCGATTGATTGAGAGTTAAGAACATGTTTTGGCGGGCCCCACCCTAAACGACCCATCTCATGCTGTCTTCTTCTGCCCACTTCCAAGGAAGGAATCACGTTCGCCCTCTCTACCCACTTTTAATTTGTGATATGTATTTACTTAAATGCTAAGATCTAAATTTATTTTGAAAGTTCTTATTTAGGAGTAATGTTCTTTTAAATGTTTTTTTTCCATTTAATAAAGTTCTAAAAATATTAAAATAAAGTAATGCTACCTTTAAATGTTAAAAAGGTAACTATTAACGTTAAATTTTTAATCGTTAACATTAATTTTCTTAATGGTATAAGGTAATATTACAACGTTTTAAAAAACTTTAGTTTTTTAATGGTATGAGATAATATTGCTATGTTTTTAAAAACTTCCGAGATAACATTAAAGCTGAAAAAACTTTCAGAATAACATTACTCATGATCAAAAACTTTTAAAGCAAATTCACACCTTAACCCATTTACTTAAAACATATGAAGTATTTACTTCATCAGTTGTTAATAAAAAAATATATTTATTTAATTTGATTAAATAAAAAATTAATTTACTTAATACGATATGTATTTTCTAAAATACCATAGTCATTTTGTTTAATTTCATCTTTCCTCCTCCTTTCGATTATTGTTGAAGGAGTAGTAATATGAAAAAATTGATAAATAAAAAAATGTCTTAAATCTAAGATCGATATCAAGGATTGAAAGAGTATTTTATGAAGGAATAAGAGGGGTTTGAATGGATCAAGCCCAAGAAAAGTATTGAAATGGAACAAAGATGTTGATGAAGTTCAAGTGTCTTCTTAATTACAACATTATATTAATTCCCCTAAAAACGGGTAACATTAAAATTCAAGTACCTAATGAAAAATTCATCAATAACGATATTGATGAAGAAATTAATGCCATTAATCTCACTCTAAATATGTCTACTAGACTGGATTTAAATGAAATGGGCATAAATAAATACACTTGTAACTTTTCTTGCTGACTTGCTCTCCTCCCTCCATCTCTTTCAATACAATCCTAGGACATTTTAATACTTTTATAATTCTTAATGTAAGACTTAATTAATTTATTTAAGTAGATTAAGGATGTTAGTTAATTTTTTTTAAAAAAAATATTTTAATTATTTTTCTTAATTCCCTCCCTCCCTCCCTCCCCAACTTGATGATTGTTGTTGCGGGAATATTAATAGGATTAATTTTTTTTTGAGTAAATACTCTATTTTTTCCCTGAAAAAAATCACGGATCCTTTTTTGGTCTCTCAGTAAAAATAACTCATCCCGTAATCCCTGTAAAATCCAAAAACCGTCCACGTTAGTCCTTCCAGGTTGAAGTGGACACATGTAGTGAAGTGTCCCAAATGTGGTCAGGGATTACGGGATGAGTTCTTTTTACCGAGGGACCAAAAAGGGATCCGTGATTTTTTTCAGGGACCAAATAGGGTATTTACTCTTTTTTTTAGAAACATATATATGAAATATGTTTTACAATTATACCAACACCAACTTTCTAATTAGGTCCAATATTGAGAACCAAAATAATATTATTGAACATGACTCTAGAACAGCAGTACTGATTGTTTAGGTCAATTTGAGATAATTTATTTTCCCCCAACAGCATTTGAACATTGGATTTAAGTGGAATATAATAATTGAGGTTTTTCTACGGTATGCAATCATTTTTAAGTATATCTTCACAAATTTTAGCAAGTGTCTTTCGTCACATCTATATTCGGTGGAGCCACGTGTCACAGTCCAAATTCACGTCATTTGCCATTAGTAGCAGCAATTTTGTTCGGAGGGGCGCTCATATAAATATTTGGTTCACATCATGTGGCACGAGCTAGATTTCATGTATTATTATATCATATATAAGTTTATATGTTAGGCAAAATAGTTTGGAGAAAAAACGATAAATATAAATATTTTAAAATAATTTAATTAATGTTTAATATTTCTAAAAAAAGTCAATCATATTTTATATTTAGAACCGGAGGGAGTAACAAGCCGGGCCTTTATGAGCGGAATATGTATCTTTTTTTAAAAAAAAGAAAATAATATAGAAAACGAAAGTAGAAGAGACCTTGATTTCAATTAAAGTATATAGACTCATATCCACTTATATATATATAAAAAAAAACAATTAAAAACTTCTTTTAAAACATTATTGAGTCAATTGCTTAGAGTTAGGGAGGAAAATGAACAGTTCTGTCTCAACAAAAACCATTTATAGTAATTGTTCTTTTGCGTGTATTAATTTTACTAATTACTGTTGACAGTCATTATGCAGCGTCGGGGGAAAAAAATGAATTTCTTTTCATCATTTTAAATATTCAAGATTAACATTAAACGAAATTTTACCTTGTATCGCTTTTACCATCTTCAGAATGCCACTTCATTTATTAACCCAAACCAGAGTACATAGCGCTTGGTTTAGCGATGGAAATTCAATGGTGTACAATTGTAATTGCGATTTGTATAAATGATATTGGTTAAAAATACTGTTAGTCAATGATGATTTTATTTTAACAATTATGATTATGTTTGGATTTCATTTATAAAAGCACTTATGAATGTATAATTACCAAAAAGGGTATGAATTTTATGAAGTTATATCTAACGAAAGAAATCAATGAAACTGGAAGAAAAATTATACATATTGAATTATATTTCAGAGATCATATTAAGAGACATATCGTTATCACGTGATTTAATTTCTAAATAGAAAAATAAATTGATAAATATGATAGCTAATTATTTTGCAAGGATTGCACCATAATACAAAACAGTTACAATTAATAAATGTCATATGCTGAGACAAAGGTTACACAATGATATATAATACTTATACATAATGGTTAATTATGTGCACCTTCATGTATTGTGAGGTAAATTCGTGAGAACACAAAAATAACGGTTGTAGTTAATAATCATCATTTATTTAGTGACAAAAATGACCGTCCTTTAAAAAAAAAAAATGTCATGTAATACTAACTAATGATTTGTCTTCCAAACACTTATATCAATAAAGACAAAACATAACGGTTTTCAAAAACAATCGTTGTTTAACTCTTTTATTACCCTTGTTAACATTCAGACCTCCAATGTCACAACTTATTATAACCGTTTGTAATCTCGTTAGACCTTTATAAATTATAATTCATAACCATTCACAATATATTAGACTTTTATTTAAATTCAACTATTCCTTGTAATTCTTATTACTTTTCTCTATTGGCCTTTTCCTTCATCATGTTATGATCCCATGGAACTCTTCCTCGACCACCACCTCCTCCTGAAGGCTTGTTGGTGGCAACAAATGGCTTAAGTAGTGAGGATCCTAACTATGTCGTCAACAAATGTCATTATCATATTTCAAAATTTGACTTTTCTTGTTTTATCTCCAATAAGTTTTCTCCCCTATCTCTTAATTTGTTTTCTGGACCTCCTTCATGACTACAAAACCGTTCTCTAGTGTTCTTTTCTCTTGTGTTATCTCGTCATTTGGTGCAATAGATGGATTGGTGGAGGGGGTGGAGGCGTCGGCGTAAGATACATAATAGTTATTAAGTAAAACACGTCGCTTAATAGAAGTCTGAGCAAATAAACAACA
Organism: Acacia crassicarpa; assembly: GCA_034222035.1. Classification (NCBI taxonomy): domain Eukaryota; kingdom Viridiplantae; phylum Streptophyta; class Magnoliopsida; order Fabales; family Fabaceae; genus Acacia; species Acacia crassicarpa. Next base: position 44,874,241 of record JAWXYG010000002.1, on the reverse strand, counting down.
ATGGTAATTAGTAATAATCGTCATATTTTGTCTTACAATAATGACAGTTGTTAAGTAAAAATAGTTATAAAACAACAAACATTATGATGGTTTGAAACCTTTCCCCTTCCACACGCTGACAATAATACTTTGACCCGACCTTCATCTCCCTCCTTCAATAATGAGGACGAGGATGAGAAGGATCCCCATCATCATGTTCATCCTCCTCTTCCTCGTCATCTTCCTCATACTCATTATTTGAGGAGTGAGATGAAGTTAAAAATTAATAGTTCATGGTTATTAATTAAGAACCGTAAAATTTTTTTGCCAGCATACTTAACTGTTCTAAGTCAATATTGTGGTTGATCATGCAATTAAGAGTTGATACCAATAATTTTTTAAAAAAATTTCAAATACATAACGGCTATTAAGAATTAACCTTTGTTGTTTATAAAATATAATGATCTTAAATACTAAAAATATGATGGCTCGATATCTATGAAACCCTCTATATATAAACGTCCGAAAACTGAAGTCAACTTCTGTACTTCCATTACAACTTCTCAAAGCCAACATCTTATTTAACAAAACATCATGGATAAATGCAAGAGAACTTCTGATTCATTAGCAAAAACTGAAAGACGAACTCCTTCTGCCAACAAGCATTGAAGGTCTTGTCCACACAAATTACAAGCTCCATCATATGATTTAGGTTTACTTGTGAGAACAAGGACATATAGACTATACCTTGAAGGAACTTACCTCTCTCTTGTTTGCTCTTTGAATAAGAAGGTGGACAAGTTCCTAAAGAATGAAGAATCTAATAATGCATTAGATTCTTAAAACATCTATGTTACTTTTTATTTTTAGTTTGTTTATTTACTTTATGTTTTTTTCGTTGTAAAATGGTGTTGCATAATCAACCACTAATTTAATTTATTTTATTTTAAAAAGAGGTATATATATCACAGTTAGTAAGTAACAACCATCACTTATTAAAATACTATGCAAATACATAACGGTTTTAATTTGTAACCGTCATATATTGTCTGACAATTCTTATGATAAAATCGTCGTGAAATGTTAGATGAACATATAAATGACTTGTTTTCTAACTTGATATCAACAAAACAACATAACGGTTTCTCAAAAATAATCGTCAACTAAACGGTTCTAGCCTTTCCCTTTCCCCATGCTTATGATGAGAATAATCTGTGCTTCTTCATTCTTTGATGATCAGCACGAGAACTAAGTACCCTTTCATTATACACCATTGCGCGTAACTTCTCCTTTTTTGATTCAAATGTGTACAGTGATGGTCTGAACCCATCACTTTCAATATATATAAACTCCTAATTTCCTTATGTTTATCTTCCTCTTTTGTTATTTCAATTGCCATGATGAAACGCCAAGCCGAAGACTTGCTTGTAGATCCAAAGTGTCATCCAACTCATCCCCCTCCTCCACAATCTCCATGACCTCCTTCTCCCCATTTTCCTCCTCTACGAACTCCACCTCCACCTAAGTGGAGGCATATGCAACATGCAAAACACATTGACCGCGTAGTAAGGAGGTTGACCAAATGTTTGTCAAATATGAATAGGAAGACCAATCTCATTCTTGATGAGTACAGAATTGACCACCATGATTTTGACATGTCCCAAGAAGATTTAGGTCACTCCTCTAGTGACAACTGATGAGTAGCGTGATGATGTGTGATTTTCTGCGAATTTATGAAACTTTTTATTCATTCAAATTGAAGAAATTAGGAGTTTCTAAATTCATAGTAGACCTCAAATCATCTACCAGAAACCTAGTTACTAGAGGGTGATATTTTTTTATTTTTATAAAATATAAAAATGTAATTATCTCGGCGCTAGTTGACCAATATTTTTTTTTAAAAAAATAATATACCTCACGGTTACTAACTAATAACAGTGATATATGTATATATATTAAAACAATAACATAACTCACGGTCATTAACAAATAAATGTAATATATATAAACAAATAAATAAAAGTTTTATCAATACAATCGTTATATAAAGTCTTCGACATGACAACCTAAAAAACCTACCCTACCTCTTCTATTTAAGTGTCTGAAAGAGAACACACTTGAGATTTAGTCTATTTGAACGAAACCCTCTACTATCGTAACCCTAGTAATCCTATTTTCTCTTCTGACTGTCGAGAGTCGTTTTCAGTGGAGCCCTACCATAAAAAAGCCTTCGTCTTACTTCTCAGTAGCAACCATGCTAGTTAATACATTCATATTTGTCTTAACGATTGCCAAATAAGTTGCTTTTGGTTGTCCCAACTCGTGTTTTTGTTGTTTGTGATCCTTTGCTAGGTCATATTCTTTTGGTGCTCTATTCTCCTAATTCGATTGAGGTGCCTTTATAAAGTCATGATCGATAAAACATTCAAGGTAACATTAACTTGTTTTTGTGAAGTTGTGTTTTTTAGAAAACCTATTATTTCTCCGATTAGGAAGTTGTCAATACATTGCTTTGATTAAAGGTTCCTACTTTATTGATATTTTTTGAAGTAGTTTCTGGAGATATGATCCCTAAGAAAATACATCTCCTTTTTTGTGTGTGGAAATGCCCATATCTCCGAAAGTTACTTCAAAAAATTCAACAGGTGTGTTGAATAAACTAGTTCATGTGTACTAATCAAAACTATACAAGAACAAGCTCTGTAAATAAACTAGTTCAGATGTACTGAGAGTCATACGCAAACAAGCTCTGCGAATAAAGTAGTTCAAGTGACATATTGAATTGCTTTTGTAAAGTTAAGCTTTTTTTTTTTTGAAATCCCATATTGCTTTGACTGAATGTTCCTCTCCTTTTTTTCCTATTGAGCAGATGGCACCAAGTTAAAAGCTATGAAATTCAACATTGTGATCAGTCATAGATTCTTTAATGTGAGAGTTCATAAGCTACTTGGTCTCATCTCTCTATATATAATAGAGTAGCACCCCGAACCTTGAATAACATGAAATTTGAATGAATCAAGATTTTTTAGGCTTTGTGGCTATAATCAATCGCACTCCTGATCTAAATATATTATAGTAATGTAAATATCCACCTTTACTTTGTGTCTCTTCAGCAATTAAGCTTGAAAAACAAAGGAAGATGGGGGAAAAAAAATATCCCTATCAAAAAGGGCGCAGGGGTTATACAAACCCATGAACTCAAGGGTTTGCATAACCCTTCACCTTTTTTTATAGGAGTATATATTTTTCCCTAAGTTCTTTACTTTCTAAGGGTTAATTCTGGTGAAGAGACACAATTATATATAGTTTACCAATTACATTATCACTTATATATGTCAACAGTTGCCATTGGTTCTCCTCACAAAGCTTGGAATGTTTTGATCCATGTCAAATTGCATAGCCACGCGATGTTGGAGTTACCACTATTCTATTATATATATAGAGGAGGCCAGCTAGTTTAGAAACTCTCACTTGAAGAGTCTTATATCCATATATCACGTTTATTATATAAAAACCGTCATGTATTATAAATGTTTACGGTTCTTATTTATAAACCACTTTTTATGTACTTAATTCATAATTGTTATCTACGTGAGACCGTTATTAAATTTTATTAAAATTCGTAGTTCTTATATATATATATATATATATATATATAAACCATTATGTATATTACTAAATAAATAATTGTTGCAAAATGAGACTATTTTGTATCATGCAAGCATTACCATATATTATGACGATTGTTTACGTTTGCCTGTTAATTACTATTACAACAATAGGCGGATCATCACCTCAACAAACCTCAATACATAACAAGTGTTATATTATAACTGTTATAATAGGTCTGGAATAAATAAAGGTTCAAAACTATAATGTATATGCGCTGAATTTTTATAACGCCCGCATACATGATGATTCAAAACCATGATGTATAACAGTTAATAACCGTCATATATCGTGATTTTTGTCATAGTTATTATGCAATCAAGTTTATTTCATCAATAAAGCTATTTACATTTTCATGATTATATTTAATAATAATTATTAAATATGATTTAATAAATAACATGAACATTTAATAGATATTTATTCTATAATTTTTATTTTTAAAAATAATTTAAAAGTTCATGTTAAGTACTAGGCAAAACAATATTTAAATAATATTATTTGAACTACTTTAATTGAGAAATACTACCTCCGGTCCTAATTATAAGAGCTAGTTGACTTTCTTTGGAGAGATTAAGGAAACTAAATAAGTTACTTAATCATTTCATATGTTAAATATTCTTAGATTATATATTAGTTTATTAATCAAACTAATAAGTTTGAAGAAAAAATTAAAAATAAAAATACTTTAAAGTAATTTAATTAGCTTCCTTAATCTCTCCAAAAAAGTCAACTAGCTCTTATAATTAGGACCGGAGGGAGTATTAGGCAAGATATATGTAGAGAATATTTGGAGAGAGTGTTATAGAAGGGATCATAAGGTAAATTGGAGAAATTGTTGTTGGGGAAGTTTCAATTGAGATTTTCCAATAGCATAAGCAACCCCTAGTCACTTATACTCAACATACGGTTGGAAGGTGAAATATAATTACGATTTATCGGGGTTGATCGGAATTCTTAAGGAATTACCCAAACAAAAATAAGGATTTATGATTACTTTTTTTGTTTCAACCGGGCTTAGCTAAACTCTTATCCCTTACCACGTGTGCTCAACGTATGGTTGAGGGGTGAAATCATGATTGATTGGGCTTGATTGAGATTCTTAAGAAATTACCCAAATAAGACAATTGAGATTTGTAATTACTACTTCTAGTCCTAATTATAAGAGCTAGTTGACTTTCTTTGGAGAGATTAAGGAAGTTAAATAAGTTACTTAATCATTTTATATATTGTGTATCCTTAGATTATATATTAGTTTATTAGTTAAACTAATTAGTTTGAAGAAAAAGATAAAAATAAAAATACTCTAAAGTAATTTAATTAGCTTCCTTAATCTCTCCAAAAAAGTCAACTAGCTCTTATAGTTAGGATCGGGGGAGTACTTTTTTGTTTCAACCAGGCTTATCTGAACTCTCACCGCTTAACCAAATAAACAAATAAGCTTGTTTGGGTCTTGAAACGTGTTAATGAATTCTATTTTTACCGTTTGGCTAATTTTTATGAAACTTTGATGAATCCTAATTTCATTTTAACATGGCACTTTAATGCGGTGTTTTTGCTTTGGAAAAAATTCTTATGGAGCTTTAGCAACAAGAGTTTATACTATCTACCCTCCTACTCTTTTCGTTTCATTTATTTATTATATATAATGACTCTTATTTAAAATTTTACTTCACATAAAGTTTTTTAAAATCCAATTATTAGATTATATGTAATGATAATATTGTTAAATACGTATAATTTAGGAAACGTAAATAACTTTATAAAATTCATACTTTTTTTGTTGTAATTATACAGTTATAATTATTTAATAAATGAAATCCAAATTTCTCAATGTCACTTACCACTTACCAGCCACAGGAGGTGTGGTTAAAGATTAAATTTGTTTGAAAATATTTCTTTTCAAATTTACCTATATTAAAAATTGGGTAAAGGATTTCTCCCGTCACTGGAGATAGAGTTATTTCTAATGACTCCAAAACTACGTCGTTTTGGATTAATTAAGGGTATTTCTGTAATTTTGTTTATTTTTAATCATATATATTTTATTAAAACACCATTCATTAATTCACTTAAAATTACTAACAAATCCTTCATTAATTCAAAATGACGTAGTTTTGGGGTTATTGGAGATAACTTTATCTCCAGTGACTGGAGAAATACTTTTTCCTTAAAAATTTTAAAAATTATTTGCATCTTAAAAAGTCAAAGAAGAAAATTACATCAAGTTTTAAATGCGCGTAATTTGAAAACAATTACTAACTATGATTTATAATAAGGAATACTTTTTTTTAAAAATAAAATAAAACTTCTTATATGCATAATAGGTTTATCGGTAACTTGTAGCTAGGGTTTCCGTTGATACAACGTTAAAATTTAAAACAAAAATTTTCTCCCAATATACTAATATTTCGGCCACGTAAATCTTAGGTGGCTTGAAAAGAACATGTCAAGCCAGCTTTGCATTATGTTTTTCCACCAAAATTAAACTCAATATAAAATATTTATGGATGTGTTCTTATAAAAAAAGAAAGTGACAATTAATTAACATATAGGCACAAATATTTATAGTGTGTATGGCGGCCAAATTATCCTTTCATATATTAATTCTTTGCCACCCATTTAATTTTGTTTGATTGCTTTTGTTTTATCACTATCGTCGTCAGCTAACACAGAAAAGTTAAAGCTCTTTACATTTGTACATTAAATATGTCCGCGCGTGAGGATAACCATGATAGCAATATTGATCGTGGAACAAGAACAACACATAATATAATTTCGGCATATAATGAATCAAATTAAAATCGCCAAATACACACATGCACACATTAAGTTGTTAATGTGTGTGTGTGTATATATATATATATATATATAGGAGAAATCATTTGTGCAGTCACTGCACCTAAGGTTTTTTCCAGTGAATACAAAACGACGCAGTTTAGTTTAATGAACATTGAAAAAAAAAAACTCATTTTCTCTCTCTCTCTCTCGGCTTCACCTCTCTCTTGTGCAGAACAATTCAAATCTTGCAGCAACCAGAGAAATCGAGCAGAAATTCAAGCTAGGTGCACAAGAAGACAGCATCACCAACGTCAGATTATAGCTTATTTTAGAGGATCAAAGGTAGGCTCTGTGTCTACCTTATTTCAGATAATAGCTTCCTTCGTCAATCGTCATCCTTCAAAACATCAAACAAACAAAAGATGAACGGCATATAAACAGAGAGATTTGCGCTCATTAATTCAGAATCAAATTCTTTGGCAAGCAAAATCTAAGTCAGGTAACATCATCTGATTTACGGTCGTTAACGAATTCACAGAGATACCTGCGTACAAGTGTCGTCCCAGTCATGGCCGAAGCGGATAACGACAACACATTGTTCCTCGGTGAGAATAGCCTGATCGACGGCCCATCCAGGGTGAAGGTGCAGCAACAGGTACGACATTCTCTCTCCTTTCTCTCCCTTTCTGCGTTTTGCAGGAGCACAATGCGTGGATTTGTGATTTGCAGGGGAAAGAAGCGAGGTCGGATTCTTGGGAATTTATATGATGGAGCCAAACAACCACGGCGAAGTGTCTAGAAGCACTGAGCCTCTCTCCCATTTCTCCGAGTATCACTAGCCATTGTTCTTGCTCTACACAAAAGAGAGGTGAAGCCGAGAGAGAGAGAGAGAATGATTTTTTTTTTCAATGTTCATTAAACTAAACTGCGTCGTTTTGTATTCACCGGAAAAAACCTTAGGTGCAGTGACTGCACAAATGATTTCCCCATATTTATATATAGTTTAACTCATACACTAATTATAGCTTTCACATAGGGTTTGAATTCACACCCTTACATTTAAGAACACTTTAAGCCGTGACGGAACTATAAAATATTTTTAATCTGAGCTAAAAAATAAATGTATTGAACTATTTATTAAATAGTATCCCATAATATTGAAAATACAAATGAATAATAACCAAAAATTATAAATCAAAACAAGATATAAAATCATACTAAGATTTTCAATAAGTATCTCAAATAAGAATTTTACTTTTCTCTCACGGCCAAATGGGTAATGAACCAAATATTGTCGAGAATATAAGATATTAGTTGGGGCTAAAATATTGGTCAAAATAAAATATTATATAATAAATACATATATATACTAAACAATTTTAGAAGGTCGGGGGGCTGATTCGGCTACTAACTTTAAGAAAGGTACTTAGTGTCATTTGGGTATATGGCATCGACAAGTTATTAATACACATTCACACGAATGCTTGTCCTTAATAGTACTGCTGATGAAAAAGAAAACAAAAATCATTCCGAACGAGAAGAAATTCTTTGATGTTGAAAAGGGGAAAAAAACGAATAAACTCTGAATAATTAATCAAACAGGTCACATGAATGCTCCGTGAAATATTTTGTGTGTGTGTGTAAGCAATTATATATATATAAACAAAATATTGGAAATTCTGTATTAGCGATAATCTAAAGATTTAATTGATTGTTCCTAAAGTTGGCAAGTTGATGATTCTAGAGTTGACTTTGCTTGAATTTTATGGGGAAATTTCATATAAGGGTCCTTTTTACAGGAATAATCTCAAAAAAGACCCCAAGATTTTAAAAATCCCAGAAAAGGCCCCAGGGCCTTTTCTAGGATCTTCAAAATTTACGTGAGTTATTAACGAGGGTTGATATAGTTGTTAACCGGGGCTGATATAGTTATTAACGGGGGTACTGATATAGTTGTTAACGGGGCTGATTTAGTTATTAGTAAATTTGTAACATTCTAATTTTTATATTAGATTTAATTACGAGTAAAAAAATTAATTAATCATGATACATGAATTTATTATATAATTGTTAAAATAAAAGTTTTCATATAAAATGTCATTTATGATAGTAAAAGAAATTAGTAGGATAAGGGTGTGAAAGTAATAAAATGTTATTGTTGTTAATATATATATATATATATATATATATATATATATATATATATATATATATATATATATATAAATATAAAGGGGCAAGAGAAGATAAAAATAAAATTAATGAATAAATTAATATTTAAAGGGAAAAAAAATGGTGGCAGCTTTAATCTACACGTGGGGAGGGAATAATTATTAGAAATGAATTGAATCACTGAATCCACCGCCTCTGGACAACTATATTTAAGTGTGGTGTGTTTGTGTGTGCGTGATGAGCAAGGTGATGACGGGAGAGAGCTGAAGCGAGAGTGAGGCCGAGGGAGAGAAAGAAAAGAGAAAAAAAAGACTTATTTAAGGGAATTGATTTCTATTACGCTTAGTGTCGTATTGAGAACTTGAGGTAACAATTTTCTATTCATTGTACTTGTTTGTATGATGTTTGTGAGTGATTTTTAATCTATGAAAACTATGTTTTTAATGAAGTTACCTTGTGGGAATTACTTTGAAATAACTAGTGATATTATATGTTATTCATAATGAACTTTTTATTGTGAGCTGAAATAATATTATCTTAATGATTATTGAGACATTGTATTATTTTCATAAATCATTGTTTGGAATTTCATATATTCATGCCAAGACTGTGATGATGTGGAGTGGTGGTGGGTTTGGAGTGATGATGAGAATTATTGTGTATATAATACCACGTGGTATGCCACCACTGAGCGCACAGTGGATGGCCGGATATTGCCCTTGGTATCATCCTAATCCTTTGGCCGGGATTGGGTCAGCCCTTTGGATAGTGCCACCTTTCCATATTCGAAGGAAAGGGAACTCATGGTTCGATATGAGTTATGTAGTCTTTGGCCGAACTAAACCTCATCATCGGAAAGCTTGGTGCAATCTTGTCACAGAGACTAAACCTATTATATTACAGCGCATGGGTTCTATCAGCGGTTATAAGGGTGGGGGTGATAAGGATTGTCCGAGTATTGATCTGTTGCTTGGCATGTTATATATGTGATTCGTGATATGATATTTGATACAGAAATTGTGATCTAATAATTTTGTAAATGATATCTAGTACTCATTATTTAAAATGTTCCACTTGGTACCTCACGAGCACGTATTAGCATTTACAATGAGCTGGATTGATGGTTACAAATATTTTTTAGGTGATAGTTCTCGTGTGGGTCAGTCAGGGAAGGCTTCAGAAGCTTAAGTTACTTTTACTAATGGTAGTGATTTCACCTTTTTGGTACATGTTGAATTATTGTATATTGCCCTCTTGGCATACTCTAGCGTATTTTGGAAATTTTAGCAAATTCTAAAGTAATATTTAGTCAAAAAATATGAGCCTAGTAAAATCAAAAGCTTAACTGTATGCATAAAACTTTTTAATATGGTTTAATCAAGTTAGTAATTAATAATCGTCCTCTAAAATGAAGGATGTTACAAAATTGTTGTTAATGGGGTTGATTTAGTTATTAATGACCTACCCGTCAACAACTATATCAATTCTGTTAACAACTCACGTAGATTTGGGTCTTTTCTGGGATTTTCAGAATTTTAGGGTTTGTTTTGGGATTTTTTTTTCTGTAAGAAGGCCCTTAAATGAATTTCCCAATTTTATAATTCTCCATTGGCTTCCAAGATAAGGCAGTCAGAAAAAATGAGGTGTCAAGTAAATTTATAAATACTTCTTATTGGCTGAGTTTTTTGGCTGAGTTGATTTCTCCATTTTATCACCTTTGATTTATGGGCCTCCATACTTGAATATATAATAACTTCTTGAAATATTCAATAAATTCAACTGCACGATCTTTAGTCATATCCCAAAAAAAAAACTGCACAATCTTTAGGGGCCTATTTGGTTTGAGGGAAGAGAGAGGGAGAGGGAGGGTGGGAGGGAGAGAAAAGAAAGAAATTTTTTCTTTCATCTTTACTAAATAACCCATGAAAACTTTTCAATATTCCTATAATATAATTTCAAAAAAAATATTCTTCTAATTAATAGTAATTTAATCAATATCTTCTTTTCTACTCACTTCCCTCACACTCCCTCTCCTGGCCCTTAAGGAAATATATTTATGATTTAGATCAAATTTAACAAAGACTAAAGGCAAGGGCGACTTGCTCCAAAGATGAACCCCAACGGAGTAACTTTGGTGAAACTTGCCTTTGCCTATTCTAAATCATAAATATATTTACTTAAGGATTGTGTAGTTGAATTTATTGATTTTTTCAGGAAGTTAACTTCAAATGAACAATGCTCCCCAGTAAGTTAACTTATGGGAAATTCTTAAATGATTATTTACCATTTTTGTTCTATTTATAGGTTTAAATTAACTAATTTTTATGGCTTTTTGACTAAAATAATAATAATAATAAAAATTTTACAGATTAAAGCAGATTGGAAACATTTTACTAAAATAATGTTGTTGGTGCGCCCTGTCAGAGCTCACCACTAATAACACAAAAATGGTTTGCGCCACTGACACAAACTGACAATTTTTTGTGTCAGTGGCGCAAGAGATACTCACACTACTCAATAATTGAGTAGAGTGAAGATCCCTCACACCACTCAATTATTGAGTGGCTTGAGGAAGGCATGCGTGCCTCCTTAAAAAAAATAAAAATAAAAATATATTATTATTATTATTATTATTATTATTATATACTAATAATAATAAATGATAAAAAAAGTGAAATAATTTTAAAGCTCTACTTCATTTAATTTGGAGTTAAAAGAAAAAAAAATATGGAGCTGAAATAACTCACTAAGAATATCCTTTAAAATATTACTCGGTATAATTTGGTTATAACAATAGATCTCAAAATAGGGGATCTATATATTTGTTGTTATACAGATCCCAAAATCAATACTGTTGTTATACAAATATTTGGTCTAGAACAAATATTTCAGCTTCATACTTTCTTTCTTTTGACTTCAAATTAAATAAAGTAGAGCTTTATTATTATTAATAAATTATATTATTATATTATATATTATTATTATTATTTTATTTATTTATTTACTTTTTAAGGAGGCAATAATTGAGTGGCATGAGGGATCCTCACGCTACTCAATTATTAATTGACTTGCGTGAGTATCCCTTACGCCACTGACATAAAGATTATCATTTTGTGTCAGTGGCGCAAACCATTTTTGCGTCATTAGTGGTGTGCTCTGACAGGGCGCCACGAACAACATTATTTTAGTAAAATGTTTTCAATCTGCTTTAATCTGATAATTTTATTATTATTATTATTATTTTGGTCAAAAAGCCAATTTTTATTAATCAAGGAGAGTTATTTAACTCATTTATTATGAATTAAATTTTCAACTTTGTCTTTATCTATAATTGGTTTCCAAAATCAACATGAATAAATTCTTAATTAACAGGGGCAAAAAAGTTAAAAGAAAACATATTTATTACTCTAAAATTGAACTTATAATAATAATGACAAATTTTTTTTTGTTAAAATGCACTTATAAATAAGATGAGAGTGATATTTTATCTTTTTTAAATGTTTTTAAGAAGCCTAATTATTTTAAAATAAATATTATTTAAGAAGCAGTACAACTTATCTACTAGTTATGAAGAAAATACTTACCTATATTTTCTGCTCGTTAAGTAACTTATCTAGCTGGGACGAAAATGTTATACCTGATTTAAAAGTTTTTAATAAACTAATAAAGATAATTTCATTACTTCAAGAGAAGTTGGACTCCCCTCACCACATGGATTGATTTTGCTTTTTTTTAAATAAAAAAAACTTTTTTGTTTTTTAAAGAACCATTAAAATCCCAACTATAATTTGGTTTGAAAGAAAATAATTAAGAAATTAAAAAGACTTTCTCTATGTTTTGTTAAATTCACACTAGATTCTTTCAAGTTTATAAAATCTTTAATTAATTACTAACAGGAGGTTGTACTTTTTTACAAATTTAAAGAATGTTCATAGTAATTTTTAAATCAAACTTTACGTATAAAAGAATTTGTTGCTGAGACCCGTGAGATATTATATCGAGTAAAATAATCACATGGACCCTCTCTAATTTAAAATCATATATAAATTTCTGTTGAAATTAAAATATATGTTATATAAACTTTCCTTATATCATTTTAAAGTTTCAATCACCTCACTGTAATTAAAAAAAAAAAATCTAACACATTAAATCAATTTGAAAATAATCTTTTTCAACTTTTCTAATATTAAACAAAGGAGAGAGAAAAATATAAGAAACTAGGTTCAAACATTAATTACATAAGTGAAAATGACAAATAATTATTAACTACTTCCTAAGTGATTTTTCCTATATTATCAGTGGCGAACATTGTTATGGCCTGTTTAGCCTAGCTTCTCTTAGCTGATCTTATAAAATTTGTTAGTATATATATGTATTTATTATATGATATTTTATTTTTGTCAATAATTTGACCTTAACTAATCTCTTATCTTCTCTATAAGAACAACACTTTGTTCATTACTATTAGGCTGTGAGAGGAAAATAAAATTCTTATTTGAGATAGGGATAATGGTCTTACATGTCATGTAAGTTTTCGCTCAGGAGCACTGATAAAACAGAAGTTTTTTTTGGACAAAAAATGCCACAGAAGTTCACAAAACGTAGCAATTTTGCCATTCCGTTAATTTTGACTATTAAATTTAACCGAGTTTACACGTGGCATGCCACCTCATCACACGTGGCATGCCACCTCATCAATCAAAAGTATCATTTTTGCCCCCGAAAGTTTTCATTGAGAAGCAATTTTGCCTCGGAAGTTTTCAATAAGGAGCAATTTTGTAACATCCTGAATTTTGAATCTAATATCTTGAACATAAACCTATTTTGGGAAGACTAGTAGGCTCTATTTTTTTGGAAAGTGATAAATTTGAAATCAGTATTTTGTGGGCCCCGTGAATAGTATTTACTATTCACGTATACGTTTTTACTATTTACAAATACGTATTTAAAAATATATATATATATATATATATATATATATGTTATTCGCAAATACGTATTTAATACTTGAAATTTGTGAAATATGAATAGTGTTCACTATTCACAAATACGTATTTACTATTTAAAAATACGGTATTTACTATTCCTAAATACGTATTTACTATTCATGCGGGACCCACGGCCAAAATAATTCTCTGCAAACTTTCCCGTGAGTGACAAACTTTCTTGTGACTTTGAAAAAAATGGCCGCGGGACCCACTCAATAATAATTTATTATTTAAATAATATTATATTATATTATTAAAATATTAAAATATTATTAAAAATTTTTAAAACTTTCACGAGGGCGGCTGAGAGTAGTCACGGGAGGGTTTCTTTTTAATTTTTGGAAAAATTACGTAAAATGACCCAGAGACGAAAATTACACTTAAAGACCCATTTTCCAACTATAAATAGACCTTCCATTTCATTTCATTCTACACAACTTCTAAGAGCCATAGAGAGAGGTAGAGAGAGAGAGAGAGAGAGAGAGTAGAGATATTTGCTTGAGAGTTATAATAGCTGGTTGGTGATTCGGGTATTAGCAAGTAACAGGTAACTCTGAATATTCTTCCTTATACTTGTGAATTATGTATGATTATAAATTTGTTTGTTTACTATTTTGGCAAGAATATTTAGAAAATATTTATGGTTTTAAGATCTGGTGTGGGAACTTTGACTTGCAAATCTGTAGAGGTACTATTTATACGTACGTTACTATTCACATATACCGTATTTACTATTCATTTTACTATTCACATATACCGTATTTACTATTCATTTTACTATTCACGTATACCGTATTTACTATTCATTTTTACTATTCACGTATACCGTATTTACTATTCATGTTACTATTCACGTATACCGTATTTACTACTCATTTTACTATTCATGTATATACCGTATTTTACTATTCACAGACACGCATAGTATTTTACTATTCACAGATACGCATAGTATTTTACTATTCATAAATACGCATATCAATGTATATAATGGTATAATAATGCATTATTTTTGAGTAAATACATTCATCATGGCGGTTGTATTGTGATGGGTGGAGTAAGGAGGGAATTGAATGATAAGAATTGTTTATGCCACCACTCGGTGCACAGTGGATGGTACTTTTCAGGGCCCCATCTTCCATGTTTTCCTCTGGCCGGGATTTCATTGGAGTTGTGGGACATGTGACACCTCCTTAGTTGTTATTTTAAAGGAGGGGAGCCATAGTCCAGATTTAAGCTCTATACCTTTGGCCGGGTGTATCTTAAGTTTTGGTGAGCTTGAAACCATCCAGTCAAATGAATGAGTTTCTATTGGACTATATGTTAGCCTATGGTTCCAGTCAGCGGTATACGGTTGGAAGGGGATATAAGGGAGGCTGCATACTGCATAGTGCATTTCTGAATTATTCAATAAAGAATGATGAGTATTTTGTAAAGGCATTTGATGTGAACAACGGTATATCTAAAAATATCTGAGTATATTAAATTCACATTATATTACCTTTTATTTTTGTCATATGTAATTTGCTCGTGTAAGGTAGAAATATTCAGTAGTTATTGAGACGTGGAATCTCATCCCATATTAACATTTTTCAGGTGATTATTCTAGTAGAGAGCAAGGGAAGGCACCTATGGAGTGAGCTCTGGAAGCTCTTTTGATCTCCAATAGATTATGTTATGTTATTATATTTGCCATGAACCTAAGACTTCCGTTTTGTAATAAACTCTGAAATATTTTCTGGAATTTATTCTGATTATGTATTACGGGTTTTATTCGAAATGGTAACATTGTAAAAGGATTTGGATATTGTTGAACTCTTTTGAAGGTATTTTCAATATTTTGACCGCGTTTTTGGTGATGAAAATGAGGTGTTACATTTTTGGTATCAGAGCTAAAGGTTCCATGGCAATTTTGTTTATTTTCTAATGTGATTTCTTTAAAAAAAAATTTTTAAAAAGTTCGTGGCAAATTAAATATCATAACATGAGCACTTCCCTTTGTTAGATTTAGAATTTATTTAGCTATTTTATTTGTTTAGTGTCCTTATAGTATTAATCATAGGAGGAGATAATGGCAAGAACTCGAAGAACTAATTCAACCCCTGCCTCATCCCAAAGAGGTCTCCCTCCGCATCAAGATGGTTCCCATCCTCAGGATAACAATGCCCTTTTGGCAGAATTACGAGACGTCATCTTGGAGATGAGAGAGAAAGTGAATAGACACGAGGATGAACTAGCAAAAGGAAGAGGCCAAGGTGGTAAGGAAGGAAAGGAGAAGGCTCTGGAAGTCACACCTTCTGACCATCAATCTAGGGGAGGAAGTCGTTCTCGCACTGAAGATGGAGGTAGTAGCGGTTCTCATTCTCAATATCATTCCTTACCTATTACTGAGGTTTGGGAAAAATTTCGGAAGTTTACTCCACCGATGTTCGAGGGGAAGCTAGATCCGATTGCAGCACTGGAGTGGCTGAAGCGTGTAGAAAAGATTTTCAGAGTTATCGAGATTAGCTCACAACAAAAGGTGATGGTTGCTGAACAATTGTTGCAGAAAGCAGCTGAAGAATGGTGGGAAAGCACCAAAACAAAAGGAAATGCTGAGATGACGTGGGAAGAGTTTAAGGAAAAGTTCGAAAATTATTACTTTTCCCCTTCAATCAGAATAGAGAAAGAAACTGAATTCCTCACATTCAAGCAAGGGGAATTACATGAAGACGAATTTATTACTCGCTTTTTAGAGTTGTCTAAATTCTGTGGATATTCACAGAACAACTCTAAATGGTTGAGTGCTCGATTGGTTGAAAAAGCTAGACCAGACCTAAAAACAGCTCTATCACCGTTCCTTGATGAAACAAGGGATTTTGAAGAAATATGTGACAAACTGCGCACGATAGCAAGGAACAAACGAGAAGAGGAAGCTGAGAAGATGAAGGGTTTTCAGGCCAGATCTACACACCTCATGAGACCAACGGGAGGAGTTACTAAGAAGCAGAGTCACAACTTCAGTAATGTGAATACGCGGTTTAGCCAACCATCCAGAAATCACTTTGGTGGACCATCGAGGAGTTATTTTACTGGACCCCAAAGAAGTCATTTCAGCAGACCACCGAGGAGTCAATTCAAAGGACCTCAAAGGAGTCACTTCAGTGGAGGTCAGAGTTCATATAGGGGATCCACAGCTCCTGCTGCAAGCACCGCCAACAATCAGATGTGTGCCAAGTGTGGAAGAATACACCAAGGACCATGTGTGACGTGTTTCAACTGTGGAAAGCCAGGACACATTTCCAGATTTTGTGAGGAGGAGCCTCGAGGGGCCAAGGATGCTAGAACTGCAGTGCCAGGGAAAGTGTTTGCACTATCACATCAGGAGGCAAGTGCTTCACCAAATCTGATTAAAGGTATCCTCAAACTCCAAGGTCTTGAAGTAGAAGCCTTATTTGATTCTGGTGCCACACACTCTTTTATATCATACGACTGTGTGCCTCGATTGAATTTAAGAGTGAGTGAATTGCCTTATTATATGATTATTTCTACACCGGCGGGAGCTTCAGTAAAAACTTCTAGGGCTTGCTTAAATTGTACGATTGAGATTGATAATAGGATCTCAAATATAGACCTTGTTTGTTTACCCACGAAGGGTATCGATGTAATAATAGGAATGGATTGGTTGTCAGCTAATGACATCATCCTTGACTGCAAGAGGAAGACTATCTCTCTTGCGGATGACTCTATGAGTCATAGTAGACCACAATTGTTGTCTATAGTACAAGATGAAAAGCCTGTTCATCATGGTTGTCTTGCGTACATGGTGTTTTTCTCCATTCAAACAGAAGTGGAGGAAGGGATAGAGAACATTGAAGTGGTGAAAGAATTTCCGGAAGTATTTCCGAAAGAAATGACAGGTTTACCCCCAGAGAGAGAAGTAGAATTTTCTATTGATCTCGTACCTGGAACGGAACCTATATCTAAAGCTCCTTACCGAATGTCTCCATCGGAACTAGCAGAATTGAAGAGGCAGATCGAAGAATTGTTAGAAAAGGGTTTTATCAGACCCAGTGTATCTCCTTGGGGATCGCCCGTACTCTTTGTGAAGAAGAAAGATGGGAGCCTGAGACTATGCATTGACTATCGCCAGTTGAATAAAGTGACTATAAAGAATAAATATCCTTTACCCAGGATCGACGATCTACTTGATCAGTTGAAGGGAGCATCCATATTCTCCAAGATCGACCTCAGATCAGGTTATCACCAACTGAGAGTCAAAGCTGAAGATGTCTCAAAAACTGCATTCAGAACTAGATATGGCCATTATGAATTTCTTGTTATGCCATTTGGGCTAACAAATGCTCCAACAGTATTCATGGATTACATGAATAGAATTTTCCGACCATATCTAGATAAATTTGTAGTGGTTTTCATTGACGACATCCTTATCTACTCTAAGGATGAAGAAGAGCATAAAGAGCACCTTAGAATCGTGCTACAAGTGTTGAAGGAGCACAAGCTCTATGCGAAACTGTCTAAGTGCGAATTTTGGTTGAAGGAAGTAAAATTCCTAGGCCATGTCGTATCGGCTGAAGGTGTTGCAGTGGACCATACTAAAGTTGAAGCAGTTCTCCAATGGGAACGACCAAAGTCCGTGACTGAGATCAGGAGTTTTCTAGGTTTAGCTGGCTATTATAGGAGATTTATCAAGGGCTTTTCGCAGATAGCTATGCCCTTGACAAAGTTAACTAGGAAGGGTCAACCATTTGTATGGGACGAAAAGTGTGAAGCAGCTTTTCAAAATTTGAAGACTAAGTTGACTACGGCACCGGTACTTATAATTCCAGATCCTGCTCAGACCTTTACTTTGTACACAGATGCTTCCAAGAAAGGTCTTGGGTGTGTATTAATGCAAAATGGTAGGGTAGTAGCTTATGCTTCTCGACAGTTAAGGCCACATGAAGGGAATTATCCTACTCACGACTTAGAACTGGCAGCAGTAGTGTTCGCTCTGAAGATTTGGAGGCATCACCTCTACGGTTCAAAGTTCGAAGTTTATAGTGACCACAAAAGTCTGAAGTACCTGTTCGACCAAAAGGAGCTCAACATGCGACAGAGGAGATGGATGGAGTTTATCAAGGACTACGACTTCGAATTGAAGTATCATCCAGGAAAGGCGAACGTTGTAGCAGATGCCTTAAGTAGAAAGACAATCCATGTAGCCCAGATGATGATCAGAGAACATAAATTGCTCGAGGAGATACCAAGTACATCTATTGATGTAATGTCAGGTTTGGTCGCTACCATGGAAGCATTAACTATTGAAAGCACAATTTGGAAAGAGATTAAATTCGCTCAGCTCGAAGATGAGTATCTATTAAACGTGAGGGAAGATATTGAAGAAGGAAAAGAATCGAAATTTGGGATCGATAGAGATGGGATATTAAGATATAAAGGAAAAGTGTGCATACCTAATGATGGAGAAATAAAAAAGCTCATACTAGAGGAGGCACATCGGAGTAAATACACTATCCATCCCGGAGCAACCAAGATGTATCATGATCTCAAGCGGAATTGGTGGTGGCGGGGCATGAAGAAAGATGTGACTGACTTTGTCACTTGTTGTTTGACTTGTCAGAAAGTCAAGATCGAACATCGGAAACCTCCTGGATTATTAAAGAATTTGGATATCCCAGAGTGGAAATGGGACAGCATCTCTATGGATTTCATCATGGGGCTTCCTCTAACGACATCCGGACATAATGCCATTTGGGTAATTGTCGATAGGTTAACTAAGTCAGCTCATTTTCTAGCAATTGCAGCAGAATACTCATTGGAGAGACTAGCAAAGATCTACATGAAGGAGATTGTCAGATTGCATGGGATACCGAATAGCATCGTATATGATCGTGATCCACGATTCACTTCACGATTTTGGAAAGCATTGCAGAATGCTATGGGAACTCGGATGAGTTATAGTACCGCTTATCATCCTCAAACTGACGGGCAGACTGAGAGGACTATTCAAACTCTGGAAGACATGTTGCGGGCTTGTGCAATCGAACTAAAAGGAAGTTGGGACGATCATCTTCATCTTGCGGAGTTTGCATATAACAATAGTTATCACTCCAGCATTGAGATTGTTAGTTCTCAGAGTGTTTTGATGATCACTGACAATTGTAAACAATAGTGGAAAGATTTGACAAGTCAAGGATGTTTAAAACTCATGATTTTTCTATCTGTCAAAATAGAACTCGAGCCTATGAGTGATGAACTCGAGCCTGTATTTAACAGAAAGCATGAACTTGCAAAACCAAAGTTCAAACTTGAGACTAAACCTGAAGTTTATATTTAAACCTTTGAAAGTTCGCATGAACTCGAGCCTATAACTGTTGAACTCGAGCCTATGTTTGACAGAAAGCATAAACTTGTCAAACCAAAGATCAAACTTGAGACTGAACCTGAAGTTCAAAATTAAATCCTTGAAAGTTTGAGTGAACTCGAGCCTACCATTTAATGAACTCGAGTTCGCCATTGACAAAGTTTTTTTTAACTTTTGAAAACCTATTACAAACTCTAAACCTCTACTCAAACCTCAAGTTTGAAAAAGTTCAAAGAAGATATTAAGTAAAAGAACTCGAGCCTGTCATGATGAACTCGAGTTCATCCTTGGCAGGACAAGTTTGTTTAAACTTGAAAACAGAACATTGTCTATAAACTGGAGCCTAAACTCTTCAGACTCGAGCCTAGTTTTGACCGAGAGCCTTCAGAATATTTTAGAGAGAACTAAACTCGAGCCCAAGCTTCTCAAACTCCAGTTCAAAAGTTCCAGAGAGTAATTAGCCATTTTCAAAAGTTTCAAACTCGAGCCCACTTGTCTTAAACCTCCAGTTTGTTTTATGTTAACCCTTTTTGAAGTTCTCTAAGTAAAGAGAACTCGAGTTCATCATTAATGAACTCGAGTTCGTGTTCTTACAAACCTCAGGTTTACACACAAACCTCCAGTTTGATTTTGACAGAACCGAATTCTCAAAATGAATAAAGACCGAACTCGAGCCTAACATTATGAACTCGAGTTCAGACCTCCAGAACAGAAAAACGCATTTAAACTCTGATATGTCAAATTTGATTCTTTCTTCGTGTTTCAAATTACCCATTGAATCTAATCATTATATCTATCTCTTATATATGTAAGTGATCTGTTCTAACAAGTTTATTTATGAGATAACAGAAAGAATTTGAATTAGACAGAGATTCAATTGGAGCAACACTTTATGCAACCTGGATTATTTTATCTTATCCTTCAAGACAAGATTAAATGCATGACAGGTTGGCATTACAGACAGTACAATCACCTCTGAAGAAAGCCAAACGTGATTATTCTAAAAACAGAATGTCATGGGCCACCAATATTCAAATGCAAAAGCTACAAACACCCAAATCTGGAAAGTAGCAACAGAATATTACCCATCAGCTTCTGCAGTACCTTTACACATGGAAGAACACTCACAACAGTCACATTTTCGAATGGGAACAAGCTTCAGTGGATTATTAACGTTCAAATGGTTCAAACAATTATAAATGACTGAGGAACTTAAGCCAAAGAGACACAACTGATGAACAACTACTCTACTCGAAAATAATCATCCTGAGTTGTTCTTTTCATTAGGCTGTATCTTTGATACATTGTACTTCAGTATTTATCTTATCCACTCTTTGAGAGAGTCTTTCTTGTAATCATTCATTGATTGAGATAACCACAAGTCAGGGGACTTGGTGGTTGGGAGTATTGATTGCATCTTGTAAGGGGGAGTGAGTTCTAGTGAGAGAACTACTCTGAATATAGAGATTGTAATCAAGTCTTGTGAAGTTAGTGGATTGAAAATCCCAAGTGAGGCTTGGGGACTGGATGTAGGTCAGAGAAAAGGCCGAACCAGTATAAATTGATCCGTGCAAAGCTTCTCTACTCCTCTCTTCATTTATCCTCTGCTTTAACTTGCCCAAAACAGAGCCAAGTCTTTAAAATTTTATAGATACCCAATTCACCCCCCCCTCTTGGGTATCAAGGTCCATTCTTTCATTTGGTATCAGAGCCTGGTCTTCTCAAGAGAGTCTAACAGCTCGAGAAGGATCAATATGGAAGGAATTCTTCCCGATGGAGCCTTTATCAACAGACCACCTGGTTTCAATGGAGAACACTACTCATTCTGGAAAGCCAAGTTCAAAGTTTTTGTCATGGCTACTGAATATGGACTATGGAGAGTATTTGAAAGAGGAGATTACACTCCTACAACTATGGAAGATGGTGTGAGAATTCCAAAACTTGAAGAGGAATATGATGACAATGATCGAAGGAACATCACACTCAACAGTAAGGCAGTTCTGCTTCTCCAAAGTGCATTAAGTCAACAAGAATACTTCCGGATTTGCACACTTCCATCTGCAAAGCATATGTGGGATGCACTAGAAATTGCTCATGAAGGGACAGCAGGTGTAAAGCAAAATCGTGTAAACACCCTCATGACAGAATATGATCTCCTTAGAATGAAGTCCGGCGAATCCATTGGTGAATTTCAACTTCGTTTCACTCATCTCATAAATCAACTTGCTGCACTTGGTAAAGACTATGATCAGTCAGTCCAAGTAAGAAAAATTCTCAATGTTCTCAACAAGGAATGGGAGGCCAAAGTCACAGCAATAGAAGAAGCTAGAGGAGAATCAATGACTTCTGTGGCTGCTCTATTTGGTAGCCTCTCAGAATATGAAGCAAAAATCAAGTTCAAGAAAGGACTTGACGAGGTACATGGGAAAAGCAAGGGATTGGCTCTTAAAACAGTCAAGGAAGCAAGAGATTCTGATAATGAAGAAGATGAGAAAGATGAAGATGAAGAAATCGGTATGTTGGTCAGGCGCTTCAAGAAATACTTCAAGAGAGACCAAGGATTCAAAAGGTTTCAGAAAGGAAGCTCAAGTCATGAAACAAAGAAACCAATCATCTGTTATGAGTGCCAAAAGCCTGGACACATCAAGTCTGAATGTCCTTTGCTGAACAACACCAACAAAGAGAAGGACAAAAAGAGCTTCAGCAAGTATAAAAAGAAAGCATACATTTCAAGCATATGGGGTGATAGCTCTTCAGATGAGGATGAAGAGGATGAAGATGAAAAGGCAAACATATGCCTAGTAGCTCAAGAACAACAAGATGATGATGAGGTATATGACTCAAAACCTTCCTATGATGAACTTGTTGATGAATATTATCTTGTGCAAAAGGAATTTGAGAAACTCGCAGAAAAATACTTAGCTTTGAAAAGGAAAAATATCACTCTTGAACTACAAATTGAAAAACTATCTTCTTCTAAAATTTTGATTTGTCAGGAATGCCCTGAATTAAAACAGAAGAATGTACATCTTACAAAAGCACTTGAAACATTTACTAAGGGCAGTGAAATGCTTAATGTAATTTTGAAACAACAAAGATTTGTAAATGATAGGTCAGGTATTGGTTACAAACCAAATTCTGATAAGAAGAAAGGTAAAAAGAAGAGTGGTCAAAAATCTTACATGAACTACTTTACAAAAACAGTTCACTCCTCAAATCCCTTTGCACATTGTGATTATTGCAATAGGAAGGGCCATTCAACTTCATCTTGTTTTCATAAGAGGGAAGGAAAAATTAAACCTATAGGAAACTATAAATGGGTACCAAAAGGAACTTATGTTCTCAAGGTGCAAGCTAACCCAAAAGGACCCAAGAAAAGTTGGGTACCTAAAACTTGATCCCATTGTGATTTGCAGGTTTGTCTTAGAGCATCAAGACCCAACAAATGGTATATTGATAGTGGATGCTCAAGACACATGACTGGTGATAAAACCAAATTCCTTACAATTAAACCAAAAGATGGTGGTAGAGTCACCTTTGGAGAAGACCAATCAGGAAAGATTGCTGGCATTGGTGAGATTGGAAGTAGTGATGGTCCACTCATCAAGGATGTCTATCTAGTAGAAGGATTGTGTCACAATCTCCTAAGTGTGAGCCAAAGCACTGATAAGGGTAACTTAGTTATCTTTGATTCTGATGAATGCTTTATTGTCAAAAAGGATTTGATTCCCATAGAAAATTTGAAAACTAAAGCCTTGTTTAGAGCACCTAGAGATGGCAATTGTTATACACTTAACCTCTCTAGTAATACCTCCGTGTCAGAAAAATGTTTTGTAAGTAACTTGGATGAAAGTTGGTTATGGCACAAAAGATTAGCTCATGTGAACATGTCTCAACTTGACAAGTTGCTGAAAAAGGATTTGGTTATTGGTATTCCAAAATTGAATTTCAAAAATGATAAGATATGTGATGCTTGCCAAAAAGGAAAACAAACCAAATCATCCTTTAAAACGAAGAATGAGATTTCTACTACCAGACCCCTTCAATTACTTCATATGGACTTAGTTGGACCATCTAGAGTTAGAAGTCTTGGTGGAAATTTATACACTTTGGTCATAGTTGATGATTATTCTAGATTCACATGGACAATTTTCTTATCATCTAAAGATGAAACATTTGATCAATTTGTTGTATTTGCCAAGAAGGTCCAGAACGAGAAAGGTTTTTCAATTTCAGGTATACGAACCGACCATGGTGGAGAATTTGAGAACAACGCCTTTGCTGAGTTCTGTGACAACACGGGGATTGATCACAACTTTTCAGCACCAAGGACACCACAACAGAATGGTGTTGTGGAGAGAAAGAACAGAATACTCACTGAGATGGCAAGAGCAATGTTGAGTGAAAACAACACATCACAAGTATTTTGGGCTGATGCCATGAGCACTGCATGCTATATCTCCAATAGAGCTTACTTAAGGAAGAAGTTGAACAAGACTCCTTATGAGCTCTACAAAGGGAGAAAGCCAAATCTCAGCCACCTTCACATTTTTGGTTGCAAGTGCTATGTGCACCATAATGGTAAAGAGAATCTTGGTAAATTTGATTCTAAGGCTGACTTAGCAATATTTATTGGTTATTCTAATAGAAGCAAAGCATATAGAGTTTTTAACGCTAGAACTAAAGTTGTAGAAGAATCAATACATGTTGTGTTTTGTGAAAATGATTCTAACAGATCTTTGGATGATGAAGAAGAAAACATTTGCAAAAATCAATTCTTTTCAAAAACTACCCCTTCCTCTGAAAATTATGAAAATGTTTTTGAAGCTGATCCTGAAAACAGTTTAGAAAATCCTGATCAGACTCAGCCTAGAGCTTGGAAATATATAAGGAATCATCCTATAGACCAAGTTATAGGTGATATTAATCAAGGAGTAAGAACCAGAAGAAGCACGTTAAATGAAGTAACCTTCTCTGCATTTATTTCACACATTGAACCCTCTAAAATAGAAGAAGCCCTTTCAGACAATGATTGGGTGATAGCTATGCAAGAGGAATTACATCAATTTGACAGAAATCAAGTTTGGGACTTGGTACCTAGGCCTAAAGACCATCCAGTCATTGGCACTAAATGGGTATTCAAAAACAAACGAGATGAATCTGCAGTCATTGTCCGAAATAAGGCAAGATTGGTTGCCAAAGGCTATAATCAGGAAGAAGGTATTGATTATGAAGAAACTTATGCTCCAGTGGCAAGATTGGAAGCTATAAGAGTTCTTCTAGCCTTTGCTTGTGTAAAAGGAATTAAACTTTATCAAATGGATGTTAAAAGTGCATTTTTAAATGGTTTTATTCAAGAGGAAGTTTATGTTGAGCAACCTCCTGGTTTTCGAAATGAAAATTATCCAGATCATGTTTTTCGTCTCAAGAAAGCTTTATATGGTCTTAAGCAAGCTCCTAGAGCTTGGTATGAGCGATTAAGCAAATTTCTTCTTGATCAAGATTTCGTTAGAGGGAAAGCTGATACAACTCTTTTTATTAAAACTAATAAGCTAAATGAAATTTTAGTTGTTCAAATTTATGTGGATGATATCATATTTGGAGCTTCTAATGATACTCTGTGTGAAGAATTTGCAAAGAAAATGCAGGGAGAATTTGAAATGTCAATGATGGGAGAACTAAATTATTTTCTTGGATTGCAAATCAAGCAAAGGAAGGATGGAATTTTCATATCCCAAACCAAGTATCTGAATGATCTCTTAAAGAAGTTTGGAATGGATCAATGCAATGGTGCTGATACTCCCATGAGTGCAACTACTTCTTTGGATGCTGATGAAGAAGGCAAGGACTTTAACATAACAAAGTATAGAGGAATGATTGGGTCATTACTCTATCTTACAGCAAGCCGCCCCGACATTCAATTCAGTGTGGGGATGTGTGCAAGATTCCAATCTGCTCCAAAAGAGACACATGCTGAACATGTGAAAAGAATCTTTAGATATCTTGCTGATACTAAGACTCTTGGCTTATGGTTTCCCAAAGGACAACCAGAACACTTAGTAGCATATTCAGATTCAGATCATGCTGGATACAAGACAGATAGGAAGAGCACAAGTGGACAATGTGAATTCTTTGGTGGCTCACTTGTGTCATGGTTCAGCAAGAAACAAACCACTGTTGCTGTATCATCTACTGAAGCTGAGTATGTGGCTGCCTCAAGTTGCTGTGCTCAAGTGTTATGGTTAAAACAACAACTCGCTGATTTGGGAGTGTACTTGAAAGAAATTCCAATACTATGTGACAACACAAGCACAATAAGCTTGGCCAAGAATCCTGTGCAACATACAAGAACCAAACACATTGATGTGAGACATCATTTCATCAGGGATCATGTTCAGAAGAAGGATGTCAAAGTCATGTTTATCCCAACACATCTCCAACTTGCAGACATTTTCACAAAACCTCTTGCAAAAGAACAATTTAATTTCATAAGAAGAGAATTGGGAATGGTAAACCCCAATGAACTGTAAGTATTTCTCACTCATTTTAATGTTAGTTATGGTTTTGATAATGATTGATTACTGACTTAAGCATCGGAGTATCTAGAAGTGTCTTATGCAGGATGCTCTTATCTCAAATTTGCTGAAGTTATGACCGAACTCGAGCCTGACAAGAAAGAACTCGAGCTCGAGAGAGACTGGAAGTAGTGAAAGGCAAAAACAAGAATGAACTCGAGTTCATTAGTGAATGAACCTCAAGTTCATTTTTGGCAGAGAGCAAGGCTGGATCTCAGGCATGACGAACTCGAGCCCATAAGTGACGAACTCGAGTTCGTAAATCACAGAGAGCAACCTTGGAGGAAAGTCATCCTGAACTCGAGCTCGTAAGTGAGAACCTCAGGTTCACGAGGAAGTTCAAGAGTTCTCAGCACACTCTTGAAGTCCAGGTAAGCAAATTTTAATGACGAACTCGAGCCTGAAAGGTGTGAACTCGAGTTCATCACGAACTCTATATATACTACAGTTACAAACTTTTCACTTCACTCTTCACACACCTCCGGTTTGCCCTAGTCCTCTGCGTCTTTCTCATCATCTTCTTCCTCTGTTTTCTGCGAAAATGGCCTCTCAATCCACAAATCCCAAAGACACAAACCCTAACCCTTCTCAATCTGTTTCTCAAACTCAATCTGAACGCCCTGTCCGTACAAAAAAGCGCTCTTCCCGCCTACAAGATGGAATTGACAAATTCGTTAGAGGAGTTGACGGCGAAAATACTCAAACTCCTCCTTCCAGACCGAAAGGAGTTGTAATTGGAGAAGAGAGAACGAAGAAGAGGCATGATCCCGAGCCTCCTGTCCAAGGAAGAGGTAAAGCCCCTCAGCCAGCTGCTCCTCTGAGGGAAAAACAACCCTTCAAGAGAAAGAAAACCGCGGGTATCCACTCTGTTCCCACTCCCGGTCAAGGTAGTGGTCAAGCTGAACCTCAATCTCAGGAACAAGGGACTCCTCAGGTATCTCAGCCCTTACCTGCAATTTTAGAAATTTACAAGCATAAGAGGTGCCCAGAAGGTTTCAACATAGAACCATGTAGAATGACAGCAGAAGAGGGTGTTTTATTCAAGAAAAAATATGATGAAAAGAAGAAATTCTGTCCTATAGTCTTTGTAGATTTAGCTAAGCTAAAAGAAGAATGTAATTTGGATTTGAGCCCCTGGATGAATCAATTTGAGTCCTTAATTTCAATCAAGGCTGCCTATAGTCCCAAACTTGTGAAAGTCTTTTACTTTCACATGAAATCTGATAATGTGCTAAATTCAGATGGTGATCTGGTAGAAGAAAGAATTGTCACAAAGGTTAGAGGTCAGAAAATCACAATTACTCCTGACTATCTGAACTCTATCCTACAAATCTCAAACCCTCCTAAGCCTGAAACTCACAGATATAAGCAACAGGCTATATTTAGTTTACTCAGACCTGATGAACCTATTCCTAATACCCTTGAGATACTGAATTTCACCCCAGCTGCCATGCCTCTGAGAAACCGAGCCATCTGGTACATTTATTCCAGGAATCTTCTTCAGAAGGGAGGCAACTTTACACACTTTGCCAAGAAAGATTTTAACATCTTCGCCTCCATTCTAGACCAACAACCTCAGAATGTAGGTTACTGGCTCTTTCAAGAAATAGCAAAATTTGCTTTTCACTCACGCCAGTCATCCCAGATTCCCTTTGCCAGCCTGGTTTCAGTAATTCTATTTCATGAGAAGATTTGGCACTTGGCTGAGAATGACTCTCCTCAATTTCCAACTGAATTTGGACAGCACATCATGAACTTGATGCAAACTCACAGGCCTGAGTACTCAGATCAGTCCAGAGCCCCAAAGAGGTCCAAGCCAGCTACATCCAGAGCCACACAGTCCAGAGCTGAAGAAGCTCAGAGTGCTCCTCCACCTCCTTCTGATTTTAATGTCAGAGTTCAAGAAATTGTGGACAAGGCCGTATCTGATCTAATAGAAGGAATTGAACTAGCTGTAGGGAAGCTAGTTGCTGAAGTGAACAAGGGTCACAATAACCTGGTGGATGCTCAAGAAGCCTTCAGAGTTGAACAAGAAGCACTGAAGACTCAAGTCAATGAACAGACCTCTACTATGTCCACCTTATTGGTTACAATGATGAACCTAAGCGATAAGATGGACAAGATCTTAAAGTCTCAGTCTCCGGATGCTTCTACCTCTGTACCTGCCCCAGACTCAGAACCTGCTCACGCTCAGCCTGCACAGACACCTCCTTCTGCTCCTACACCTTCGACCTTCACATCCTATGCTGAGCCACTAGCCATAGTACCCTATGTCCAAATTGAACCTATCTCTTCTTCCCCTCCTTTTGATGATGCCAAAGGGGGAGAAAGTGTGGAGTGAATATTGATTGTTTTGTAACTTTTGTAGTCATTTTGGAATTATGTGAATTTTTTTTTTTCAGTTTGAAGTTATCAATTTGAAGTTTCAGTTATATTTTTTTTTTTTGCTTTTGGTCTTAAAGCTTATCTCTGATAATTTGGTTAAGTCTCTGATAATCTGCAAAATTTTTGTTTCACAAAACAAATCCTTGATATTCTGCTTCTGATATATGTTTTCTGTCAAATTTGATCACAAGCTGAATTTCAAAATAAATTTCAAACTAAGTTTCCCAATCAATTGTTTACAAGTGTTGTCATCATCAAAAAGGGGGAGAATGTTAGTTCTCAGAGTGTTTTGATGATCACTGACAATTGTAAACAATAGTGGAAAGATTTGACAAGTCAAGGATGTTTAAAACTCATGATTTTTCTATCTGTCAAAATAGAACTCGAGCCTATGAGTGATGAACTCGAGCCTGTATTTAACAGAAAGCATGAACTTGCAAAACCAAAGTTCAAACTTGAGACTAAACCTGAAGTTTATATTTAAACCTTTGAAAGTTCGCATGAACTCGAGCCTATAACTGTTGAACTCGAGCCTATGTTTAACAGAAAGCATAAACTTGTCAAACCAAAGATCAAACTTGAGACTGAACCTGAAGTTCAAAATTAAATCCTTGAAAGTTTGAGTGAACTCGAGCCTACCATTTAATGAACTCGAGTTCGCCATTGACAAAGTTTTTTTTAACTTTTGAAAACCTATTACAAACTCTAAACCTCTACTCAAACCTCAAGTTTGAAAAAGTTCAAAGAAGATATTAAGTAAAAGAACTCGAGCCTGTCATGATGAACTCGAGTTCATCCTTGGCAGGACAAGTTTGTTTAAACTTGAAAACAGAACATTGTCTATAAACTGGAGCCTAAACTCTTCAGACTCGAGCCTAGTTTTGACCGAGAGCCTTCAGAATATTTTAGAGAGAACTAAACTCGAGCCCAAGCTTCTCAAACTCCAGTTCAAAAGTTCCAGAGAGTAATTAGCCATTTTCAAAAGTTTCAAACTCGAGCCCACTTGTCTTAAACCTCCAGTTTGTTTTATGTTAACCCTTTTTGAAGTTCTCTAAGTAAAGAGAACTCGAGTTCATCATTAATGAACTCGAGTTCGTGTTCTTACAAACCTCAGGTTTACACACAAACCTCCAGTTTGATTTTGACAGAACCGAATTCTCAAAATGAATAAAGGCCGAACTCGAGCCTAACATTATGAACTCGAGTTCAGACCTCCAGAACAGAAAAACGCATTTAAACTCTGATATGTCAAATTTGATTCTTTCTTCGTGTTTCAAATTACCCATTGAATCTAATCATTATATCTATCTCTTATATATGTAAGTGATCTGTTCTAACAAGTTTATTTATGAGATAACAGAAAGAATTTGAATTAGACAGAGATTCAATTGGAGCAACACTTTATGCAACCTGGATTATTTTATCTTATCCTTCAAGACAAGATTAAATGCATGACAGGTTGGCATTACAGACAGTACAATCACCTCTGAAGAAAGCCAAACGTGATTATTCTAAAAACAGAATGTCATGGGCCACCAATATTCAAATGCAAAAGCTACAAACACCCAAATCTGGAAAGTAGCAACAGAATATTACCCATCAGCTTCTGCAGTACCTTTACACATGGAAGAACACTCACAACAGTCACATTTTCGAATGGGAACAAGCTTCAGTGGATTATTAACGTTCAAATGGTTCAAACAATTATAAATGACTGAGGAACTTAAGCCAAAGAGACACAACTGATGAACAACTACTCTACTCGAAAATAATCATCCTGAGTTGTTCTTTTCATTAGGCTGTATCTTTGATACATTGTACTTCAGTATTTATCTTATCCACTCTTTGAGAGAGTCTTTCTTGTAATCATTCATTGATTGAGATAACCACAAGTCAGGGGACTTGGTGGTTGGGAGTATTGATTGCATCTTGTAAGGGGGAGTGAGTTCTAGTGAGAGAACTACTCTGAATATAGAGATTGTAATCAAGTCTTGTGAAGTTAGTGGATTGAAAATCCCAAGTGAGGCTTGGGGACTGGATGTAGGTCAGAGAAAAGGCCGAACCAGTATAAATTGATCCGTGCAAAGCTTCTCTACTCCTCTCTTCATTTATCCTCTGCTTTAACTTGCCCAAAACAGAGCCAAGTCTTTAAAATTTTATAGATACCCAATTCACCCCCCCCTCTTGGGTATCAAGGTCCATTCTTTCAGAGATGGCACCTTATGAGGCTTTGTATGGAAGAAAATGTAGATCTCCTATTTGCTGGACGGAATTGAATGAGCGAATTTTAATAGGTCCAGAACTTGTGGACGAGACGACTCAAAAGATTAAGGTGATTCAACAGAAACTTCTCACTGCTCAAAGTCGACAGAAGAGTTATGCTGACAAGAGAAGACGACCGTTGGAGTTCATGGTGGGCGAACATGTATTCTTAAGAGTCACACCAATGACTGGCATTGGTAGAGCAATATGAGCAAAGAAGCTTTCACCTCGTTTTATGGGTCCTTATGAGATTTTGGAGAAAATTGGACCGGTAGCTTACAGAATTGCATTACCTCCACAGCTTGCGAATCTTCACAATGTCTTTCATGTATCGCAATTGAAGAAATACCAACCGGATCCTTCCCACATTATAGAAGTAGAAGAGGTAGAACTCAAGGATAACATGACGTATAAAGCCGAGCCGGAGCGGATTGTTGATGCAAGGGACAAGAGATTAAGAAACAAGACCATTAGACTTGTAAAGGTCGAGTGGAAAGGAATGGCTCCCGGAGATGCTACTTGGGAAACGGAGGAGAGCATGCGACAAACCTATCCTCATTTATTTAAATAGGTTAGAATTCTTATTATAGCGAAATTTTGAGGACAAAATTTTCTTTTAGGAGGGGAGAAATGTAACATCCTGAATTTTGAATCTAATATCTTGAACATAAACCTATTTTGGGAAGACTAGTAGGCTCTATTTTTTTGGAAAGTGATAAATTTGAAATCAGTATTTTGTGGGCCCCGTGAATAGTATTTACTATTCACGTATACGTTTTTACTATTTACAAATACGTATTTAAAAATATATATATATATATATATATATATATATATGTTATTCGCAAATACGTATTTAATACTTGAAATTTGTGAAATATGAATAGTGTTCACTATTCACAAATACGTATTTACTATTTAAAAATACGGTATCTACTATTCCTAAATACGTATTTACTATTCATGCGGGACCCACGGCCAAAATAATTCTCTGCAAACTTTCCCGTGAGTGACAAACTTTCTTGTGACTTTGAAAAAAATGGCCGCGGGACCCACTCAATAATAATTTATTATTTAAATAATATTATATTATATTATTAAAATATTAAAATATTATTAAAAATTTTTAAAACTTTCACGAGGGCGGCTGAGAGTAGTCACGGGAGGGTTTCTTTTTAATTTTTGGAAAAATTACGTAAAATGACCCAGAGACGAAAATTACACTTAAAGACCCATTTTCCAACTATAAATAGACCTTCCATTTCATTTCATTCTACACAACTTCTAAGAGCCATAGAGAGAGGTAGAGAGAGAGAGAGAGAGAGAGAGTAGAGATATTTGCTTGAGAGTTATAATAGCTGGTTGGTGATTCGGGTATTAGCAAGTAACAGGTAACTCTGAATATTCTTCCTTATACTTGTGAATTATGTATGATTATAAATTTGTTTGTTTACTATTTTGGCAAGAATATTTAGAAAATATTTATGGTTTTAAGATCTGGTGTGGGAACTTTGACTTGCAAATCTGTAGAGGTACTATTTATACGTACGTTACTATTCACATATACCGTATTTACTATTCATTTTACTATTCACATATACCGTATTTACTATTCATTTTACTATTCACGTATACCGTATTTACTATTCATTTTTACTATTCACGTATACCGTATTTACTATTCATGTTACTATTCACGTATACCGTATTTACTACTCATTTTACTATTCATGTATATACCGTATTTTACTATTCACAGACACGCATAGTATTTTACTATTCACAGATACGCATAGTATTTTACTATTCATAAATACGCATATCAATGTATATAATGGTATAATAATGCATTATTTTTGAGTAAATACATTCATCATGGCGGTTGTATTGTGATGGGTGGAGTAAGGAGGGAATTGAATGATAAGAATTGTTTATGCCACCACTCGGTGCACAGTGGATGGTACTTTTCAGGGCCCCATCTTCCATGTTTTCCTCTGGCCGGGATTTCATT
Source organism: Acacia crassicarpa (assembly GCA_034222035.1). Lineage (NCBI taxonomy): Eukaryota > Viridiplantae > Streptophyta > Magnoliopsida > Fabales > Fabaceae > Acacia > Acacia crassicarpa. The sequence continues at coordinate 44,841,055 of JAWXYG010000002.1, read as the reverse complement.
GGAGTTGTGGGACATGTGACACCTCCTTAGTTGTTATTTTAAAGGAGGGGAGCCATAGTCCAGATTTAAGCTCTATACCTTTGGCCGGGTGTATCTTAAGTTTTGGTGAGCTTGAAACCATCCAGTCAAATGAATGAGTTTCTATTGGACTATATGTTAGCCTATGGTTCCAGTCAGCGGTATACGGTTGGAAGGGGATATAAGGGAGGCTGCATACTGCATAGTGCATTTCTGAATTATTCAATAAAGAATGATGAGTATTTTGTAAAGGCATTTGATGTGAACAACGGTATATCTAAAAATATCTGAGTATATTAAATTCACATTATATTACCTTTTATTTTTGTCATATGTAATTTGCTCGTGTAAGGTAGAAATATTCAGTAGTTACTGAGACGTGGAATCTCATCCCATATTAACATTTTTCAGGTGATTATTCTAGTAGAGAGCAAGGGAAGGCACCTATGGAGTGAGCTCTGGAAGCTCTTTTGATCTCCAATAGATTATGTTATGTTATTATATTTGCCATGAACCTAAGACTTCCGTTTTGTAATAAACTCTGAAATATTTTCTGGAATTTATTCTGATTATGTATTACGGGTTTTATTCGAAATGGTAACATTGTAAAAGGATTTGGATATTGTTGAACTCTTTTGAAGGTATTTTCAATATTTTGACCGCGTTTTTGGTGATGAAAATGAGGTGTTACAAATTTTGCCGCGAAAGTTTATAAAACATAGCAATTTTGCCCTTCTGTCCCCCAATGCTAAACTTAACTATTAAATCAGTCAAAGACCACACATTTCATGCCTTGAAAAGGTCGAACTTGGAGTTAGAGAAGGAGATTATTGAGATGTTGAGCTCAAGGCAGCCAGAATTTGAGAAGCCGAACTGGTCAAAGAGATTGAAAAGTTTGACGCAAAACCCAGAGGAAGCATCACTTATGATTTAAGCAAATGAAACACAAAACGAGAAATGAATTGTTCCAAAAATTGGTTCAGTAAAACAAATCAATAGTGATAATATTTACATTTGTATAGATTGATCATTTGCTTAGATCATAAGTGATGCTTCCTATGGGTTTTGCAACAGTTCTTTCAGTCCCTTTGACTAGTTCGGCTTCATAAATTCTGGTCACCTTGAGCTCAACGTCTCAAGGATCTCATTCTTTGACTCTAAGTTCGACCTTTTCAAGGCATGACATGTGTGGTCTTTTATAATACCCCAAAATTTGTATTTTTCTTAAATATGATATATTGGTGAATTTTGAATTGGTATTTGGTTTGGCGTGAATAGTATTTACTATTCATATATACGTATTTACTATTCATAAATACGTATTTACTATTTATAAATACGTATTTAATTAGGTATATACTATTCACGTGGGACCCACGGCCAAATAATTTCCCCTCTGTCGACAGAAAACCCGTGAAGTTTGAAATTTGTGACCGTGGGACCCACTCAATAATATAATATTATTGTAATATAATATCTTATATTTTGGGAAATAATAGAAATAGAATTATTTCCAATAATCCGTGAATTAGGTTTCTTAGGTAAGGACATATTATAAACAAGTGAATTTTTATCTCAAAGTGGGTTATTTCCGAAGTCATTTCCGAAATCGGCGGAATGATTATTGAGATAGGTCGAAACCGATATTTTGAATCAGGTCAGATAGTAGAACCGGTAGAAAATAAATCATAACTCAAAATCCTTGAACTAAGTAGTAAACAACTGCACATATTATGAATCAGTGAATTTTTGTCTCGAAGATGGTGTCACCCGAAGTAACTTCTGTTACCGGCGGTGTCCGACTTAAAATCTTTGACAGATTACGAAATACCCTGAATGAGGTCAAAAATTCAGTTGACCCAGATATTTTTAAAGAGGAAGAATAGAGCTTCAGGGCTGTGCTTCCGGATTTTTGAGAATTTGCAAAAGATCACGCGGTCAGAACACCGAACAGAAATTTTATCAGTAAAAAATACTATTTGCATTATTAAAAAAAAAAAAAAAAAAAAAGAGGCGCATGGCACCCGTGAACTTTTTAATATTTTTTTAATATTTTTGGAAATTACGAAAAATGACCCAAAAACAAGAAATTACACTTAAAGACCCATTTTCCAACACTATAAATAGAGGTCTCACTTCTTCATTTTCTTCACACCAAACTCAGATCACAACGGTCGAGTTTAATAGAAGAGAGAGAATTCTTAGAGTTTAGAGGGAGAATTTAGAGTAAAGTTCTCGGAGCTGAAGAGAAGGAGTAAGAACTTCAAGGGTAAGTTCTTTGGTCCCTAGTCTTAAGATTTGGTAGTTTCTTTTGGTAATTATAGTAGAAATGCCAGATAGAGTTTTTTCTGAGTATGCTCTGTGGCTGCAGCTTAGTCTGATCTGTCACATCAGAAAAGAATTATTCTTGGGCAGTAATGTTATTTACCAATACAGTAAATACTATTTACCAAACAGTAAAAATTATTTACCGTCGCGGTAAAAATATTTTTACTGGTACTATTCACATGAATAGTGAATACTATTCACATGAATAGTAAATCTTCAACGTAGAATTCCACAAGTATTGCAAAGTTGATGGCCACTGATAAATGTGATATTGTTCCTATAGGGTATCTGTGAACTTGTATCGCTGTTTTCCGTTAGAAGTACCGTTTTAGTCAAACGTACCAAAACATCATCAACGAAGGTACGGACGCGTACTGTAACCTTAACTCTGATGCTTATTGTAAATTTTTATGTGATGGATAGTCTGAGATTCTGTTTTTATAAAATTGTGCATACACATTAAGCCATATACGGGTTATAGTCATGATAATGCCGTTGAGTTTTCCTAGCGCTGAGGACACGGATGTACACCGTGGCACTGGGTAGTGCAGACTGGATTAAAATATGAGGTGGTTGTGCTGTTAAAATGTGATTATGCTGAAACTATCATGAATATCTATTATATATAAAATTGTTACATAAGCATGAGGTTAACTGTTACCTGAGGTTCAATGGGAATTGAACCTCAGCTCTTGCCATAGCCTCAGGTTCTGGCGGAGACAGGGTTGCTGACACGGGTAAGCAGGCTGTATAAGGACTCGGACGGAGGATTGTTTATCTGTTGCTGTTTTCTTATGTACTTTGAGTACTTGAATATTTGGATGACTGTATTAGTATCAACACACCAATGTTGGTTAAATATCAGATACTCGTTTTGTTTTAAAATGAAAACTCTTTTCCGATGCCACACTGTTTAAATTATTCAAAACTCTGATAATCTCTTTTGAAAATCGCATATTAAAAGACGGGATGTTACATTTTGGTATCAGAGCTTGCATCCTGGCACGAAGTTAACTAGGTTACTTTAAACAGTCTTGTAAGGTTGTTTAAGTAGCAGAGTTAAGTTCTAGCCTTCAAAAGTATTTTATCTGGCATGAACCCGACTTAGTTACAACAAACCATTGGTGCCGAAGGTAGGGCCGAGTCTATGTGGATCAGCCAATCAGTCACCCTAGCACGGTGAGGCTCCCATGATAGACGCCTACCTGGCCAATCGGTTGATTAACTAAGTTAGGCTCTAAGCCATGGTTTTCTTTAAAAAAAAATATTTCAAAAAAAAAAAGTATAAGTACTGATATGACCCTGGTGTTGTTGTAGAAATGGACAAAGAGGAATTTCCGTATATCAATTACTTTGGGAAAAGAAGACGTATTGCACGTCGGTCGATAGTCCCCGAACCAGTAAGTAGGAGATTGAACCCTGAGCCGATAAATCCACTCTCTGTACCAATGCCTGAATCTGTGCCGGTACCAGAACCACTCTACCCCGCTCTTGCACTTGATAATGATCCAGAACCAGAATACCATCCTGGACCTGAGTATCCCGACCATCTATATGACTCAATACCCACTCTTGCAGAGCCCTACTCACCGGAACCCGGAAATCCCAGCAATTCACATCACTCCTCAATAGGTGATAACTTTGACTATCCTCAGATACAAGATCTCGACTATGACTCTGACGCCAACTCTGGCAACCTGGAGTACGTCTTAGATGAAAACTCCATCTTAACTTTAGCCTTACACTTGGAATTTCTCCATGCCGCTCTCACTACTAAGACCGAGAAAGACAAATACCTACTGTATCTGACCCGAGTCAGAGAATTTTACCAGGCAAACTCTCGCTACCATTTTCCGTATCCTTCTAGAGACTGGGTTAAATCCACCCTTCATCACTTTCCTCGCACCCGTTTCTGGAAAACTAAAATCAATGAAATTCTGAATGAGGGCCACATCGAGGATGTGTGCTCGTGCATTTTCTGCCTCCAGCATTTAGTTCACCTGGTCATGTAGAAAGACAAAGACAACCCTACAACAGTTCAATGAACCATGGAAGTAGTAGTAGCAATAGTTTTGTAACAGTAGGACTAAGTATAATAGTAGTTTGTGTAATCACCATTAATGAATAAAAGGGGTGTACTATATACGCTTTGGTGTGATTCATATGAAATTTGTGATCTTATGTTATGTGTAATCTTTTTGTTTTCTAGTGTTTATATCTATTAACCTTTGGAATTTAGAATATGGCAACTTTGGGAGGCGCCGGAACTCCTAGAGGCCGAGGCCGAGGCAGAGGCCGAGGCCGAGGCAGAGGCCGAGGCAGAGGTAGGGGTAGGCAACTGCGAGTAGTACCAAACCCTGAACTCGAACAACATGAACCTCCACCACCAGTACAAGATGAACTTCAAGAAATGAGGAGAATAATACAAGAACAGAGAGCTCTCATCGATGCGCTTCTCGCCAACAGGCAGGGAGGACAAGGGGATGAAGAACAACAGGCTGAAGGAGAGCAACAGCAACAACAACGAGAGGGAGGAGAAAATTACGATGAACAAGAAGACGAGCGCAGCAACGCATTTGAGAGACCAGAACGATCTCAGTCATCTCCTCGACAGGAGAGAGTACTGGTGGAACAACATCAACCTGTCAGAGAAGCTAAGGATACACAATACTGGGTGACACAATTCTGCAAACACAAGCCACCAGTATTCCGAGGAAAACTTGATTCAACTGAGGATTGGCTATTACATCTTGAAAAGATCTTTGAGGTCTTAGAATGTCCGGATAACAGGAAGGCTCAATTGGCAATTTACAAGCTAGCAGGAGACGCCGATCGTTGGTGGCGAAACACCGCGGCAACCCTCCGAAGCCGAAACTGTCCCGTTACATGGGAAACGTTCCAAGAAAAGTTTAACGAGCAGTACTTTCCACCCTCAGTACAGATGATGAAGGAGACAGAGTTCCTGCACATCCGTCAGCGTCGGGAAGAATCTTTCGATGATTACTTCGCTCGTTTCACCAACTTATCTCGGTACTCATCACTTTTGAGGCGAGATAATGACGAGAGCAGCATTGCAAATGTACTTGTGTATGGACTAAAGTATGAGATAAGGGAAAGGTTGGTATCGCACAAATTTTTGGAACTAAATCAAGCTGTAGAAGCCTGCCGACTCATCGAACGAAACTTGAAGGAGCTTCGCAAGACCAGAGACTTTAGCAGTAGCGGCCCCAACCGTAGCGGTTTCAATCGCAACAACCCAGCACAGAAGAGGAAGGCACCTTGGAATAATTCCCAACAAGGGAATAAGAGGCCATTTCAACCGAGACAGCAAAACTTTCCAAGAATGCAGACATCCCAAGCCTGTCCGCAATGCAGAAGGTTCCATCCGGGAGCTAACTGTGAGGGAAAGCCAGTATGCTTCAGGTGTCAGAAACCGGGGCATATTAGCTTAAACTGTCCTCAAAAAGCTTTGGAGGCGAGACCGCAGAACGCAGGACGAGTTTTTGCTCTGACTAATGAGGAAGCCAAGAAATCTCCTGAGATGATCAAAGGTACTATTTCTCTTAATGGAAATCTACTACAGGCATTGTATGATTCGGGTGCTAGTCACTCGTTTATTTCTTTCGATTGTGCAAAACGACTAGGAATGCAAGCCTATAGACTACCATATGATTTGATAGTAGCTACCCCACTTGGCGCGAAATCTTTAGCGTCTGATGCATGTCTTAATTGCATTGCGAGTGTGAACGGACGAGAATCTAACATAGATCTTATCCGATTACCGCTTCATGGCATTGATGTCATTCTTGGTCTTGATTGGCTAATGGCAAACAACGCGGTCATTGATTGTGGTAATAAAGAGATACGATTCTCACCACCACACGACCAGAGCAAGATCAATGTGAGTCTGAATTTCCTATCTAGTGCAGAAGCAGAAAAATGCATGAAGCAAGGTTGCCAAGCGTATATGGTGTTCTTCTCAATCAAGATAGACGACGAACCATCACTCAAAGACATTCCCATTGTGAATGAATTCCATGATGTGTTTCCCAAAGATCTCACCAAGTTACCCCCTGAGAGAGAGGTTGAATTCGCCATCGACTTGATGCCAGGCACTGGACCAATATCAAAAGCACCATATCGTATGGCACCAAACGAGATGCTGGAATTGAAGAAACAGCTTGAGGAGCTACTGGAGAAAGGATTTATTCGACCTAGTGTGTCGCCATGGGGAGCCCCAGTACTGTTTGTAAAGAAGAAAGATGGAAGTTTACGACTTTGTATCGATTACCGCGAGTTAAACAAGGTGACTATCAAAAACAAGTACCCACTTCCTCGCATTGACGATCTACTCGATCAACTATCTGGTTCCTGTGTATTCTCTAAAATTGACTTACGCTCAGGATACCACCAGCTGCGAGTGAAAACCAGTGATGTTCCAAAAACAGCCTTTAGAACCAGATACGGGCATTACGAATTCCTTGTGATGCCTTTCGGATTGACAAATGCGCCTGCCGTATTCATGGATTACATGAATAGAATCTTTCGTCTACACCTAGACAAGTTTGTAGTGGTGTTTATCGATGACATCCTAATCTATTCTAAAAGCAGGGAAGAACACGAAGAACATCTGCGACTCGTGTTGGGAATACTCCGAGACAAACAACTTTTTGCTAAATTGAGCAAGTGTGAATTCTGGCTATCAGAGGTAAAATTTCTGGGTCATGTCGTATCACGCGATGGTGTAGCTGTTGATCCTAGTAAAGTGGAAGCGGTTCTGAACTGGAAGAGGCCGGAAACGGTGGCAGAGATACGTAGTTTCCTGGGATTAGCGGGATATTACCGCAGATTCATACAAAATTTCTCACGTATTGCCTTACCATTAACGAAGCTCACAAGGAAGAAACAACCATTCATATGGGACGATGATTGTGAGGCGAGTTTTCAAACTTTGAGGGAGAAGTTGACTACAGCTCCAGTATTAATAATTCCAGATCCAGACGAAACGTACGTTGTCTATAGTGATGCTAGTGGGCAAGGATTAGGGTGTGTTCTCATGCAGCAGGGCAGAGTTGTGGCATATGCTTCTCGCCAGTTGAAACCTCACGAGTTGAACTACCCTACTCACGACTTAGAACTTGCGGCTATTGTATTCGCCTTAAAGATATGGAGGCACTACCTCTATGGTGCAGTCGTAGAGTTATACTGCGACCACAAGAGCCTGAAATACCTGTTTGATCAAAAAGAGCTCAACATGAGACAACGTCGCTGGATGGACTTACTAAAAGATTACGATCTGGAGATCAAGTATCATCCCGGAAAAGCAAATGTCGTAGCAGATGCGCTTAGTAGAAAGACGGTGCACGCAGCATACATGATGATTCAAGAGCGGAGACTACTTGAAGATTTCAGAGACCTGAACCTGTCCAATCAGATTTGCATGAGAGACTACGCGCCCGATGACGTGTATCTTGCAAGTCTCCTTGTTAGTCAAGGGGAATACGATCTGAGAGATATAGTTGAGGAAGCACAGCGACACGACGAATGGGCTATTGCAGCGCGAGAAAAGATCTCACAAGGTGAAACTCAAGACCTTGACCTATCACCTAGTGGTTTGGTCAGATACAAGAAGCGGATCTACATTCCGAAGGATGGTGAATTGCGACAGAAGATACTAGATGAGGCTCATAAGAGCAGATACACTCTACATCCAGGAATGGTGAAGATGTACCAGAACCTGAAATCCGAGTTTTGGTGGCCCAGGCTGAAGAAAGACGTAACCGAGTACGTGGGTAGATGCTTAACCTGTCAGAAAGTTAAAACTGAACACCAACGACCCCCTGGTCTTCTTCAAGGACTGGAAATTCCGGAGTGGAAATGGGAGAATATCACCATGGATTTAGTGGTAGGTTTACCCAAGATTAGACATCACGACGCGATTTGGGTAATTGTTGACCGATTGACTAAGTCAGCACACTTTCTCCCCATTAGTATTAATTACTCACCAGAACAATTGGCGAGGATTTATATCAAAGAGATCGTAAGACTTCATGGTGTACCTAAGAGCATCGTTTCTGATCGGGACCCGCGATTTACATCCCGATTCTGGGAGGCTTTGCATGCAGAGATGGGAACTAAACTAAGGCCTAGTACGGCTTATCACCCGCAGACCGATGGTCAATCTGAAAGGACAATACAAACGCTAGAAGATATGCTTAGAGCGTGTGTATTGGATTTCAAAGGCCATTGGGATGAACATTTACCGCTGGTCGAATTCGCTTACAACAATAGTTACCATTCGAGCATACAGATGGCTCCGTTTGAGGCATTGTACGGGCGGAAGTGTCGATCACCTATATGCTGGACAGAATTGTCGGAGGGAGAATTCATCGGGACAGATTTAGTTGATAAGACCTCCAAGCAAATTGCATTGATCAAACAGAGACTCCTAACAGCACAAAGCAGACAGAAGAGTTACGCTGATAAGAGGAGAAGACCACTAGAATTCGAGGTTGGAGACCATGTGTTTCTCAAGGTATCCCCGGTAACTGGTGTTGGAAGAACGCTTAAACGGCGAAAGCTAAGTCCTCGTTACATTGGGCCATTCGAAATCTTGGCAAAACGTGGACCGGTCGCATATCAATTAGCTTTGCCCCCGAATCTGAGTAAACTCCACGACGTCTTCCATGTTTCTCAATTGAAGAAGTATCAACCTGACCACGATCATATTATCCAATATGAAGATGTCGAAGTGCGACATGATAACACTTTTGAGGTCGAGCCAGAGCAAATTGTTGATTACCAGGAGAAGCGGCTTCGACAAAGAAGTATTCCGTTTGTGAAAGTAGTATGGAGAGGCTTATCTCCTGCTGAGGCAACTTGGGAAACAGAAGAAGATATGAAAAAAAAATATCCGGAGTTTATGGCTCAAAGTTTAGTTAGTGTAGAGTAAAATTTCGGGGACGAAATTTTATTTAACGGGGGGAGAAATATAATACCCCAAAATTTGTATTTTTCTTAAATATGATATATTGGTGAATTTTGAATTGGTATTTGGTTTGGCGTGAATAGTATTTACTATTCATATATACGTATTTACTATTCATAAATACGTATTTACTATTTATAAATACGTATTTAATTAGGTATATACTATTCACGTGGGACCCACGGCCAAATAATTTCCCCTCTGTCGACAGAAAACCCGTGAAGTTTGAAATTTGTGACCGTGGGACCCACTCAATAATATAATATTATTGTAATATAATATCTTATATTTTGGGAAATAATAGAAATAGAATTATTTCCAATAATCCGTGAATTAGGTTTCTTAGGTAAGGACATATTATAAACAAGTGAATTTTTATCTCAAAGTGGGTTATTTCCGAAGTCATTTCTGAAATCGGCGGAATGATTATTGAGATAGGTCGAAACCGATATTTTGAATCAGGTCAGATAGTAGAACCGGTAGAAAATAAATCATAACTCAAAATCCTTGAACTAAGTAGTAAACAACTGCACATATTATGAATCAGTGAATTTTTGTCTCGAAGATGGTGTCACCCGAAGTAACTTCTGTTACCGGCGGTGTCCGACTTAAAATCTTTGACAGATTACGAAATACCCTGAATGAGGTCAAAAATTCAGTTGACCCAGATATTTTTAAAGAGGAAGAATAGAGCTTCAGGGCTGTGCTTCCGGATTTTTGAGAATTTGCAAAAGATCACGCGGTCAGAACACCGAACAGAAATTTTATCAGTAAAAAATACTATTTGCATTATTAAAAAAAAAAAAAAAAAAAAGAGGCGCATGGCACCCGTGAACTTTTTAATATTTTTTTAATATTTTTGGAAATTACGAAAAATGACCCAAAAACAAGAAATTACACTTAAAGACCCATTTTCCAACACTATAAATAGAGGTCTCACTTCTTCATTTTCTTCACACCAAACTCAGATCACAACGGTCGAGTTTAATAGAAGAGAGAGAATTCTTAGAGTTTAGAGGGAGAATTTAGAGTAAAGTTCTCGGAGCTGAAGAGAAGGAGTAAGAACTTCAAGGGTAAGTTCTTTGGTCCCTAGTCTTAAGATTTGGTAGTTTCTTTTGGTAATTATAGTAGAAATGCCAGATAGAGTTTTTTCTGAGTATGCTCTGTGGCTGCAGCTTAGTCTGATCTGTCACATCAGAAAAGAATTATTCTTGGGCAGTAATGTTATTTACCAATACAGTAAATACTATTTACCAAACAGTAAAAATTATTTACCGTCGCGGTAAAAATATTTTTACTGGTACTATTCACATGAATAGTGAATACTATTCACATGAATAGTAAATCTTCAACGTAGAATTCCACAAGTATTGCAAAGTTGATGGCCACTGATAAATGTGATATTGTTCCTATAGGGTATCTGTGAACTTGTATCGCTGTTTTCCGTTAGAAGTACCGTTTTAGTCAAACGTACCAAAACATCATCAACGAAGGTACGGACGCGTACTGTAACCTTAACTCTGATGCTTATTGTAAATTTTTATGTGATGGATAGTCTGAGATTCTGTTTTTATAAAATTGTGCATACACATTAAGCCATATACGGGTTATAGTCATGATAATGCCGTTGAGTTTTCCTAGCGCTGAGGACACGGATGTACACCGTGGCACTGGGTAGTGCAGACTGGATTAAAATATGAGGTGGTTGTGCTGTTAAAATGTGATTATGCTGAAACTATCATGAATATCTATTATATATAAAATTGTTACATAAGCATGAGGTTAACTGTTACCTGAGGTTCAATGGGAATTGAACCTCAGCTCTTGCCATAGCCTCAGGTTCTGGCGGAGACAGGGTTGCTGACAAGGGTAAGCAGGCTGTATAAGGACTCGGACGGAGGATTGTTTATCTGTTGCTGTTTTCTTATGTACTTTGAGTACTTGAATATTTGGATGACTGTATTAGTATCAACACACCAATGTTGGTTAAATATCAGATACTCGTTTTGTTTTAAAATGAAAACTCTTTTCCGATGCCACACTGTTTAAATTATTCAAAACTCTGATAATCTCTTTTGAAAATCGCATATTAAAAGACGGGATGTTACATCTTTGACAGATTTAATAGTCAAATTTAATATCGGAGGACAGAAAGGCAAAATTGCTATGTTTTGTAAACTTTCGGGGCAAAATTGCTCCTTAGCGAAAACTTCCGGGGCAAAAATGATACTTAACTCTTTTGATTGATGAGGTGGCATGCCACATGTGATGAGATGGCATGCCACGTATGCACTCAGTTAAATTTAACGGTCAAAATTAATGGAGTGACAAAATTGCTACGTTTTATGAACTTCCATGGCATTTTTTGTTCAAAAAAACTTCCGTCTTACCAGTGCTCTTGAACGAAAACTTTTATGGCATTTAAAACCTTTATCCCTTTGAGATATCTACCAAAAATATTAATATCATCTTATATCTTGTTTTGATTTTTTTGATTTGTTATTATTTATTTGTATTTTCAATATTATGTGATACTATTTAATAAATAGTTTAATATATTTATTTCTTGTCCTAGGCTAATTTTCTGATTCCGCCACTGTATATTATCAATTATGAACCAAATAGTTTTTCTAAAATGTGAATTATAGAGGATAAAGTACTAATTTTTAAGAATAAATATGAGATCTATATATATATATATGTGTGTGTGTGTGGGAATAAAAAGAACTGTTGTGATTTAGCATGTGATGGAGATGGAGGGATGGGGGCATAAATGGGACAAGTGACTTTATCCTGACCATTGGATCAAGTCCTTTACCGTCTCGTGTAGGCATTAAATTTTGGATAGAGAAAATGCAGCTACCTAACCTTAAGCTAAAACTTGTGGGTTTTAAGATTGAGAATTTGTGGAGAGGACTGTTTTTGGAAAAATTAAAATAACAAATAAATAAAGTATCTATATTAATAATTTTAATATTGCTGTTAAGAACTCATTTATCTATATTAACAACTTTAATATGAGAAATTCAAAAACAAAAAATATTACGAAGCCTCGGTGAAGGTCATTAAATATTAACAACTCAAGTATCTATATTAATAATTTTAATCAGATAAATTCATAAAAAAGATATTAGCTGCCGGAGCTTGGGTGAGCATTATTAGGAAATATTCAATAAATATCATGCTTTAATATTGTTATTAACAAATTAACTATTTGTATTAACAACTTTAACCTAAGAAATTAATAAAAAAAACAAAAAAAGATTAGCCGCCACGACTTTTGTAAAAGTTATTAGGAAATATTCAATAAATATACTATTTCCAAACATAAATGTACTACAAATTATGTTGTATATTTAGAATCGAAGGAGTAGCATTTACAACTTTAGTATCGTTATTAACAACTCAAGTATGTGTATTGACGACTTTAGCCTGAGAAATTTAAGGGAAAAAAAAAGGAAGCCATTGGAGCTAGTAAAGGTTATTTGGAAATATTCAACGAATATTCTGGTTACAACTTTACTAGTGCTATTTGACAACTTTTATATGAGAAATTAAAGAAAAAAATATAAGAAATAATTATTTTCTAAATATGACCACTAGCATAATTTATTAGGAGAAGATATGAAGTTTAATATAATATTCTCTATATTCTTAAATATGTATGAAGTATTTCATTTTCAAATAACATCAATAAGTTAAACACCTCTCCTTTGTTTGAATAAGGCAGATAAACGTGACTTATAATATTTCTCTATCTTCGTCATTATTTATTGCCATCGTCACTCATATTCAGACCCTCTTAATCAAATATTTTTACTCTCCATTTCTTAATCTTCCATTCGTTTTTTATAATTCAAGCTTATCCTTACTACAAATTGCAACATTATCCTTGAAAAAAGAAAATTACAACATTATCTACGTTACATAGATGATAAAGCTATTTGATTTTTAAAATTATCTTAACTCTCAACAAATATTTTTTTTTTGAAAATTACCATATTCTTCGGATTGAAAAAAAAAAAAGAAATATAGAGAGGTTGCAAAAATTTATTTATTTTTAAATTTCATACAAGTTAAATTTATATAAATATAAAAGGTTAATCATAAAAAATAATATAGCACTGATATTTACTATTTTTATTTTTCTTACCTTGATTTCATGTTGTCTGATAACTTTCTTTATTATTTATCATAAAAATGTATTGATAAATTTTTTTAATATATATGCTCAATAAAGATAATTTGGAGAAAATTTACCAATAGGCAAGTGGGTTGATATATTATACCCCTATGATCTTTGATATAAACATATTTACTTAATTTGATTAGATTAAGAAAGTTAGTTAAATTAGTTAATATGACATCTATTGCCTAGAATATCCTACTCATCTCCCTTAATTTTCTCCTATCCATGAAGGAAGCTTGTTAGAGCTTTCCTTGTTTGGTATTATCTTCTTTTGAACTAATCACAAAAAATAGTTAAGGAGTTTATTTTAATCTTATCTTAAATACTCCCCGGTCTTTAATATATGATATATCTGGAGAGTTGGTTTTTGTCTTAAATATAAAACATATTTTTCCTGTTGTCAGTCTTTTCATAATTTATTACATTGATGCTTTCTCAACAATAATTAAGGCGAAGAGGGAATGAGGGACCATAACGTTAGTTTCGTTGCTTCTCTCTCTCTCTCTAGGATTGCTGGGAGCGTTCTTCTCTCTCGCTTGTGACAGAGGTTGTTGAATCTAGAGAAATCAACGGCTTTGAATCCGAAGATTGGAGCATTAAAAATCCTGATTGAAGCATGGTTAATAATGAAGACGGTGAAGCTCGAGTTTTCGAGTTCTTGTTCAAATTGCCTCCTCCTCTCTGTAAGTATGGAATTCTGCCAATAATTTCAGAAGATTCATGACGGTGGTGATGAGTTGCAGCTCCATCGACGATGATGATAGTGATGAGGGCGAAAGTTACTGGCAATGGAGAAGGTGACTTGGAAGGTCACAGCTCCTCCCCTGTTATACAATTTTGTGTCTTTGAGTCTCCAAGTCGAGCTCCCCTGTTTAGTGTTGTTAAAACGTAGAGTCTACGTAGAAACGGTAAGGGTGAGCAAAAATGTAAAATCGTAAAATGTAAACGAAACGTAAGGGTTTACTATGTACTATAAAAGCAATAAAATCCAAACTATATAAAACCAAAACACACCAATACATTAAAGTTATCACAAATTTAAGTCCAAACACTCAAGGAAATAATTAAGTTCAAACTCAGTGGCCAAAAAAAAAAACCCAGTCATCATAATACATATTAAAATCTCAGTTCTGCCCCAAAATATTTTGAATATTCGCACTTAAGTCCCTTCTTCAAAACTTTCAATGTTTTCAGTTAGGTCCCTGGTCAAAACTTGCGTTTTGACCATCAACCAATCCAATTAGGCCTGGAACACGACAGGGGAGATCTGATATAGAGAACCAACGCAGCGAGAGTGAGAGCGAGAGCGAGACAGACCTCCAGACCTCGACCTTCATCTTTCACCATCAACCTCGACCTCCTCGAAGTCGCCGGTGGTCTTCACCTTCACCACCATCACCGCCGGCGACTTCCTTCCTTCACGATGGTCAGATGATGAAGAATAAGCAATGAAGCACCCAGCGGCAGCTACGGTGGATGAAGGAGAACGGTGAACTCGTCCGTTTCAACCGTTTCGACCAAGTTGGAACAACGTCTCAACCGTTTCAATGCGAAATCCATCTCAACCTCCGTTCTGACTCATTTTTCATCGAAAAAACGTAAAAACGTCCGTCTCAACGTTTTAAGACATCGTTTTTACAACACTGACCCTGTTGCTTAGCATCCACCGACATCTCGATGAAGGAATGTGGGAGTATATCTTTTATATCATTATTTTTTTTTCTTTTAATCATTGAGAAAAGGGCATTATAGTAACTTTGAATGGTAAAATAAAATAAATGACTCATTTGGCATATAGGTCATGTAGATAATATTAGTGTAGATGAAGAGTCTTCCTCGACTAATTATATTGTGTCATCTTCAACCAATTGAATTAGATTTGTGACACAATTGAGATCAAATTTTGTGGGGTTAAGGAGTGATTTGGCCGATAAATTATTGGCTCAGGAGCATCCAGTACAATTAACTTTTAAATGGACTAAAAATACTAATGAACTTTTTAAAATGTGCACCCACCACAATAAACTTTTAAAAATGGGCACCCCCTTCATTCTCTCGCAGTTTGACATACTCGTTGCCCGCCTCTGTCCGTCGTCATCCCTGAATCAATGAATACACCCTATCAAAAACATCTTGATCTTCAACACAAAACAATTCTTTATCGAAAAGATCAAAGGACACGCCTGTTTAGACGAATAAGCTGATAGTTAAGTTCTGCTAATCGAGCATTCTTCTTTAGCAATTTAATAAGACAAGGCCAGATTGAGTTTTGTTAAACTGAATCCATTATATGCATGATTTAGGCCAGCAGACTTATCAATCCAATAGGTAAGAAAAATGACAATTGCTGAATCAAACTTGATAAGCTTATAGTTTATCGTGGAATAGCGAATTTCATAGAGAATAGAATTTGGATATGTGAAACGCAGAAAATGAAGGAACCTGACCTTTGACAAATTCTTCGAGTTCAGAGGCGCGAAGTGAAGAAGCGTCCACAAGGTTTTTGATGCAGAGGCGGTCATCATCGTGATCTTCTTTGAGTTCTAAAAGATTACAGGGGAAGATGAAAGGAGGAACCATGGAGATTGAACAAAAGAGCGAGATTTTCTCTGTTCTTTTTGATGCTCGCACTTCAGGTTCAAAATTCAAATGTAGCTGAACAGTCGAAGCGGGGAATTTTTGTTGCCACACGGTTTGTTGGTTTCCCCTATTTTCACAAAAAAAAAAAGGGATAGAAGAAGAGGTATGAGAATTTTTTCAAGAAGCAATCAGTGATAATTTGTAATGTTTAACCAAGTGGGAGTGGAAAAGAGGAGCCGGTAGTGAAAGAAGGCGAGGAAAGTGGAAAGAGAAGCACACCTATTCTTCGGGAGCACGAAGGAGGGAGGGGGATGACGACGAACAGAGGTGCGCAACGAGTATGTCAGACTGCAAGAGGCAGATCAGAGGCAGGGAGAAAGTGAAAAGGAGAGAATGAAGGGGGCATTTTTAAAAGATTATTGTGGTAGGTGCACATTTTTAAAAGTTTATTGGTATTTTTGGTTTATTCAAAAGTTAATTGTGCTGGATGCTCCTAAGTCAATAGTTTATTGGCCAAATCGCTCCTTAACCCAATTTTATAGGACCTGGGATTCAGTTACTTGTATATTATTATTTGATCAAATTATATATTTTAACATTGCTAAATTTTCAAAATTCGCATTTTTCACTTTTTTTGTAATTTTGAATTTTCTCTTATTATTATCTCAAAAATGATTTATACCATCATTATTCCAAACAAATTTCAATTTCATAAAAGCTATTTATGTTACCGTCAATTCAAATATACATCACATTTCATAATCTGACTCTTATCCAATTTTATTTTTTCATAAGTCAGATGACAAATAAGTTATTTTTCTTACCGTTATTCCAAACACACACATTATATATATACACCTCATTACTTCTATGGCACAAGATAGGATCAGAAGAAAACTCGCTTTTAGCCTTCCTAGGTTGAGGTTTTCAAGAGAAATAGAAAAAATGACACACAAACACACACAATGACACAACAATTTTTTTTTTAAAAAATATCTTATCACGCCTGAGACTCAAGCTTGTGGAAAATAACAACAAACACACACAGATATTAAAGAATTGCTTAAAATTACGAAGATCACAATATTATTTCTTGAGGCAACAAATACTTGATAGACAAGAGTGTACGTTTCAAATAGAAATGGACATATGTTTTTGATGCAGGAATAAGTGTATGTTGTTCTTTTCTGTTTTGGGTCAAAGTGGAAATGAAAAGCATATCGTTCGTAGCACTAAAGTTGAGCGCACATGGACAAAATTTAGCTCCAATCTCCACTATAACCTTCGTGGGGGCAAAAAGCAGCAGCAACAACAAATAACCTTTAAAGCTACTATTGGAAATTTGAAATTGTTCTATACGACTCTCATCTTCAGTTTGAAAAAAATGTGCTCTTTATTATAAGTTTGCTTAAAGAGTAGTTAGCGACAGTATTAAAAGTTTGTTCCTATTAAATATAAAAAAACATGAATTAATTCATGTTAGAAGAAAGACAGAAAGATAAGAGAGAGGATTGCTAATATTTTTTATAAATGAGGATAAAACGGGTAAAATGTAGAAATTTATGACATATTTTTAATATACAACATCAGTTTGTTAGCAATATAAGTTCCTAAAGATTCGGGGAGTTGGATATAGCTCCTAGATTTATATAAGGGTAAATGTGTACACGTGTTTTATCTTTCGCAGTATCTAACATTAAATACTATTTTTAGGTATAAAAATATCCACGTGGTTATAATTTTGAGGCAAAAGTCACACAAAACCTTAGTGGAGACAACAGTGGTTATATGGGTTCAGCTATCGTCCTCTGTAGAGGAAGGTCTACTGTCTAAAAATAAGGGAATTATTACCGCTGCGGTAAATTCTAAAAAACAATCTGAGCCGTCCAGATTTTCATCCGACGATCCAGATTAAGAAGAGGATGGAAGAGGATGGGAGTGAAAGAGGATATTAACCAAACACTGGTTGTATGGGTGTTAAATTATGCCAGCTGTGTATCTGAATAATTGCTCACAGGGAAACATTAAAAAAAAAAAAAAAAAAGCTACGTTAAAATCGAGCCAGAGTATCGCCTGAGCTCTTTGAGAACTCCACGACCGCCACCTTCGGTGCCACCTCGAACACCTCTGCCGTCACTGTCAGCCTCCCTTTCCTCCCCTCTGATGACCCTTACAGCCTCATCTTGAAACCCTTCACATTCCCTACATTAAAACTTAGTCCCCTCGCGACCGTCTTAATCTTCGATACAATCGTAGTCGCCAAGCATTTGGATGTGAACATCGACCCTGTTTTCCTCTTGCTCTCGTATAACCCAGACAAATCAAACCCAGAAGACATGGATGAAATACACTCAAGCGCATTAAAAAACTTGGGCGATGAAGGTTTTGATCTTAGCTCTGATTTCTGCAGCTCCTTATCATCAGAAATGGGTTCCTCTTGTTGAAAAGCGAGTTGCCTTGAGAAACCTTTCAGAAACCATGGGACCCGCATTATCGCCGGGATCGTTACCCGTCTCTCTGGATCAACCACGACGATTTTCGAAATCAGTCTCCTCGATTCAGCAAAAAACCACGGCGGATATTAGAATTTAGCTTTTAAAACCTTGCTATACATACTCATGAGATTTTCGTTCTGAAAAGGAAGAAACCCAGCGAGCAATGCATACAGAATGACATCGCTCGACCATATATCAGCCTTCGACATCGCTTCTTTGGCTCGATTTGCTTGACCCCAAGTAGTTGTTTTTAGGGTTTTCCCCCAATTTTGTTCGCACTGTCAGCTATCTCATCAGCAATTTTTTCTCCTTCCACTTGCCTTCTTCTCACCCCAGTTCATCACACACGTCAGCTTTTTAAGTCAATCCTGGTTACTTAACGGTCAACTTCCAGTATGTTAACGTTTTGTGTGACTTTTATTCTAAAATTATAATCACGTGAGTAATTTTACACTTAAAAAAAGCATTTGATATTAAGCACTTATAAAAATAAAGCAAATTTATAATTTTGGATCTTTACCCTTTATACAAGCATGAAACAAACACTGATTTAAATCGAGTATAAGGTTAGGATTTAGGAAGATCCATTAAGGTGACATGGATAAGACGCGTGTCACAGACTGGGTGGGATGTGATTGATCCACCTTAAAAACATTAAGGTAAAATTACCCAACAAATAATATTTGAGCATTTGGCTATTGGATGCAACTAGAAAATAATATGTGCATGGTTGAGTTAGAATTTAAAAAATATATTTACGTAAGTCGAAATAAAACTTCTCTCACATACTTACCTATTAAATCATAAATCATATTGAAAAAATAGTTTCTATCATAACCTAGACAGACACATAAATATGATAAATGTGAGTACTTCACTCTAATTATTTTATATAAAAACAAGACAGAGGCAGAAGAATTTAACCCATAAAATAGAAATGGTTTATTAAATAAACTAATAAATAAATATATTTGATTTAACTAATTATCCTTTCAATCAGCTTCTTTATTTAATTGAAAATATAAAAATTTTGCCGGAAGAGAGTTGAGACTATATGGGAAAACGAGATCAGTTTTCCATTTACAATATGAAGTGATTCAAACTTCAAATTTGAAAGAATAAACTAAAGAATCATTTATTATGAAAAAAGAAAATTGAACAAAATCAACCAATAAGAATGATCATATGTTGATGATGTGAACATTATATAACATCATTATTTTAAACTTAGGCATTATCATCTACGTTTTTTTTAACCATTATCAACTACCAGGGCATACCATTATATTTAATTAATACTATACTACTCAATTTTGTCCATATTTTTAAAAATTTTATAAAATGAAATTTTAATCCTAAATATAAGAGGTTGATATGTTAATTAATGATAATTTTTACACTTTTATTTCAGCAAGAGAGAGATGCAGCATAATTAGGATGAAATAGATAAATTTTATGAATTTAAGATACAATAACATTTCATGGTTGATGTGAATGGATAGGACGGAGTACATAGTAAAAAAAATAATGTGTTTTTATCCATTAACTAATCGTTCATTTTGCTGTTAGCACTGTTTTTTTTTTAATAATTTTTTTTAATACACATCAAATAATTGTTGTTAGCACTGTCAGCTCTTGTTACTTTGCTCTGGTAGTAATGTTAGGCCCTCTACAAGGGTCAACAACACTAATAGAGTAAAATTAAAATATTTAATTAGTATTAAAAAAATAAACTGCTGCTAAATTAAAAATTGATAAAAAGTATATGTATTTCCAAATGGTTTTCCCTATAATAGTTGTTCAGAATTTATAAGGCAGGCGTCTCATTATTTATAAGCTAATGTTTGGGAAGCACAGAAAGGGATTTTTTACCCCACAATTTAAGACAAAACTCTCTCATATATTTATTATAAAAGTATTTTTAAAAAGCTAAAACAAAATAGCAATCAGAGTTTCTAAAAACAGTTTTTTAATGGGAGAATCCCATATAAAGACGGTTGAATAAGAAAAATCCTATATAAGGCTGGTAAACTTAACAAATCTTAAATTGGCCGGTCAATAATCCAATCTAGAATATTTGAATTAGTATCCTCCCTCTCTCTCTCTCATATGCCCATGAACAACTCAAAGCGTGAGAAACCCTGTTTGAAGGTATCGCGAAATTTCTCTCCTCATTTTGTCCTCTTTCTCACTAAAATTGATAAATTGGCGGAAAACCTTTATGACTTATTTTCTTTCGCGATTCTTGTTAGTTTCAGTTTTTGGTCAGTCCTATTCAGAGGACTATTAATTTTGATATTTAGCATTCATTGCATTGATAAATTAATACATGAGATTTTTTTCCTGGGTTCTTCGCCATCGTTTTGTTCATTACGTTGATAAACTGGCAGGAAATCTTGTTTTTTGACCTTTTTTCATGGGCCGATAGATTCTTCCTTGTTGCTGTTTTAGATTTCTTTCCTGGATTCTTATTTTTTACCAGATTTAACTCTAGAACCAATTTACCATAGCCTTCATTGCTGATTTTCTGATGGTGTCAAGATCTCCAATAAATTTCTTTTCATTAGGGTTCTTACGAAGGCAATATTAAAAAAAAATAACGAAGGGATATAGAGGTAATTTTGTCAAAATTCTAAATCCCTAATTATGTCACATAACCTAATTAATAATTTGTTAACTTTAGCAACCCAAATTAGAATTTAGATAATTTAACCGTCTTTATATGAGATTCTCCCTTTTTTAATGGTGGTGTGTTTGACTAATGGTGATAAAAGTGGCGCATATATATATATATATTTTCAATCTAACCATTACGAATTTAAGATTGTTTAAAAGTTAGATTGTGTAATGTGATTCATATTTGGATCGATTCTTCTAAAAGTCAGTTAGATAATAGAAATTTGTTTAGATAATTAATATAAAAGATTAATTTTAGAGGTAAAAAATTGAAAAAGACATGAATTTTATTTTAAAAAAAAAGGTAATGTATCATTGGGGGAAAATTAAAAATACTTAACTACTTATACTTTTTAAGAAAAATTGGGAAAAAGTCTTCTGAAAATTTAATTGGCAAGAATGATCTAAATCAAGGTATTATCATAATTTTTATATAAAACTTTATCAAGTAATTCTCATCAGTTAAATTTTTCATAAACCTAAATTAGAGTATTGTCATAAAATTTCACCACTCTGGTCCTGATTATAAATTTATTTTAACTAATTTTCTTATATCTTTCTCATCTTTCTGTATTTCCAATGAGAATTAAGTAAGGTTAAAAACAATTAATTTTTTTCTCTCCATGGTGGAAAAACCTTAAGCAAGATTTTTCCTCTTCTAAAAGTTTAATTGAAAAAAAAAAACTATGCTAAAAACTTGAAAAAAAAGCCAAAATCACCAAATGGCACATTTGTCCATGAAAAAACTACTTTTGGGATGGCGACCCATTTAGGCTCATTTGAGTTAGTAGTGACAAAAGTGATTTATTTTCAATATAATTAACTTTTGCAGAAGTAAGATATGATAAAAATCATATTATAAATGTGATTTGTATTTGAATTGCATGTAGTAGAAGTGACTTTTTTCTAAATTGAAACTTGTTTGAATAATTATTTGAAAAGTCAGTTAGATGGAAATGATTGAAAATGAAATGAATTTTATTAACTATTATATATATATATATATATTAGTTTAATATATTGTAATAATTGACGATAAAAATTTAAATTTAAATTAGAGAAAAAGTTAAATTATTATTAAAAAAGTTAAAACAATAAAGTCTTTGATTGAATATATTTAATGGATAGAATTGTATATAAATTAGAATGTATATAAATGTATTTATACAGATTGATATTACCTCCGGCCCTAATTATAAGAGCTAGTTGACTTTCTTTGAAAAGATTAAGGAAGTTAAATAAGTTACTTAATCATTTCATATGTTAAATATTCTTAGATTATACTCCCTCCGGTCCTAATTATAAGGCATAGTTGACTTTTTTGGAAAAATTAAGGAAGCTAATTAAATTACTTTAGAGTATTTTTATTTTTATTTTTTTCTTCAAAGTAATTAGTTTGACTAATAAACTAATATATAATCTAAAGATATACAACATATAAAGTGATTAAGTAACTTATTTAGCTTCCTTAATCTCTCCAAACAAAGTCAACTATGCCTTATAATTAGGACCGGAGGGAGTATATTAGTTTATTAGTCAAACTAATAAATTTGAAGAAAAAAATAAAAATAAAAATATTTTAAAGTAATTTAATTAGCTTCCTTAATTTCTTCAAAAAAAGTCAACTAACTCTTATAATTAGGACCGGAAGGAGTACTAAATAATAGTAAATTGTTAATTCGATCACATATATTTAACAAGTTGGTCTCTGATTCTATCATGAATATAATTCATTTGTGTTGAAGATAATATATAAATATTTGATCCTAAAACTATTATTCTTTTCATCACCAATATTTCCACACCAGTTTGAGAATTCCTCCTCATAAGATTTTGTACATACATCCCTAGCACAAACAGACAAATTATGT
Organism: Acacia crassicarpa; assembly: GCA_034222035.1. Classification (NCBI taxonomy): domain Eukaryota; kingdom Viridiplantae; phylum Streptophyta; class Magnoliopsida; order Fabales; family Fabaceae; genus Acacia; species Acacia crassicarpa. The sequence goes on along the minus strand of JAWXYG010000002.1, from coordinate 44,817,910 downwards.
GTTGATTTCCGGGAGATGCACCAAAATAAGGAAAAAAAAAACCGGATTGGAGTTGTTTGAAAACTATTTTCTTTTTAATGCAGTCAACGCCTAGTGGCGTGAGTTTGACTGACACCACTGACAGTGGCGTGAGACAAACTCACGCCATTGTGGCATCTTTTAAAAAAAAAAATCCAATTGAAAAAAAAAGGGGTGACACGCCTGGTGTGTCACCCCATATTAAAAAAAAAATTTAATATTATAATAATAATATAATATATAATAATATATAATAATAATAATAATCAATGATGAAAAACTTGAATAATTTAAAGCTCTACTTCATTTAATCTGGAATCAAAAGAAAGAAAGTATGAGGCTTAAATAACTTACTAAGAACGCCCTTTAAAAGATTACGCAACACAATTTAGTTATAACAATAGATCCCAAGATGGGGGATATATACACCAAAATTTTGGGATCTGTTGTTATAACTAAATTGTACCGCGTAATCTTTTAAAAGGCGTTCTTAATAAGTTATTTAAGCCCCATACTTTCTTTCTTTTGATTTCAGATTAAATGAAGTAGAGTTTTAAATTATTCAAGTTTTTTATCATTTATTATTATTATTATTATTATTATATATCATTATATTATATATTATTATAATAATATTAATTTTTTTTAATATGGGGTGACACACCAGGCGTGTCACTCCTTTATTTTTTGGAAAAATTACACACAGGTCCCAAGGAAGGGATATATTTACGTTTATGTCCCGTCAATTCATGAAATTACTCTGAAGTCCCAAGGGACTTCATTGTAAATATTTCATATGAGTAAAAGACGTTATTGTCCTTCTGAAGTTGTGGTTAATTTATGCATTTTGTGTTGTTAATTTATGCATTTTGTGTTGTTAATTTATGCATTTTGTGTTGTTATTCGCATCTGGAACTCAGAAATCACAAATTCAAGGTTTTCAGAAGTTGTGGTTAATTTATGCATTTTGTGTTTTTAATTTATGCGCTTTGTGTTGTTATTCGCTTCTGGAACTCAAAAATCACAGATTCAATGTTTTCAGAAGTTGTGGTTAATTTATACATTTTGTGTTGTTAATTTATGCATTTTGTGTTGTTAATCGCCTCTGCAACTCAGAAATCACATATTCAAGGTTTTCAGAAGTTGTGGTTAATTTATGCATTTTGTGTTGTTAATTTATGTATTTTGTGTTGTTAATCGCCTCTACAACTCAAAAATCACAAATTCAAGGTTTTCAGAAGTTGTGGTTAATTTATGCATTTTGTGTTGTTAATTTATGCATTTTGTGTTGTTATTCGCCTTTGGAACTCAGAAATCACAAATTCAAGTAGAAGGGCAATAAGGTCTTTTACTCATATGAAATAATTACACAGAAGTCCCTTGGGACTTCAGAGTAATTTCATGAATTGACGGGACCTAAATGTAAATATATCCCTTCCTTGGGACCTGTGTGTAATTTTTTCTTATTTTTTTCAATTGGATTTGGATATTGATCAATATATATCTTTTTTGTTTTTTTAAGATGCCACAATGGCGTGAGTTTGTCTCACGCCACTCTCAGTGGTAGTAGTCAAACTCACGCCACTGGACGTTGACCGCATTAAAAAAGAAAATAGTTTTCAAATAGCTCTAGTTTGCTATTTTTTTTTTTTTTTGTTCTTATTTTGGTGCATCTCCGGTTGATTTCCATACCACTTTATCAATGCAAGAATATGTGATGATAGGGCTTCACGTATATAGATGCAATACTTTATGTGTGTGTATAAATAATAGCACTACATAACTGGATTGATGCTTCTGTTAGAACCAACAATCTCCAGATCACCAAAATCTTACCAACTCTCCATGGTCAGAGATGAAAATAGCCGGAGAGGCGGAGTTTGTTGAGGCCGGTATCATCGTCTAAAACCAAAGGATCGGCGTCACCGTCAAGGGCGGAGACCACAACGCCCTGCAAGGCTGCAACAAAGCACATTGGAAGAGGATGCCGCCAAGGGTGAAGCCATTCCGGAAAGGAACTTCTTTGTGCGTCTTTTATGCCGAAGAGGGAGAGTTCAAAGAGAAGGTGTGGGAATTTTAATTTCCTATGAAATGCTAAACACCAGGACAACGCTTGCTGAATCAGCTTCTGAGAAAGAAGAGCTTTTTTGGGAAAAGCTTGGTGAAGGAGAAGCTTACCTAAACACCTTCCAACGGAGTTTTTTTTTTTTCACTAGATTTTTCTCCTACTCAAAGCTTACCCAAACATTACATTCTAATATACGATATAAATATGTGAGAGGAATTTTATCTTGATTTAGGTAAAAAAAATGCTTTTAAGGTGCCCAATTGGGATCCCAGCACTGAAAAGACCATACCTTATCCAGAAACACAGATGACTTAGCATGACTGTATTTGTATGATTTAGCGGTTGTTTGTGAAGCACAAAAAAAATGTTTTTTCAAGCATTTTTGTTTTTTGAAATATGTGATTAAACTTCCCTCCTATACTTATCTTGTGATAGAAATACTTCTAAAATTCTAAAAAGCTAAAACTTTTACTGTACCACTTTAAATTCATGCAATTTCGGTTAAGACTTTTTTCAGCTCAATTGTCATTATTAGTAATTAATTATTTATCAAGTAATGGAGAGATTAATGGCTATCGTCATCCTCGAGTATATTTAAATATACAACGAGTGGGTCAAAACGGGGTTGACGGGTGTGGTTGAAACTTGGCACTTGGAGCCTTATGTTGAGCACGAAAATGAGTTTTCGCCCCTTTCACTTAATAATAATCCGTTTTCCTTCTTTAGAGAAAGAGGCAGTGATCGGATTTGCTCCAATAAGCAAAGGAAGGTATTGAAAGCAATGATTTTTTCCCAACTTTGTTCATTCGTTATCATCTCCGATCACTTCACTGTTCGCCCCCAGATTTTTCTGACTCACTCCTCCACAATTCCTCGTCTTATAAAAATTCTCATTGGTGAGAGAGAGAGAGACTGAGAGAGAGCGAAAGCGAAAAGCCAGTTGTGTATTTGTGTTTCCCACCCAAGTTTGCCTTTTTCTGGGACCGTGAAATCCTTCTTTCTCCCACTTGCTTCCCCTCTGTACTCCCTCTTTTTCTTTAATGGTCTCTTCGTACTCCTCCTGTCTCTTCTATTTTTGTGCTCTGCTTCCCAGTACCAAAAAGGGAGATCCTTTCTTTTGTCAATCTGGTTTCGCAAAGTAGTCTGTGTTTTTCTTGCTTCGTAAAAGGTGACGCGCACTTTAGAGAGAGCTTCTGAAATTGGGGAATATAGCTTCGGATGGCTGTTTGTGTATTTCAGGATCTTCTTCCTAGTGGGATTAACTTGTCTTGTGAAAAGGAGTTTGTTCCCTTTCAATTCTCAGCTTATATATTATCACCGTGATTTAGCTTCACTTTTGGTGGGTGCTGCTTGAAAGTTGAAATGATTCATGGTGTTCTTTAGATTTCAAAGTTCTGTCGTGGCTATCTGAACAATTTATTCGATACCCTTCACTGAGACGCACCGATTTTTGATTTCATGCTTGGTCTAAGGCAATGGAGAGGTTTCTACTCATTTAGCATTCAATACGGTATCTTAGTGAAAAGATATGAAGAACATTCTCAAGAAGCTTCATATTATGCCTCATCAATCAGAAGATACTGAAGGGTCTACTTCGTCGAGGGGAAACAAGTCAAACGATAGTCCATCCCCTAAGAAGCCTTCTCACTCACGGTTTTCTCAAATCCCTGAGAATAAACCCCTTTCAGGGCTTTCAAATTGGTTGCATGCAGTTGCTAATAAGCAGAGTCCTAGAACGGAACCGTCTGATTCAATGAGCAGTGGTGGTCTGGATACTGTTTCTGATTCTGCGAGGTGTGATACAACAACTTCTAGCACTTCCAAGGATCCTGAAATAGAGGAAGAGTATCAGATTCAACTGGCTTTAGAGTTGAGTGCAAAGGAGGATCCTGAGGCTGTGCAAATTGAAGCTGTTAAGCAAATCAGTTTAGGCTCTTGTGACCCTGACAATACACCAGCTGAAGTTGTGGCCTATCGATACTGGGTAAGTTAGTTTTTTCACTTTTAACGTCATTGACTTTGGGTGGAAGTCACATTGCTGCTCTGTTGTTGTAATGGTTCCAGAAGATGTATGGCGCTTCCGGAATTTGAGAAAATCAGATGAGTATGTGGTGCATGCATCATTTGGATTTTGGTTACACTGAAAACGAGGACTTGTGTTAAAGTAAGGGGAGAAAAGAAGGAAACAAAAGAAATGAAGAGATCAGGAAATGTGAATTTTATCATATTTTTGCTCGTTACTCCTGAATTTTGTCCTTTAGACTTATTTGCGACAATAACAGACATCAACACAAAGTAATGGCTGGTGGTATATATGCAGTTTGCCATAAATGATTATGTCAAAATGCAGTTCTATTGTAAATGTTAAGCTTTCTTAGTTACCCTCATTTGTCACTTAACATCAACAATGGTAAAATACAATTCTAATATAAACGTTAAGTTTTCTTAGTTACCCTCCTCTGTCACTTAACGTTAATTATGGTAATTGATACGATAATTATGTCTTCAGAACAGTTTATTATCCTGCTATATATTGTTTGGATCCAGGAAGTCCATTAATTGAGGGGTTCTTATACAAATGGGACTTGTTCCTATAGTTACTTACTTGAATCTATAGTTTATCCTACATCTAGACCTGTCTAACTTATATCGTAGATTTAACCATGCTTGACAGAATTACAATGCTCTTGGATATGATGACAAGATTTTAGATGGTTTCTATGATTTTTATGGGGTCTTGACTGAGTTGGCTTCTGCAAGAATGCCTTCCCTCATAGATCTGCAAGGAACATCAATCTCAGAAGGTGTCACATGGGAAGCAGTCTTAGTCAACAGGGCCGCTGATTCTAATCTGTTAAAACTTGAGCAAAAAGCCCTAGAGCTAGCAAGCAAGTCAGGATCAGATGTTGATGTAGCAGTAAGTAGAAATTTGGTGAAGAAGCTTGCCATATTAGTGGCTGACTATATGGGTGGACCAGTTTCAGATCCTCAACACATGACAAGTGCATGGCAGAGTCTTAGTTATAGTCTAAAATCAACACTTGGTAGCATGGTTTTGCCACTTGGTTCTCTGACCATTGGATTGGCCCGGCACCGTGCATTGTTATTTAAGGTATTTGTTCCACCAGTTCTGTAATGGCCTAAATGTTATTCAACAACAATTCAATGTTTAAATGGTTGAAGCCTTCTAACTGTAATGATTTCTTATTAAATGATATTGAGAGAATCGTTGGCACTATATGCTCTGAGGTTCTTGTTTTTGTTCCCGTAGAAAACTTGCACAGTACTATGTATCTAATCTGTTTTTTTTTCCCCCCGGGTAGTTCTAGATTAGGTTTTTACTTTTCAGAGTCCTGGTATTTCTAACGAGTTATTGTTATATATTGAATATAGGTTTTAGCTGATTGTGTGGGTGTTCCATGTCGGTTGGTCAAAGGACAGCAATATACGGGTTCTGATGATGTGGCAATGAACTTTATCAGGATTAGCGATGAAAGGTAATTGCTATTGAGTTTGTGCTTTTGTGATGATAGGCTAGTAGGAAGGACTGTAATAATTTAGTACTTGTTGCATTATCATTACAACATATAAATATATGCATGTATGAGTTGCTTTTCTTGTTTTCTGTCGTCAATATGATGACATTCTTTAGTCAATGCTTCTGCTGCCTCTGATTGTTCCAGAATAGAATCTTCAATGCATTATTAGCATCTCCATGTGTTTGCCATTCCTCAGATTGCCTCTTTCTTTGTGTAATTCTCATAAATTTGTACCTATAAGATGTTAATTTGAATTTCAGGGAGTTCATTGTTGACCTAATGGCTGATCCAGGAACACTTATTCCGGCTGATGTAACTGGATCACATATTGAGTATGATGAATCAACATCTTTGACCATTCCTTCAACAAGAGACCTTGGTTCCTCTCATGGGGCATTGTCTAGTAGAGGCATTGGAAGTTCACAAGAAGAAACTTCAGACTCCAGGGCATTGGACAGTTCAAACAAATCAAAGCAGCTGGCCTCTGTCGGATCTGATAAAAGCAGGCCTGCTCCTGGCAAGGAAGATCCAAAGAGACCCTTTTATTCTTCCAAAAGTCCCCTCAATGTTGAGAAAATTGAGGTGGAAACTCCTAGTAGGTCAAATTATGCACATGGACACGCAAGATCACCTTCTTGGACAGAAGGTATCAGTTCCCCTGCGGCTTCTAGAATGAAGGTTAAAGATGTTTCACAATATATGATTGATGCTGCCAAAGATAATCCTAACTTGGCTCAAAAGCTTCATGATGTTTTACTTGAAAGTGGTGTTGTTGCTCCTCCAAACTTATTTTCTGAGATTTATAATGAACAACTTGGTGCCCCATCCTTGACTGAAGAAAAAGATGAACTTACACAGGAGACTACCCAGCAAGATACGAAGGTTGCTGATAATCTAGGTCCTTCTCAAATTCTGCCTCCTTTGCCTCACTACAAAATTCATTCCAAAGCAAGCACTAGCAGTCAGCCGGAGCATTTGAAGCCTGTAGAAGGTTTAGGAACCAACTTTACTCTTGATACAAAGGAAGCAGCTAGTCAGCAAACACCATCATCACAAGAAGAAGCTAGACCAGTGAAGTATGGGAAAAATGTCCCAGTTGCTGCGGCTGCGGCAGCAGCGGCTGCTGTTGTTGCATCTTCCATGGTAGTTGCTGTGGCAAAGTCAAGCACTGACTCAAAGATTAAGCTTCCTGTAGCAGCTGCTGCGACTGCTACTGCTGCAGCTGTTGTTGCAACCACTGCGGCTGTCAGTAAACAGTATGAGCAGGGCAGTCGGAGTGATGGAGATACAGATGGTGGTTATGAGCCAAAGGGTAGTGGTGATAGAGAACATGGTACTTTAGGAGAAAACTCAGAAGGCGAGAGAATATCTGATAAATCAGTGAGTAATGAAAGCACAAAATCTGATTCTGCACTTGATGATGTTGCTGAGTATGAGATTCCATGGGAGGAAATGGTGCTGGGCGAGCGCATTGGACTTGGTATGAACTTTATACTGTTCTTTGATATTTATTTACATTTTCTGGCAGATTTATGGAGGTATACTCGATTTATGCATACCTATCTGCTTCTTTCCGGTTTTAGCTATGAAGATTTAATTACATTTATGTGGCATATGTTTGATCTGCAGGGTCATATGGGGAGGTCCACCATGGCGAATGGAGAGGAACTGTGGGTTTCCTTGACTCTGACTAATCAGATAATTTGTAATCCTGGCTTTTGGTGTGAAACCTGTTTAGACTTAACTGCAACAGTTGCACTTTCGTATACGCAAGAAAAAAGTTAGCTGTTTTTTATAATCTAAAGAAAGTATTCCTCAAAAGAAAATTACTATAGAAAACCCTTCATCAAAGGTGAAAATAGGAATTAACAATCTATGAGCTGCAGTAGCTAGTCTGTCAACTTTACAAATAAAATCTCTATAAATAAACATCCCAGTCTTTGGTGAGAAATTCCCTTGCTTTTTCAATCATGTCCTTCAAGGTTGTCAACATCATTGACAGGGTTATTACCAACTTACTTGGCTACCTTGCAATCATTTTCATATGCCAGTATTTTCTGTCTTGTTTGGTAATTAGAACATTGAAGAAACGTCGCCTTTGGTTTGTAGGAAGTTGCTGTAAAAAGGTTTCTCGATCAAGATATATCTGGTGAATCACTTGAAGAATTCAAAAGTGAGGTATAATACCTTTCCTTTTTGCGACTTATTGTCTTATAATCATATTGTTGAAGAATTCAAAAGTGAGGTATAATACCTTTCCTTTTTGCGACTTATTGTCTTATAATCATATTGTTGAAGAATTCAAAAGTGAGGTATAATACCTTTCCTTTTTGCGACTTATTGTCTTATAATCATATTGTGCTTCCAGTTGATTGCCTTTTCACTGCCTTTGAATGTAATAGCATATCCAATGTTTGCCTATTTTAGTTACTTTCAATGACGTTATTTGTCTTTTCTATAATCAAATATCCAAGAGCAGTGACATTTTTTATTGAGATTCTAAGCTTCTCTCATTTTAGTTCAATTTTATATTTGTATCATTTTTTGTACTTTATTAATCCTATGATCTTTAGCTCTAATTTTAAGAAGAGGTAAGGCAGAATTATATTTCTCTATTTAGTCTAGAGCATGCTCCTTACCCTAAGATAGGGACCCCTTTACTCACTATCTACTATTCTCTGTACATTGGACTTTCAATTTGAAATTGTATCTTATGAAATTTATTTCCCCCATTATTCCAACCTTTTTATTGTGTTTTATATTTCCTATACCTTGGGTTTAAACTAGAATCTGCTTTGAACACAGCATGCAAAATTTTTAATGACTGTGAGATTGCTTTTATTATATCAATATGGTCTCCCTCTGAAATGCCATTAGTAATTTTCACTGTGATTGTCAATTTGACTTTCTCATGTTCATATCTTTAGACGGTGGAAGTGGTTAGTTAATTATGTTACGAAATGTATTAGGTTCAAATAATGAAAAGATTGAGGCATCCAAATGTTGTTCTCTTCATGGGAGCTGTAATTCGACCTCCGAATCTGTCAATTGTTACTGAATTTCTTCCCAGGTATTTTGAAATTCTTCATTTACCATGGCCAATCAGAGACTGTAATACACTCATTTGCAATTTCTACAAACTTTGGGTAAAATTGCAATTCTCTTGGGAAAAATATATTGGTCATTTTTTAATGCTGCCCAATTCATTTTATGTTCTGGTAGATGAATAGTTTTGTTCTTCAAAACACTTGATTTGCTAATCTGCTAGACATATGAAAAGATATTACTATATTTTATTCACTATTCTATATAGCTTTTCTGAATCTAGTTCTTTCTATTGCTTGCTAAGGTTCTGCTTTTGTTTCATTAATGCCTTGGTGTTTTTGGTATTATTGACTATACAAATACTGAGATGCAGATCACCTTTTGCAGAGGCAGTTTGTATAGATTAATTCACCGTCCTAACAGCCAATTAGATGAGCGTAGGCGATTGAGGATGGCCCTTGATGCTGTAAGATTTGTTGTCTTAGTGCAGTGCAGTTTCTTCTAGAAATGTTTGCTTACATGTGACTCTTAATACAAAACCTGCCTCTTCTGAATGTACAGGCTCGAGGAATGAATTATTTGCACAACTGCTCTCCAATGATAGTCCATCGTGATTTGAAGTCCCCGAATCTTCTCGTTGACAAAAACTGGGTTGTGAAGGTGTCATTCTAAGCCCCTTGCTTATGATTCCTTGATTGCATGGTGAATTCTTAAGTGTTATTATGACAATATTTTTTCTTCCTGTTAAATAGGTTTGTGATTTTGGGTTATCACGAATGAAGCACAGTACATTCCTCTCTTCCCGGTCAACTGCTGGAACTGTAAGCTATCATATACCTCATTTCCTAGGCCTAATTGCTCTTTTCTTCAATTACTGATTTGCTTACTTTGATTCTCATGTTTGGCCTCTTGATAGCTTTCACGGGGTAGCATATTTTCTATAGTTTTGTTCACCCAATATGACTCTAACATAAACTGCTGGAACTGTAAGCTATCATATACCTCATTTCCTAGGCCTAATTGCTCTTTTCTTCAATTACTGATTTGCTTACTTTGATTCTCATGTTTGGCCTCTTGATAGCTTTCACGGGGTAGCATATTTTCTATAGTTTTGTTCACCCAATATGACTCTAACATATGTTTAAGGTTGATTTTTCGTTGCTGGGGTTGTTACCTTGTGCTCAATGACAAGTTAATTTTACTTTCTCTTGGAGCTCATAAGCTCTACAGGGGCCTAAGAATTTGTTAGAATCAAACATGCACCTAGTGAGTTTGAAGACTTTTAACAAGCCTCCATTAATCTCTCAATCTGCAAATTTTCGTCAAATAGTTTCTAACACTATTCTGAAACACCAAGTCCAAAGAAGTATAATGTTTTAGATGAGGTTTAAGGGACGCAAGTGAAATTGGACAGCAGAAGACATGAATTAAATAGAGATTAGGATTATGGTCAAGTTGGTTGAATTGGCGGTACTAAATTTTTGGGTTGGGTTTTACTATACTATTATATGTTAGGTTGACAATGGGTTAAAATTCTGTTATTGTGGTATATCAGATTTGTTCTAGGAAAGTACACATGATTTGTCATTGCCTACAATGTTCTCTCTTCTTGCATGGTCAAATCATTTTTTCAATGCAAGATTGTAACTGGATATATTTAGTTATTCTGCTGTATGTTGTGTTTCAGGCGGAGTGGATGGCTCCAGAAGTGTTACGAAACGAACCTTCAAATGAAAAGTAATCTTTTTTCCTTATTGCTATATTTATTGCCATTTCAAATCCTCCATTTTTCTCCATTCCTTTACTTGTCATTTACATGAAATGCAAGCTGAGCACAAGTTTACATGGACCTTACAACCACTCTCTCCGGTCCTAAATATAGGAAAAAGTTCGTAGTGTACTACAAATTTTGTTCTATATTTAGGACTGGAGGTAGTATATATTATTAGAGTTTGTTTGAGACAGCCCTGCTTCACATTTTTAATATCTACTCCCTCTGGTCCCTATTATAGGGTGCCTTCTAGAAGGACTATTTAGTCCATGATAAGTCACTTGAAGAGTCATTATTACTTATTTGCCGATTTGGCTCCTATAATTAATGCTTGAATTTGGCTTTGTATTTTTATCTCATTCAAACCCTCATTGGTAAGGGTAAAGCTGGAAATTTTCATCAATTTAAGACATTTAAGGAGTTAATTGCTATTTATTGGTTAGTGCGAATTAGCTGGAAGTTCCTTATAATTAGGACTAGCTGTAGCCATAATAACTTTTTGCATATGCTTAAGTCACACTTTCAAGGTTTCATGCTGAGATTTTAGTTGTGATCCAATACCCCAGGTGTGATGTTTATAGCTTTGGGGTCATATTATGGGAGCTCTTGACGCTGCAGCAGCCATGGGGAGGAATGAATCCGATGCAAGTTGTTGGCGCCGTGGGTTTCCAACATCGCCGTCTCGACATTCCCGACAACATGGACCCCGCCGTTGCTGACATTATCAGGAAATGCTGGCAGACGTGAGTGCCCACTACCACAAACATCATTGATTGGTTATCAGAGCTCTTTCTTGGATCATTATGAATGAGTTCCTAAACTTAATAGTGAAAGAATTGTTGTTATTTGTTAAATGACTAGATTTTTTAAAAAGAAGTTTCATCTTTGATGGACCCAAATGATATTATTATATGCGTTAATAATGAAGTCTTTCTGCAACAGCTACATAACTGGATAAAATGACCTTTTTTGCATTGTAGAGATCCAAAGCTGAGGCCCACATTTGCTGAGATCATGGCGGCTCTGAAGCCATTACAGAAGCCGATAATCAGTTCTCACATGGCCAGGTCTGGTGTGGAGTCAAAGCGAATCGTTGAAGACGCTGTAGGATGAGGAGGCAAGTGTACAGCTAACTGGATATTTGTTCATTCTAGTGCCAGAGAAAAGGGCAAGCTGTAAAAAAGTACAACGGAATGAGCATAGAAGAAGAGAAAAGAAGATTGATTTGCTGAGTGAAAACCATCACCCAACATGCATGATCTCATACTGTGATTCCTTTTCTCTCTTCTTCAGTTCCATTTGTTTTGTACAAAATTCTTTTTGGAAATCACAATCGAATGGCTAAATTTTGGTGTGCATAGATTAGATATATGCTCAACAGAAGATGCTGCTCCAAAGTTGAAAATTGACAGAAACTGTTGGTGCTGTCAATAGAGCAGAACACAGACATTGGGTAAAAGAGTTGTAAATTCTTGTGTGAACCTGATTAGTTTGGGCCAAACAATGCTTACTCTTTTTCTTCTAATAGAAATAGCACTGAAATTGTAGAATAGGGCAATAGTTCTCCCAAGTATATAAATACCAGAAATAACATTGAGTCCACTTATAGCTTATGTGCTTATTATATGCTTATACCTCAAATTGAGGTATAAGCATGTAATTTTATATTTTATTTTTATTTTTTTATATATTGTATTTATTCATATTTAAATTATGTTCTGCTTTTTAGAATTTTTTTTACACTCAGTATCTCAAATTAATTAGTTTCCATGATATTGGTGTTACAGACAAATATTTTTAAATGCAGTACTGAAAACTAATTAATTTGAGATATTGGATGTAGAAAAAATTTCAAAAAGTAGTATATAATTTAAATATGAATAAATACAATATATATAAAAATAAATAAATAAAAAATTATATGCTTATACCTCAATTTGAGATATAAGCATACAATAAGCACATAAACTATAAGCACAGCACCATATGTGGACTCAATAACATTCCGTTCGCGGTGTAGAGACCAGAGGTAGTATAAGATTTGAGATATGGGAAAGTATTAGATTTTTGAGATGTGGGAAAATATTAGGGTTGTCTTCTATAGGATACAGATTGACGCTTCAATATTTATGTTCTTATTGGTGCTTTCCCTCTAAGTAATGGCAGTGTCGTTCTTACAATTCAGCATGACAATAGCATACTAAAAACCCAGGCTTTCAAAAGAATAAGGAATGAATTTAGAAGGAAGACGTAAGAAGAACACACGGGATATGTTATTGATTTTTTGCTTCTGATTACAATTGAAGAGAAACTTTGCTTATATAGGCAAGGAGAGTTTACGAGACGACAATACTTATAATGCTATATGAGCTAGAAGATAAGACGCATTAAGACAGACTAGGGACTTGAAATAAAATAGTACTAACACGCATGATCATAAAGGATCGGACATATTACAGACACGTAACACAGGTCCAATTCCTGTTAAAGGTTTCGGTTATGAAAGTCTGTATGCCCCACAACCTCATTATGTGTCATCCTACAGTGCTACATTCTGAGAGATGATAACACAAGGTGATAATGGTCTTTGCCCTCAAGATCCATAAGATTTCAGCCTTATTGGTTGGTGTTCTCCTCACTCTTTGTTAGTTGTATAACTATTATCATTTTATTTTTTCAAAAAAGCTGTCTTTATATCAAAACAATTTTAAGCTGGTAAGATTTCTTTTAACATTTCGTACCTTCAATTATTTCTCTAATTAGTCTACGTGGTACTCTTATATTTTTAATATGAAGTATATTGAGAGGAGAATTTCCTCTTAAATCCTATCCATTCTTATTTTTGCATGTAATGGATGGGATCCCCTGAAATTACAGATAAGGGTGGGGACAAAAGGAGAACCAGGAAGCAAGAGTCTCAGATATTTCTTTCTGCATTTTGTATCTGAACCCCAAAAAATCTTGAACATGGCTTCCTTCTTCGTTTCCCCAACCATTTTCTCCATCCCCAACACAAGAACTCATCACATCTCTTCATCCTCGCCGACGCCGCCTTCTTCACCAGAACCTCAGCCTCACGAATCGCCTTCACAGTTAAGCATTGAGTCGTCCGAAGAAGCAGTACCGGGCTCTCTAAAAGCACAGCAACAGGAGCCACTTAAACCTGTATCTTCTTCTTCATCAACTAAGGTTGATTCCACAGATTGGGTAGCCACGTCATTAACGAGAAGGTTTGGGCTAGGAGCTGGTCTTGCTTGGGTTGCTTTTCTCGCCGTCGGCGTTGTCTCCGAACAAATCAAGACTCGGCTTGAGGTTTCTCAGCAAGAGGCTAACACAAGGTCTGTTTTCTTCTGCAAAACATGGAAATTGATTTAGAACAATTATAATTTTCAGGCAAATCAGCTTCACACTTCTTTAAAAAACCATTATTGTCAATTAACGAGAGATCGAGCATGTTGATGACACTGGGAAAATCTGCAAATTATCCCCACAAGAATGATCGTTTTCAACAACTTTAATTCTTGGGAAATTAGCAAATTATAAAATATGTTTTGGAGAGATTTCTGGGATTGAATATGGAACTTTGATGGAAATTCGGTTCGTATTTGATGACAAGATTATGTGGCATTGATGTATTTACAGGACAGTAGAGAAGGAAGAAGAGGTGGTGCTCCCTAATGGCATAAGGTACATCATCTTACTGTTCTACTAAATCTAAATTTTGTGAAGAGAAAATAATTACTTTGAACGAATCATAACTATCACAATCATTTGAGACAAGTTATTAATTTGGTCTTAATAAAACCTGTGGTGAAAATATGAATTGAAAGAGAACTAATCAGATGAATATAGCTTCTTTCTTCTACTGTCTGCTCTCATCCTTTACCCATTTTATGATCATTGGATCAAGATCTAATGATCCACATTTAATATTTCCTTCTCATTTTTCTCTCTTCTCTTTTTATAAGAGAAGAAAAAAATGGTCATAAAGGGAGTAAAAGATAGGAACGGATAGTAAAAGAAAAGGACAGAAGCCAAGTCCTAAATTGTACTTGGAAACACTCATTTTTCCTTTTTCTGCACACTCGTTTGTCTTCATGCATGAAAATACTAGCTACGCTTCTCAATGTAATATGTAGTTATTATTTTTTGAGATCAAAAAATCTAAATAAATTATTTATTATAAGTCAGACAAATTAATTTTAATAAAAAATGATAAATATAAATATTTAATAGTAGTTTAATTAACTTACTTAATCATTTTATTATCCACAAAATCTAGACAAAGACCATTAATTCAAAATGTCCCAAAAAAAAAACAATCATTTAATACTCAATCATAACTAAAAAATAATTAGTTGGTCCTTATAAAAGAGTGACTTGATGCACAAGGCTTTCAGCATGATATCAATCTTGTGGTTGTGCCAAGACTCACCCTATAGTTGGTCTTTACACTTTTAGAAAATCATCAAGTTCTAATTGAGTCTTGAATGTTTGGATAAAGTGCACAAAAAAGTGGATTAAATAACTAAAAGCTGAGGAATTGAGTTGTGCTAAATTTGGAGCAACAAAGTCTACAAAATTGTGCAGATACTTCGAGCTAAAGGTAGGGGGAGGAGCAACGCCAAGAACAGGAGACTTGGTGGTGATAGACATAGAAGGGAGGGTGAGAGAGAGTGGGCAAGTGTTTGTGGAGACGTTTGGGAATGAGAAGAAGCCTCTTGCTCTGGTGGTGGGTTCAAGGCCCTACAGCAAGGGACTGTGTGAAGGCGTAGAGACTGTGATCAAGTCCATGAAGGCCGGCGGCAAGCGAAGAGTAATCGTGCCTCCCTCTCTCGGCTTCGGAGACGACGGTGCCGATTTAGGCGACGGTGTTCAGATCCCACCTCAAGCCACCCTTGAATATGTTGTGGAGGTTGAAAGAGTTTCCATAGCCCCTGCTTAATTCTTCACATTCCGTTCATTTTGAAGGTTGTAGTATGTTTTAGTAATGTTCATTCTTTTGCTTCATATTCATTTTGCACATCAACACACAAATTGTCTTTCTTTGGATTGGCTGTATAAACTACTTTTCTCATATGATTTATAGTCTATAAGATAAATATATGAAAAGAATTTTGTTTTGGCTTACGTGAACGTATGTGCTTTTCAAACACTAGCGTAAAGAGGCCATGTACCATTAAAAAAAAAAATCAAATAATGAAGTTAATTGCTATAAAAGTTACTTAACTAATTTAGATAGATTAATGAAGTTAAATAAATTATTTAATTATAGTAAATACGATATGATGTTACTAAAATATCAATACCCTCCTCTACTCCTATTTATCAGACAAAGAGATAATGTATTTTTTTTTTTGTTCTATTTATAAAGCATGTCATTAAATTTTTTACATAAATTACAATTTCTACCTTTCACTTATTATTGTGTGGATAATTATTTTCTTGGAAAGTGTTTAGTTAAATAGAGGTAAGATTAGAAATGTGTTGAATTTTAAGATAGAGTTAATGAATTTTAATGTTTTTCTTAGCCTGTTTAAAACCTATCGATAGTGATTTATAAATAGGATTAGAGAAGTATAACATTATATTATATATTAGTTTATAAATTAAGTAAATTAGTTAGGGAAAATGATATATAAAGTAATAAAATGATCATGTCTTATATTTAAGACCAAAATTAACATTCTAACTAACCCCATAATTAGTAGCAGGAGATGTTTAGCTGGCAAAATCTTAATAGGGAAAGATATTGAAAATTCACTCATTAAAAAATTTATTATCCAAAAATACTTAATAGTCTAGGTTTTTTGAACGAATGTAACTCATCTTCATTATATATAACTCTACAAAACCGTGGTTTTAAAAGATTTTTTTCTATAAGTCGAAATAAAATTCCTCTCATATAATCATTTCATAAATCATTAAAATTATTTTTTAAAAGCTAATCCGAATATACATTAAACGTGCCAATGTCTTTTATTTTGAATATAATTTAAAACATGTTGCACATAGTTGGACAATTGCACCCATTCTGGTTCTTAAACAAAGTCAGATAACTTTGGGCAATGAATTTTCAGCAATTTTCTAAAAGTATATTATATCTAATTTTTTTATTAGTTAGATCCAGACTCTGCCTCACAAAATACATTGACAATTTTGCATACAATATCGTAGGGGGATCAATCCCAGTTTGGATGAGTATGAATGAAACTAGAGATAGAAACAAAGAATTCTCCACCTCAAACAAGTTAAAAGTTAAAACTTTTTTTTTGGGATCAGAAAAGCCAGGGTCGGAAGTTTTTACCTGAAGGTAATATTGTCTCAAAGTTTTTCGGAAGGGAATTTTACCTTAAAACTGTCAAAAAGTGAGCAACTTTACCTTGACCGTTATTCCAATTAATTTTAATTATTAGTTAATCAAATATATTAACCTGACAATCTACATGTCATGCACTTTATTTTTGTTAAAATGTATATTTACACCTGAAATCCATGTCATTTACTTCATCATATTTTAAAGTTAGATTTAAAACTTCCAAGATAAATCTACACCTTAACAAAAAAAAACTTTAATGACATACGGGCTACTAATTCAGTATATTTGGTAAATTAAAAATAAAAATTAATCGGGATAATGATCAACACAGAATTACTTCAGTTTTTACTGTTACTAGACAACATTGGCTCTGTTTGGCATAGCTTAATTTTGGGCTTTTTAGTTGAAAAAAATCAGTGGCTTAAAAGCTACTGGATCAGTGAAAAAAAAAAAAAGCAATGCTTCTGTGTTTGGATTGTCCAGTACCATTGCTGGGCTTTTTTTGTTACAATTAATGCCACCGGATATTTACAACGCTCCAATTCCTAGCTTCCACACTAACGCACTGCTCCCTCGTTCACTACCACCCCCCCTCCAGCCCACTAGACACAATCTCATCCAAAATATACCTTAACGCACTGGACCGTGAATGCATTATATAAATATACCCTCTGTTTTATTGTTGTATTGCTTCAAGCCTTTAACCTGAGTCAAGTCCAAAACGAAGTTGAACCGAGAGCAAAAGGTGAGTCTGAGAGAGAGAGTAATGACGAGAGAAAGAGGGGCTGAAACACAGTTAAGCTTCCTCTGTTTCTTTAATAGTAAAACAGAGGTACTTTGTTCAACTGTGAGCAGCTGGGATTCAAGCAAGTGACCTAGGTAACCATCGAGCTTCTTTTCTTTTCTTAGTTTCGTCATTTACCAACGAAAATATGGGAGTATTAGGCATAGGAAATGGGCTTTGAGTTGCTGCTACATGAAACAAAATCTTACTGATATATATGTACACACATGCAGTGGCGGACCCAGGATATAATGTTTGTGGGTGCACAATTAATAGTGGGATTCAGGGGAAATTTTTTTTTAAGGAGGATAAAAGGCAACTCACACCTTCGTAAAATTTAGGATCAGAAATTGGGTTCAATTGAAAAGTATTTTCGAGGATCAAATTCCAAAGCAACATGCAAGCAAAAATTATTATGATTTCTCATATGTGATAAGATATTAAAAATAGGTAAGAAAGTTGTCAATGCATGAGTTTGAACACAGGATCTGCTGTGAGACTAGTGAAATTACCACCACACCACCTAGACAACTTATTACAAAGTCCCTTCAAAAAAAAAATTATCTCCTTCAAATTTATGTGCACCCACAAAATCATGAGTAGGTCCGTCACTACACTGCACACATGTGAAACCAATAAGAATATATAAAAGTTAAAAAGGGAACCTTGTTTTTGGGGTGTGTGTGAATAGAAAGTAGTCAATAATAATTATAGAACCCAGATTGTGCTTGCTACTATATATAGATAGACACTTGAATATTAGAAAGGATGAAAAGAGCTTATTGGGTTTTTCTAACGCTGCATGTGAAGCAAAAAGGAGAAGGAAAACATTACACACATACACATATATACATATATTAACTTTGAGTGTTGAGTATATATATATATACTTATATATATCAATGTTGCACCTGAGAAAATAAGTAGGAAAGATTTTTGTAGTATGTATATATATTGACTGATGCATTTGGAAATAAAAGCAAAAAGGGTGGCCTTATAAATATATATATATATGTGTACATGGATATAATGGAGAAAAAGCTTGTATGATTTGGATTACGCAAGGGACATGTACAGTACACATGAATAGATAATAATAATGATAATAATAAAAATAATAAAATTTAATAATTGTTATTAGGAGGAAAAAAAGGTAATAAAATAGAATAAATAAATAATAATTAGTAGTATTTAAAAAAAAAGGATAAATAATAAAGGGAGTTATTAATTAAAATTAAAATTAAAATTTTTATTATCCTAATATATACAACTAATAAGTATAGTAGTACTCAATATGATTCATGCTCTTTTCAGTCATTTTCTATCTTAACTGACTTTTCAAATAATAATCCAAACATTTATCAGTTAAGAAAAAAGCTACTTCTGCAAAAAGCCATACTGACAATCCAAACACAACTCACCATTTACAACTTGTCTTTTTTCCTACCGGGCTTAAAAAAAAGTCAGATAGTTTTTAAGCCATCGCTCCTACCGCCAACCCAAACAGACCCATTACCTCTTAAAAAGTTCCATAATTGTCTCTAGGCAAAAACTTTCCAGAACAAAAATGGCCCAAACCCCAAAAAGCTAAAACGGCAACACTTCAGCGACGTTCCGCGCCATAGTGGTAGACTCATTGGATAACGTTAGCCGGCGGGCTTGCAAGGGAGTGGGAATTTTAGAATCGCCTGGCAACGGAAATTTCATACTCATGCCGCCGCCTTCGTGTTGAAACATCAACCACAAACTTCTTTCCTTCTTCTTCTCCTTTATAAACGGCTGTCTAGACACTTCATTGTAATGGGCTCTTCATTTCTTTCTAAAACGCCTTACAAAGCAAGAAAGATAGCCTGCTAAAGCACCGAGAAGCAACATCATGGGTACTGTTATCGACTCCCATTTTCTAGCTCTCACTGCCATCGTCACAGTAAATCTCCATCCCTCGCCACTTCGTTTCTTTTTGTAGTTTTTCGTTTCCTTCCGTGAAAGTAGAAGTCTTTTGGTTTGATTGTGTGCCTTTTTTTTTTTTTGTTCGTTTCGTACTTCAGATCGGATATCAATTTGTGTTTTTTGTGATCACTGCACTGCTCAAATTCGACAAAGTCACTGATTTTGCTGGTACGTCAGTTTTCCTTTTCTGGGGTGGCTTTTCTGATTGTAGTTCTTACGCCTTGTGATTATTCCGTTTGAATGTTTGGTTTCTGAGAAATAAGAGACAAAGATAAGTAACTTGTAAACGTAGAAATGGGTCTAAAGGGTAATTACTTTTGTTTTAGTCGGGAAAAGGGGATGAGGGTTGATTTAGCAACCGGCAAATGGTATGATAATGTAGAATTAACGAAGGAACTTTGTAACCATTGACACCTTACATAAACATTGACTTACTCTGTTCTTTCTCTCTCTTGAAAGGAAGCACGAATTTCATAATACTTGCCATATTGACTCTCGTGCTGAAAGGTGCATGGTATTTTCGACAGGTATAATTTTCTTTTGACGTGTTTCTGATGAATTATCATATTAAGCTCCCACCATCTATCCCCATGATAAACTACTCTTTTTTTCAGGTAGTTCTGACTTGTCTTGTTGCAGTGTGGGGTCTTCGCTTGGCTATTTTCCTCTTGTCTAGGTATGTTAGACATGCTACTGTCAGCAGAAAAGTGAATGATGTCTTGGATAGTTATCTTTTTCTTGAAGTGAGTAAATGAAAAGGCATTAATTGGTAGCTATAGAACGTATAGGACAATTTGTTTTCTGATTTGAAAGTTCCTATTGATCAAATATGCTGAGTAATTCATTCAGACTCTTAGCCCCTGTCATCATAAATATAATTATGTGTGACATGTCGCATAAGATGCTAATCAATCCCACTCAACACAATGTACCTTACCAGACATTGTTTTGTATCCTCAACTTTAGTGGCATTTGTTCTCAACCATGTGGCTATTTACGACGCATAATTGTGGCTAGTTGTTGTTGGATGTTAAGTTTTGTTTAACATGAGTTCTATCCCATTTTGTATTGCTAATATTGTATCAGCCTTTGAAATTAGTAATTGGCAAGCATCTTAAACACGAACCATTATACATTGAAGTGTTTCTATGTGTATGTCTTATCATGTTAATTTTCCAATTTCTCTTTTTAGGATTTTGCAATGGGGGGAGGATCGCCGTTTTGATGAGATGCGTAGTAGCTTGGGAAAATTGGCAGTATTTTGGACATTTCAGGTTTCCTTTGCCCCCATGTCTGTGTGAAATAGTATAATGGCCTGATAATTTATAGTCTGATGTATTGTGGGATCCTGTTGTAACTATTGCAGGCTGTCTGGGTTTGGACTGTGAGTTTACCTGTTACAGTGGTCAATGCTAGTGAAAGGAATCCTTATCTGCAAACTGAGGATGTGGTGGGGTGGATTATGTGGTGTGTGGGTTTTATAGTTGAAGGTACAGCAGACCAGCAGAAGTTGAATTTTAAAAGTTCCCCGGAAAATAGAGGGAAATGGTGTGCTGTTGGACTCTGGAAATATTCTCGTCATCCTAACTATTTCGGTGAGGTTAGTGCTGTCTTTGTTTTCAAATGCCACTGTTTCAGAATTGATGCTACAGCTGTTGTATGCTCTTCTTTCGGTTTTACAGTTTTGTGTAATTACACGTTTGAGCTGGTTTTGTTCTTATTGTGTTAAATATTGCTCTACAATAGACAGTTTACTTTGTTCTTGCTTGCCTTGTTATCCTCTTAAACGTTGGTTTCTCTTCTAGTGATTTTTCTTCCTTTATTGGAAATTGATGTCGGATATTAACTGTACTTCATGAGTGCTTGGCCAGATTCTGCTTTGGTGGGGAATTTTTGTGGGTTCTGCACCAGTTCTGCACGGTGCTGAATGGCTGGTAATCTTCGGACCAATCTTTCTCACATTGTTGCTTCTTTTTGTCAGCGGCCTTCCGCTGCTCGAGGTTTGCCTCTTACCTCTGACATATTCAAAATGGTGCTGCAATTCTTTGACATAGCTGATGGATGGTTGAATTAATGGACACAGGAATCAGCAGATAAGAAGTATGGAAATGTGGAAGCATATCGGATATACAAACGAAGAACAAGGTAACTTTACCTCTATGTAATTATTTGCGTTTGTGCATTTTTGAGGAGAAACAACTAAGCCAAATCTTTGTTTTTCAGCCCTTTGATTCCGCTGCTCCCTTCTGTCTATGGAAGTTTGCCCTTGTGGTTCAAAACATATTTTCTCTTTGAACTCCCACTCTACAATCGTAATCTTCCACAAGAAGGACTAAACTGGTGAGTGACAATTCACTTTTACTTGCAAGACATATGCTGAATGAAGTGTCAAACATACTTGACGAGACAATGACTAGGCTTTACGATTAGTGAACATGTTGATGCAAAAAAAGGCATCTTGTGGATGTAATTCACGACGGTTATGTGTATTAGAATCTCCTGAAGCCTGTATATCATATAGCAGTCTCTAAATAACTGCTAATAAAAATGCCTGAAGTTTTAACTGCTGCATCGTATTATTCATGGAGCTATGAAATGTATTATGAATTTATGATGAGCTGTGTGTGTGTGTGTGTGCAAGGTGTAGAACAAGCAAGGGAGAAGGCGGTGGTGATGCTTTGAAGATGGGTTAGCACTTGGTGGTTGTATTGTGCTTGTTGTTAGGTAGAACTTAATACTGAACTTGTAGCTGCCATGATTCATGATTAAGGTGTCTTTTAAGGGCACCCTGTAAATTCTGATGTTTAATTCTATTCGATTCATTAGACCCTTTGACGCTTGTAACATAAGGGAATGTTTGATTGTGAAGACGAATTTTAGTCATTTGTTCTAGCAACTTATTTGTCTACCAATTCATTTGGTCATCAGATTTTTCGTACATAAATACTGGAGTTGGATAAATACCTTACAACATCATTTTGCTGGATTTGATATATGGGCCTGGTAGAAAGCAAATTCTTCAAAATAAGAAGTCCTCTTTTATTATAGCAAAAAAAAGAAGTCCTCTTTTACATGGCACAGGATATGTTGGCCACCCCAGTTTCTGCAGTAGCATATGTGTCTACATCTAGCATTGGACGTTGTGTTGATCAATTTCACGAGCTCATTGTTACCTAGAATAGTTTCAGCTTTGAATTTATGCCCAAAGCTAACTACTTTCTAAGCAATCTCTGAGAACTTCTTGATAAATTTCCTGAGTTTAGTAATTTTGGGGGAAAAGTTAATTTCTCATTTAATATAAGAATTAACTAATATGATTAGGTTAATTAAGAAAGTTAATTAAATCAAATAATATGACTTTTATTCAAATACCGTAATAATCTTTTTTAATTCCTCCTATCTCTTTTATTTGGATATGATTGAGGGAGTATTAATAGAAGTATATCTGAATATTGATAGATATGAAAAATATATCATACATTTATGGTCAAATCAACTATTTAATTAGGTCATACATTAATAATTGAAGGGGTATAATAGTTACTGATATATGTATTCTCTATTAAGGATATTATAATAAATAATAATAGAGAATAGTACTCATTAGTTAGTTAGATGAGAGAGATTTAGTTATAGCGTGGTCATCATGAGAGTATATATACGATGTACTGGGTCCTTTCCATTTTCGTGAATGAATTTAGTCTATTTCTTTTTCTAGTTATATCAAAGGTATCAGAGCTTTTTGTCTGGCCATGGCACTGCCGTCGGACACAAGGTCCCAGGACTGTCTGGGTGAGCTCGAGCTTCAACTTGAGACAATCAATTCCACCGTCCAAACTCACTTCACACAAAGTTCTCAGGAAATCGCCAATCTCAAGAAGACAACGTCTCGACTGGAAGAACTCCTGAAGATGTTCGAATAGCGCCTCTCTTCACCACCCAACGTCAACCCTTCCTCACCACCCAACTCTGCTACCGGGAAGCAGACTATTGGCGCTACTGTCAATGGAGATGGAGGTTCTAGATCCCATATACACTCGCGCATTCCGACGTTTGGAACCTTCCAAGAACAACACTATCAACTGCAACATCCACAACACTCTTCTTCCTACTTCATTCCCACCAAACAGAGCCGTGTGGAATTTCCACAATTCGACAGAACTGATTTCCGCGGCTGGGCTTACCGTTGTAGGTAGTTTTTCGAAGTCGATGGCACTCCGTCAGACCAGTGTATCCGACTCCTAAGCATCCATCTCAAAGGACATGCTCTGCACTGGCATCAAACCTTCATGTGGCATTGAGCTGTGACTGATATCCGCTGGGAGGATTATTTCACACAAATGGAGGAGAAATTCACTGATATACGCAAAGAGCACCCACTGATTGCTCTCAAAAAGCTTCAACAAGGAGATGAACTGGCTGCTGACTATGAACGCAAGTTCGATGAGTTGCTCTCGGAGGTAGATATTCCCGAAGCCATTGCGGCGAATCTATTCATCGGAGGTCTCAAGTCAGATATCTGCCAGTTTGTCTTGAATTTTTCTCCGTCGACGTTAGCTAGTGTGACGTGCTCGCCAGGTTGCAGGAAGCAACGATTCGAACGATCCATGACCACACTCCAGTTCGTGATCATCTAATCTCATCACTGGGCTCCTACAGTTGTGCGTCGGACTCAGGCTTACATTTTTCTACAGTGATGGGCTCTCCAACTGGGCCAGCCTTGTCTCATTTTTTGGATCCTCCAAAGTCTTAGCTCCAACTACCCAAACCCGGTACCACGGTGTTCTCCTCTGGCTCTAATTCGACTCCATCTTCCACGCCTTCTTCTGCGTCAGTTTTGAAACCTACACGCCAGCTGACTAAGCGTGAAATGGATGATTGGTGCCAGTAAGGTCTGTGCTATTGGTGCCCTGCGAAATACTCCTCTAGTCACCGATGTCAAGATTCTCATGTCTACATGCTCATCGTTGATGATGACAATGATCACTTTGAGGATGCGTTGGGCACCAATACAGGGGTGGCCGATGGTAGTGTTCACGCCATTGAGGGCTCTCTCAATCCTTCCATCCTCAAACTCCTCGCTAGAATCAAGAATCCAAAATCACCCTCCACCTGAAGTTGCTATATGGGCGGACCTTGCTGTCATTCAACACCAGTTTCCTCAATTCTCTACTGTTGCTGATGAAATCTGTGGACAAGGATTCTTTTTAGGGGAGGAGTAATGATATATGTATTCTCTATTAAGGATATTATAGTAAATAATAATAGAGAATAGTACTCATTAGTTAGTCAGATGAGAGAGATTTGGTTATGGCGAGGTCATTGTGAGAGTATATACTACCTCCGGTCCTAATTATAAGACATAATTGACTTTCTTTGGAGATATTAAGGAAGCTAAATAAGTTACTTAATCATTTCATACGTTGTGTATCTTTAGATTATATATTAGTTTATTAGTTAAACTAATTAGTTTGAAAATAAAAATAAAAAATACTCTAAAGTAATTTAATTAGCTTCCTTAATTTCTCCAAAAAAGTCAACTATGTCTTATAATTAGGATTGGAGGGAGTATACAGTGTACTGAGTCCTTTCCATTTTCGTGAATGAATTTAGTCTATTTCCTTTTCTAGTTATATCATGTTCCAACTCCACTTTGATAACTTTCTAGTGTAAGAAGAGTTTTCTGCTTTTCTCAATGTGATTGATTCTTTCTCTTTTTCATATACTTCATGTTTTATTGAAGGTAAAGATGATGTCTTGCTCAATGACTTTGACTTTGTCGCCCGAGGACATGAAACCCTTCTAGAAGGAGGAAGTTACAGGTTTGATCCGATTTTTACAAGACTCCGGTATATATAACTTATTCTTCAGTTAAAAATTTCTTGAAACTGGACTGGACCATAAAACAAGTTCACCAGCCTGGGGGGCTCATGACCAAGCCTAGTCCATGTTCAGCTCCCCACTGAATGTAATTTGTAATATACATACGTCAGCCTATGCTTATATATACTCCTTATTCTAAATATAAGATACAACTGATTCTTTTGGAAAAATTAAGGAAGCTAATTAAATTACTTTAAAATATTCATATTTGTCATTTTTTTCTCTAAAATATTTTGCCTACCTTATAATTTGATATATAATATAAGATACACAACATATAATGTAATTGAGTAATTTACTTAGCCTCCTTAATCTTTTCAAAAAATTTAACTATGTCTTATATTTAGGACCGATATCTATCTACAAGCATTCACACTCAGCATTCGATACAATTAAGACCCTCCTAAAAGGTGAGGTACACCCAAGCCACACAAAGGAACAAGGCATCGTGTAGCAAATCACACTCCTCCAGTGTTGTTGATGTTTTCCAAGGATATCACAGCGCCAGATCTACCCTCGTTGGAAGGCCCCCGTGAATGTGACATCAAAATATAAAGCACCCACAGGTGAAGGCAAATTACGTAAACCCAAGCCCATAGTTTTGCCGTTGGATTCCTTCTCAAGAACACGGCGCCAGCCACAAAAACATGATCTAATTGTCGAATCACTGACCGCAACTGTTTCTTGCCTGAACGATACCTCTCTCGCAACATAGGCTTCAACTTTAAACCAGACAGTTCCCATATCCCTGATTCCAAGTCCATTGACGAGGAGGCATTAGTTGCTCCTGATGCAGACGTGTTTTCGTCCAGCAACCTTGACACTGTCTGCAAAGTTTATCAAGAAGTTTGTGGGTTAAAGTGTATCCAGATTTCTGAGAATTTGCAGCATATTCTTTGTTGGTAGCATCGTACCTCAATTCTAAACACAAGACTCGCCTTCTCTGAGGAAAGGGCTTCAACCTGTCCACATGCAGAATAATTTTATTTTCTTCAACAGCCAATCAAACCTCAATCTTCCAAGTCTTATTGAATAAGATCTCTAAAAGCAACGCAGTTTCCAGCAAGGATGTATATCACAAGTGATCAATGACAAAGCCATACTTTAATATCATTCTTTCCTCAGATTTTCAGTCCCATTCTTTCTGTGATTTACTATGCAAAACAACAAATCTGCCTAAACAATCAATTCAATTCATGAAAAATAAATCTGCCCAAAAATACGTTGGATGCATGAAAGGCGCACCTTAGCTTGCTTTTGAATTAAATGGTCTGTCATCTGACTAAGCCTTCGCTTCAGCTCAACTTCAACTTCTGTTGGTTCCTCCATGTCCTTCCTTGTCAATTCAATATCAGCTTCGAGTTTCCTAGCCTGCAGCAAACAAGTTAAAAATTTTGACATCAGTCAGACAACACTCAATGCTAAATAAGCATATGAATATGAATTTGTATTATAGGAAATGGCCGTGGGAAAAAGGGAAGTTCTAGGACATGCTGTACAGCATGATGAAGAAACAGGAATATTTAAGCATGAATTCTTTGAGTACTTCCTCATCTTTCTATGTCTTATTAGATAGTCCAATATTTGATTTTGATATAAAGATTTTGATTTTGATATAAAGAGTAGAGCCGGTAGTACGGGTTTAACCTGTGAGTCAAACCCACCAAACCTGAAAAACTTGGTGGGTTGAGTTGTGAAAAACAACAACCGTTTTGATGCAGGTCATTTTGGCCCAAACCCATATGGGCCCAACCAGCAGTGGGTTAGCCTGCTTTTTCTTTTTCTTTTTTTTTAAAAAGAAATTGCTAAATGTCATATAGTGTTATCCCTTAGAGCTCAAACCCTAGTCACCCATTAATATTGTTATTTTAATTAAAATATGAATTTGTTTTAAGAAAACTTGAGTTGATGTGGCAGCCAATAAGGCTTAAAATAATATAACTTGATGAGTTAGCATTTTCCGTTACGTTATATTAACGATGTTAGAATTAAAGGACTAAAAATACACTTTTTAAACTTAAGGGACTAAAAGGAACCTTAATGTAAACATAAAGAATCAAATGTATACTTTAGCCTTAATTTTTTTATGGTTTAGGTTTGTGAAGGGGGGGGGGGGGGGGAATCAGTATATTGTTTATGAAAAGTTTGGAAAACACAGTATAAAAAATAAAAAATGAAGAGGAAAAGAAAACAGATTGGGCGGGCCAATCTACCAACCCCGAGGTTACCAGTTAGGTTTGCTAAATATCAACTCATATCGATACGAGTCTTTTTGACCCAAACCCATATTGTTTCAACCCATGACGAGCCAGCCCAAACCCAATGGGCTGTCCCATATTACCAGCTCTATTAAAGAGAAGGCAATAGTTTTTCCTACTTACAGATGGGAAAATATGGGCAATCTAAAAACAACTAAAAGTGATTGAATATATTACTACTAATGCATATAGTTCAGCACACTAGTTTAAATGCTTACCTTATCTTGCAATTGTGCAACTTTGTCATTAATGAAAGAATACTCGGCCTCAAGAATTTCTTTCTCAAATTCAACTCCTTTCAAAGCTAACTACAACACCAAAACGATAAATAAATGTAGGAATTTCATTTCATGGTGAAACATGGTTAATATAAAAGTTTTAAAATAAATATAAGATCCAACAAAAAGACGACAAATAGACACCCCATAGGCAATGTCCCTGCACCCCAAAAAAAGAGTACAACTAACCTGATTTTTTGAAGAGCCAGTTTGAAGAGGATTCCTTGCACTCCTCCTGAGCTCTATGAAAGGTTAAAAAAGATCAAACCATCAATATACCAGTTCATCTCAGTGTAATATTGACTTTAATAAACTCTAATGCATCATGCATAAATTATAGAAGTCCAAAGGCATGAAATGCGAACCAACCATGGGCATGCAACTACCTACTAGTGTAGCTTATTAAAACAAGCTACAAAAATGATTGGAGTCTCAAAAACTCTATCCTTGACACTCCTATATTATGTCAAAGAAAACCTGTGCACTTTACAAATCTATTTCTTTCCACATTCCTATAAATATGATCACATCCATCAAAGAACATTATATCCTTAATTGGCCTATACTAACATTCCGTGTTTGCATGAAAAGATAATCATATGAGTTTTGGAGGCACTAATATGCTATGAAGCTAAATTGGGGTAGTAGTAGTAGTATACAAGACTTAGTAAATACAAATCTCATGGGAACAGCATATTGTAATTGTAATACCATTGGGAGTGAGGTTTAAAAATTAAGTTTTCCGATAAGAAATAATATTCTGACAATAAGCCAATATTTTAAATTCCAGAGACATTACCTTCATGAAACAACTCTTTTGATGCAATCTGCTGTCGGAGTTCTGCTACTCGTTTAACCTAGTACAAGAGCATGTCATTAGTTAATACATCAATATTTTAACCTTCTAGAGAAGTTTAAAAATGAGCCAAGGATCAAGTAAGAATTATAGCAAAAAGAGTTTATTTGGAAAAGTCTTTTTTTTTTTTTTTTTTTTTTTTTTGCGTGTGTGTGTCATGAGTTGGAAAACATCTATATGGATCATGAATCATAAACATACTAGATCATATGGTTAAATAACAGATGAATAATAGCTTGAATTATAAAACCGGGCGTATATGTATATTTTCTTAATATGGATAAGATAGTAAAAATATGAACCCAACAAAATTGGTTTTGCATGTCATAAATTAGTTCATAAATCATATAATTTGTACGCAGTTAATCCTTCAAATAACAGCAACACAACATTTCCATGACAATTTTATTGCTTTCACGCAATTTTGAATCACAAAGTCACACTATTCTGCTATACTGGATTATATTGCAGAATTCAAGGCCAATTCAACCATCAATTAATATCTTTAATTTTGTGCCTCGCTATTGTCTATTGTTATAAGCATACAGATGTTAACAGAGCAGCAAAATTAGAAGAGAATATTTAGCTTCGTCAAGTAACCAAGAAATATCAATGTCAGTGAATTAATACCCCAAAGAGCAAAAGTACTCAGGAGCTTCTCCAAAAGTTTTCCAACCCAGGAAAAAAAAATCCAGGTGGAAGTATGTCTGAGTGAGGATCTCAACATACCTTTACTTCAAGGTTCCACTGAGCAGCTGCGAGGGATCTTGCAAGATCAGCATTTGCTGTCTGCAAACACCCCAGACACTTATCAACAAAATTAATCAAGTCATTCATGAAAACCAAATTTCAACATACACATCATAGTTTATTTAGTGAAGCATTATCGACGGAAACATGTAATATGATAAACATTACACAACATTAATATTTGGCACAAAAATGGCTCAATTGGGTGGCAATACCTCCAGTTTATTTAAACTTGTAAGGACTTCCATTCTAGTATTATTATGTTTTTGCTTCTCTAACTCAGCAGCTTCCATTGTTTCCATCAAAGTGGTTTGCAGCTGTGAAGCCTGAAGGGAGGACGGGCATATAAAAGTAAATAATTAACAAAAGGAAAAAGAAGTACTAACCATAACAGTCATAGAGTAAAATAAAAAAGGTTTACACAATAAAGAGCTTAAACTCATAAGGAGATAATTAGACGCGAGGAAAAATTGTCAAGATATCACGAAGAAAGGAAAGCAGGGGAAAGTCTGAAATTGCCCCCCAATAACTAGTATCCTACAATCTGAGAGTACATTTGGCATAAAACAATACAATGCAAGTGAAAGGAAGAAGTTTGCTGAACTATAATTACATTACCTCTTCTGCTTGTTGTTTAGCTCTCTCTTCAAGTATTTTCTCCAAGCTTTGCTTCTCACCCTCCAATTTGGCTACCATATCCTCTCGTTCTTTGATCACCTCTCTTGCTTTAACTGCTGCTTTCTCAGCCAGAATTCTCTCTCGCCGCTTTTTCCTTTCCTCCCTCTCACGTTCACTCTCAGAACCAGACGAACTGAAGTCTGTCTCTGAATCAGAATCATCACTTAATACGGAAGAAACCGTTTTCAAATCATTAGATATTGAATTTCCAGAGACTGCATTAAGTCCATTCTTCCCCTTAATTGTACTTCTTGATTGACCATGAGCAACCTCAATAGCCGTTTTGGCATCTTGTACTTTATTGGGTGACTGTAAAGATTCCGGTGGAGAGAGTTTGCTATAATCAACAGAGGAACCATTTTCTTCATTTTCCTTGCGATCTTGTTCTACCACATGCTCTGCAGCACCTTCTTCACTGCTCAATCTTTGCTTTCTTGCTTGCTTACCATCAGTTTCTGATTCTACATTTGAGTGCCTTTCGGCTGAACCTGAGGAGGTAGACTCCTCTCCATCACTAGCCTTACCCTTTCCACTAAACTTAAGTTCTTTGACAGTGTCAAACTTTGAAGACTTTGAAGCATTGTTACCACTCTTCTGATTCCTCTTTGCCTCTGAAACCAATAAATTAGATGACAAATGCTTCTGCCTCCTATTATTTTTGTTTAAACCGCGAATCGCCGTCACTCCATTACTGTGATTACTCCCAGAAGCTGTGGGCGGATTAGGAATACTAAGTAATTGAGTCCAATCACCATCTGTAATCGCAGTGCTAGATTGGGGAGAGGTTTTTGGCGCACTTGCTGAGTCTTTATGTC
Source organism: Acacia crassicarpa (assembly GCA_034222035.1). Lineage (NCBI taxonomy): Eukaryota > Viridiplantae > Streptophyta > Magnoliopsida > Fabales > Fabaceae > Acacia > Acacia crassicarpa. Next base: position 44,786,898 of record JAWXYG010000002.1, on the reverse strand, counting down.
CATCAGTGATCTGGCTAAAATTGGGATCACTACGCAGTTTCCCCAGATAGTTACCGTCCTCCGGGGCTTTTTTCTTCAACTGATCCTTCAAAGATACAGCACCGCTTGTCTTGGAAGGTGAATCTATTCTAGGTTCCTCAGATCGAAGACTCTCATTCTTGCGAAGCGACTCAGCCGCTTGATTATCGATCTGAACCGTTCGTTACACAATCATACAGTGAGAATGGCATTAACAAAAATATGAAAGAAAAAGTCTAAACTCACGATCTTGACAGTAATTAGTAATTAATAAACAGCAGATACAAAAATTAAAGAATAAAATAACAAGTCCCCCATTGTTCTGAATGAAGGAACGAACAGAATTACCCAAAAAAAAAACACAAGTTGTTTTCAGAAATACCAGAAACAAAAAAGAAAAGGGAAGAGAGAATTGCCTGCTGGAGAATATTCTCAGCGGCTTTGAGTTTGGAGGAGATCCAATTCGCCATTATCTCCGGTATTCAGCTAAATTGAGAAAGAATCAATGAGTGAGCATCCGCAGAGAGAAGAAATGAATCAATGATCATACACTCTCAATCTGGACATTCTGAGCGCGACGCAGCGTTTAAGCGAAGTTGAACGTTTGCAGAAGATAGAAATGAGGAAGAAGGAGACCCAGAAACGAGAAAATGCTATCGAAGAGGAGGGACAGTGATCGGTAGAGTGACGTGCGGGTCGTGAAACATGTTTTATTGGGCCTCGACCCCGACGTTGAGTGAACCACACAGCTTGCCTGGAACCCACCGACGGGTGTAACAGAATTACCCATAGAGAGAACGAAGACTTCCAATCCTACCACGCGGGACTGACAATGACAGGCCATCTTACAGGCATATTTGGGCCTATTTTATTGGGCTTATAAGGCCCGTAAAAATACCAAGCCCAAGAAATCTGCCAATTTATGAACTGGACCTTCATCAAGCCTTTTCTTAAATTAAAAAAACAACCCGTCAATTAAAAGTATAATTCATGCTAAGCGCCTCGTAACACGATGGCATTAGGGCTAGCCTTAAGAGCTGGTCTTCCCCATTGTTTAGGATTCGAGCCCTGCCTCCCCCTCCCCACTGGCTGTATCAAAAAAAAAAAGGTATAATTCATAACTATCATTATAAAAAGCACTACATATAATACATTTAAAAGAGAAGAACAGATAAAAAGGATGACGAAAATATATTTTTTTCCCCATAACACTTAAGTATGGTATGATAAATTATGGTTCTAATTCTGAGTTGGGTTCAAATGATTAATCATATGATGAAGACGCATCGCATGAGTTAAAAAATCTTACCAAAATTGTGTATACATTACTTACTAACAATATTTTATTTTATAATTTTTGTCTCAACGGCTTCTTTAGTGTTGGTTACTCAGCATTTAACTAAATAAAGGAGTTGTCCCTCTTTCTTCCTGCCCCTGTCAGCATAAGTTTTTTTTTTTTTTGCTCAATTAAAAGATGGTAATGATGTTGAAGCACAAAAACCAATTTTAATTCTTTATAGCATTAATTAAGGTTCTTACATGTTGATATAATAATAATAGAAACACATTTATGGCCTTTCCCAGTTATAAGAAGTTCACAACTAAAAGTAAGGAAGAGTTAATTGTGAATAAAAAAACAAAATCTGATAATAAATATAATTGTGGGAGTAACAAACCCAAAGATATGAGAGTTTTTTATGACTTCTTGGTCCTTGTAACCCAACTAACATCAAACATCTTTTTTAAGACATTTTTAAAGAAGAGGTTGTGAGTTCAAACCCTCTATAAAAAATATAATAAATGTTTAAGTTATAGTTTAAAAAAAAAAAAGAGAGTATCTTTATGCTTTTACGGTACATCAAACATCTTTTTTAAGATATTTTTAAGTAAGAGGTTGTAAGTTCAAATTCTCTATAAAAAAATATAATAAATGTTTGAGGTATAGTTTTTTTTTTTTTTTAAGTATCTTTATGCTTTTACAGTAAAATGTATTCATACCATATATTTAGTCTGTACAAAAGAAAATCACTTAAAAGAAAATCAGGTATCAATATCAAGTTCTTTTGAAAGTGAAAACTTTGTTTACAGCTCACATATAAACATGAAATGCTGTATTTTTCACCAAAAGAAAACTTGATATCAAATGCTTAGATTAGAGATCTTTACAGAGGGCGAGTCAAATAAATACTGATAGAAACGTGCAAAATGCAAGGGATTAATTTATGTATGATCATCTAGAACAGCAATTAGAAGGCTGTTTGGTAGCAGTAACTTCATCATGAACCAAACTGATCTCTTTCCCAGAAGGAACATTGAATCTGGCAATATTGTCATTAGCTTCCAAGGTTTTCTGGTTGGTGATATCATGAATCTTGGTGATCATCTGCAAGAATGCTTCTTCAACATTCAGGTTCTGTAACGCAGATGTTTCCATGAAACAGAGCCCCTCTGCTTCTGCAAGCTTTTTACCTTCTTCTTCCTCAACTTGTCTTGAATCACTGAGATCGGATTTGTTGCCGACCAAGATGACGACCATGTCATCGTTGCCAAACTCTCGGAGCTCCCTCAGCCATTTTCTGAGGCTTTCGTAGGTTTCCCTTCTGGTTATGTCGTACACTAGTAATGCTCCCAAGGCTCCTCTGTAGTATGAACTCGTGATTGCTCTAAACCTGCGTTACAATTGGACAAAACTATTAATGTGTGACTTAAAATTAAGGTGATAGCGATTAGATAGTAACATGCATGCTGTTAAATATAAAAAATACTACATCATGTCCTTAATATAATATCTAATTTATAGTATAAAATTTGTTATAAAATTAAGTCAAATATACAAAGATTAACAATGATGTCACACATTATTTGTTCCCCTTATATAAATAACTCATAAATTCAGAATCCTGTCAAACTATTTTTTATTTTATTTTATGTTATATTCAAATTACTACTTAAATATATGTAAAATATTTGATTACCCTCTCCTATCTTAAATATAGGGCGCATTCTTAAAAAATAATCTTTGGTCCATACTCCATAGGACAAGTCACCTGAAAAGTTACTAATTATCAGCTTTATAATTTTATCCATATTTGTTGGCAGTTTACATTGGACTGGATATAAGAAAAGGAGAGACAGGTGATACAGATGTAATTATATAAACAAAGGTAGGGTTAGAAAATTTTCCAAGATGGTGTTAACACCACATCATTAAGGTTAATGCAATTAGGCTCGGATCCAAGTCTATATGAAACTATAGTGACAAGTGTTTTGGACAATACAAAGGTTAGGGATGAAAAACAACGAAACAAAAAAAATATAGTACCAAAACCAAAATACATTAAAAATATGAGGACTTGGAGTGGATTTAATCCTTTCTAAACTTTTTTTTTAAAAAAAAAAAATCACCCCTTCTCAAACAATTATAAAATTATCTCTTATTTAATTGAATATTTATGTGAATCTTAATTGAATACTCTATATTGAACGAGAAAGAGAATAGTAGACTCCTTTGCCTAACACAGGAAAATCAGTCATATAATGCATTCAATTGAACTAAAGTATCTATTCTATAAATAAGCACTAGCAGCGTCTTAAATGCCAAAATGAAGGGATGCCCATTTTAATTTATTGAAGAAAAAGAAAAAGATTCTGGTTAGTGTTCTCTTTTTGAGTAAAGAGATTGAACATAGGATGCAATGAATGAGTGTGGGGAAGGAAAGGCATTTTATGGATTAAAGGATCAAAATTAAATGAGAAGTGAAATAAGTAATGAGCAGTAGATAATGATCATTATAAAGAAAATGATAAAATGCAGTTGGTGACCAACCTTTCTTTATGTCACATGCTTCCCTCTACCCTCATTCATTATCAACATGCCCCCCATAATAATACTCACTTTGGTCTCAGACATAAGAGATTTAGATGAAATGCTTACTTTGATCCTAAATGGTTAATGTAAGGGGTTTATTTTTGTCATGTCACTTGACATAAGATTATGTCAAGTCACCTCAAAACTACGTTGTTTTGGGAGTTAAGGGAATAAATGAAGGGTATTTTTGTTTTTGTACTTATTGCATGAATTTTACTAAAACATCTTTCATTAATTCCCTCAATCCCAAAACTACGTCGTTTTAAGAGTTCATTAATTCCTCTAACCCTAAAACGACATAGTTTTGAGGTAATTTGAATTTGATATAACCTTATGTCAACTGACATAACAAACGAAAACCCCTAAGGTAAGATCACAAAACTTTGTCTCTCAATTTTTTTTTCCTGCCAAATTATCTATATTGATTGCAGATGTTAAAGGAATGAATTTTCGTCAATAAGGTATTACCCAATCCAAATGATTGAAGGGGCATCTTCAAAAACAAACACACATTTTTTTTATAAATAATCAACTTAATTGATTTCCTTAATATCTATAAATTAATTATCTACCTTATACATTAACAATAAGAGGGAGTAATAAAAAACCCAGTTAAAAAAATTAAAACCTCAAGCTTGTGAAATTAACAGTAAAAAAAACGCTATAGTAAAATAGCTCTTGAAAATCAAAAGAACTGGTGATTGCGAGTGCTTCTTAACTGTTGGGTTTGTTAATAGTGTGTTTTAATTCTGCCATTAATTAAGTGCTTAGATAACACTTTTATAAAATTGGGATGTTTAGATATAATTATCTAAAGAGTCATTTCTATCTTGGGGCTCATTTGCTTATTTGCCATTTTTTAGCCACAATTTTTAATTGCCTTGAGAATGAATGAATGCAAGATTATATTTTTCCAATTAAAAATAAGAACTATGGTGATATAGAAGCAAAGGATCAATCTAATAAAGAACGTAGATAGCTAAGGATTTTTCTAATTTAGGGTTTGCCCTACTCACTTGCTAAACAACATTTAATGACATTATCTCACTTCAATTTGATTGAATAAGACTTCTTTTTTAAGGGAAAAAATAAATGATCTCTTCTATCATGCATGCAGCCAAAAAAATATAAAAAATAAAAAATACTTGTTCCTATCTCATATTGAAGAGACAGAGAGAATCAAAACATTAATTATCAAATAATAGAAGAATTTAAAATGAACACACAGCTATACAGTGTATATACCCTTACAAGAATTTAAATCCACTCTCTGGGATAGTGAGATGGCCAAAAAAGAAAAATCAATATAAATTCATCATCAAGACATTTATTCGAATTATTATTGAGCTTCCACTCGAAGAATGATAATAAATTGTCTCCAGAGAATTTAAATTTGATTTGATTTGTCAATTTTTTTAAAAAAGAAATTGTAACTTAGAAAAGTAAAAGTTAGATATAGAGGTGGAAGAAAATTTGGAGATCCTACGCGACTCAGACAGCTAAATCATATGAAATGTTATTTTCACGAACATGTTGCTCTGTGACACCGTATCCCTATCTAACTAACAACCCATACACAAACGACTTGACGTTCCAGGGGCCTTCTGTTGAGTTTGTTTGATACAACATGAAATTAAATAAAAAGAAATATCTGTATAATCAAAGTAAATAGAATACAAATTTAATATCAAAAAAAAAAAAGAATACAAATTTTAAAAATGGTCCAATTATATTATACATCAATCTAAAAATAATAAAAATAATCAATTAACTTACTATCAATTATATTATACATCAATCTAAAAATAATAAAAAAAAAATGATGGGCACACAGTTTTAAAAAACGCCGTATGCCGCTATATCCTTGCCAATAATTCGCCTATATATATATGTATATATATTTACAAATATATATTTACACACACACAAATATATGAAAGTGTATCTTACATAAAAAAAATATTAATATGTTTATAAAAAATTGATTATTTTATAACCTATATATCTCGTTTAAAATATTTTTAAATTTTCATACAATATCTAGTACTAGTATGGTATTACAATTATTGTTTAATATATCAAATTTTTAAAATTAAAAATAATTTTTTTTAATGTTATAAAGCAATCAATTAATACCAAACTTGTTAAAGATACGGCATAAGCCTCAAAACACTGCTTCTACTTTTCCTTTGTTATTTTTTTAGAATCGTATCTTCAGGACGATAAAGAGAATTCGGCTAATCTATTAAAAAAATTATTTTAATAAATAAATAATCTAAAATAAAAATAATATCTGAACTAATATTTTTTTAAAAAAATAATTTTATCATTTAAATTTACCAAATAAAAAAATAAAATCTCCTGCTCTTCCGTCCAAAGGATGAGCATGAGCAGGGGAACCGTTCCCTTATTTCTCGGCTTCAGCTAACAAAAGGCAACAGTATTGCCTCCAAAGCGAAACACAACAAACCGAAATCAAATAAATTAAACAAAAGACAATCACTATTCGTTAACATTTAAAAATTCTCGAATAAAAATTCAAAATATGCAGAAGCAAGAACAGAAAGTGAAAGGAAAAGGCAAATTAATGTGAACAAAAGTAAGTAAAAGAAAATTCAGACTCCTAGTAATGACGAAGTCAAATTGATTTAACGTCTGGATTAAGAAAACCTAAGTGGAGCCCTCACTTTGAAAGAAAAACCCCCAAGTTCCCAAACCTTGAAGAAACTAGAAAAAGAGCCACTCAATTTCAAACTGAGTTTTCTTATTTAGATGATGATGATCGTCTTGTTTGTAACACCGTTTCTCTGATTTAATCTTTGATTCGACGATTAATTCACTTAATGAAACAAAATATGGATCGGAAAACAGACCTGGAAACCAATAATTGAAGATGGTAAAGAAGAGAAAGAAAAGTGAAATACGTATATATATGTGTGTACCTTTCTTGGCCAGCAGTGTCCCATATCTGAGCTTTGATGAGTTTATCGGCGACCTTGATGTTTCTGTAAGCGAATTCAACTCCGATGGTAGGCTTCGAATCCAAACGAAATTCATCGTTCGCGAACCTGGACAGAAGATTTGATTTCCCTACTCCAGAATCCCCGATGAGAACGGCTTTGAATAGGTAATCGCACTCCTCGTCAAATGCTTGATGATGATTTCGACGATAATGATTCGCCATGAAATTTACAAATAAAGTTCCGAAGCAGATGATTTCAATTCGCAGAAACCAGAAGCAGAAGGTAAAGAAGAAGGCGGTAGAGAAGTAATGAATTTAAAGAGGAAGGAACGAAGGAAGAAATCGGGCTGATAGGTTACCAAGTGAGATCACATTTATATTACAGCTCTAAAGCAATCGCATTATTTCCATTTTACTTTGCCTTTTTCAGGAAGGACATCGTTATCTCTTCAAAACAAAATTTATACTAGTTCAGAATATTTATGATTTATAATTTATAAATAATACGTCTATATTTTAGTCTGAGTATCTTTACATGCAAGATCATCGACAAAAAATTAAATTTTTTAAATATATATATATTTTTAAAAATTTAGTTTGCTTGAAATGGAAAGCAAATGTTACAAGTTAAATAATAATAAAATGGCTTTCTAACACGTTGAAAAGTCGTATATTGGGTCAACTTTAACAATTTGTTGATAAAGTACGGATGATTAAATTAGGACTCCGATGCGATTTTCTAACTGGAAGAACGGAACCAGTTTTAATGCTTTTCATAGTGACGAGTGCCATTGTTGTTGTAGTGACATTTGCATAGGCTATATACAATTTGAATCATGCAAATTAAAAATGTTTAATGTGTAATTTTTTTAAAAAAATTATTTTTAAAATCGAACCGTGAAAATATTATTTTTATTTTAAATTATTTATATATTTGTTTCGATATGATTATCTATATATTAAAATAGAGATAAGGGTTTTAAATGCCATTGACGTTTTCGTTTAGGAGCACTAGTAAGACGGATGTTTTTTTTTGGACCGAAAATGCCACAGAAGTTCACAGGAAGTATCAATTTTACCTCGGAAGTATCATTTTTGCCACAGAAGTTTTCGCTGAGGAGCAATTTTGCCCCAAAAGTTTTCACTAATGAGCAATTTTACCCCGGAAATTTACAAAACGTAGCAATTTTTCCCTTTTATTAAATTTGACTGTTAAATCAGTCAAAGATCACACATGTCATGCCTTGAAAAGATCGAACTTGGAGTTAGAGAAGGAGATTCTTCAGATGTTGAACTCAAAGCGGCCAGAATTTGTAAAGCCGAACTGGTCGAAGGGACTGAAAGGTCTATCACAAAACGCAAATGAAACGCAAAACGAGAAATGAATTGTTCCAAAAATTAGTTCAGTAAAACAAATCAATAGTGATAATATTTACGTTTGTATAGACTAATTATTTGCTTAGATCATAAGTGATGCTTCCTTTGGGTTTTGTAACAGTCGATCTTTCAGTCCCTTTGACCAGTTCGGCTTCACAAATTCTGGCCACTTTGAGCTTAACATCTCAAGGATCTCCTTCTCTGGCTCCAAATTTGACCTTTTCAAGGCATAACATGTGTGGTATTTGACTGATTTAATAGTCAAATTTAATATTTGGGGACAGAATGACAAAATTGCTCCTTAGTGAAAACTTTCGGGACAAAATTGCTTCTCAGCAAAAACTTTCGTGACATTTTTTGTCAAAAAAAAAAACTTCTGTCTTATCAGTGTTTTGAAAGAAAACACATTTAACATCATTACCCCTACTAAAATAACTTGTTTATAAAAATCTGAACAAATTTCTGTACCTACCACCCTTGATAAGGATAGAACCATTTCCCCAGGCAAAACCCAGCAACATTGTTGTTTTTTTTGGAACCTCAGTGACAATGTTACCCCTGTCCTTTTCTCAATATTTGATATCTGGGAGGGGGCCTTACGTGGACACATGTGATTGGTCCTTGTGCACATTGGAGGAAATTGAGATGGGGGATGATGTGATTGCGATTATAGCGCCGCTTAACAGTTGGGAGTAAAAATTTGAGATTTTACCAATGGTGGTTGGATTTAGTGAAAGAAATTAGTTTCTTACGATGTCATAAACTAAGGTTCGAATCTTTGTTAGAAGAGGTGACCATATTTAGTGTCCAACAATAGTAAAACATTGAGATTTTTAATTTTTTGATACATAAAGTTTAGGTGGAGGTAAATATCAGTACAGCATTAGGGTCAGGACATGTTTTCAGACTCAAAGAACACTTACAGAGGTACTTATACATCGCTCACCACCGAAGCCCTCACATCGACCAGTGAAAATCGAATCTCCTCCCTTTTAGGATAAAGAGCGAACAGTGTCAGTTTTGAGCCTATAGTTGAGTGATAGTTTCACCTTTGAAGCTAATCAAGAAAAAGACTCACAGCTATCAGTACAGCATTAGGGCCAGGGCATGTTTTCAGGGTCAAAAAATGCTTATAGAGATACTTATATATCGCTCACCAACGAAACCCTCACATCAACCAGCGAGAATTGAACCTCCTTCCTTTTAGGATAAAGAACGAATAGTCTCAGTTTTGAGCCTATATTTAAGTGATGGTTTCGGCTAATTAAGAAAAAGACTCGCAGCTATCAAAACCCTGGTTTTAAACTTGTTCACTATAGCTGCCCGAAAACGAAAAAAACTAGTCCAAAAATAGAAAATTGCCAAATGGGGCAATTGTTTATTGCCTGGCTCACAATGTCTAATATAGTTCATTTGCTTATTCAGGCCCAAGAAATAATTCATTTGCTTATTTGTGTTGTTTCTTCTAACTCGCAGGCTGGGCCGGATATGAACCCAGTCTAATGGCAGGCTTGAAAAGCACATATCACTCTCTATTTAACCTAGACTCACCTTTTATCAAAAAAAAAAAAACCTATACTCACCTACTACAAGTCTACAATGCATTGAATTGATATATATATATATATATATATATATATATATATTACATTTGCCTTTATTAAATTGGTTTGTATCTCCCTACTTTAAAAATGATTTACACACCTTTCTCTCTTTCAAATTAAAATTAAATAGGGATAAAATTGAGAAAATATGATTAATTACCCTACAAGTGACTTATAATTAGGCACATAGTCTGCTACAAGAAGTCTTAAGAGTTGGTATTCATTTATTTCAGGATGCACATTAAAAGTCTCTGGAATACAATATTCACCAGGTCTTTTTTTTTTTTTTTAAAAAAAAAAACCATCATCTCATTGGGTCAAATATAACTATATAAGTATTATCAGGCTAAAGTGGTTGCAGCTTTTCCAAAGACATTTTTCACAGTTAAACTTGAAACCTCGTGTTAAACCGTTTATTAACGTCATTTCTAATAATATTAACGCACATATAATCTAAATTTGAAATTCATATATACACATATATTCCTCTAACAATAAGGGGCCTAAGAAGGAAGAATTCAGAAAACAAAGTGGTCAGAAGTATGGTGCCAAAAGATCAACTTGCAGATAAAATGAGATGGGGATCGATAACTAGGTTACACTATCCCAGCGCCACTGCAAAAATATGAGCATAAGAAAAGATTCAAGTGAAAATCACTATGAAGATAGCAGACGATCGAAAATGCGATCACTATAAAGTTCCAATAAAAAGTTAGTAGCATATATATATATATATATATGTTCTCGTTTCTTGTGGCAAAATTTTTTTATTACATATTGTTGACTTATTATGAGATTTTTCTTGCCATCGTATTCCTCTTTTGAGACTCGTTAATTTTTTCAAGATTTAAATCTCGACTGAAATTAAGGTTTGAAGTAAGTTGAGGAATTTTATTACTCCTTTCATTTATTAATATAATACATATTTACCTAATTTGATTAGATTAAGGAAATTAGTTAATATTAGGGTTTAGGAGTAAAAATACACATGTGCTTTATCCCCGGGAATGCCCAGTACCATATGCTTCTTTTTGGGAGCAAAAATACACATGTGGTTACATTTTAGGAACAAAAATCATACCTTCGTTAAAATCTAGCCTGTTGTAAATATGGTTTTTTTTGTTGTAAATGGTCAGATTTTAAATTTTGTTGTAAATACAATACTTCCTGTTGTAAATATAGCCTTTTTCTATTGTAAATGACCTTTCTATGTTAAAAATCCAGGTGTTTAAATGTTGTTGTAAATATGTCATTTTCTGTTGTAAATATGGTCAGATTTTAAATTTTGTTGTAAATATAGTACTTCTTGTTGTAAATATAGCATTTTTTGTTGTAAATGACATTTTTATGTTCAAAATTCAGGTGTTTAAATGTTATTGTAAATATGACATTTTCTGTTGCAAATGCACCGTTAAGTTAGATTGTAACAGTGATGTGATTTTTGCTTCTAAAATGTAACTACATTTGTATTTTTGCTCAAAAAAAAAAACATATGGTGTTGGGCGCTCCCGAGGGTAAAGCACATGTGTATTTTTGTTCATTTACCCTTAATATTACATGTATTTTCTAAATTATCCTAGTCATCTTCCTCCATTCTTTTATTACTTTTTGGTTATTGTTGAAGAAGCAAGAAGTATTTATATGGGTAAATTAGAAAAAAAAATATATAAAAAATATATCTTATATTTAATATCAAGATCAACTCCTAAACATGTCTTATATTAATTAAAGACATGAGGAGCATTTCTTGAAAGATACTGTATAAAAAAACGTCTAAAAAATAAGATCGATCTCGCCTACTTTTGGAATTGCAGAAGTGAGAAGACATGGGATTGTAGAATAAGAAAACTTGTGATGTAAAATTGAAAATGTATTGAAGGAAGTAAATAGACGAGATAAGTTTTGTTGGATAAAAGTGCCTCTAAAGTATCCAAACATGTGACCGTATTCACATAAAAGCTAACCCTTGCGTGGATCGAATTGAGCCTCAGGCGCACAATGGTTTTTTTTTTTTGGATCAGCGGGGTTAGAAATAGTTTTTTTTTTTTAATACAACTTTTATAAACTTGAAATAAGATAAAAATCATATTATAAATATGATTTACATTTGGATTGTCGATGGTAGAAATGATATTTTTCCAAACTGAAACTTGTTTGAATAATAATTTAAGGGATAGGATATTGTTACAACCTTTTTTGGTTACAACCAATGTTACTACCACTTTTCCATCGTTAGATCAGAATCTTAATAGGAGAGAGAAATTATATAGGTAAATGAGATTTTGATCTAACGGTGGAAAAGTAGTAGTAACATTGGTTGTAACAAAAAAAGGTTCTAACAATATCCTATCTCATAATGTAAAAAGTAAGTTTAGATGAAAAATGACAAAAAAATACATGAATCTTGTTAATATATATATATATATATATATATATATATATATATATATATATATATATATATATTATAGGTATATATTACGATTTTAAGAGAATAAGTAAAATTAAGTTAGGATAAAAGTTAGATAGTGTAATGTGATTTATGTTTGAATTGACAATATCAGAAATGACTTGTTTTATATAACTAAAACTTGTTTGGATGATAATTTGAAAATTAAGATTAGATAATAATGATGGCAAATAATATGAATCTTATTAAATAATAAATACTATATATTATATGTATATGTTGAGATAATTGAAAAAAATAAAAATAAAGTTCTATAAGATAAAATTATTATTGAAAAAAATTTGAAAACACTGGAACATTGAATTAAATATATTTAATGGATGAAAGTGAAAAAAAAAAAAAGCATATGTCCATTCAACTCTCTCACTCTCTTTTTTCTTTACCAAGACAACTCTCTCACCTTCGCAATAAGTACGTGATTAGAAAAAATCATATTAACTGAGATAAATGTTAATAAAAATTGTACCCGTTGCGCTAGCTAATCGACCGTGAAGCTGGAAGCCCAAAAAAAAAAAAAGAAAAAAGACTTTAGTAGTGTTATAGCTTTTGACGCAAAATAAATTCTTTTCATTACAGTAATCCAAAATACTATCCAAAATTAAAAAGTAATTTTTTCTCTCAAGAACGCACATTGAATTTTGTGCTTCTTACCGCCATCTTGAACATGCCAGCACTAGTTTGGTAGGAATCATTATCCGAGAGCATGGTAGTTAAAATCTCGATTTATCACTGCGATTTTACGTTTTTACGATTTTTTTTTCCATTAAAACGATTTTACTAATTTTTCAAACGTTTTTATGTTTTTACGATTTTTCATTTTCCTTCTGTTTCCTAATAAAATCTACGTTTTTACTACTATGTCCGAGAGAATGAGAGTGCGAGGTTGTCATGAGCCATGGCCTTAATGATGTTCTTCTTGAATCGACACGATTCATCAGAAATTTCATCTCCAGGCTTTTGCCTCATTATTTGTATTAAGAAAGGAAAAAAAAAAGAAGCAAGTACAAGACACAAGAGGGAAAGGTTCCGTTATATCCTGCTGTGACTCTCAAAGGGCAACGTTATCACGAACCAATATAAAACACGCTCAGTTTTAATGAAGATAAGATAATTCCAGATAATAATAGTAATAATAATAACAACTAATATTATTATAAATTTAAGGGAAAATGAGAAGAATAGATAGTACGTAGTAATAGGAGAGAAGAAATAGCAAGACAAGATGCATAGCCTTTATTTATATGGCCCAACCATTCAAATCTAATTCTAGGTTTACAAAGAAATGAGGAAGGCCAAATAATGGCATTAACCATAAAAAAACTCATATCATCAACTCATTAATTAATAAATAATTAAAAAAAGTATGAGTTTGTAATATCCTAATTAATCATATCCATCATTGTCCTTAAGCACATGTTACTGGAAAAAAAAAAAAATAGATACACATTGTCGTGGTCTACGCATTACTTAAATACTCATAATTTCTTATGGGACACGGTCACGGATAATCATGGATATAAATTAATAAGAAACTTTCGTGACGTTGAGATGTAAATATTACCGGTCCTTAATATAACAACTAGTTAAGTTTTTTAGAGAGATTAAGGAAGCTAAATAAGTTATATAATCATATCATATATTGTGTATGATTAAATTATATGTTAATTTACAAGTCAAACAAATTAGTTTGAAGAAAAACAATAAATAAAAATATTACCAAATAATTTAATTTAATTATTTAATTTATTTTAAAAATTCAATGGAATTTTATAGTTAAAACAAGAGGTAGTATAAAATACCGTGTAAGTTGTGATTAAAAAATATGTTAGATGAACCATGAATATTATTGTAATTGTTGTGTGTCTGTATTTTGTTTTGGGGAGCTCCAGTATTATTTGTAAAGAAGAAAGACAGAAGCATGTGACTTTGTTTTGATTACAGAGAATTAAATAAAGTGAAAGTTAAGAATAAATATCCTCTCCCCATGATTGATGATTTGCTTGATCAGTTGTCTGGTTCTTGTGTGTTTTCGAAAATTGATTTGCAATCAAGCTACCATCAGCTATGAGTAAAAGCTAAGGATGTCTCAAAGATAGCCTTTAGAACCAGATATGGACACCATGAATTTTTGGTGATGCTATTTGGTTTGACAAATGCACCTTCTATATTCATGGACTACATGAACCAATATTTCACCGGTATCTGGATCAGTTTATAGTAGTTTTTGTTGACAACATTTTGATCTACTTAAGGAGTAAAAAAGAGCATGAGAATCATTTGATAATGTGATGAATATTTTGAAAGGAAAGCAACTTTATGCCAAACTGACTAAATGTGAGTTTGAGTTTACAAAAGTCAGATTCAGATTTTTGGGTCATGTTATCTCACGAGAAAGGGTTTTTCTAGATCCCAGTAAGGTGGAAGAAGTAGTGAATTGGAAGAAGCTAGAGCCGGTGGCTAAAGTATGCAGTTTTCTAGGTCTTGCAGGGTATTACCATAGGTTTATATAGAATTTTTCATGAATTGCCTTGCCATTTAGGTCTTGTGGTTGTAACTCATGTTGTATTGTAACACTTATTGTGTATTCATTTAGATGTTGTCTTAGTATATTCATTAAGAGGATATAACTCATGGTGAATAATATTTATATTTATTTCCAATTATTCAACTTGTAATTTATAATGAATTGTTTATAGCTTGTAGCTTAAAGTACTGTACTGACTAAATGTGAGTTTGAGTTTACAAAAGTCAGATTCAGATTTCTGGGCCATGTTATCTCACGAGAAAGGGTTTTTCTAGATCCCAGTAAGGTGGAAGAAGTAGTGAATTGGAAGAAGCTAGAGCCGGTGGCTAAAGTATGCAGTTTTCTAGGTCTTGCAGGGTATTACCATAGGTTTATATAGAATTTTTCATGAATTGCCTTGCCATTTAGGTCTTGTGGTTGTAACTCATGTTGTATTGTAACACTTATTGTGTATTCATTTAGATGTTGTCTTAGTATATTCATTAAGAGGATATAACTCATGGTGAATAATATTTATATTTATTTCCAATTATTCAACTTGTAATTTATAATGAATTGTTTATAGCTTGTAGCTTAAAGTACTGTACTGACTAAATGTGAGTTTGAGTTTACAAAAGTCAGATTCAGATTTCTGGGCCATGTTATCTCACGAGAAAGGGTTTTTCTAGATCCCAGTAAGGTGGAAGAAGTAGTGAATTGGAAGAAGCTAGAGCCGGTGGCTAAAGTATGCAGTTTTCTAGGTCTTGCAGGGTATTACCATAGGTTTATATAGAATTTTTCATGAATTGCCTTGCCATTTAGGTCTTGTGCTTGTAACTCATATTTTATTGTAACACTTATTGTGTATTCATTTAGATGTTGTCTTAGTATATTCATTAAGAGGATATAACTCATGGTGAATAATATTTATATTTATTTCCAATAATTTAACTTGTAATTTATAATGAATTGTTTATAGCTTGTAGCTTAAAGTACTGTCTTTTAGGTGTTGAATTGGGTAGTGGATGGGTAGGAGGAAGAAATAGATCAGAGAAAAAATACGAGAAAATTAGACTGGATGATATAAGTAACCAGTCTAAAAACAAATTTGGTCCTGACTTTTAAGACCGGATGTATTGCACAAAAAGTCTAAAAAGTCCGACTATCAAAACCAGATGTATCACGAAGCTGGTCTTACAAGTCTGACTTTTAAGATTAGATGTATCGCACAACCGGTCTCAAAAGTTAGATTATTAAGACCGGATGTATCATGAAGCCGAACTTACACGTCCGACTTTTAGGACCGGATGTATTACATAGCAGGTCTAAATGGTTAAACCTTTAAGACCGGTTGTGTGTGTTTAGTTAAATATCCAGTCTCAAAAGTCGGACTTTTCATACCTATGTTTTGATACATCCGGTCTTAAAAGTTTGACTTTTAGACATAACATGAATGATGTCATGTCTATATAATTCGACTTTTAAGACCTCAGATTTTAAAAGTCTGATCTAAAAGCACTTTTTTAAGACTGGTTGCGCATCAGGTCTTAAAAGTAACAGGCTTTTTAGATCGCCTGTATTGAGACCACTTCCAGATCTGATCTAAGAGGTGTTTTTCATCTAGTTATGCTAGTGTTATGTTCAGTATCACAAGAAGTACAAAAGGAATGTGTTTAAGAAAAAAAGGAGGAAACCCCATGATATTGAATCAAATTGAAAGCAGATGTTAATTGGTGTAATGACTCGGAATTTGGGATTGTGCAGTTAGAAGTGATCTAAACTTAAACTGCTGAATGAAATCAGAAATATGATTATTATTGGAATAAATTATTACGAAATTAATACCTCCCCTAGTGTAACATTCTAATTTTAATTTTAAGATTTAAGTATAATTACGAAATTAATTATTGAAATTTAAGGTATATTTTTCCATAAATTAAGGACAAATAATTAGGAAATAATCTTTGGCATAAATACTTTAGAAATAATATTTTAAGGCCAAAAAGAAAATTAATTGGGAAAAGAAAATCTTTATAAGGAATTAAGGATTAATTATTTCCCAAAAATTGCAATTATAAGTAATGGGCCTAATCATAAATAAGAGCCTTGTTGAGGATCAAATGAGATTTTTTTCAGTATTCTCAAAATAAACATACCTCTCTCATTGTTATATATATATATATATATATATATATATATATATATATATATATATATATATATATATATATATATTTGTCATAAGGCGAGGAGAGGGGGATTTGAACACGAGACCTGAGGGGAGATATAAGGCATCTTAATACCATCAGCTGTGCTACTGTACTGCTATCCTCGGTCATTGTTATATATATAAAAGCATTTGGGATCTTTTCTTGCTCTCACTGTGGCACGGCCCATGAGTAAGATAAACCCCAAACCCTTTATCTTCATTTATTCCTTTTCTCAACACAGCCCAACACACGTGAATAATAGGAGAGCAACAATATATATTTATTATTTATATACTCCCTTCTCGAAATCAAACGGACCCTTAATTCATACTTTCAGCCCATATATCTATCCTAAAACCAAATTTCATCTTTTATTCTTCTTATTCTTCCACACACACTTTGGCCCAACGTATGTCAGTAAAGGAGATCCTAGCCAAAGCAAATCTTTGCCTTCATAATCTCTTTATCATATGGCTTGAAAGTTACCACGAGATTCCTTGCAGTGTGGTGGCACTGCAAGTGTATTGAGATGTTTGATATCTCCTCGGTCCTTAGTTCGATACTTCGATTCCCCCCACATCTATAGCAAAAAAAAAAAAAAAAAAAAATCGCTTGAAAGTTGAAACACAGCGCCGGGTTACGGAAAACATAGAGGACCAGAGGCGCAGCGTATCAGTAAATCTATGCTCTCCCATGCTTTTCAAACTTAACAAGAAATACCCAGCGTATTCTTCTTCTCGAACCGGACGCTCCATTCTTAATATAACCATGTCTCTTTGGCCTTTCATTATTCATATCTCCTCAACCAGAATTTGTGCCGAGAGAAGGAAGAAGGAAGAAGGAAGAAGGAAGAGGGAGGGAGACTCAACCATTATCATTTTCATTTAAGCTTCCCCTGTTTAAAAGCCTAAAAACAGAGGTAAGTTTTAAGCTTCCCTTCCTCCTAGTTTTCTATGACTTCTCCAACATAAGTTTTGAGTTTCCAACTTTAGGGATGTAGTTATAATTTCACATGGGTATTCTCTTTGAGTAAGAACTAGAACAGAGGGAGTTTTGTTTTGTTTTTACAAGGGAAAACTCTTGAACCAGCGCATGAATTTATAGTCACTACACTTTTTTTTTTAAAAAAAAAAAAAAGGAAAAAGCTTGCTGGGTTGTATCGCTGCTTTTCGAAATAGTTACTATCTATGCTATATATATGTATGTATATATACGTTGCCTTTGGGGATAGAATGAGAGAAGCTTACTGTGTGTGTGTATGTATATATGATTTTGGGTATTAACCCTTTTAGTTGCTGTCATAAATAAGAGTATATAAAAGTCAAAAAGGAAAATCTTGCTTTTTGTATGTGTGTGTATATATATATAACCGTGTGTGTGTTGTACGCAGTTGCATATGCAGAGAGAAAAGGAAACTGAATGGATAAATATACCGGTCCTTATAAGAACTAGTTGATTTTTTTTTGGAGGGATTAATGAAGCTAAATAAGTTATTTTAGAGTATTTTTATTTTTTTATTCAAATTAATTAGTTTAACTAATAAACTAATATATAATATAAGGATAAACTAATTAGTTTGAAGAAAAAATAAAAATAAAAATATTCTAAAGTAATTTAATTAACTTCTTTAATCTCTCCAAAAAAATTAATTAACTCTTATAATTAACAACGGAGGAGTATAAGGAAACACTTTGCTGCACCTAGTAGAAAGAAAGAGAATGAGAATAATAAAGTAATATAGCATGTGGTCATGCATTAGCCTGCTATATATATACACATTCTAAAAGTTGTACTTTTCAGACAAAAAAAAAAAGGTTGTACTTTGAAATATATATATTGATACCTTTGGGAAATAAGGGAAAAACTTTTGTGTGTGAGTATATGATATATATTGGTGTAATATATATAAATGTGCGTGTCAGTCACTGCACCTAGAAAGAAAGATAGGAAAAAGGTAGTTTTATAAAATATATACATGCATATGCCACCACACATGGAAATAATGGAGAACAGTTTTACTTTGTAAAGCATATATGTATATATTGTGACTATATAGCAATTTCTATTGTTTTAGTTTTTGTATGAGAAGGACAAAATGGTTATTTCCACAAAAAATAATAAATAAAAATAAATTAATTAAATCCCAAATTGTCATTTTCAATTTTTGTTATTATAATATATTATTAGATTTGTATTTTTTTAATAGGAAATTATAAGCTTTAATTGTGATAATGTATAGACTTCTTATAAGTGGCGTTTGTGCCGGTTGTGTTTTTCAAGCTAAGGTTAAGTTTGGAATTGAAGCAACTGGGGTAATTTAATTGATATGCTTGTTTTGGGCTTTAAGGTGTTTTTAAGTCTTACTTTCATATATACTATCTGTATGTGTTTTGAAAAATTATGTATATATTTGAATATCAAATTATTTTAGTGAAGCAGTGTATTTTTCCAATCTGTGTATTTAAGTGAATAATTTTATGGGGTTGTTATTGTTGTGATGGTTATAATGTTTGTTGTGAGATGATGTATATGGAATAATAATTTCATAAAAATGTTGTTGAAAATTTTAGTATTATATTTTTCTTCTGTTATGGGATATGTTAGGTTGTGTAGAAGAGATTGAGGGTGAAATTGTAACTATCGGCTCTCTCATTCTTGGCCCAAAATTTGAGTTGAATATTTTGGAGGCTACCTCCCTGTTATGGTATATTGGTGGTGGCATGGGCGAGGATAGTATTCTTGAAATGATTAGCTAATCCTGATCGGGTATACTAACACTGATAGGCTATACCACGTCTAAAAGATATGCGGAGGAACATGATAGATGAGTGGGGATGGTTTTAAATATTGTTAATTATTATTGATATTTTAATTACGATAATAAACCTGCTTCTCTGACTTGCAATCCTTTCTTGCATATTTGATAAATTAATTTCGGTTACAGGGGGCTTTATGTCTCACCCCGTCATTATTAAATTTTTTAGGCAAGACCTTTAACCCTACTAGAGGACAAGGGAAGTAGCCAGAGGCATAGATGTCGTGAAATTTGTAGGTCTTTTTTTGGTACTAGTGTTGTATTGATTTATATATTGTCATCCTAGGGCCTTATATTTTTGAAATGCTACATTGACTATTTTGGATGACTATTGATTTTTTGAAGGTCTTATTTTATACACTATCATATCATCGTGGATCAACAATTATATCTTTTGTGACCACTGTTTTGTGTAAACCCTTTATTGTAGGTTCGTGTTGTATAACTTGTGGGCTATAAAATCTCCTGTTTGATAATTGTGCCCTGAGTTATGAATTTCTTGTAGTGGGTTTGTGGGCAAAATTTGTACCCTGAACCTCGAGGTGCGTGTATTGAAAAGAAAAAGGGTTTTCTATAATTACCTGCTAATCCAATTTGAAGAAAATATTATGGTTAATTGTTATTTTGTGAGAAAGGGTCTTTTCACCTAACGCCTTAACCAACTCCAGGATTGAACCCACTCCTTTTTGATGAGAAGGTTCGACCCCTTCGTCAGTTAAACTCAAAGACAAAGGGTAGGCCTAGACATTTATTTATTTATTTATTTATTGATAAGAAGGATGGCGTAAGGCCTATATTAAAGAGTAAAATTACACATAATGGGAATTGAATCCCAAACTTTCAAGCTTCACCGAAGCTCTTAATTGAGAAGAGCAAGCATTAAAAACATTAGAATATGAAATACCTAACTTCACCATAGCATCAGCAATTTTATTTGCTTCTCTAGAAATGGATTTTAATACAACCTGCCAATCCCTTCCTAACATCTCTCTAATCTTCAAAATCAACAAACTCCCAGCATCTTGACTTCCCTCTAATATCCTCAAAATCACCTGACTAGCATTAGATTCCAGTTCCACTTTCTTGATCTCCAAGTCCCAAGCCAGTGATAACCCTTTCAGAATGCCCACTCTTCCGCCACCGTGGCCTAGACATTATTAAGTAGACTCACAAGAGATTATGAAAAGAATCAAGAGCCTACTCCAACTCCTGTATTCAGAACCCATGATCCCTTGCAAGACATTGGGAGCCCATTCAAGGTCCATGCTGTTGAGTCTTTTATTTAGGTTGTTTATTTGATGTATTTCCTTGGACTAACATCTAAATAAGTGCATAAGCCCAAGTAGATATTTTAAGACGTTTTTATTTATTATTTTTCTATTTTATTTGTTAATCATCAGGAATATCCTACATAGCCAGAACCCAGAATCTCATCTAATCCCTAGAATAATCAGATTGTTCATCTATGGTCTGATATATTCAATATTCAATCAGATATTGAATTATATTATCCAATTCCTATAATAATCATATTCTCATTATATTCAGCATCCAATTATATTGGATTATCTGAATCTAATATCCTTTCCAATACTTAAACGAACTCTATTTTCCAATATCTTTTATTCATTAACCACATAAACCCCTTTTTTAACAAGTAGATTGTCTAAATAATCTAATTAAGATATCCTCCAAATATCTTCGCCATATCCTTCATTATCTATTGGGCTTTTAAGATTAGATTATTGTAGAAGCAATAATTTGAAAAAAGAGTTTTGGATAGGGTCACCAACAACATTAGAGAATTAATGGTACCAGATACTCCTCATATAAAACTTTATTGTTCAAATTGCCCTTGTAAATATTTAGACTTTTCTTTAGATCAAACATAACCCTTTATAGAAATCTTTTTCGTTCTAGAAACATAGGATCATTTCCATTTTCTTGAAAAAAAGAAAAAACCCAACTAGGCTCTTGTTTGAAATGGAATAGGCGGTGAAGGAAGAAAGAACAAAAGGCTCATGTTATTTTGTTTCAAAAAGGAAAAAAAAACATGCGCTCTTGTTTCTCTTTTCCTATATAAAAATCTGGGTGACATCTAGGTTTGAAATCATATTAGGTGTTGCTATTTCATTCGTTGATATGACACTCTCTGAGTATACAAGAATTTCTCCTTGTCTGTCTTTTGGAAGGTCAGACCTCTCTCTTAAGGTAAGTTTGGTTTGAGGGGAGGGGAGGGGGGGAGAGAAAATTGTAAAAAAAAAAAAAAAATCAGTCTAGTGGGGCCTACAATTTTCTCCTCCCCTCCCCTCCTTTTCCCTCTAACCAAACTTACCCTTATACTTGGCACAAATTCTGACTGGCTCAAGAAATAGAATTCATACTTTTTGTTGGAGTTTTCTTGAATACAAGTTCTTTTAATTTTACAATCAATTTTCGAATAAATATATAGTACATAAAGAAAGCAAATGCTGATAAAAGATATTACATGTGAGTCATGATATATAAAAAAAAAAGAAATATAAAAATATTGAGTTACATTTTGTGATTTTAGATTTCTAGTGCTGACAATGTGTTCAATGTTTTAGGAACCAGGAGAATTTAGGGGAAAAAAAAAAGAGAGTATATATGAATCTCGCAATTTGACTGACTCTGTGGCATTAACTCATTTTGGATTTGCAGCGCTAACAATTTAACAGTGGAGTCAATTCCACTGTGGTGCAACCACTGCATTCACTGACTGTGGAGGATATGCATCTCCAAATTTTATGGTAAACATGCATTGCCTTTTTATAATAATGATAAAAAAGTTCCCTTGCTTAATTGTAATTGAGGATAAATTTTCATTGAATCCCTTGCTTATTTTAGTTTGAAATCATGAATGTTAGTTGGGTTTTTATAAGTAATTGCTTTTAAGGGGAAAAAAGTGGGCTCTTGCCTCGATTGTATGGTTTGCTGCAGGTGATCAGTTCATGTTCATTATGTCAGAGAAACTATTGAGTAAAAAACTTGAATGGATTTAAGATTGTTAAATATTACAATTCATACCATGATTTCAATTGGAATCCTTATCCAAAAAAAAAAACATAATAATGTAAAACAAAAACTAGGGAAAGCTCATGTACAGTAACAACACTAGAAACTTCATGCTACCAAGAATATAACAACTAGGAAGTTATCAAAGCGGTTATTAAGTGACAGAGTTGCAATGTAGCTATCTGCCGTGTATGTCACTAATACTAACTTCGTTGTTGGAAAATAATCTTTGACTTTCTTCTGGATTCAATTGATTCAATATACTCTGCCATTGGATGAATGCAGGTTGCCTCGGAGGAGGAAGATTGACAATCTCACTGTTAAGCATAGAAACTACAGTACTCATACTTGGCCTCTCTATCGCCAGGTCTTGTACACATAGAAGTCCTATGTGTATGCACCTCAATATATCCTTCTCCAGGTTTTGATTTGATATTTCAGGATCTATTAGCTGTACAATGTTTTCTTCATTCCATAATTTCCAAGCCTAAAACACAGAACAAAAGAAGCATATATAATTATTAGCTTTGGAATCATGGGGAGCTAAGACTTAAATCAACAATTAAGAATAGAACTCAGTAATTCGATATTTAGGAAGTCAATAAATAGTAGAGACTTACAAATCCTAAAAGGCTTAGAGAGTTCTCATTGTTATAAAAGCTTGAGCCTTTTCTTCCACTTATAATCTCTAATAATATAACTCCAAAACTAAACACATCTGATTTCTCTGAAAATAATCCTTCCATTGCATATTCAGGAGACATATAGCCACTGTATTGTTTCGCAAAACAATCAATTGTTATACCAAAATCTTTAGTATGCTACTATAATATTAGATAAGGAATGAAAACTTACTAGGTTCCAACAACTCTTTTTGTGTTAGCATGATCTTCGCTTCCTTTGAAAATTCTCGCCATACCAAAATCTGATATTTTTGGAATTAGGTTTTCATCTAGCAAGATATTACTCACCTTTAGGTCTCTATGTATAATTTTCACTCTAGAGTCCCTGTGAAGATAAAGCACTCCTCTAGCTATTCCTTCAATTATGACAAAACGCTTTCCCCAATCTAAAAGTTTACGTTTTGGTGGATCTACAATAGTAGAGGAGAGGGTTATATAAATCCTGTCGATACCAAAAAAAAAAAAAAACTCAAATAAGACTCCTGCAAACAAATGTTTTGTCCCCCCCCCCCAAAAAAAAAAAAAAAGGAATATATATATAGAAAGATGGCTAGAAAAAGCTAGAGCATAAGGGATAAGAAAAACCAACCAAAAATAAATGCATCCAAACTTTTATTTGGCATGTATTCATAGATCAACATTTTTTCTTCTCTTTCTGTAACACCCCAACTTTTCTAAAGCATTTTCGAAATTATTTGACCAGAGTTCAAAATAATTTAACCAGAGTTGAGCAACGAAATGATTTTAAATACAAAGTAACTGATATTCAACCACTGTAGTGTACTGGTTTGTTGATACAAAGAGTTCGAAAGACTATACATATCTACAGGACTTTCTCCAGCTAGTCCTTCTGCCTGCTGCTTACCCTTGTTTCTGTTTCTGTTCACTCCGAAAATCCTGAAGCTACAGTAAGAGCTGAGGTTCAATACCCATTGAACCTCAGGTAACGGTTAACCTCATGCTTATGTATCAAATATGTATGACAGATATTCATGTCAAAACAGCAATAATCACATACATTATTCTCATATTCACATAATAACATAACACAGCCACTGCAATATGCATGTTATTATAGTCTGCACTATTCACCAGTGCCACGGTGTACATCCGTGTCCTCAGCGCTAGGAAAACATAACGGCGTTATCAAGACTATAACCCGTATCAAGTTGTATGTGTATGATCAATTTTCAAAATAGAGCCTCAGACTATCTATCACATATAAGCATACCATAAGCATCAGAGTTAAGGTTACAATACGCGTCCGTACCTTCCTTCCACGTGAATAGTAAATTACTATTCATGTATACGGCACTATTCATGTATACGGCACTATTCACGTATCCCCAAACTTCCTTTGAATCTGACTCCGGAATCCTCGGATATCCTATAATATCATTTTTATCAGTGACCATTAATTTTCAGCATTTGTGGAAACTATGTTGGATATTCACTATTCATGTGAATAGTACCAGTAAAAATATTTTTACCGTGCCGGTAAATATTTTTTTACTGTGCCAGTAAATAATATTTACTGTCCAAGGATAATTCTTTTCTGATGTGACAGATCAGACTAAGCTGCAGCCACAGAGCATACTCAGAAAAACTCTATCTGGCATTTCTACTATAATTACCAAAAGAAACTACCAAATATTAAGACTAGAGACCAAAGAACTTACCCTTGAAGTTCCTGCTCATTCTCTCCAGCTTCAAGAACTTTACTCTAAACTCTCTCTCTAACTCTAAGAATTCTCACTCTTCTCTTAAACTCAACTGTTGTTCTCTGAGTTTGGTGTGAAGAAAATGAAGAAATGAAGCCTCTATTTATAGTGAAAAAGCATGACACTATTCATACTTTATCAGGTCAGATTTTGGCCGTTGGATCTTGACTTTAAATATGGCTTCATCTCAACCGTCCAATCCATTTGCTTACGTCATCGATGACGTCATCAAGATGCTTACGTCATCGATGACGTCATCATGACGATGACACTTTCTTACTCTTTTGCATTTATCCTATAAAGATTCCCTGATCGGTGTTCTAATCGCGTTATATTAGAAATTCTCAAGAATCCGGAAGCACAACCTTGAAGTTCTATTTTTCCTCTTCAGAAATATCTGGGTCAACTAAATTTTTGATCCTATTTAGGGCATTCCGTAACCTGCCGAAGATTTTAAGTCGGACACTGACGGTTACAGAAATTACTTCGGGTGACACCATCTTCTAGACAAAAATTCACTGATTCATAATATGTGCAGTTGTTTACTACTTAGTTCAAGGATTTTGAGTTATGATTTATTTCCTACAGATTCCACTATCTGTCCTGCTTCAAAATATCGGTTCAACCTATCTCAAATAATCATTCCGCCGATTACGGAAATGACTTCGGAGATAACCCACTCTGAGATAAAAATTCACTTATTTATAATATACCCTTACTTTAAAAACCTAATTCACGGTTTATTGGAAATAATTTTATTTCTATTATTTTCCAAAGTATAAGATATTATATTATAATAATATTATTATTGAGTGGGTCCCGCGTCAAATTTTTCAAAATTTCTCCCGTGAATGTGTCGGCAGGAGGAGAATTATTTTGACGTGGGTCCCGCTTGAATAGTAAATACGTATTTTCAAAAAGTGAATACGTATTTAGGAATAGTAAATACCGTATTTTTGAATAGTAAATACCGTATTTGTGAATAGTAAATACTTTTCATATTTCTCAAAATATCGATTAAATACCGTATTTATAAAAAGTGAATACGTATTTGTGAATAGTGAATACTATTCATGTACGTATTTGTGAATAGTGAACACTATTCATGTCCAATAAAATACTGATTCTAAATTCATTTTCAAAAATAGGGTCTAATAGTCCTCCGAAAATAGGCTAATTTTCTAGTCTTTAGGTCCAAAATTCAGAATGTTACAATTCTCCCCCCGTTCAATAAATTTCGTCCTCGAAATTTGACAATATAAAATCAAAAGGTTATCTAGACCTCTAATATACTTCTTCCTTATACATGCTTATCTAGCATACATCCTACTATTCAATGCTCCATTAAACTGGGAACATTTCACAAATGCTCCATTTCATTTTCTATAATTCAACCTCTTCCTTTGTACTAGCATGCCAACTAGTGATCCAGGAAAAATTCTATTTTCTGGGTTTGTCTATCACTCCAATTCTCTTAATTCTGGTACCAAGTATCATCATAGATACTATTCTCATCATCATTTCAAATCTTCGGATTCTCTCCGGTTCATCTAATATTATTAGAAAGTCACCCTTCCCAAGATTACTATCACCTTAGCACGCTTACGCTTCAAAATCCTATTTTCAAATGTCAATTCCGACATCTTGAGTCAGTTGCACATCTAAGACAGATTTCTTAGATAAATGTGCGTATAAACGTCCAAACTTATTTTCTTGAAAACACAGCTGGCAATAAATGCCATAGCGATTTCTGTCTGCAAAGGTCTAGGAAACTGCGACCCCTAACGGTGGCTAGGGTGCACTAGGGTGCGGTGCCATAAAATTTTCCGCATAACAACAAAGTCTGCACTATTCTGAGCCAACGACAGATGAGAATCCGATGCTGCTTAACAAAATCTAGACGTTGCTAGCCCAGCTATAAATCGAGTAAATGTTTCATGTTCTCTCAAACTTCACAAAATATTCATTTCCTCTCCGATCGTAATCTTCACTATAACCTTCCACATTATCCTTAAACATGGCCGGTTCAAGTAACTCTATTCCAGTCTCCGATTCATTCAACCCTTTCTTTCTTGAAGCCTTACTTCATGACTATCAGACTAACATGTTGTCTGATTTGTCAAACAATGCATCATACCCTTATTCTTCTTTATTTCCCCAAAATCCCGTAAGTATGAACGTTCATCCATCTGCCTCAACGATTAACATTCCTACTCCTCCTCCAAGGATACAAGATTCTATTTTTACAACTACTAACAGAAAGGAATCTGAAGCAGGTCCATCAAGGCGACCTGTCCAAAGGTGTCGTAATGTGGCAGAACTTATGGAGTCTACGGTACCTTCTCAACCAAGGAATCCTGCTTCTACCTTGACTGAGACTACTAATCCATTTTCATGTGGTTGCTGCCATGTTCTACGAGAGATTATTCATACCAATGGACTTCAATACCATAAACTTGAAGTTCATGGGAGGATTGGTATGATATGCCACGCTGTCTTTCACCAGGACGTACAAGGAGGTTCTTTCAGTCCTCAAGTATTTGACTTTGGTAAGAAGAATTTAGATGATGTCAAACATTTTCTAGAAAATTATTGTTTGAATCAAAAATCTTTAGGGTATGTCCTGGTGTCGGATCCCATATCAGCCTACTATGAGGCTCTCTGTGTTGGTTTGGAATGGACTAAAAATCAAAATGAACTCCCTAATAGTTCATTTCCAACCAATACAGAAAATATATCCAATAAAGGAAAAGAGCTCATGGTTGTAAATAATAATCCTTCAGTCCCCATACCTAGTAATCCATACCGATCAAGAGCTGAACAAAATATTAGAGCTGCATCAATGTCAATAGATGATCTTAGAGACTTCTTCCATTTACCTCAACAAGAAGCGGCTCAACAAGTTCGTCTATGCAAAAATGTTCTAATGAAAATATGCCATAGGGGAGGAATAAAGCATTGGCCGTATGTAAAAATTCGAAGCACTATGAAGCAAATAGCTAGATTGAGAAAAACAATGTCTTCTGATGGTCCTCTCTCAAGTGCAGCCGCTCAGGAAGAAATTAATAGACTTAAACTTGAGATAGTCGAAGCTTGCGGTGGGATTGTACCAACTGTTGTTCTTGATGCTTGAATTAATATAGTCTACTCTTCTTAGCCTTCTTGCTAATGTTTGTAATCTCTTATTCTAGGATTCATAAGGATTTTCGAGTTTTCCTGCCAAACTCAGCTTTATCTTATTAAATTCAAACTTAAGCCAGTTATTCTGTATAATCAAGACTATGTCCGCATTCTGTTATGGTATTGTCATCTGTTACTCATATAAATTAGCTAGGTAAGTGTAAATCTAGCGAAAATCTCTTCATACTTTTTACAACGGCAACAAAATGAATAACCATCAAATAGGGGCTTAGTCTTTCAATCACTTTCCTAGACACCAATAAAAATATTCATCCCCTAGAAAGTAATTTGGGCCTACAGAATCCAATATTCAATAAATTTTCTTGTCTCATTTTCAAATTTTCAAACATGAAAAATTTTCCGTGGTTTCAGTACATTTCACAATCTGCACTATACCACAAAGTAATAGTGCTATAACATTTTTAAATTTAATCGCTGCCATCACAAATTCGTGAAAACATTTTTCACTGCCGGATCATTTTCAAAAACTTTTATTACCGGCACATATCTTTGAGGGAGCTAATTTATTTCACAAAATTTTACAATTGAGAGTACACACCATTATTTTAACCATTTGGTACAGTGAGCGCCTTCTCCCAATCCCCAAATCCAGTTTTAACAGTATTATCAACAATGTGGGAGAACCTCCGCCCCTTTCTCAGGAGACCCAGTGTTCACACTGGCACATAAAGTAGCAACCCTATCTAGCGGAACTCAGTCCAGTCATAGACAGTCAGGTTGTACTAAACAAAACATATGCCCTCGGCAAAGTGTTATGGATTGGGTGCGTTCACTGTTGGTGCGATTTCCATTTTCTCAAACAAAATCCCTCCAAAAACTTTTTGTTCAAAGAGAACATTTATCAAAGGCCAGCGATTTCAAATGTTTTAAAACATCTGGCAGACCCAGCAAACTGTGTACATCTACAACAGCTTCTGTCCTTCCAGTTTTGTACTGACTTTACCACAACATAGTTGAAAACTCAGTTTCAAACTCTGGGTTCTAACAAAACCGTTTGTACAAGACAACATCATAACCATCACTGTGGTCTCAAATTCTGTTGAAAAATATTTCATTTGAAAACTCGATTTCACAAATTTGAAAGTAAACTCCGAAAATTTCAAAATAGCAGGTGCATTGGTAAGTTCAAAAATTCAAATTTTTTTTAAAACCTTACTTAGGAATCAGACAACTAACATTAGAAGGTCATTACTAACTACATACATCCGGACCTCTGTTCTTGACTACTCAAACCATATGTATAATGTTTAGTTTGTTCTACTTAACTCATCTGGCTATTCCAAACTTTGCCCGTTATCCTCGGGTTTTACAAACTTTTTGGGACACTTCTCGTATTTGTTGTCTAACAACCGTGGGCTTCTGCTAGCTTATAAACACAATATGTGCTATATAGCACTGGAGCGACTCATGGCAATATACTAGATTACTGAAACCTTCGCTCTAAGGAACCTACTCGATGTGAGATTCATTATAATGTACATACCTTGAGAACCGATGCACTTGGTATCTCTACTTTATGGTTCGTTGTCACGGCGGCTCCACTCTACGGTTCGTCGTCACGGTGGCTCTGCTCTACGGCACATTACTCGGCGCTTCACTCAGTCTTCGCAGACCAGTCAGCTTTTCCGGTTAGCATCCTCTGTAGGTAAGCCTCCTTGATCAGAACTCCCCGTAGGTATCCTTCTCCGATTAAACTTTCCATAAGTAGCGCCAGTGATCGTCTTTGAATCATTATAATGAGAACTCAAATCTTAACAGGTTCCTATCCTTTAGTAGTTTCATAAACCGTTGTTTCTATGTCTGCCATCTTATCTAGGGTCATTCTATTTGTGGACTTTCACTTTCTATTTAGCTCCAAGCATAATTCTTAACTCAATTTTCCCTATCGGGTAGCCACTTACTTTAAAGGGAATTTATTAGCCACTAACATCTCTATGATTCTTGGTCCCACCTTGAGACCATAACCTGGTGGCTACTGAGGTTTCCAACTTTCGTATGGTTCTGTTAAGGAACTATCTCTTAGGTATTTGGAACCTAGGCAAAACTCACTCATATTTTCTAAGGGTTCCCACTCTCACAGGGGTCATAGTTCTGAGATTTCTCTCGCCTAAGCAATATTAACTTCATAATGTCTATTGATTCTTGGTACTAATATTGGTATGCTTACTACTGGGTACCTACAACTCTCATAGGCACTAGTATGACATAACTGTCTCCCCAGAATTACTGGGTACTTTCCCTTTTTTGTCAATTGATCACCATCGTCAAGGACTTAATCAAAAGATCTTCGTCCCCGGAGCCACGCCCCTTTGCACGCATGGTGTCTGGCCTCTACAAGGTAGGGATTTTCTTCTCAGGGTACCTTAACAAGTTATTATTTTGACAAGGACATTAAATCGATAGGTTACTATCCAAGGGAAACCTAAACAGTAGGTTATTATTTACCGGAAAACTTAAGTCATACCAACTTCTCTGTACTACTTCCCTTGAAACTCTGGGCAGGGATTTAACTTAGACTCCAATTCCCATATCAAAAGTCTTAAAGTTCAACAATAGAAACCATATTCTATGTCATCCTTTCTATATCAGGGTTTTAATCTCTTAACCCTTTTCCTTAGGGTGTACGTCCTTTTTGTATCACAACACCAGTATTATATCAGTACTTGTACTTGTTTTTCGAAATACTTTTAAAACCATGTCTTAGAGCCTAACTTAGTTAGTCAAACCGATTGGCCAGGTAGGCGTCTATCATGGGAGCCTCACCGTGCTAGGGTGACTGATTGGCTGATCCACATAGACTCGGCCCTACCTTCGGCACCAATGGTTTACTGTAACTGAGTCGGGTTCATACTAGATAAAACACTTTTGAAAGCTTAGAACCTAACTCCGCTACTCAGACAATCCGACTAGGCAGGTGTTTTTGTGGAAGGCTCGACGAATTCAAGGAAACTGATTGCCAACCACAAAACCCCTTTCTAGTTATCGGACTGTTTGGAGTAACTTAGTTAACTCCGTGCCAGGATGTCTGCTCTGATACCAAAATGTAACACCCCAACTTTTCTAAAGCATTTTCGAAATTATTTGACCAGAGTTCAAAATAATTTAACCAGAGTTGAGCAACGAAATGATTTTAAATACAAAGTAACTGATATTCAACCACTGTAGTGTACTGGTTTGTTGATACAAAGAGTTCGAAAGACTATACATATCTACAGGACTTTCTCCAGCTAGTCCTTCTGCCTGCTGCTTACCCTTGTTTCTGTTTCTGTTCACTCCGAAAATCCTGAAGCTACAGTAAGAGCTGAGGTTCAATACCCATTGAACCTCAGGTAACGGTTAACCTCATGCTTATGTATCAAATATGTATGACAGATATTCATGTCAAAACAGCAATAATCACATACATTATTCTCATATTCACATAATAACATAACACAGCCACTGCAATATGCATGTTATTATAGTCTGCACTATTCACCAGTGCCACGGTGTACATCCGTGTCCTCAGCGCTAGGAAAACATAACGGCGTTATCAAGACTATAACCCGTATCAAGTTGTATGTGTATGATCAATTTTCAAAATAGAGCCTCAGACTATCTATCACATATAAGCATACCATAAGCATCAGAGTTAAGGTTACAATACGCGTCCGTACCTTCCTTCCACGTGAATAGTAAATTACTATTCATGTATACGGCACTATTCATGTATACGGCACTATTCACGTATCCCCAAACTTCCTTTGAATCTGACTCCGGAATCCTCGGATATCCTATAATATCATTTTTATCAGTGACCATTAATTTTCAGCATTTGTGGAAACTATGTTGGATATTCACTATTCATGTGAATAGTACCAGTAAAAATATTTTTACCGTGCCGGTAAATATTTTTTTACTGTGCCAGTAAATAATATTTACTGTCCAAGGATAATTCTTTTCTGATGTGACAGATCAGACTAAGCTGCAGCCACAGAGCATACTCAGAAAAACTCTATCTGGCATTTCTACTATAATTACCAAAAGAAACTACCAAATATTAAGACTAGAGACCAAAGAACTTACCCTTGAAGTTCCTGCTCATTCTCTCCAGCTTCAAGAACTTTACTCTAAACTCTCTCTCTAACTCTAAGAATTCTCACTCTTCTCTTAAACTCAACTGTTGTTCTCTGAGTTTGGTGTGAAGAAAATGAAGAAATGAAGCCTCTATTTATAGTGAAAAAGCATGACACTATTCATACTTTATCAGGTCAGATTTTGGCCGTTGGATCTTGACTTTAAATATGGCTTCATCTCAACCGTCCAATCCATTTGCTTACGTCATCGATGACGTCATCAAGATGCTTACGTCATCGATGACGTCATCATGACGATGACACTTTCTTACTCTTTTGCATTTATCCTATAAAGATTCCCTGATCGGTGTTCTAATCGCGTTATATTAGAAATTCTCAAGAATCCGGAAGCACAACCTTGAAGTTCTATTTTTCCTCTTCAGAAATATCTGGGTCAACTAAATTTTTGATCCTATTTAGGGCATTCCGTAACCTGCCGAAGATTTTAAGTCGGACACTGACGGTTACAGAAATTACTTCGGGTGACACCATCTTCTAGACAAAAATTCACTGATTCATAATATGTGCAGTTGTTTACTACTTAGTTCAAGGATTTTGAGTTATGATTTATTTCCTACAGATTCCACTATCTGTCCTGCTTCAAAATATCGGTTCAACCTATCTCAAATAATCATTCCGCCGATTACGGAAATGACTTCGGAGATAACCCACTCTGAGATAAAAATTCACTTATTTATAATATACCCTTACTTTAAAAACCTAATTCACGGTTTATTGGAAATAATTTTATTTCTATTATTTTCCAAAGTATAAGATATTATATTATAATAATATTATTATTGAGTGGGTCCCGCGTCAAATTTTTCAAAATTTCTCCCGTGAATGTGTCGGCAGGAGGAGAATTATTTTGACGTGGGTCCCGCTTGAATAGTAAATACGTATTTTCAAAAAGTGAATACGTATTTAGGAATAGTAAATACCGTATTTTTGAATAGTAAATACCGTATTTGTGAATAGTAAATACTTTTCATATTTCTCAAAATATCGATTAAATACCGTATTTATAAAAAGTGAATACGTATTTGTGAATAGTGAATACTATTCATGTACGTATTTGTGAATAGTGAACACTATTCATGTCCAATAAAATACTGATTCTAAATTCATTTTCAAAAATAGGGTCTAATAGTCCTCCGAAAATAGGCTAATTTTCTAGTCTTTAGGTCCAAAATTCAGAATGTTACACTTTCAATACAGCAACCTAAAAGCTTTACAAGATTACGATGTTGAAGCCTAGAAATGACAACCATTTCATTCATAAATTCCTCTTGTCCTTGTCCAGATGTTCTTGATAGTCTTTTAACTGCGATATTCTGACCATCTTGTAGTGTTCCCTAGAAGAAATTCCCATGGAACAGTTGTTATACACGATGAATTTGAATTCATTAATAATTCATGAGAGTATATACCTTATAGACTAGACCGAAACCACCTTGCCCAAGTTTATTAGTCAATTGAAAGTTGTTTGTAGCCATTGCAACTTTTTCAAAATTATAGACCAATAACTCCTGGAATTTAACTTCTGATATTTGTCCAATAGTTTTTCCGCTTGTTTTGTCTACATTTGCACCATGCCTTTTTAACAAGAACTGTTTGCTATTCCATTTTCCTGCTGATCATATCAATTTAATGAATTTAGAATGAGAAAGAAATGGAGATACCTCATTAGGAAAATTTGGAAACATAACTATCCAAAAGAAATCTACCCATGAATATTGCCTTTAAAAATGCCTTCAATATTTAAATTGTTAATGCCTATGTCATTTTAAAGCTAACAGATGTTGTCCTCTGGAAGCCTAGTTATCTTCTGCATGATGTGAGGACCATGCTAAGCAAGTTTGTTTCTCATACTGTTTGTGTTTGAATGCGACAGTTTCAGTTTCATAAAATAAAAAAGCTAACAGATGTGGTAGGATTTGAAATTATTGAGATGATATAAAGAGGAATAGCACCTGAATGTTTTGCCTTCCACTTCCATAAGAAGCATGCACAAGCGACACTGATAATGATGGTTGCTATTACTGCAATAATGATAATTATGAATTTTCTATGCCTCTTCTTATCTGTCATGAAATAGAAAGAGGGTAAAAGAAATTAAGCCAAAAAATAAAGTTAAAAGAAGTAAATTCCAAGTATTCTAAGAAAATTTAGATACCAAAGTCTAAATAGGCTGCACGGATATATAGGTCAATTCCTCCATTTGAGAACTGTTGTATGTCAATAAGATTTTCTTTCCAAGTCATACAGCCAAGCACTGAATCATATGAATATGCTTTACAAGTGCAGTTCTCCAAGCACTGGATTCTGCATTTATCTTCTGAATTAGATGATTGTCCTCCTAAGTCTGGTGCCTTTACATTGTACAGAGGGAGAAATGTATCTTCCTTTCCATTGGAATTCTCATTTTTTACTCTCTCACATTGCAGAGGTGATTTCCTAACACAACCACCTGTCCAATTTTGTCTATTCCATTCCTCCCTATTTCTTGGTTCAAACCCACTCAAACAACTGCAGATTGGTGCACGCGTTGAATTGCATATTCCGAATTCCCCACATATGCCATAAACATCACAATCTGAATTTTGAACAAGATTGGTTTCTTGCCATTGCTTCTTAGCATCATCCCATTGTTTATATAATAACTTTCCCTTCGAATTCAAAACAACTATCTCTTTGATGTCTGACCCATTTGATAAGCTAACAACCATCTCTTTGGCACCATTATAGTTCTCGGAACTCATCTTGAGGACTGTCGAAAGTTCTTGGTCATTCCATGGACCACTACGCCAAAAGGGGCTAGTTGCATTCCATATGAACAATTCTGCAAAATTTAGTTGTTCTAGGCTCAGAGAGAAATTACCAAGGGTTGGATCAGACTGATTTTTCCATGCTGTTAACTTCTGTTTCTCCCCTGTTCTTTTGGTGCTGGTAATTTGCATTGTTGGCAACAATGAATCCGAAGGATGGTCAAAACTTTGCCATATGGTTCCGATCGAGTTATCGATTAGGACAAGGTTTCCAGAATCTAAAATCTGACAACTAGTAGTAGATGAAATATTTGATGCATTTGATGACCAAATGGTTTGGTTTTGCCCATCTAATACCACAAGATTGCCATCTTCAGATATCGTAACAGTTCCTGAAGTATCCCTTAATGGTCGATTCCTGTTAGCTACCCATACAATAGTGGAGTTGGACATGTACCAAATTCCCACATAGCGATTTGTAGAATTTCCAGGACTGAAGAACCCAAGTGTGAACAAACCCCCTTTGGAGCTTAGTGTATCTGGATCCTTGATGGGTTGGAATGATGTGAAGGTTGTTTCCGTGCATGATGGGGAGTCAGATGTCTCCAAATTTGTGTAGGGGGATTCACAAAAGGTGATATTATAATCTGCACCTTTACATGTGAATGTGCTTAGCTGATCATCAAAAGGATAGCTATAGGCACGTTGGCAAACGCTCTTGAATAGTTTTGCATAAGAGGACGGCGCGGAAGCGTTGTTCCCACAAGTTTGTGATGATCCATCTGCCTCACAAGGGCCCTTGCACGCCACCACTTTTCCATCTTTGTTCATTACCCTTAGTTCTGAAGGGCATAGGCTGATCATATCTGCCAGACAATATGTGCTCTTGCAGCCTCCACAACCGCCGCGAGGAACAACCGCTACAGGCACATTGAATCCATCTATCAAGCTCACGTCATAGAAATCAAGCCCTTGGAATTGTCCTAGAGAAATTTCTATCAATGTCACAGGCAGTGTGCCTACCCTGCCTTGGCATTCGAGCTTCCCAGAGCCACAGTCGCCGGTGAGACAAGAGAAGTTTCTTCCGGTGGAGTCTTGTGTGCATTGAGTCCGACCCCAAAAGCGGCCATTCCAAGAAGGGGGCGCAGAGATTATCTTAGACTCACCTGTTTTAAGAACAAAACCTGTGGTTGATAATGGATTATCATTATTGCCAGCGACTGAAGAAATGCCTGGCCATACTGTGTAGTTGCATTTGTTAATCACTGTGAATTCTGTTGAAGTTATTCCTGAAAATGGAATGAATCCCAAGAAACACATCAAACTCAGCAGTGTTAACTTTGATCAATGAAATAAAAAAAATTCATCGTTTACCAAGAGTGATGTCTGATAGACATAATTTCTACTTGTGATTTACAGTTACCTGATATGAATTGGAGAACAGCTATAAAAAACAAAAAGAATTCTGTTAGCCGATCCATGTATATGATCATAAAATCTGTTTGTTCATAAGAGAGGACAGGCCTATTAGCTGCAGGAGACTGCAATCTCTCTTGACTAGTTGGAAGATTCAAGATGCCAGCGCCATGAATGAAGGATCCATTGTATAGAAACTTTTCTCTAATTTGCTCCATCTCTCTTGAGAGCAAGTTTCTAAGTCAATGAACTTGTTTTCTAGTAGAAAGAAGCCAATTTTGACCACTTTCGATCGTACTGTTTACAAGAAATTCGAGGAAGCAACGTTTAGCATAAATAATTTAAATTTATAACTTATAATTTTTAAACACATCTTTTTGTTACAAACATTAACCAAATAACTATTTGTAAAAAACAAAATTAAGGAAAATAAAAATAAAGTTCTTGATCATACAAAATAATTTAAGATAAAGCTTTAAACATGTTTATATATATATATATATATGTATGTATGCGTGTGCCAACTGGTCTCTATTTTCGGCCAAGGAGAGGATGGAAGGAGACCCAAAGGGATTTTAGGGCCGTTTGGATAGGCTTTTTTAAGGAAAATAGTACTTTTTTAATGTCAAAAAAATGATTTTTTAATTAATTTATGTGTTTAGATGATATTTTTTAAAAAAGTAAAAGTCACCAAAAAAAGCCAAAGTGCTCCTTTTTTTTTTTTTAAAGCTCCAATTTAGAACTTAAAAAATAAGCATAAAAAAAAACACTTTTTTTAAAAACCCATCATGCCAAAGGTCAAAGCAAAATCAACTACTTCTTCTCTTTGCATAAATTGTTGTCACTTGTCATTATAGGGCAACAAATGAAATTTTTAATTAATCAATTGTGTATGTGACATTAAGTCAATATATGAAATCGTCAATCCTTCCAAATACGCCATGATTTTCGGTGAAGTGTCCAAAGAAAAGAGAAGAAGTATGTGATTGCATTATTGTAGCACATGATCAAAGAAAGAAGAGAGAGAGAGAGAGAGAGAGAGAGAGAGAGAACCAGAGATACAAGTCGGTTTTGGAGGAACATGTCGGCCCCATGTGGATTGCTTTCTAAATATTTCAAGAACACTTTAATCCCTCCTTCCATACTCATAATTGGTCAAGAGCCAAAGAAAGATGAGGAAGATGTCAAAGGAATTAAAGATGTAATTGGATTGTAACTATTTGGCATACTTGAAAATAGGTAAAATTTAATATCCAAATAAACCCTCCTTGCTCCCAACAGCCAAACTCATCCTTAATACCCATTAATTCTCTTCTTCATTCCTCATAACTTGGCGAAAACACTTAAAAGTGACCGAGAGTGTAAGCTTGAGAAGTTAGTGGAAGAAAAGGAAGAGGAAAACTCAAGAATACAAGGTGAGTATATGTGTTATGGCCTTCTCTCTTCTAGTTCTTCAATCTTGTCACACTCTAGCCTCTAAAAACTCTCTTATATGATGTTTTAGAGAAGAGGGCCGAAACCCTAAAGAGCCAAGGGAGGAGGAAAAATTTGCAAGAAGCACAAAGAAGAGACAAGGTGAGTGGTTCTTTAGTCTTCTTGTAGTTCTTGGACTTGTTGTTGGTTTGTGATGGCTTCTTCTTGCTTCTTGTGATTTTTGGAAACCCTAAATGTTAAGGGGAGGTGCTGTCCAATTTGTTTAAAAAGGGTTAAAGTATGATTAAGGACCAAAACAACAAGTTAGAAGTGATTAGGGACTAAAGTATGGTGTTCAAGATTGGAAACAAAATTTGTTGTCCCTAACTATGAATTTCGGCCAGGACCAGAACAGGCTTGAGGAGTGTGATTTTGGTCATTCTAATGTTTCTAATATGTTTAGAAGGAGTTTTTGTGTAGGGAAATGGTTAGAAAGTAATTGTGGAAGCATTTGGGTGAAATTAGGTCAAAACCCTAATTTGCCAATTTCATTACCCTATGTGGCAGTCAAGTTGTAACTTGATTTTGGGATAATAAATGGTGTCCAATAGCTATGTAATTTATCAAGAATAAAGTAGACATATCAAGATTTAATTTGATAGGTCATATGCCTAATTTAAATATGTACACGTGCAGTTATGAATTTTTGAAAATGACCTATAATTCTGGAATGTAATCTGGATAGTATGTACTATTTGATTGAATTTGGAGTTGTACATGTGTGTATGACTTGGTAGAAGTATCTTTTCTCAAAAATAGACTCAACAATGATTGCATAGCCTTTGGAACCACCCTATTTGGACATTTGTGCAATGAGATATGAATTTTCAAAGATTATTGAAAAATTCTGGCAGATTCTAGTTAAATATGAAAATGATGTAAGCAAAGGTCAAAGATCTTGACGTTCAAGGGTTAAAATAGAATCTTGGTGATAGTTTAGACCTTTTAGTTTATGATTGAGCATGATGTACTAGTTGACACTAATGTCTAGTTATATAAGAGTTGGAATAAATAATTACTGTTGTCCGTAATATACAATTACAGGAACCTATGATAACCCGGATCAATTGGAGCCGACTCGGGAACTTATAAAGCTATTAGGTAGTAACTCTAATTTTACATACTTTGTATAACTGTATATGTTTTTTTGAACCATTTGTGTGATAGTCCCGCCTCGTGTGGAGGCTAGCACCACTCGTGAGCTGATTGGTTGGAAGAACTGGCCATGGAGATCTTTCCCGGTGACTAGGTGT